>BPLQ01002817.1:0-650000 GCA_021605075.1 Caerostris darwini | reverse complement strand
TTTCTTTTTTTGAAAGAATTAATATTTATTTATTTGCAGTTCAAATTGCATCACTGCGTTTTGGAAAACACGCATATAGATATATTATGCATTATGCCATTATGCCATTAAATAAAGACAAAACTTTAAGTGAATTTGCTTCAGATCCATTGAAAAATTGAATTCAAATTCTGAATGCACGCTGTGAGAAAACAAATGCTGGTTAGAGTTGCATTTCAGGAAAATTGAAGCTAGTGGAAATAAACTAAAAAATTAAATCTCCTTTTTCATCGAAATTTATCAAAAAATCCTTCTTAAAAATTGAAAGAGAGGAATAAAAAATCGCATTTCGATGCATGCTGCAGTGAGTTGGCAATAAAATAATCTTTATTATATATTTCAATCAGTTTAAAGAATTGTTTCCCAGGGTTGAATTTCACACAAAGAATTCGAATTTATTTTCAGGGCTGAGAAATAAAAGCTGAAAACAATTGTTCCCCCTTATCTCTCCCAACCTAACCCCTTCCCCCAACACCAAATTTGCATATGAAAATTATTAGAATTCCAAAAACGTGGCTTCACTGCAAACATTTTTTTTCATCGTGATTCTCTTTACAAAGTCGTTTTATTTGATTCCAAAACATGAATAAAAGACACAGCATAATTTAAATTTTATTCCATTTTTTTGTTGTTGTTGTTTATTTTGTATTTTTTTTTATAAATAAGAGGTTTAAAGATATGTTTTTATGATTTTTTTTTTACCATCTAGTAATTATGAGTATAATAATAAAAAAAATGACACACAATGATGTAAATGCAGGAATTTCCTTTGGCCTGCCTTTATATTAAATTATTCAACTTTAAAGGATATGTGCGAGAATTTTTTTGATTATATTTGAACAAAAATATGGCAACAGTTGTCGGGGTAAGGCTTTGATGTTAAGCAGATGAAGCAATTTGAAAAAAAAAATATCGTTCAAACACAATTACAAAAAAATGAGGATGGAATATTTTTAATATGCCAGAATTAAATTTTAACATTTTTGGTTCTAGGTATTAAACTTAATAATTTACTTTGAATGTTGTGTTATAACTACTATTTTTGAATATATAATGACTTATAAAATTTAAATGTAACTTTAATTTAATTAGTAAAGCAAACTAAATGCAATTATATTTTTGTAATATACTGAAAACACTTTCAAATTAATTCTCTTTTGAACTGCTGTAACTAAAAGATTATATATATATATATATATATACTACCAGTAACTGAGATTATTATTACATGTAAATTATGTAATAATATGATGTTTATATTAGCAACACATGAAAAAAAATTGAATTGCTTTACATTCAGTTTTATGTAAAAAAAGGAAAAATATGAATATTCATAACACGTAGTATTAATAATCAGTAGAAACAAAAAAAGTTAAAAACCATTTCATAAACACAAAAATTCAAATGATTTTTTCCTTGTAAATTACTTGAGATCAAAAAACAAAAACAAAAATTTGTATAAAGTATACAATGAAATCTGTGAAAATATATTTTCCAGGAAATCCCTAAAAACCGAATGAAATTAGTAAACCAACTCTGACATCCTATGGATAGCATTATGAAGGAAAGGCTACCATCACGATACGATAGGCCACGTTACCTCTGATCCGTAGAGGACTGTATACATTTGAAAAACACTCTCAGCGTCGTATTGCGATAACATGGAGTGGGCAGAATAACGTTATGTTTAAAGAAATCATAGCAAAGGATTGCAAACATATAAGACGGCTTATTGGCAGAAACTTTAACGTTATAGTGGATGAATATGTGTACTGTTTTTTATTCCACATTAAACACCGGGTCACTGTCTAATATGATTACAGAGCGTTGGCCGTAGAGCTGACTACTCTACTCCGTTAAACGGAAACATCTACTATATCGAAATCTCCCAATCGGAAAACGGCCTTGGCCCACCATGCGGTCGTTGTACAAATAAAGAAGAAGAAGAAGATAACAATTTGTTTAAATACTAAAATGTGAAATTGTCATTTTCCACAAGAGCATGTGATGAAAATTCAATTAAATCTCGGCTATGTAAAAGAATAAAAAAATAAACTTTTTCTTACGTAACTTGAAAAGTAACTTTGTCTATTTTTTTGAAAGAATAAATATTTATTTATTTGCAGTTCAAAATACATCATTGATTTTTGGAAAACACGCATATAGATATATTATGCATTATGTTATTAAATAAAAGAAGATAAATCTTTAAGTGAATTTGCTTCAGATCCATCGAAAAATTGAATTCAAATTCTGAATGCACGCTGTGAAAAAACAAATGCTGGTTACAGTTACATTTCAGGAAAACTGAAGCTAGTTTAAATAATCTATAACATTAAATCTCCTATTTCATCGAAATTTATCAAAAAATCATTCTTAAAAATCGAAAGACAGGAATAAAACATTGCATTTCGATGCATGCTGCAGTGAGTTGGCAATAAAAGAATCTTTATTATATATTTTCAATCATTTTAAAGAATTGTTTCCGAGGGTTGAATTCCACATAAGGAATTCGAACTTATTTTCAGGGCTGAGAAATAAAACCTGAAAACAATTGTTCCCCCTTATCTCTCCCAACCTAACCCCATCCCCCCAACACCAAATTTGCATATGAAAATTATTAGAGTTCCAAAAACGTGGCTTCACTGCAAGCATTTTTTTTCATCGTGCTTCTCTTTACAAAGTCGTTTTATTTGAATCCAAAACATGAATAAAAGAAACAGCATAATTTAAATTTTATTCCATTTTTTTTTGTTGTTGTTGTTGACTTTGTATTTTTTTTTATAAATAAGAGGTTTAAAGATATTTTTTTATGATTTTTTTTACCATCTAGTAATGATGAGTATAATAATAAAAAAAAATGACACACAATGATGTAAATGCAGGAATTTCCTTTGGCCTGCCTTTATATTAAATTATTCAACTTTAAAGGATATGTTCGAGAATTTTTTTGATTATATTTGAATAAAAATATGGCAACAGTTGTCGGGGTAAGGCTTTGATGTTATGCAGATGAAGCAATTTGAAAAAAAAAATATCGTTCAAACACAATTACAAAAAAAATGAGGATGGAATATTTTTAATATGCCAGAATTAAATTTTAACATTTTTGGTTATAGGTATTAAACTTAATAATTTACTTTGAATGTTGTGTTATAACTACTATTTTTGAATATATAATGACTTATAAAATTGAAATGTAACTTTAGTTTAATTAGTAAAGCAAACTAAATGCAATTATATTTTTGTAATATACTGAAAACACTTTGAAATTAATTCTCTTTTGAACTGTTGTAACTAAAATATTATATATATATATATATATATATATATATATATATATATATATATACTACCATTCATACATTCATTTGGAATCAAATAAAACGACTTTGTAAATAAAAGCACGATGGAAAAAATGTTTGCATTGAAGCCACGTTTTTGGAACTCTAATAATTTTAATATGCAAATTTGGCGTTGGGAGATGGGGTTAGGTTGGGAGAGGTAAAGGGGAACAATTGTTTTCAGCTTTTATTTCTCAGTCCTGAAAATAAATCCAAATTCTTTATGTGAAATTCAACCCTCGGAAACAATTCTTTAAACCGATTGGAAATATGTAATAAAGATTCTTTTATTGCTGACTCACTGCAGCATGTATTGAAATGCAATTTTTTATTCCTCTCTTTCGATTTTTAAGAATGATTTTTTGATAAATTTCGATGAAATAGGACATTTAATGTTATAGAATATTTCCACTAGCTTCAATTCTCCTGAAATGTAACTGTAACCAACATTTGTTTTTTCGCAGCGGGTATTCAGAATTTGAATTCAATTTTTCAATGGATCTGAAGCAAATTGACTTAAAGTTTTGTCTTTATTTAATGGCGTAATGCATAATATATCTATATACGTGTTTTTCAAAAAGCTGTGATGTATTTTGAACTGTAAATAAATAAATAAATATTCATTCTTTTAAAAAAGAACCGAGTTTACTTTCCAAGTAAAATAAGAAGAATTTTGTATTTTATTCTTTTACATAATTGAGATTTAGTTGAATTTTTAGCACCTTTTCGCTGAGAAAATTATGATTTAACTTTTTGGTATATGAATAAGTATTTATCATCTTCTTTTTCATTAGTGCGCGGCCTGATGGCCAATCGACTATATATCTGGTCGTTTGTAACGCAGGTTACCGGTTCGAATCTTGGCGGTGGCATGAATCCTTGTTAATTAATCGGAATCCCTGTTAGACTACTACACCACACCACAGTACTGTGAGTGCCTAGAGTTGAGATGCCCCTTTACAGTTTGGAATGATGTGGGTGAAAAGTCTGATTGGTGTCTGTGGCGCTCTATGGTCATATGAGACGGGGACCTACGGCTGAAAGGGGAATCTGAACCACTACAAACATCCAAGAAACCACCGGAGCTCGAACCCAAAACCTGTGGCACCGAGCTCCAGAGCGCTAGCCACTTAGCCATCAGGCCGTAGAGTGACCGTAGAGGGACAAACCAAACCCAATCTTCTTCTTTGGCGCAATCGCCTCATGATGGGCAAATTAAGTCTGCCTACTGGCAGATTTCGAGACAGTAGATGTTTTTTGCAGGGTTGCAGTCCTTCCTTTCGGGGTGTCACCGGTCTTCTTAAACTGCTTTAGACCTGACCTCAAAATTCATTGGGTTTATCCCTGCAGTATTCAAGGGAACATTCTATATGGAATCGCGAATCTAGTTCCAATAATTCGAAGCAGCCTGATGGCCAATTGGCTAGAACTATGGCTACATCCCATGCTTCAGGTTAGAATCCAGCCTATGGCATGAATGTTTGTGAGTTATGCGGGACCCACGTTAAGGTGTAGGACCTGCTGGTCTAATTGGCCTTAAGTGTGCACAAAATGACCGTAGAGTGATAAATCAAATCCAAAACCCATAATTGGGAAATATAGGTTTCGGTCTATTTAGACTTAAATGTGCAGTTATTTAGCTTTAAGTGCACAAGTTTGACAAGACCACTAATTCGGAAGAATAAAAAACAATACGTTCACCAGTAGGCCAAAAAAACTACTTTTAAAAGTTCCTTTAGCATTCTTAAACTAAATAACTATGACCTCAAGAAATGTAAACAAAGATTGGTTTGTTTGTCGCTCTATGGTCATCTTATGCACACTTTAGGCTAAACAGACCGGGACCTACAGTTTAAAGTGGATTCCGAACCACTACAAACAGCCATGGCACCGCCGGGACTCGAACCCGAAACCTGTGGTACCGAGCACCAGAGCGCTAGCCACTCGGCCATTCAGGCCCCTTTAAATAAAGAAGCAGTCATAGCTTCAAATTTAACGCAATAAAAATGTATCTAGTTAGTTCTAGAGTTTAAGAAATAAAGATGCTTAACAAAATGCAATAATACAACATTTCATTATAAAAGGATGCATTATTTAAATTTCTAATTGATATGGTCTTAGTATAAAAACTCTCCTGGTGTTAAATTTCTTTCTCCCTCCAGTCAGTTCACGCCCACGAAGAAAGGATGTTTACGTTATCGGACGCGGGCTTCCACTTAGATTTTTTTTTTTTTTTTTTTACTATACACGAGCAGCTATCCATGAGGCAACATAAATAAAGAAAAAAAATATAATTAATATTTATATTATATTTGAAAGAACAATAAAATAATATAAAATCAAACGCAATATTTATGCATCGCACTAACTCACTGGTTTTCATAAATAAAACGACTTAGATTTCATAATATTTCAATGTGTTAAGTTTACTAGAAATCAGATAAGGAAACATATGATACACTACACCTGTTCCCGGATTATTCAGAAAATAAGAAACTATTTCATTTTATACTTGCACTTGCTATTCTGAAAAATCTACGCAGTAAATTATAAACAGGTATCACATATTTTAAGAGCAAGTAAATGCTCAAAAAAAAAAAGATCCTTGAAAATGAAATTAGGAAATATTCCTATTGTTTTCACTCACCCCGTACCAAACATCGCAATTCTAGTACAAGGGATTGTATTGCTATTGTGGCTATATGAGCTCAAAAATTTGTATAGGAAGAAGGCATTGTTTTTATTAAAAAAATTTCTCCTAAAGGTAAATCCACTATAGCATTTATATATATATATATATATATATAATCCTTACAAGTGCTGTTGTTGTTTACGAAAAAAAAAGATTACCATTGTGTTCCGCTTTCAGTGCAGCATTGGGAAGCGGATTTTGGAAGCAATATGTAATTGTAGATGAGTATAACATTTGCTTCAACATTTCCCTATACCATTGTTTGAGTAAAATTTTATATTATTTATGTTTAGACATTTTCTTGCAGACAAATAAATCTGCTCATGCGCCTGTGGATTTTTATTTTCCCGTTTCTGAAAATGTTGTATAATGCTGTTGTAGTATGTTGCAACCAATGCAATCGTTGCTATTTGGATTACGGATTTGGTATATCTTTTTGTTGAAGGTGCTTAAAGGTGATTACTTGTAGAAAGTTGTGTACTTTTCAACTTTTTCTGAGAAAGATATACATATATATAAAATATATATATTAAAAAGATAATAATATATATATATATATAAAATTTAAAGAAAAATATGTATTAAAAATGATCATAATAGGATAAAGAAATATATATGTTAAATTTATTATTTTAAAGAAATATGTTATGACGGAAAAACTTTGGACGGTTAATAAAAAAATGAACGGGAAAAATTTTTACTTTCATGTGTCATTCTATTTTTTTTTTTTGCAAAATGAGTTAGAGATTGAAATATGTAGCTTTATTTTTATGTGATTTAGATAGGAATTTGAATTATATTTGTAATTTTAATGAATTAGTATCGATTTTTATCTATTAAGAAAATTGTACATATTGTTACAAAATTGTGAGTAAGAATTAAATTTCAGGAAATTGAATACAGTAAATAATTGTATCAAAATATTCTGTTACATTTCTTAATACAATTTGATATTTACACAAAACTTTGATTTCTATTGTAATTAATTTTTGGGAAATTGAATATAGTCAATAAATGCATAAAAACTTTCCGTTAGTTTTCATAGTACAATTTGATATTTACACACAACTTTGATTTCTATTGTAATTCAATTCCGTGAAATTGAATGCAGTCAATAATTGTATAAAAATGTTCAGCTAGTTTTTATAAAGCAATTCAGAAATAATTTGATATTTACACGAAAGTTTGATTTCTAATTTAATTCAGTTACGGGAAACTGAATACAGTCAATAATCATATAAAACATTCCGTTAGTTTTCTTATTATAATTTGGTATTTACACAAAACATTGATTTCTATTGTAATTCAATTCCGGGAAACTGAATACACTCAATAGTTCAATACCTTTAAAGCAGTATATCTTTATACAAACTCTACTGCGGATAATCAGCTAAAGTAACCAGGAATGGAATCGGGAATTTTATGAAACGTCGTTTCTATTCCCGGAGCACAAGGGGAAAAAACCTATTTCCTTTTATACTTGCATTGGCCATCCTGAAAAAAATCTTCACTGTAACCGGCACTGCTCCACTAAGTGAATTTAATCCAGCATTGCATATTCATCACGTACTACAGTCACCGACTAAAATGCATTTCTTCCCTGGTAGAGGAGAAACGCATTTTAAGAAGAAAGAAATCCTCGAAAATTAATTGAAGATAAAATCCTATTTTTTGCACTCACCACGCGTACAAGCATTGCGTTTCTGGCACAAGAGATTGCACTGCATTCGTGGTTATATATATATATAACCCCATACTTTTGTTTGTGCAAAGTTCTTTATTATTTTTATTTAAAGAATTTCTCGCAGAAAGATGGAAAAAAAACAGCAAATCCACTATACCAATTTTGTGTGTGCAGTTTCTTTCTCTTTTCCTTGTATTCTATTGTAAGGAAAAAGTTGGAATTTACCATTGTTTTTTAGATTTGTTGTTCTGCGTCGGGATTTGAATTTCGGATGTTACACGCATTCGTGGAATGTGCATAACTTTTTGTTTGAATTAACTCCTAGAAACTTTATAAGATTGATACTTTGAAAGAAAGTTTGTGTTTACATATAGCTTATTTTAATTTATATGTGATATTTATTTAATGGTTGGAAATATAAGGAATTCATCGTTCAAAGCTAGAATCTAAAGATACATATAAAATCTCATTTAAATCGCCACCTAGTATCTTCTTTCTTTAAATCAAGTACTCCGATGGATGCCACCAGAACAACCAGACTATTTCAACTTGATTGTCCCTTTACTTCCTGATCATTTTGCATTGTTGAACAATTTGATATTTACACAAGACGTTAATTTCTATTGTAATTCAATTTCGAGAAATTGAATACAGTCTATAAATGATTTAAAATATTCTGTTAGCTTTCTTAAAAATAGAATTTGATGTTTACGTAAAACTTTGACCTCTATTGTAATTCAATTTCGAGAAATGTATTATAGTATAATTCTGGGAAATTGAATACAATAAATAATTGTATAAAAATAACATGTTAGTTTCCTTAATATAATTTGATTTTTACACAAAACTTTGATTCTATTGTAATTCATTTTCAGGAAATTGAATACAATTTATAATTGTATAAAAATATTCCATTAATTTCCTTACTACAATGCATATACAATTTGAAATTTACACAAAACTTTGATTTCTATTGTAATTCAATTCCGGGGAAGTCAATAAGTGCATAAAAATATTCTGTTAGTTTTCTTAATACAATTTGATATGTACACAAAACTTTGATTTCTATTGTAATTCAATTCTGTAAATTGAATACAGTCAATAGTTCAATATCTTTAAAGCAGAATATCTTTATACAAACTCTACAGCGGATAATCAGCTAAAGTAATCAGGAATGAAATCGGGAATTTTATGAAACGTCGTTTCTATTCCCGGAGCACAAGGGGAAAAAACTATTTCCTTTTATACTTGCATTGGCCATCCTGAAAAAAAAATCTTCACTGTAACCGGCACGGCTCCACTAAGTGAATTTAATCCAGCATTGCATATTCATCACGTACTGCAGTCACCGACTAAAATGCATTTCTTCTCTGGTGGAGGAGAAACGCATTTTAAGAAGAAAGAAATCCTCTACGAAATCCTCGAAAATGAATTTAAGATAAAATCCTATTCTTTGCACTCACCAAGCGTACACGCACTGCATTTCTTGCACAAGAGGTTGCACTGTATTCGTGGTTATATATATATATAACCCCATACTTTTGTTTGTGCAGAGTTCTTTATTATTTTTATTTAAAGAATTTCTCGCAGAAAGATAGGGAAAAAAACAGCAAATCCACTATACCAATTTTGTGTGTGCAGTTTCTTTCTCTTTTCCTTATTTTCTATTGTAAGGAAAAAGATGGAATTTACCATTGTGTTTTAGATTTGTTGTCCTGCGCCAGGATTTGAATTTTGGATGTTACACGTATTCGTGGATTGTGCATAACTTTTTGCTTGAATTAACTCCTAGAAGCTTTATGAGATTGATAATTTGAACGAAAACTTTGTGTTTACACGTAGAGTATTTGTGTTTATATGTGAGATTTATTTATTGGATTGCTTTTTTACGAAAAGGTATATTACAAAAATATAAGAATATATAGCTATTTTAAGCTGAATTCCGACAAATGCATTTAAAAAATCGCATTTAAATCAAAATCTAGTCTCTCTTTTTTTTAAACCAAGGACGACACCAGAAACACTAGGAGATTTGAAACTAAACCTATCTTATTTTCCTGATCATTTTTGCTTTGCTTAACATCAGTTGACTTCATGTTCGCCTTCTGTATACCACGAGTAACACACCAATAAGTATTAAGGGAAGTACATAGCTTCATAGACAACTTTTTAAAGCCTCTGAATTTTTGTATTGTATAAGAGAAAACACGTAAGACCACTTCAGTGAAATTTATGATTCAATCAGATACACACACATGTTCAGATATAACACATTTGGTTGCAAGTGTTGTTGGGGACGTAATGGCGGAGTGCCTAGTTTTCTTATTACAATTCAGATTCAATTTGATGTTTACACAAGACGTTAATTTCTATTGTACTTCAATTCCGGGAAATTGAATACAGTAAATAATTGTATAAGAATATCATGTTAGTCTTCTTAATACAATTTGATATTTACACAAATCATTGAGCTCTATTCTAATTCAATTTCGAGAAATTGAATGCAGTCTATAATTGCTTAAAAATATCCTGTTCGCTTTCTTCAAAATATAATTTGATGTTTACGAAAAATTTTGATCTCTATTGTAATTCAATTGTATAAATTAAATATAGTCAATAGCTCAATACCTTTAAAGCAGTATATCTTTATACAAACTCTACAACGGATAATCAGCTAAAGTGACCTGGAATGAAATCGGGAATTTTATGAAACGTCGTTTCTATTCCCGGAGCACAACGGAAAAAAACTATTTCCTTTTATACTTGCATTGGCCATTCGAAAAAAATCTTCACTGTAACCCGCACAGCTCCACTAAGTGAATTTAATCCAGCATTGCATATTCATCACGTACTGCAGTCGCCGAGTAAAATGCATTTCTTCTCCGGTAGAGGAGAAATGCATTTTAAGAAGAAAGAAATCCTCAACGAAATCCTCCAAAATGAATTTAAGATAAAATCCTATTCTTTGCACTCACCAAGCGTACAAGCATTGCATTTCTGGCACAAGAGATTGCACTGCCTTCGTGGTTATATATATATATAAATAACCCCATACTTTTGTTTGTGCAGAGTTCTTTATTATTTTTTTTAAAGAATTTCTCGCAGAAAGATGGAATAAAAAAAAAACAGAAACAGCAAATCCACTATAGCAATTTTATGTGCGCTGTTTCTCTTCTTATTTTCTTTTGTAAGGAAAATGTTGGAATTTACCATTGTGTTTAAGATTTGTTGTTCTGCGTCGGGATTTGAATTTTGGATGTTACACGTTTTCGTGGATTGTGCATAACTTTTTGCTTGAATTAACTCCTAGAAACTTTATAAGATTGATACTTTGAACGAAAACTTTGTGTTTATACGTAGCGTATTTGTGTTTATATGTGAGATTTATTTACTGGCTTGCTTTTTTACGAAAAGGTATATTACAAAAACATAAGAATATATAGCCATTTTAAGCTGAATTCCAACAAATGCATTTAAAATCTCATTTAAATCAAAATCTAGTCTCTCCTTTTTTTAAACCAAGGACGACACCAGAAACACTAGGAGATTAGAACCTAATCCTATCTTATTTTCCTGATCATTTTTGCTTTGTTTAACATCATTGGACTTCATGTCCCCTTATGTATGCCACAAGTAACCCACCAATAAGCATTGAAGGAAGTACATTGCTTCCCAGACAACTTTTTAAGGGCTTTACATTTTTGTATTGTATAAGAGATAACCCGTAAGATCCCTTCAGTCAAATTTATGATTAATTCAGATATACACACATGTTCAGATATAACGTATGTTGTTACAAGTGTTATTGGGGACGTAATGGCGGAGTGCCTAGTTTTCTTATTACAATTCAGATACAATTTGATATTTACACAAGATGATAATTTCTATTGTATTTCAATTCCAGGAAATTGAATACAGTCAATAATTGTATAAAAATATTCTGTTAGTTTTCTTAATACAATTTGATATTTACACAAATCTTTGATCTCTATTGTAATTCAATTTTGTGAAATTGAATATAGTCTATAATTGATTTAAAATATCCTGTTCGCCTTCTTAAAAATAGAATTTGATGTTTGTGTAAAACTTTGATTTCTATTGTAATTCAATTTCGAGAAATGTATAGTAATTTAATTCCGGGAAATTGAATACAGTAAATAATTGTATAAAAATATTCCGTTAGTTTTCTAAATACAATTTGATATTTACACAAATCTCTGATTTATATTGTAATTCAATTCTGTAAATTGAGTACAGTCAATAGTTCAATACCTTTAAAGCAGTATATCTTTAGACAAACTCTACAGCGGATAATCAGCTAAAGTAACCAGGAATGAAATGGGGAATTTTATGAAACGTCGTTTCTATCCCTGGTGCACAAGGAAAAAAAGCTATTTCCTTTTGTACTTGCATTGGCCATCCTGAAAATTTTTTTTCACTGCAACCGGCACGGCTCCACTAAGTGAATTTAATCCAGCATTGCATATTCATCACGTACTACAGCCGCCGACTAAAATGCATTTCTTCTCCGGTAGAGGAGAAACGCATCTTAAGAAGAAAGAAATCCTCAAAGAAATCCTCGAAAATGAATTTAAGATAAAATCCTATTCTTTGAGCTCACCAATCGTACAAGCATTGCATTTCTGGCACACGAGATTGCACTGTGTTCGTGGTTATATATATATACCCCATACTTTTGTTTGTGCAGAGTTCTTTATTATTTTTATTTAAAGAATTTCTCGCAGAAAGATAGGAAAAAAAACCGAATCCACTATACCAATTTTATGTGTGCAGTTTCTTTCTTTTATTCTTATTTTCTATTGTAAGGGAAAAGTTGGAATTTACCATTGTTTTTTAGATTTGTTGTTCTGCGTCGGGATTTGAATTTTGGATGTTACACGTATTCGTGGATTGTGCATAACTTTTTGCTTGAATTAACTCCTAGAAACTTTATAAGATTGATACTTTGGACGAACTTTTGCGTTTACACGGAGCTTGGTTTTGTTTATATGTGAGATTTATTTAATGGCACGTCTTTTAGTGTTAAAAACCTACAGAGACATATAAAATCTCATTTAAATCGCCGCGTAGTCTCTTCTTTTCTTAAATCAGGGACGCCGCTAGGAGATTTGAACCTCTCTTTTTCCCTGAACATTTTTGCTTTGTTTAACACCAGTGGGCTTGGGAATCAGTGAATGCATTTTTGGGTTGCCTGCGAGAAAACCCGAAAGATAATTTCAAACAGATTTATCATACATCCATGTTGTCCCCTCCTGTACGTCACTTGCTCATAATATTATGGGTTTGGTTTGGTTAGTCGCTCTACGATAATTTTCTGCACACTTTGTGGGCTAATTAGCCCAGCACCTACAGTTCCGCATGGATCCCTAACCACTAACAATATCCATTCCAGCACTAGGATTAGAAACTGATGCCTGGGACACTAATGGCCAGATCGCTTGCCAATTGGCCATCAGACTGCTCATATTATTACAAATGTCATCCATTCTATTTCTTTTTGAAAGCATTGACTGCAAAAGAAACCACCATAGAATTTGTATCTGTCCCCCCTTGCCCTTAAATGGAGTATATTATTACGCGTTTGATTTAGTTTGTCGCTCTATTGTAATTGTGTGCAAATTTTGTGCAAATGACATCGGTCCCTACAGTTGAACTTCGATTCCGAACCACTAACAAACATCCCTTGCACTGCCTGATGAAAAATTGACTAGCGCTCAGGATTTTGGTGCCACAGGCTTCATGTTCTAATCTTGGCTGTGACGTGAGTGTTGGTTAATGGTTCGGAATCCACGTTAAACAGTAAGTCCCGGTCTCATTACACCAAAGTGTTCACAAAAAGACAGTAGAGCGTCAAACCAAATCCAAGCCAGGATTCGTCCCCGATGTCTGTATTACCATAGGCCAGAGATCTAGCCAATTGGCCAACATGCCGGTCATATTATTAGTTAGGGATCACGATTAGAATTTATTCTTCATTTATAAATCTCTGAGAAATTATGTAAAAAAAAGCTAGAATTCTCACATTATCAATTCTCCCAATATATATATACATTTTTGTATGTAATATCTTATGTCTTCCCATTCTTTCTTAGAAAAAGGGCAAGAAATGCGGCCAGAATCATTTGTATTCATACCAGAGTATTTCGCCTTTGATACTCTTTGTTCAACAATAAGCCGGCGAGTTCATTACAATTCGCTCTGGGATCGAGTGTTTAAAAAATCGACAGCTTAAGCGGCTTTGATCTTTTGTTTGCAGCCAATGGCGCTTGGCCAATTGGCAGCCGATCAAACGACTATAAAAAGCAGAGTGTTCACGCCCACCACCCCCTCCAAGGGATAGGCCTCAAAAATGATGGCATGTTAGAAGCCGAGCATTTTTGTGCGATTTTTAAACTGGCGGATCAGTTAATGTGCGTTGGGTAAGTGTTTGATGATAAATTGCCTACTACTACTAAAAAGCTACCATAAAGATACATTGTTCATGCTCTGTAAATCATTTTATTTTGATGGTTAAAAAAATTTCTGTAAATATGTGTTATTATACTACTTTTTACTACATTTTATATTTGATGCTAATTTTTGCATTGTTAAGAAATTAATCTTCAATATTTGATCTGTTATAATCCGCTTAAGTATATTATTGAATCTTTTGCGAACATATTTTAATACTTACTCAGACAAGTCGCGGTTATATAACATCAAATGATGTTTTGTTCGTAGTGGTTCGGAATCCACTTTAAACCGTAGGTTATTGTCTAATATATCTGTAGAGCGTTGGGTTCCACGGATGTTTGTAGTGGTTCGGAACATCATTCCCAAACTGTAAAGGATAAACCCATCTCTAGGCACAGTGATGTGGTGTGGTGTAGTATTAGTAGTAGTTTTCTAATATGACTGTTGTGCGAAGGGTTGACGGCCCTCCCCGTAAACAGAAAACATTTTCTTTCTTCAAATCTGCCAATAGGCTGACTGTCTTGGTCCATTAGAGGGCTATTATGTCAAAGAAGAAGAAGAAGGATGTCATATGTAATTTTAATTAGCAGAAAATACTGTTTCACAAATTCTTCTGTAAATATCATACCTAATAGTTTTCCGCAAACCATATTAATAATGATATTGCCAACTGTACGTGGCATTTCGTTTGTATTTCCAGTTATCAAAACTCTCAACAAAAGCATTGAAAAGTAAGTTAGTTAAATTAATTACCAACAGAAATTTACACGGAACATGCATTTTGACACAATTTTGGCTATAACCGCATAAGCAAACGTCATCAAATTGCAAAATAAAAATTTTCAAAAAAAAATTACCTAACTATTTAGTAAACCTGATGCACAATAAAAAAATAACTTAAAAATATGTAGAAATTTGTTTTCTAAAATTTAATGCATATACATTTTAAAAGCATCTGGTTTAGGTTTAGACATTTTTCACTATTTCCATGTATTTTTACAACTCTAACTTGTTTTTGTATTAGTTTTGTACATGTGGTTTCCGCGTTTAGCACATAGTTAATTAATGATAATTCACTTTTTTTCCTGTTCTGACTTTTTGACGACGATGATGTTGAAGATTATTGGATGTCATTGGCCCTGTTAGGGGCCCAATCTCTTCTGGTGGCACACATAAAAAAATGAAAACATTGGCAATGCCCATAAGTTAAAAGAATTCGGTGAGAATTAAAAAAACGTATAGAAATTAAAAAATGAATTTAGGTAAGAGGTTAGAGCAGAATAGTCCTAGGTCCTTAAAAATTAGAGTGGGCTTCATATTGTTCGATCTCTTGAATGGTCAGATGTAGGGGGCTGTCAATATTATGGAAGAATATTTCTGAAAGCTTTTTCCAGTACTTTTTGAGAAAAAGCAGGTGATGGATCTTTGAACATCATCGTTTCATATAAACCAGTTGGCATCTAATTCATGGTATAAGGAATTTTCATTCATATAAACTGGCGTAATGTAAATTCACTGGTGTTCAAAATTAAGCGAATTTTTCCAATCGTTTGATTAATTACAGATTACAATGAAATTATGTATATACATAGGGTTTTATAACATAGGAGTAGCCACACACAACCGTTAAAATATAAATAGAGAATTGAATTATAAAGGGTGTAGTTCTCGTCTACCTTCGTCTGGAGCAACATGCGATCTATAATAACATGGAGCTCTGAACACGGAACTTTCCGGTCAGCAACTGGAAATCCAGCAAATTGAGAATTTATGCATCAATAAAATCAACTTTTTGCAAAATATTGTTGTAAGGCCGTAGATGCTCCAGCCGTAGATGGCCAGTCCATGTTCAATTGTCCTCTATAGAGTATCCCAGACGTCTATATTGTTCAGGTCTGGAGAAAAACTACCCAGTCTCTCCATAAAATATTCTGCTTTTCTTGAAGTACGCTGTAAGATGAGTCCTGTCTAGATGTGTTGTTCAATAAGAAAAAGAACGAGAAATTGCATGTTTGAAAATTGAACGTATTCTCCAAGATATCTTTCCTGCACTTCGAAGAAGTCACAAGGTTTCTGAGAAAGACATGCAGGTTTGTGCTTTAATTCAATATATGTTTGCCTAAACCATGAAACTTCTTCCTTCAAAATGGAAAAAATAGTTTTATATTTCATTCAGAACTTTTTGTAAAAATTGATCAAATATGCAAATATTCTTATTTTTTGAATATATAAATAAATAAAAGCACCCAAATATAAAAATGCTGCAAAAAATACAATTCGAAGAAATGAAAAAAATATGTGCTTTATTGTAGTCAAAAAATATATAGGGAATTTAATTTCCAAGAATTCATATATATATATATTATATATACCATATATAGGATGGAGCAATGCTTCCCCTGTGACGATCAAGAAATATGGTTAGTTGGCCTACAGACTCTCATCCGTAGAAAAAGTATATTTCTCTTACCCTGAGCGTAGCTGAGTATCGGATTTTCGTCTTAGAATTGGAAACATTCCACTGATATTTAATTATGAGTCGCTGGATGTGTTAAATATTTGATGTCTTTAATTGTATGTGTGGCGTTTGTGCTTGTGCAATAAAGCTTGGAGTCTTCCAGCCAGTGTCTCAAGTATCTCAACCCAAGCACACCCAGTTACAATCCAGTTGCCCAGCCTGCACTCTACAAGCTTAATTTTGACTTCTGTCTCGCAGAGCTGATGCAACCTGAAGAACAACTGAAACCTGCGAGGGCCCGAAAATAAATCAAACACGAATGCCGTCATCATTATATTTATAATAAGGGTAGTAAATCTGAAAGTTCTACTGTTTGGCTCGATGGAAGCATGAAGTCGGACAAGATATGATGCTCTTTCCTATTGGCTAAGGACACCGGATCAAAATGTTTGACATCTGCAAACAAAGCAATGACGGTCTTTTGTTTGGCAGATAAGATTTATATTTAAATTTCAAGTTTAAATTTATTTTGGGTGGGAGGAAATTTTTTTTTTCTTTTTTCTTTGCTAATTAAATTAGATGACCTTGTCATACAGTCTAAATCAAAGAAGAATCGAAGCCCCTTTTAAATAAATAGAGTTTACATCTTATTCCAATAAACAAATTATTCTGTTAAGCATTTTACGGCACCGTCTGTTTCAAAGGGATTCATAAATATAATCCAATATATATGTATACTACTGTTTCCAAAAAATAAGACCGATTATTTTTTGTTTTCAAAAACTCTTTATTCTTCTAAATTTATTCCATCGCCTTCAAAGTAATCCCCTTCGGTCACAATGCACTTATGCCAACTTTTTTTCCAATCCTCAATGCATGCTAAAAAGTCATCGCCAGGGATGACCTCCAAGGCGTGCGGCGATTCACGTTCAATCTCTTCAATCGACTTAAAACGGTGTCCCCGCATTGGTATTTTGAGATTAGGGAATAGACAGATATTGCACGGTGTGAATATGGTGGTTGTGGAACAAGATGGTTTTCATTTAAAGCAAAAAAAAGTCAGGAAGAATCAATGCAGTGTGATGTGGTTCATTCAGTGTTTCCGGTACCAGTCGAGATTTGACGCGTTTGAGGCCCAAAATGGAATTGACCGAGCTTTTTAAAATTCCAATATCCTCAGCAAGGTTTTTAATTGTAATTAGACTGTTTGTAAGCACCATATATTTAATGTTTTGGACGTGAGCTTCGTCGGTAGCGATGGATGGTCGATCAGAGCGCACTTCGTCTTCAAAGCGTTCTCTGCCTTCTTTGAATTGTTTATACCACTTCTAAACATATCTTTCCGATATAGGAATGCTGACCGAATGACTTTTGAAACATTCTACACGTTTTCCCTAAAAAATATTCATTTCGCAAACAAAGTTCTTTGCTCAATTAATTCAGGTATTTGAAAAATCGCCGAAATCACTTTTAGAGTCTCAAAAAAACCAAGCGTAACTCAAACACGAATGAATACTTTGACATAAAACTTCACACAGATGTCAAGGGCAGTGTTAACAAGTTAAAGAAGAAAAAAATTAAATTTGATGCGATCGGGAAATTTAATTTGAAAAGTGGTTCTACTTTTTGATTTCAATAGTAAACTGCTAACAGTTTTGTAGCTACAATGGATACATTCCAAATAAGAATATCAATAAAAGGTTTTATAAATTAAACAGAGATTTTAACGAAATTACTTAATTGCATTTTTAATTCCACAATAAATGTAAAATCGCATCAACAAACATCAGATTGCAGCACATCCACTATATCTGTTCCCACAACCCGGAGCACCAGACACTCAGTTTTGTGCCATCGCTTTAAACCGCCATTCGTGCAATTAAAGACTGTGACAAGCTTGGAAATTACGAAAGTTTTAAGAGTTAATGGAAACGAATTAGTTAGTTTAATGAAAAGTTTGTGCCGCATTTGCATGCTGCTGTCTTCGGGGCCGTCATTAGCTGCTTGCTACACAGCATTGTAATTATTTTGCTTAAATTATTGTAAATCTTCATCTCGGAGATTCTTTTATCATTACTTGCGAAGAGACGGTGCGCATACAAATTAAGTTCCCTGCGTTTAACAGTGTTTTAATTAAGAAATATTAATTTAGTAATTCAAATTTTGTGAACAGAGAGTTGCTTTTAATTTGTGTTTCTTGTTTTTTTACTCAGCGGAGATTCGTAGAGTAAACAATTTGCAACGGAATTTCTAAGTTGATAATTGTTCATTAAATATTTATTTTATTCAGAAATCTCCACGTTTTGTTAGTTCAAGCAATTTGGTGATATAATAATTGATTATTATGAATGAAAATATTAATGCACAGTTTTAAGAAAATCCGTTCGTTGTTAAAAGAAATTTCTGTCTGATGGAGTATATAAATAGAATTATTTGTTATATAAATTGGTAAAATAAATAAATATAACCGTTAAAATGCATGTTATGTTAAATCTACACAATTCGCAAGAATAATCTTAACATTTCTGATAGTCTAAGAAAAATTTCGAAAACACTTGATATAAATTGCTACGAAACTTGATGTATTCTTTATTGGTGTTGGAATCCTGACGATGACATGGAAGTTTGTTGGTGGTTGAGAATCCATGTTAAACTGTATGTCCCAGTATAATTATCCTGAAGTTTGCAAAAAATGACCATGCAACAAACCAAACCAATCTCATTTGCGCAACTGTCCCATTAAAGGCCAAGACCGACGATACGAGACACTATACACATGTTGTCACAATCGCCGTCGAGTATTCTACTTTCTGAAATCGCAGGGCATACCCCTTTATGCCTTATGTATTGTTTAAGCCATTGGATGAGTGTAATTTTTAAAATAGAAGAAATTCTTTTCATATCTTCTGTTGGATTCATCCCATCTACTTTTTCCTTGTATCAACAAACCCATGTTGGGTTTGAATGATACCAACTGGCAGATTTTGAGACAAGGTCGGGTTTTTACGGGGTATTATTATCAACATTATTCTCAACACTCTACAGTTCCATTAGATAATAGCTAATAGATATACCTTAGTCCGAGAACAACGGTTTACAATTGATCCAGGACAACTACAAACATCAGGGCACCATCTTGCACTCGAACCCGAAACCAGTGGCAACGTACTAGTCACCCTGACATCAGGCCTCACGAAACTTCATGCACCACGCAATGTGACAAGCTACAAAATGCTTCTTGTGAAAACATTAGAAATTACCAAAGATTTACAATTTTTATCTAAGATACTTTTTAATTTTTGTCATGTAAGTTATTTATGTTGCTAACATTTTTTTTAGATATAATTGATACAATAGAAACAAAAATGAGTTGAGAACTAACAAAAAAAGAAGCCTCTTACAATTAAATAGAGATTTTCACTAAATTACTCAATTACATTTTTAATTCCACAATAAATTTGAAATCACAGCGACGAACATCAGATTGCAGCAGATCCACCCTATCAGTTCCCATAACCCGGAGCACCAAACCTCAGTTTAGTGCCACCGCTTTAAACCGCCATTCGGGCAATTAAAGACTGTGACAAGCTTAAAAATTACGAAAGTTTTAAGAGTTAATGGAAATGAATTAGTTAGTTTAATGAAACGTTTGCACCACATTTGCATGCTGCTGTCTTCAGGGCCGTCATTAGCTGCTTGCTACACAACATTGTAATTATTTTCCTTAAATTATTGTAAATCTTCATCTCGGAGATTCTTTTATCATTACTTGCGAAGAGGCGGTGTGCATACAAATTAAGTTCCCTGCGTTTAACAGCGCTTTTAATTAAGAAATATTAATTTAGTAAATCAAATTTAGGGAACAGAGAGTTGCTATTAATTTGTGTTTCTTGTTTTTTTACTAAGCGAAGATTCGTAGAGTAAACAATTTGCAATGGAATTTTCTAAGTTGATAATTGTTCATTAAATATTTATTTATTCAGAAATCTCCACGTTTTGTTAGTTCAAGCAATTTGGTGATATAATAATTGATTATTATGAATAAAAATGGCGATGCATCATTTTAAGCAATTAGTACGTTGTTAAAACAAAAGGTTTTACTTAAATTCTGTTTGATGCTTTTTGATTTAAATTTGTAAAATAAATAAATATATGCATTAAAATTCATATTATGTTGAATCTCGACAATTCAAAAGAAGAATCATAGTATTTCTGATAGACAAAGAAAAATTTGCGAAAACACTTGATATAAATTGCTACGAAACTTGATACCTTGTTCATCGGCCGCCTGATGGCCAATTGGCCAGCGTTCTGGCTGTTTGTATTTCAGTTTCAAATTTTAGTGGTGCCACGGAGGTTTTTGAGGGGATCAAAATCCACTTTAAACTGTATGTCCCGGTCTGTTTAGCCCTCGTGTGCAAAAGATGATCGTAGCGCGACAATCCAAACTTTTCATTGGCGTGGTTTGAATCCTGGCGGTATCATGGCAATGTGTTAGTGTGTCAGAATTCACGTTAAACTGTAGGTCTCTGTCTAATTAACCTAAAGTGTGCAAAAACTGACCATAGATCTACAAACGAAACCATTTACGCAACTGCCCCATTGAAGGCCAAGACCGTTTACCTACTCCATATTTAGAGACAAGGTAGGTATTTTTACAGGGTACCAATCTTACGACGAACACTTTCAAATCCTATTAGACCAAGCTCTAAAGTTTAAAATGGATGCCGAAACACTACAAACATCCAGGGCACCCTCAGCGACTTGAACCCGAAAAATGTGGCACCGTACCAGTCACTCCGACATAAGAACTCACGAAACTTTATATATCAAGCATTGTGGAAAGCTTCAAAATTCTTCATGAGGAAAGCTTAGAAATTACGAAAGTTTTACGATGTTTATCTAAGGTACTTTTTAATTTTTATCATGTAAGTTATTTACGTTGCTAACATTTTTAGATATAATTGATACAATCCAAACAAAAATGAGTTGAGAACTAAAAAACAAAATACTCTATAAATTAAAAAGAGATTTTCACTATATTACTTAATTGCATTTTTAATTCCACAATAAATGTGAAATCACAGCGACGAACATCAGATTGAAGCATATCTGTTCCCATAACCCGGAGCACCAAACACTCAGTTTAGTGCCATCGCTTTCAACCGCCATTCGTGCAATTAAAGACTGCGACAAGCTTAGAAATTACGAAAGTTTTAAGAGTTAATGGAAACGAATTAGTTAGTTTAATGAAAAGTTTGTGCCGCATTTGCATGCTGCTGTCTTCGGGGCCGTCATTAGCTGCTTGCCACACAGCATTGTAATTATTTTGCTTAAATTATTGTAAATCTTCATCTCGGAGATTCTTTTATCATTACTCGCGAAGAGGCGGTGTGCATACAAATTAAGTTCCCTGCGTTTAACAGCGCTTTTAATTAAGAAATATTAATTTAGTAATTCAAATTTAGTGAACAGAGAGTTGATATTAATTTGTGTTACTTGTTTTTTTACTAAGAGAAGATTCGTAGAGTAAACAATTTGTAACGGAAATTTCTAAGTTGATAATTGTTCATTAAATATTTATTTTATTCAGAAATCTCCACGTTTTGTTAGTTCAAGCAATTTGGTGATATAATAATTGATTATTATGAATAAAAATGTCAATGCACCATTTTAAGCAATGCGGTCGTTGTTAAAAGAAAAAGTTTTACATATATTCTGTTTGAGGCAATATATAAATATAACTATTTTTTATATAAATGAGTAAAATAAATATGTTTAGCCATTAAAATACCCGTTATTCTGAATCTAGGCAATCTATAAGTAGAATCGTCGTATTTCTGAAGGTTAAATAAAAATTGCGAAAATACTTGATATAAACTGCTGCGAAACTTGATGTCTTCTTCATTGGAGCAAAAGCCTCATGGTGGGCCATTTTAGATAATTTAGCTTGTAAAGGAAAGATAAATGTATAAACAATATTTTTTAATATTTTTATTAATTTATTTATACTTCGAAATTAAATAGATAAATAGCATTGTTTCAAAATTGAAATAAGTATATAAAAATACTTAATTAAATAAATTTTGTACCGAGTTTTAAAATTTCAACCAGCCTAAAAAGTAACTTAAAATTTATCAATTATGTTCAATAATTTCTATTCATAAATTTTTGTAAAACATTCATTATTTTGTTTGAGTGTTTGATAAAAAATATCAAATTAATTCAATGTTTTTAATAGATTGCATTTCAGTGTTTTCGATAATTTAATTAAAAATGCACCATTTAATATAAAACGTAAATAAATATTTTAAATTTAGTCTCCTTCCTCTTCATTTGCGAAACAGCCCGTGGTGGGCCAAGGCCGTCTGCCTTCTAAAAACTTTCGATTTTCTCTTCATGGGATAGGGTTTTCAGCTCTAACAATCATATTAAACCGTCATATACGGGTTAAAGTAGATTCTAAGCAACTGCAAACAACCATGGCACCGATGGGATTCTAACCCGAAGCCTGCGATACCGGGGACCTGAGAGCTAGTCACTTGGCCACCAAGCCAACATGAACTTATCTGATACATTCGATGTAGACAGATTTTCAAATGTTTTAATTTTTAAATTAAATAATCATGGATATTTTATTTTATGTAATGAAATCTTATTAAAAAGTTTACAAAGAGAGAAAGAGAGAGAGATAATTATAAGATTTGAAAAAAAATATATATATTTTATCACATGCATCTGTAGATTAATTTTTCACACAATTTAAAATATTTTAAATAACAATTCTGCTAATTCTTGAATTAATTGTCTCCTATCGAAATCGTATCTCCTCTCAATCGATAAGTACTAATCAAAGAATCCTATTATCTCCCGAACAAGTATCCGATCCATTATCTAGCGGCCAAGAATAATAGGATTTGTGTTTTCTTTGCGGTCACTGGAGTTTTGTGGGGAAACGGATTACAAGGGGCTATCTGGAGGCTCAACGTAATTAGCGGCTTACTGCCGAGGGCCGCGGGATTACCCTGCGAAAGAATGAACTGCGACCAAGGACATTGTCCTGATCCTGTGCAACTTTGTAAATGAAGTAACGGTGTCTTGGTCTTAATAGAATCCGAATTTCTAAAGGCATTGAAAATATAACATTCTGATGCAAGTTAGTAATGTAAATGAATATTTGATTGTAATAGAGAATGAATCAGATTTGGCAATATTATGAGCTGCTAGACTAATATATCGAAATCTGTTTTTAAATGATATTCAATTATTTAAAGAAAATATTTGTGAAAATTTCTACTGGCGGCGCTACTCTGAATCAGTAGTTCTCCATTTCTATGGAATCTTATGTAAATAAAAGTGAACAATTCATCACGGCAACAACGTTGGCTTACAAATATAATATATACAATAATAAATTTAATAATTATATAATTAATTAAGATTGTGAAGGAATTGCATGTTATTTTTGACTTATTAATCCTTAAATTGACATTGTTTTTGTCCTCGGGATTACCCTGCGAAAGAATGAACTGCGACCAAGGACATTGTCCTGATCCTGTGCAAATTTGTAAATGAAATACCGGTGTCTTGGTCTTAATAGAATCGGAATCACTAAAGCATTGAAAATATAACATTCTGATGCAAGTTAGTAATGTAAATGAATATTTGATTGTAATAGTTGAAAATGAATCCAATTTGGCAATATTATGAGCTGCTAAATTAATGTATCGAAATATGTTTTTAAATAAAATTCAATTATTTCAATAAAATATTTGAGAAAATATCTAATGGGGTCGAAAATATCTACCTCTTTAAAAATTCCGCTAAGAAAAATTTTTGTGATCAGTGACTTATTTCTTAATAGTGGCATGGTATCTTGACACCTTCCAAAAATTTATGTTTTAAAAGTATTATTAAAAATAATTTAGAAACATTTTAAAACAGTCAACATTTTTATCTCCCAAAATTAGAGCTTTAGTAACAAAAAAAATATATCGTTTTGACTTTATTTTATGATTTTCACACTATTCTGCAACTGTATTCATATTGTTATGACTGTACATTACACAAGTAAATCATTGATGCACATTTTTATATTTTTACTCTGTCATTTCTTGCACACTTTAGGCTCATTAGACCGAGATCTACTGTTTATCGTGGGTTCAGAAACACTAATAAACATCTATGACACCTCTAGTATCTGAATCTGAAACCTGCGGTGCCAAAGAGTTAGTCAATTGGCCATCATACCGTCAGCATAAGCGATGTGAATTTGGAATACTATCCAATATTCATAAAAATATCTCGACCATTAAAACTAAACATAATTAATCTATCGAGCATTAATTATTAAAACTAAATATATATATATATATATATATATATATATGATATATCTGATATTGATACTAATATAATGATATTGATACTGATAGTATATATTAATATATATATATATATATATATATATATATATTTTCTATTTTCTAAAACATTAACGATTTGTTGAAATACAGCAATAACACTGACTGTTGAAATACTACTTTACTCTATTGTAAACCGTAAAAATCGTTATCAGTGCAGCCAAACTATACGATTTATGTTTATCTTGTTGAAAGATTCTGTAGTGCAAAATTTATTATCAAGTTTTTGCTCTTGGTAGTAAATAATAATAGTAATTTTAATTTTAAATTATTAAATACCCACTTATATGGTCAAGAAGTTCAAGAGATTAAAAATAAACGGATAATTTAAAGAATGTATTTTGAATCATGAATCATAAATTTATATTAGAAAAAAATTAGTTAATTCTTCACAAAGAAACAAACAAGTGGGTTATTTACAGCCCAGGCGATTAAACGACTCTGTTTATTAAACTTAAGTCGCATTTAATCGAGAATGGCTATATGTAATCAATTAAGGTGGAATCAACTAACTAAGCGATGAGCATTTGAAGTGCAATCCAATTTCAGACATAACTTATTTTTTACTTATATCACTTGGTAGATAGCAGCATCTAGATTAAGTCCATGAAACCTTGTGGTCTCATGGAAGGAGGAAAGAAGGAGAAATTCTGTTGTGAAGATGAACCTGTAGTTAGAAATATGACTTGACTCCGAGACGCTGAAGAAGAAGGGTAGGGCATTCCAGGATAACTTTTAGAGGAGCTACCCGGCATTTGCGTATAGTACGGGAAAAACTGGAAAACTCCCACCAGGTAATCCGACAAACGAGGCAAGAAGCTGAAAATCCCAAACGTCGTCGAAGCTTCCTCGTTGTTTGAAACAGTTTTCACAGCAATGAAGCCAACAGATTGAACCCCAGTCTTAATGCTTACCACTGAGCCACGAATCGAGATCACATTCCTAATTGTACATTGCAAAAACCGTTTTCAATGCAACCAATCCACAAGATTTGTATTTATCTTATTGAAACTTCTGAATTGAATAATCAATAACAATGATCGAACAAAACGTTAGCTCTGGAAGTTTTAAAAAACTTATTTTAAGACCGAAAATTCGTCCATTGGGTTTGAAGAAGGTATAGGATGCCTTGGAAAGACAAACAAGGGCTTACATACCCTCTCTTCGGGTGTTCGTTCAAAATTATTACTCAAAAATTTATCATATTGAAATGCTATACCATGGTGCATCCTGGATAATTCTTCTGTATTTATAATTAATTTTTTAATAATTATAATTGTAAAAAAAAAACCAAGTATATACATATGTGATCATGGGCATCAAGAGATTAATAAGAAACTGATCCTTTAAATAATTGATGTGCCATAACGTTATAATAGAAAATAAGAAGTTAGTTCTTCACAAAGAAACAAAGTCGTGGGTTATTTACAGCCGACGCGGATTAAACGACTCTGTTTATTAAAGTGAAGTCGCATTAAATCGAGAATGGATGTCTGTTATCAATTAAGGTGGAATCAATTAGCTAAGCGATGCGCATTTGGAGTGTCATCCACCGAATGCCGGCGTCTCGTGCCAGCGGAAAGAGATCGGCCGAGTGGAATTACCACCGATGCAATTAATCCATTTAATCAGTACCAAAACACCGAGTGAATGAACGGGAATCCGCCCGAAGAGCATTTAATGATTTCATGATGCATGCAGTGGGGAAGCGACTGATGTAGTCATTTGAAACAAAAGAATGCAACTGTAGAAAAATGAATCATATGTAGAAAATGATTATATTTAAAACTACAAAGGACATGTGTACTTAAATTGGCAACTCATTTTCTTGCGTTTGAAAATTTTAAAAACTCCTGAACCTGCAAATGTAATTTTCTTTAAATCTAAATGTGGACTAGTAATTTTGCATACAGTTATTAAATTTGGGGGACGAATATTCATTATCCTCAGTGGCGCAACAGCTCCACGTTGGGCAAGACCGTCTGCCTACTGCAGATTTCGAGACGAGAGCTATTTTCATTTTACGGGTAAGGTTGTCAGCCTGGCGCCCAACGCTCTAAAATCATATTAGACAGGGACCTATGGTTTAAAGGGAATTCCGAACCACTAACAGCATCCATGTCACCGCCGGGACTCGATTCTGAGAACTGTGGCACCGAGCACCAGTAATGTGACCATGGTATCCCCGGTTTCATTCATTACGGACATATAGTAATCATGAATATTCCGTGCATTATTTATTAAAACTAAATATAATTAATATATGTCGTATTATTTTTATCAACTATTAAAGAATATTTTAAATACTGAATAACATTGATAACCAAAATAGTACTTTATTTTCATATCCTAACTATTCCCCGTACAAATCGCAGCTGAATCACAATATAATTTTCTTGTTGAGAGATTCTGTAGTGAATAAATTATTATCAATTTTTGTTTTCCTTAAGGTGCGTGATGGTCGAGTGGCTAGCGCACAGGCGCTCGGTACCCCACGTTTCATGTTCGAGTCCCGATGGTACAATGGCTGTTTGTAGTGGTTCGGAATCCACTTTAAACCGTAGGTCCGTATCCTAATAGGATCGCAGAGAGTTGCGGGGGCATTGTTACTCCGCGTCCTTGGCTTATCTTCGAGGTACACGCGCCTCCTGGGAAGTGCATAGTGAGTAACGTCGGTACAGCCCTTATGGCACAAAAGATCACGGTCTATACTTGCCAGCTGCATTAGAAAAAAAAAAGAAGCTTTCTTTATTAATGATAGTAATTAATAATAATAGTATAATTCAAAAAACTAAATCTGCAGAAATGCGACAGCGGCATCAACAGATTAAAAAGAAACCTATACTTTAAAGATTTAATGTGTCATAACGCTGCAATAGAAAAAAAATAGTTCATTCTTTCAATAGAAACAAATACGTGGGATATTTGAAGCTCAGGCGATTAAACGACTCTTATTGAACTGGAGTCGCATTTAATCGAAAATGGCTATCTGTTATCAATTAAGGTGGAATCAATTAGCTGAGAAATGCGCATTTGGAGTGCCGCCGAATTCCGGCGTCTCGGAAAGAGATCGGCCGAGTGGAATTCCCGCCGACGCAATTCATTCACTTAATCGGTAGCCAAACACGAAGTGAATGAACTTGGATATGTCCAATGAGGGTTTAAAGATTTCATGAAGCATGTAGTGTTGAAGCGATTGATGGAGTCATTTGATACAAAATACTGCAACTGTAGAAAAAGGAATCAAATGTAGATTATCGTTATAGTTAAAACTATAAAGTGACATGTGTTGTTAACTCAACAATGCATTTTCTGGTGTTGGAAAATTTTATAAATTCCTCAACCGTCAAATGAAACTTTCTTTACAACTAAGTGTGGACCACTAACTTCGCATAAGGTATTTAAATTTGGAGAAAATATATTCATCATCCTCAATGCGCAACATCCCCTCGTTGGCAAGGCCGTCTGTCTACTCCCAGTTTTCGTGAAGAGTGATGATTTCTTTTTACGGGGTAGGGTTGTCAGCCTAACGCCCAACGCTCTAAGGTCATATTAGGCAGGCACTTACGGTTTAAAATGGATTCCGAACCACTAATAGCAACCATACCACCGCCGGGCCGCGAATCTGAGGACTGTGGCACCGAGAGCCAGTCACGCAGCCGTTAGGCCCCCGTTTTCCTCCATTCCGGACATATAGTAATCATTACTATTCCGGGTATTAATTATTAAAACTTAATATAATTAATATACGTGGTATTATTTTTATCAAATATTATCGATTTGCCCAAATAATTCAATAGCAATGATAGCCAAAATAATTAGTTATATTAATAGCATAACAAAATAGAAATAGTTATACTTCAATCTATTTCCACATCCTAACTGTTTACCATAAAAACCATTATTAGTGCAGTCAAACCATAAGATTTTTATTCAAGTTGTTGAGAGATTCTATAGTAAATAATGCATTACAATTTTTTTATTCTTTTTATTAATAATAGTAATTATAGTTGTAAAAACAACAAACTAATAGAAAGACATCAAGATATCAAAAAAGAAACCAAAAAGAATAAATATTTAATGTGCCATAACGTTATAATAGAAAATAATAAGTTTTTGTTCTCCAGAAAGGAGCAAAGACGAGGGTTATTTACAGCTGATGCGATTAAACGACTCTGTTTATTAAATCGAAGATGCATTTAATTGGAAATGGCTATCTGTTTTCAATTAAGGTGAAATCAATTAGCTGAGCGATGCGCATTTGGAGTGCCACCGAATGCCGGCGTCTCGCAAAGAGATCGGCCGAATGGAATTGCCACCGATGCAATTAATCCATTTAATCAGTACCGAAACACCGAGTGAAGGAACGGGAATCCGCCCGAAGAGCATTTAATGATTTCATGGAGCATGTAGTGGGGAAGCAACTGATGTAGTCATTTGAAACAAAATAATGCAATGGTAGAAAAATGAATCATATGTAGAATATGATTATATTTAAAACTACGAAGGGCATGTGTACTTAAATTGGCAACTCATTTTCTTGCGTTTGAAAATTTTATAATTTCCTAAGTCTGCAAATGTAACTTCCTTTAAATCTAAGTGTGGACCAGTAATTTCGCATACAGTTATTAAATTTGGGGGAAGAATATTCATTATCCTCAGTGGCGCAACAGCCACACGTTGGGCAAAGGCCATCTGCCTACTGGCAGATTTCAAGACGAGAGCTATTTTTATTTTACGGGTAAGGTTGTCAGCCTGACGCCCAGCGCTCTAAAATCATATTAGACTGGGACCTATGGTTTAAAGGAAATTCCGAACCACTAACAGCATCCAGACCACCACCGGGACACGATTCTGAGAACTGTGGCCCCGAGCGCCAGTCATGTGGCCATGGTGTCGCCCCCTGTTTCAATCATTTCGGACATATAGTAATCATGAATATTCCGGGCATTAATTATTAAAACTAAATGTAATTAATATATGCGGTATTATTTTTTATCAATTTTTAAAGATTTTTTTTTTAAATACTGAATAAGATTTACAACCAAAATAGTACTTTACTGTATTTCCATATGTTAACTGTAGACCGTACAAACCGCAGCCTAACCCCAATGTTTGCAATTTTCTGGTTGAGAGATTCTATAGTGAATACCTTATTATGAATTTTTTGTTTTCTTTATTAATGATAGTAATTATAATTAAAAAAATCTAAATATGCGACAGTAGCATCAAATGAAATGCGATAGTAGCATCAAAGATCCTTTAAAAAATTAATGTGCCATAATGTTATAAAAGAGAAAAAATATAGTTCATTCTTCACAAAGAAACAAAGTCGTGGGTTATTTACATCCTACGCGATTAACCGACCTTGTTTATTAAATCGAAGATGCGTTTAATCGCAAATGGCTATCTGTTATCAATTAAGGCGGAATCAATTAGCTGAGAGATGCACATTTGGAGTGAAGCCGAATGCCGGCGTCTCGGAAAGCGATCGGCCGAGTGAAATTCCCACCAATTCATTCATTCAATAAGTACCCAAACACTGAGGAATGCGCCCGATGAGGATTTAATAATTTCATGGAGCACGCAGTTTGTAGGCAATTGATGTAGTCATTCGAAACAAAATAATGCAATGGTGGAAAAATGAATCAAATGTAGAATAATTGTGTTTTCTTATCCCACTTGGCTGGCCAAGCCCATACGTACTCATGATTGAAGGGGAAGGAAGCAGCTTCTGATGTAATGGAGCACCCGCAGGTAGAAGTCTGACTTTGGCTCCGTGACGCTGTTACAGTCCTAGGAGACTGGGGCCTACGGCTTAAAGTGGATTCCGAACCACTACAAACATCCATGGCACCGCCGGGATTCGAACCCAAAACCTGTGGCACCGAGCGCCAGAGCGCTAGACACTGGGTCCCAAATTTGTGAAGGGCAACGGCACGCGGTGTTCCCGGGTGGTCACCCACCCAAGTACTGACCGCGCCCAATGATGCTTGACTTCGGTGATCTAACGAGAACCGGTATATTCAGCAGGGTATGGCCGTTGGCGTCCTTAATTGTGTTATTAAAACTATAAAAGACACGTGTTCTTTACTTGACTACGCCATGCGTTCGAAAAATGTAAAAATTATTAAACAGGCAAATGTAGCTTTCTTCACAACTAAATGCGGACCACTAATTTCTCATACAGTATTTAAATTTCGAGAAAAGATATTCATCATCATCAGTGGCGCAACAGCCCCATGTTGGGCAAAGGGCGTCTGCCTGCTGGCAGATTTCAGGCGAAAGTTGTTTTCATTTTATGGCGTAGGGTTATCAGCTATAGATTCTACAATCATATTAGACAGGCACCTACGGTTTAAAATGGATTCCGAACCATTACAAACATCCATGGCTCGAACCTGAAAGCTGTGGCCCCAGCGCCAGCCACTCGGCCATCAGTCCCCACTGTCAAAATACTATTTCATGATATTTACATATTCCTAATTGTACACTGTATATATTGTTTTCAGTGTAGCCAAAACACAACATTTTTATTTATTTTGATGAGATTTGTTGTTCTGTTTATCAATAATATTAATTACAATTATAAAAAAACTAATGTATACATATGTGACCAAGGTCATCAAGACAATAAAAAGAAACCGATCCTTAAAAAAAATTAATGTATCATAACGTAATAAAGAAACGTGTTTTTTTAATTAGTTATAGTCATCAATAGATTAAAATAGATAGGACATCAATAGATTAAAAAGAATGAAACCTATTTTTTTAAAAATTGATGTATCATAACGCTATAACGAAACGTTAATGAAAAAAATTGGCTTATTCTTTACAAAGAAGTGGGTTATTTACAGCTCAGGCGATTAACCGACTCTGTTTATTAAAGTGAAGTAGTAGCATTGAATCGCAAATGGCTATCTGTTATCAATTAAGGCGGAATCAATTAGCTGAGCGATGCACATTTGGAGTGCCATCCACCGAATGCCGGCGTCTCGGAAAGAGGTCGGCCGAGTGAGATTCCCGCCGATGCAGTTAATCCATTTAATCGGTACCCAAACGAAGTGGATGAGCGTGCAATGAGGATTTCATGATTTCATGGAACATGCAGTGTGGAATCAATGTATTGGAATCATTTGATACAAAAGATTGCAACTGTAGAAAAATGAATCAAATGTAGAATATCATTATAATTAAAACCACAAAAGACATGTGTTCTTAACTTAACAGAGATTTTTTCTGTGTTCGATTTTTTTTAAAATTCCTCAATTGGCAAATTTAACTTTCTTTATAACTAAGTTTGGACCATTAATTTCGCATACAGTATTTAAATTTGGGCAAAAGGTATTCATCATCATCAGTGGCACAAAAGCCCCACGTTGGGCAAGAACATCTGCCTAATGGCAGATTACGAGATAAGAGATGTTTTCCTTTTACGGGGTAGGGTTGTCATCCCGACGCCGAACGCTCAACAGTCATATTAACCTGTGACTTACGGTTTAAAGTGCATTCCGAACCACTAACAGCATCCATGCCACCGCCGAGACTCGATTCTGAGAACTGTCGCACCGAGCGCTAGTCACGCGGCCATGAAGACCATGGTTTCCTTCATTTCGGACACATAGTAATCATAAATATTCCGGGCATTAATTATTAAAACGAAATATAATTTATATGTGTGATATTATTTTTTATCAATTATTAAAAATTCTTTTAAATACTGAATAACATTGACAACCAAAGTATTATTTTACTCTCAATTTCCATACCTTAACTGTAACATATACCGTACAAACCGCATTCAAACCACAATATTTGCAATTTTCTTGTTGAGAGATTCTGTAGTAAATAATTTATCAACAATTTTTGTTCTTTTCATTAATAATAACAATAATAATCATAAAAAAAAACTAAATGTATACATATGTGACCAAAGACATCAATAGATTAAAAAGAAACCGATCCTTTAAAAAATTAATATATCATAAAGAAACGTTAACGAAAAAATCGATTTATTATTTACAAAGAAACAAAGCCGTGGGGTATTTACAGCTGAGGCCATTAAATGACTCTGTTTATTAAATTGAAGTAGTAGAATTCCATCGAAAATGGCTATCTGTTATCAATTAAGGTGGAATCAATTAGCTGAGCGATGCGCTTTTGAAGTGCCATCGAATGCCGGCGTCTCGGGCCAGCGGAAAGAGATCGGCCGAGTGGAATTCCCACCCATGCAATTCATTCATTTAATCAGTACCCAAACACTGAATGAATCAACGTGGATTCGCCCAATGAGGATTTAATGATTTCATGGAGCACGCAGTGTGGAAGCAATTGGTGTAGTCATTTGATACAAAAGAATGTATTCATAGAAAAAAAGAATCAAATATGGAATATCATTGTAATTAAAACTATAAAGGAACTATAAAGTGTTCTTAACTTGACAAAAAATTTCTTGAGTTCAAAATTTTTATAAATTCCTCAACCGGCAAATGGAAGTTCCTTTATATTTAAGTGTGTGTCAGTAATTTTAAATACACTATTTAAATTTGGAAAAACTATATATTACATAGGATATATATTGTTTTTCGAATGATTCAAGAATAGGATATATATATTTTAGAACATCTATTGTTTTTTCTTGTGTAGCTATGAACTTACCAGTCACTTTGCTAGGCACTAGAATGCCATACGTGTAACAGATTTACCATTATCCGAGTTGTACCATAATATAGGATCTCAATCTGATAAATTTTGATGTAATAATTTTGAAGGTACATCCCAAGAGAGGGTATCTGAGGCCTTATTCCACTTTCCAAAACATCCTATAGTATACTCCCTTCTTCAAACTCGGCAGATGAACTTCCTACCCTAAAAGCAAGTCGTGTTTAAATTCCACAGCTTACTTTCTGTTATGTCTGCTTTCGATTTCGAAATCAACTGTGCAAGAAAAATGTTGTATTGTTCAAAAATATTAGTTGTTTGTTGGTTAAACACTAGAAACCGGTTGTTGGTTAAACACTAGAAACCGGTTGTTGGTTAAACACTAGAGACCGGTTGTTGGTTAAACAATAACAACCGGTTGTTGGTTGAACAATACAAATCGGCTGTTGGTTAAACACTAGAAACCGGTTGTTAGTTAAACGCTAGTGACCGGTTGTTGGTTACACAATACCAACCGGTTGTTGGTTAAACAATACAAATCGGTTGCTGGGTAAGCGCTAGAAACCGGTTGTTGGTTAAACACTAGAAACCGATTGTTGGTTGAACAATACCAACCGGTTATTGGTTAAACAATACAAATGGGTTATTGGTTAAACAAGACAAATGGGTTGTTTGTTGAACAATACAAACCGGTTGTTGGTTAAACACTAGAAACCGGTTGTTGGTTAAACTCTAGAGACCAGTTGTTGGTTACACAATACCAGCCAGTTGTTGGTTAAACATTACAAATCGGTTGTTGGTTAAACACTAGAAACCGATTGTTGGTTAAACAATACAAACCGGTTGTTTGTTAAATAATACAAATCGGTTGCTTGTTATAAAATTCATCTATGTAAGAATAAAACGCGTAAAAAAGTGTTAAATAAAGAAGTAAAGAAAAATATCCAAATATCAATAAAACATATTCAAGCAACAAATTATGTTCATCTGTTATAGCTCAAAACTGTCGGGAAAAAACAGATAAAATAAAAAAGAAACCGCAGAATTCTAAGCGATTTTATAAAAAAAGGCATGAAAAAATTTTTTTAAAAGTAAACTATTGAATTCCAAACGATTTTATCAAAATCATGTGAAAGAAATTTAAAAAAAAAGTAAACTATTGAATTCAAACAATTTTATAAGCAGCACATGAAAAACATTTTAAAATATTAATAATAATAGCTCATGAAATAAGTTTTAAAAAATAAACCACTAAGAAATATTGAAAGTGGTTCAGGATATCATTGACCCACACCCACAAACAATACCCATATATTTTAGAGGTAATAACAAATTAGAATTCACCACCGGCACATTAAATATATAAATGTAAATGAGAAATTGTTACAACATTCAAATTCTAATGGATAAAGTAACCATTTAACAGATTATTTGAAAACATTTGTATGCCTACAAAACTCAAAATGTTTTCACTGGTTATATAAAGCAGTAATTTAGGCATTTTATGCAAAGTAATCAATGTGGCTAAAGACAAAAATTCTGATTTTCCTTCCTAGATAAATAATTTAAGTGGTACTTTTAAATCATAAATATTAAAAAAAAAATTATATTAGATCTAGTTTTATAGATTTTTAGAACATTTTATACTTAATTCTCATATGGAAAAAAATAAAAAACGGTTGCTCTTTGCGGGTCCTTCTTGAATTTTGCAAAGCATCGCTGCCAAGACTTTGCGATCATTAATTCAAAGCTCGAGCGGATTTGTCTTTGGAAGAATTTAGCATCATTTTATCTCATTTCGATTCAAATGCTCATATTATTTCTGACCGAAGCACACCATTTATCAAATCTGGGAGGATATTTGTGGGTTTACTTCAACTTCTGGAAGAAACTGAGCATGGTATAAAAAAAGGGGGAACAAGAATCTTGATTTATCGCTGGATCCAGATTCATCCATCACCAAGTGCAGCGTTTTACCATTTTTTAAAAAATATGTTTAATGCTCGGAGATAAGCCTTTATTCTCCAAGAATAAATAGTATCACAGATACGAGCGTTCGTTTGGCGTGTTTGTTTAATTTTCATTTCGTTTTTCCATTAGAGAAATGGATGACCCAATACTCTTTTAAAAGGTTTCAGTAGCTGGTTCGTAAACGTTTTAGTCCGTACAATAAAATGTCTGATGATATTTTTTAACATTATTTATTACGCAGTATGTTAAAAAATGTATTCGTAAACTGCATCAAAAGCATTCTGTGTCAAGCCTTATCATTTTTGCAATTATCAAACACACACAAAAAAAGTCTTTGTACACGTTGCATGTATGAAGTAATTTTAAGGAAAATACAGTGTGGTTGTATACACACTCTGGGAGCTTTGATTCTAAGCTATTAATCAGTGCGGGACTATAACGTTGAATTTTCAACATACTCATGATGGATTCCTTGAACCTTACTTTAGAGTGCGGTTTACCTCATGTATGGATTTAAACTGATAGCAAAAGCTCCTGAAGAGTTGGCACCACATTCAAGATAAGTTGGGGCAGGATATCATTACCAATTGGGCTGCTTTGGCCCAGAGCGGCTCTTCATGTTTGCAGTGGATTCCCTCCCATGTGGGTATATATGAAAACGAAGTTGCTGATCTGCTTGTTGGGAAGGGTAGAGAACTTCACACTGCTCCTTCCACCTATCTACGAGCTCCTGTGAGTACATTCCCTAGTTTTGGCCAAACTAAATATCGCTTGGAATATTCCAAGCATGACTGGAATGAAGCCAAGTGCACTGCAAGGACAATCCAGTGCGAAAAAATCCAGTCCAAAGATTTTATAGGCTGCTTTCTTTAGGCTAACGTCTGCCACATAAGGAGTTTAACCTGCAACAGAAGTGTAAAGACTTATGCCTATTGCCACTGCTCAGCCATCACTTCTCACAATCATATCATTGATTCTAAGCAGCCTGATGGCCAATTGGCTAGAGTTCTGGTATTTGGTACCATAGACTTCAGTTTCGAATTCTGGCGAAGAGGCCTTTGGAAGTCTGCACCATCCTCAACTTACTTTTCTATTCCACATAAAAATATTTTCAAATCTACAGATTTACCATCTCCATCCATGGTTTACCGGTTCAAATCCTGGTTGTGGCATGAATGCTTGTAAATAGTTCGCATTCCAAGTTAAACTGTAGGTCCCGGTCCAATTAGCCTAAAGTGTGTTCAAAAATGGACGTAGGGCGACAAATCAAACCAAATCAAATCCTGTCATATCATTGATTGTATTGGTGCCTCTGTGAGGCAGCTGTTGAATGAGGAAGAGATTGCTTTTGATTTATTAATGCAACATGATCTTTTGGCTCAGGCATAGGGACCTGCAACAGGATGATAAGCTACAACATCAACCTTGCAAAATGACCGAAAATAAATTTTACAATTGTCTAATCATACATATAACAGTTCAGATTTTTACGTTTCATGCTATGTTACATAAAATAAAACCCCATATGCGTTAATATGATTGTCAGTGGTTCGGAATCTACGTCAAACTGTAGGTGCTAGCTAAACTAAACTGTCTAAACCCAGACACCTAAAATGTGCACAAAATATTCATCGAGCGAAAGGTCAAACCAAACCATTGATCGTATTAATGCCTCTGTGAGGCAGCTGTTGAGTGAGGGAGAGATTGCTTTTGATTTATTAATGCAAAATGATCTTTTGTATCAGGCATAGGGGCCTACACCAGGATGATAAGCTACAACATCAACCTTGCAAAATGACCAAAAATAAAATTTACAATTGTCTAATCATACATATAACAGTTCAGATTTTTACGTTTCATATTATGTTACATAAAATACAACCCCATATACGTTAATATGATTGTTAGTGGTTCGGAATCTAAGTCAAACTGTAGGTGCTAGTATAACTAAAATGTCTAAACCCAGTCACCTAAAATGTGCACAAAATTTTCGTCGAGCGAAAAGCCAAATCAAACCATTGATCGTATTAATGCCTCTGTCAGGCAGCTGTTGAGTGAGGGAGAGATTGCTTTTGATTTATTAATGCGATATGGTCTTTTGAACCTAGATTAGGGGTCTAGATCAAGTGGATAAGCAGCAGCAACAACAAGAAACTTGCAAAATGAACGAAAAATCAGTTTTTCACTTATCTAATCGCACATATAAGGATTCAGAATTTTATATTTCGATTATTGTTTCATAAAATATAACTCCTTATACTTACTCCTTATTACTCTTTATTACTCGAAACATAAATGAAAGGATAAACCTATGTTAATAAGATTATTTAAGTTTTAATCCATTAAAAAATGTGTTTTATAGCAACAAATTTTAATCTTCCAATTCTATTTATATATCTGTATGAAATATCAAAACACTTTCTTCATAATAATATTATTATATTTCTTCATATAACATAATTATAATCATATCATTATATTCAAAAGTGTTTTGAATATAATGATATGATTATAATTATGTTATGTATTGGTTCTAAAGTGAACAATGCGGGGTCAGTATGGTAGGCTACTCGTAAAGCTTAATGTTGAATCATCTTCTGTTCTTGTGAATAACTTGGTGCAAAATGCTAGGTATTCAAAACAATGTTTTTTATCTTATAATTAGACCATCAACCCATTCCAAAGGAATTAAATTTATAGTTATAAATCCTTTTTTTGTTTTTGTTTTTATTCATTTAGTAATAATGTGTCTTACAGTAAGAGATTTAACTCTTCCCATTCTATTTATATATCTGTATGAAATACCAAAACACTTTCTTCATACTTATAAATAAATCACTCTTTATTCTAATAAAGTGCCCCCTCTGCGAGTGCTTAATCAATTTAGAAGGAAATGGCAATTAAACACGCGCCTTCAAAGAAATTGTATTCTTAAAAATGTTTTTGTTCCAGCCACTGTGTCAGTTATTCCATTAAAATTGAGGTGAAAAAATTAATTATTCTCCGATTAATTACCCGGTATTTCAGATGTCCGCCCATTCACACGTTCTGGGTGGGAGTTCATCAATTAATTCTCGACACAAAAGTAACGCCATTGTTTTTAAGAGACATTTTTCACAACATTCTCTTTAAATTGGAGACATTAATTCCATTAGAAGAAGAGAGGTTAAGAAAATATGGGGATTAATTGTCATGAGTGATACTTAATTGTTTTCTAAACGATTTATGTATTTCAAAAAAAAATTCATTTTTCTATACACTACAAAAGTTGAAAAAGTAGTAGAGCAAAAATAATTTTAAAAAATATTTAAAAATTTCCAAATGATTTAAATAATTTGTAAATTTAATATTAATTTAAAAACAAATGAATTTAAATATTTACTATAACATTTATCAAAATATTATTTATCGTAAATTTTAATACGAATTGAAATCTTGTTTTAAAATTTTAATATGATAATCAATTATCACTTTATTTGAAGCCAAACTGTAATTTCAAATTGTAGTAATTTGTATAATTTTATTATGGTAAATTGTATAATTTTAAAAAAGATTTGTATAATTTTATAATAATTATACAAGTTATTATTTTTACAATTTGTAACATATAATTGAATATAATGATATGATTATAATTACGTTATGTATTGATTCCAAAGTAAAAATGCGGGGCAGTATGGTAGGTTACTCATAACAGGGAGTAATGATTAATCATCTGCTTTTCTTGTGTTGAATAATTTGGTTCAAAATTCCAGGCATTAGAAAAAATGTTCTTATCTTATAATTAGATCGTCAGCTCATTCCAAAGGAATTGAACGTAGAATTATAAATCGCATTTTTATGTTTTTATTCATTCCTTCCCATACACTAGTCATATTCTAAATGAATATTATTCCATACTCCCTAGATAATATTTATTATGTAATGTTCTTTAGTTAATTGTAACCATATATCCATATTTTCATCAGACTTTAGAGTCGTTGTTTTGTACAATCATCATCAGTAGCGTAATAGCCCCATGGTAGGCCAAGGACGTCTATCTACTGGCAGATTTCAAAACAGGAGATTTTTTTTCTTTTTTCTGTGTACGGTAGTCAATTCTACCTCCCAACATTCTACAGTCATCTTAGACCGGAACCTACGGTGTATAGTATGTGTACGTAAAAAAGTAACGGCGGTACGTACGGTGTAAAATAAAGTACGTCAGAACCATTGCAAACATCCATGGCACCGCAGGAAGTCGAACTCTGTGGTAAATCCAATATCCAATTTATAAGCGATCCCTATCCAATTTATAAGCGAAAGATGCAGTGAACAATGCGGGGTTAGTATGGTAGGCTACTCGTAACATGGAATAATGTTGAATCATTTGCTGTTCTTATGATAAGTAACTTGGTTCAAAATGCTAGGCATTCGAAACAATGTTCTTATCTTATAATTAGATAGTCAGCTTATTCCAAAGGAATTAAACGTAGAATTATAAATCACATTTTTATGTTTTTACTCATTCTTTTCATACGTTGATCATGTTTTAAATAAATATTATTCTATGCTTCTTACACGTTATTCATTATGTAATGTGATTTAAGTGAATTTTTAATTATTCCATATTTTCATCAGACTTATTCCAGATTATTCATTAATTTCATCAGACAGAATCTCTGTTTTCTACAGCCCATTATATAGTTGTTGATTCATTATTCTATACTATTTTATATCTTCTTTTGAAGAAGTAAGGGATTATATAGTTAATTTTTTTAACATCTAAAGGATAATATACTTTCTTTGACAAATATGAACAAAAGTTTTTTACTACAAAATTAGATGAACAAAACTTTTTATTTCTATAGAAAATGAACATAAGTGATGATGAAAGCCCCCTCTCCAATTCATAAGCGTAAGAACTTCCGAGCTCTTTCCCATACATCATAGAGGCTTAAACATATCTTTAAACGACAAAGACAGACTGGAATTTTCGTAAGAAATTGTACTGAAAGCCTAAGATCAGAATATGAAAAGGAATGTCTAAAAGCAAGAATCAATAGAATAATATAAAAAATTAATTAGTATAGTACAGAATGGTTAAAAACAAAGGAATCTGTTGAATAGTTTCCAAACAAAAAAGTGAGGGGTTCCAAACTCTATGACCGATGGTGAACTGAAAGCTTCGTGTCTATGCCAAGTATAATTACGATAGAATAATGATAAGTTTCATTCACGAGGAGAAGATTGGAAACCTCCTCAATTTCTCCTCTTGGAAATATAGATTCCAAATGGGGGGGCAATATGGTAGGCTACTCGTAACATGGAGTAATGTTTAACCATCTGTTGTTCTTGTGATGAATAATTTGGTACAAAATGCTAGGTATTCGAAATAATGTTTAAACTCATAATTAGATCCTCGTATTTATAAAGCGCAATTTTTTTAAATAGCAGTAAGTTTATATTTATAAATCGCAATTTTTTTAAATACCAGTAAATTTATATTTATAAATCGCATTTTTATATTTTTATTCATTACTTTTCATACACTGATCATGCTTTAAATAAATATTATTCCAGGCTTTCTAGATGTCATTTATTATGCAATAAGCTTTAAGAGAATTTTTAATTACACTCAAGAGCCAAAACATTATGACCACCCCTACATTTTGCAATAAACTCGCCTGGATGACGTGAAAGGCCCGTGATCAGGTCGAAGTGGTATTTAACTGGTATTAAGTGGTAGTATTCATCCATGTAAAGGCGGGTAGAAGCTGTGTTGCGCGCCAAAGGTGGGCCAACTCGTTATTGACAGGTGCTCATAATGTTTTGACTCTTGAGTGTATTTCATATTTTCACCAGATTTTAGAATCGTTATTATCTGCATCCCATTATATAGTTGTTGATTCATTATTTTATACTGTTTTCTATCTTCTTTTGCACAACTAAGAGATTATATAGTTATATTTTTTTAACGTCTAAGGGATAATATACATTCGTCGAGAAATCTGAACATTTTTTATTACAAATAAATATGAAAAAAACTTTTTATTTCTATAGAAAATGAACATAAGTGATGATGAAAGCCCCCTCTCCAATTCATAAGCTCTCTCCCATATATCATAAAGGCTTAAACATATCTTTAAACGACAAAAACAGACTGGAAATTTTCGTATCGCAATAAATAAAACAAAAAGGATCTATCACATCAAACACGTGTTCCATTCTTTATTTATTGTCATTTTTTTATCTGAAAGACAGCAGCATGAAGAGGGAAGTTGTTCTGGAGATATCGGGATTTTCATTTTCTTCCTCTTTCTCCTCAAATATATTGTCCAAATCCACACCACCCACTCCTTTTTCACCATTATCCGGGAAAAAAGAACAAAAAAAAAAAAAAAAAAAAGGGAAAAATAATACACACCAAGGTTTCCGGTTTCCAGGCGAGGCTGGCTGGGTTTTCCGATGCACAAAACTGGAACTACTCTGGAAAAACAATCCGATTTTCTGGAACTGGTATTAGGGAGAAAGAGAAACTTTCCCGCCTTTTAAGATAAATTTATATCTATATTTCTCCTTATAGCCTGGACTCATGCATCAATATTATAGATGACCATAAGTTAAAGGGGGGAAATGTCTCAAGAAAAAAGATTCAAGTTACAAAATCGGCCAGTCATTTTTCCCTTTTTTTTTTCTTTTTTTCCCTATATTTTCCCCTTTGGTCTTTGCTTCCTATAGCTGCTAGATTGATTTTTCTTTTCCAAAGCTCGGTTGAAAGCAAGCATTATAAAGAATTTCCCCGTAAGTATAAAGGTTTTTATTTATTTATTTTTTTATTTTGTTATTGGTTGAAATGGCGTAATGCTTACGGATTTTGAAATTAAAGGCTCACTTTTTTTTGTTGTTGAGTTTCTTCAAGAAGAATTGCGAAGAAAGTTTCTGAATTTGTGGTAAAAAAATAAGTTGTTGTAAGAGAGTTATTAATCATATTTGTAGATATTTTTTTTCTTTTTCTAGTTGTTTCTGTTGTGTTTTGGAATCGATTATTTATGAAAAACAAAAAATTGACAATACCAATCCATTAAAACTTTGATGGTCTCAAGCATTTAAGGATTTTAATAACATAATGATTCTCATTTTAAAATCAACATTCTTGTAGAAATGAAACTAAAGGACAGTTTTTTTCTTCATTTAGGAAAAAAAAAAAAAAAAAAATTACAGTTACTTTATAATAGACGACAATATATATTTGCAACAAATATAATTTTTGCATAATAATTTAAATTAGAAAAAACAATTATGATTCGTAATCATTTCCTTGCCTTGATAGTTGTAATATCAGGCGCCTTTTACTAGTTTAAAAGGTGACACCTCTGGCTGAAAAATAACAACATCTTGCGCCTTTGTTTAGTGTAAATATAGCATCTTTGGCTAAAACATTGTAACATCTGGCATCTTTAGCTAATGAAAATCTAGCAGCTTTAGCTAAAAAATTTCAACTTCTGACGCTTTTGACTAATGTAAATCTGGATATTATGACTGAAAAATAGTAACTTCGGCGCTTTCTCTTTAATGATTTGTTGTTTGTTGTTTCTTATCCCACTTGGCTGGCCAAGCCCACGAGCCCATACGTACTCATGATTGAAGGGAAAGGAAGCAGCTTCTGTTGTGATGGAGCACCCGTAGGTAGAAGTCTGACTTTGACTCCGTGACGCTCTTACAGTCATAGGAGACTGGAACCTACGGCTTAAAGTGGATTCCGAACCACTACAAACATCCATGGCACCGCCGGGATTCGAACCCGATACCTGTGGCACCGAGCGCCAGAGCGCTAGATACTCGGCCATTCAGGTCCCCAAATTTGTGAATGCCAACGGCACGCGGTGTTCCCAGGTGGTCCCCCACCCAAGTACTGACCGCGCCCAATGATGCTTGACTTCGGTGATCTAACGAAAACCGGTATATTCAGCATGGTATCGCCGTTGATATGATAGTTGGCATAAATATTATGAAAGTAGAAAATGCTCGCTGAGAGAGAATTTTGTCACTGGTACGAATACTTTCTGCAGTGAGTTTGAATTTTTTTTCAGTTAAATATATTTGTTATAACTTACAAACCACTAACAAACATCCACGCCTCCATCAAAATTCGAACCTGAAACCCGTGCTACAAAATGCTAGAGCGCTAGCCAATTGTCCATCAGGCCACCTTATTTCAGTGTGATCTCATTCAAAAAGGAAAAGTATTACTAAGCCATCCAATTTGAGTTCAGAAATTAAATTAAATCCAAATAATTAAAAAAAAAAACGAAAATTTTAAACAAAGCGAAAAAAAAAATGATATTTTAATAATTATTAAACAAAGAAGAACCTCGATTTAACAAAATTATATATTTTTTTTTCGTCGGAAGAAAATCTGTGTCTTTTTTTGTCCCCACAACACCGTAGTCTTAACACATGCGACACCAATTAAAAAAGGGTCGCCAAAGAAAACAAACGCATTGATTTGCGGCGCCAAATTAATTGATGAACCCCCACCGAAACCTGCGAATGGGCGGACGCCGAAAACACCGAGTAATTAATCGAAGCATAATTAATTTTCTTCCGCCGCTCTGATTTCAATGGAATGGGAGGGCAGCCACAGGTTACACCAGAACAAAGAAAAATTTTAAATGGTTCTTTCACAAAAGATGACACATTTGGCGACACTAAGTCTTTTTTTTTTTTTTTTAAACAATACTGTAACATTTATATAATATATTAGAGCTATCACAAGAACATTGTATATATATATTTTTAATTTAGATAATTGATTAAAGTGATTAAATTTTGAAAACATGGCTTTTTATCATTATATATTCATTACGATCTTGTATTTTATAACATATGGAAAAATATCATTCCTAAGGTGGATTTCCATCAAACATTTGATTCTCAAATAGAAGGCTTGATCTATGTCTCGGGTTCAGATGGCCGAGTGACTAACTTTTGGAGATCGGTGGCACAATTTTCGGATTGGAGTAGAGGCTGTGCCATGGATATTTGGAGTGGTTCTGAATCCCCTTTAAACTCAGGTGATGGTCTTATATGACCTAGTCAAGCAACATAAAGCCATATAAGATAGGTTGCTAGCCTAACAGTCATATAAGAGCGGAGCTAACGAACCTACCTTGTAAAAAGAAACCATCTCCTGTGTCGAAATATGGCAAATGGCCTTGGCTCGCTATGGGCTGAAAAGATGGTCTTATATGACCTAGTCAAGCAACATATAGTCATATAAGATAGGTTGCTAGCCTAACAGTCATATAAGAGCGGGGCTAACAAACCTACCTTGTAAAAATAAACCATCTCCTGTGTCGAAATATGGCAAATGGCCTTGGCTCGCTATGGGCTGAAAAGAGGGTGAAAAGATGGTCTTATATGACCTAGTCAAGCAACATATAGTCATATAAGATAGGTTGATAGCCTAACAGTCATATAAGAGCGGGGCTAACAAACCTACCTTGTAAGAAGAAACCATCTCCTGTATCGAAATATGGCAAATGGCCTTGGCTCGCTATGGGCTGAAAAGAGGGTTAGTTAGTTAATTAGATCTCCTGCCCAGTCAAGTTTCCACTTAAATAACGATAAACAAGTAATTAACGATAAACGTTAATAACTATAATGTAGTAATTTTAGTATTCAGCAAGAAGTAATATAATATAATTAAAGTCAGATAATATATTATAATTAAATCAGCTAATTCAAGTACCTGACCTTATTTACCCTTAGTTGTGCGTAGTCATTTTAAGATAACGAATCAATATTGAATATCTGATACAGAAATAATTTTCGCTAACTTTTTAAAATTCTTTTTTATAATTGAAACTCATTTTCCATTAATTTTTAGTAAATATAAAATGTATTTTTAATGTATTTAAAATAATGACACCAAAATGATTATTGTATATATTTTCGCATGTTTTGTAAGATTTTGAATTTCTTTTTTGGGATAATATGATTTTAGAAATAATTAAAAAAAAGAAATATATAATATTTATAGAAGTAATATAATATAATTAAAACAGATTGTAGTTTTAAATATAGAGAATTAATTTTTGTACCTTAATTTTTACTTCAAAAAAAAAAAAAAAAAAAAAAAACCATGAATTATTTTTTTTTAAAATGCCTGATTAATACATTGAAATTTATTTGCGATACAATAGGTGCTTTATATTAAAATTTACTTTAATATGTGCTTTATAGTTAATACGTTATATATGCTTTAAATTTACTTAAAATATGCTTTCTAATAAATTAAAGTGAAATCTGTATTTATGAAAGCATTCTGTTTTGTACTTTGTTAAATTCTTCGAAGAGAAAACGCACTCCAGGCTTATATTTAGAAATATACTGTATATTAAATAAGAAAATATAATAATTATATTTTATTTATATTTATAAGCACTTTTGTTTTCTCAATTATTATATTTTACTGTGAAAATAGTGTGGTTTTTAAGTTGAATGAATTACTTTGTGAATTATTCCAAATTTAAAATTTTTATTAAAAAATACATGCTTTATTTAGTTACACACATACTAATTATTAATATTCATACTTTCATAAATATTTCTAATTCATATTAAATTATTTTTATAATTCACTTGTATCTTTTGTAGTTTTAAGCTGATTTTCATTTAGTATAAAATAACCCGAAATACTTTCTCACATCAATTTTAATTAATTATTTTTTAATTATATTACTAATTTCATTCTATAAATAGTTATGTATTAAATTCAGTTACATATTTTAGCTACCAATTTTTGATTAAGAATTATTTGGGACAAACTTAAGAACTTCATTATTTAGTTGTTAATTATTTAAAATAGAAAGTTACTCACTTTTCATTTAAGAACAATAATAATGAAAAACAATTAAATATAAAGCTTATTATGTTTCTTTTTATCATTACTATTATATAACAAAGAAAATTGTGAAAGACTGTTATATAACAAAGGTTTTATAAACGCAAAAGCAATCTAAATCTTTGTTACATAATTATTAAGATGCGTAAGCATTTCTTAATCAAACATCAAGTCTGAAATTTGAGACTTTGTAATTTCAGATTGAGTAATTTAAAAGATCTGAAGTAAATTAAACTTTAAAAAGCACCCTTAAACATAAAAAAATTAAACTCTGTTACAAAATATAAAATTTTGTTTAATTATACTCAAGTATTTTCGTCTGCTCTTGTAGCTAAAATCAAATTATGAAAGTCAAGCCAAATTTTGTCCTTTTAATTAAAATTTTTAGGATTTAATTTGTGATTAATTATTTACAAAAAGTTGAAGTTCTAAAAGACATAATGGAAAATCTACATTCGAAAATTTAATTACTTTAAAGACATGCGACGTGGACTTTAAGTGTTTGTAGTCACTCTGTTTAAAACTAATCATTTAATTCTGCTGTATAATACATCAATGTCTTTCTCCACACTAAATATCTTAAGTTGAAGTGTTTGTCTTTCTTAATTAAAAAAATTAAGAAAATTTAATCTCTAAATTAACAGTAAATCATTTTTAAATCCGCCTTATTTGTTAAACATACCTTTAGAAAGTCATCTTCCTGAAAAATTTGCATTTAATTCAATACTATGACAGTTTCTATTTTATTTTCCTTGTTAATATATATATATATATATATGAAGATTTTTTTTTCGATACTTAGTTTGAAATTAAAGCTTTTATTTTTTAATTTAAATTTGATTAGAAAGTCATTTTATAGAGTAAATTACATAATAATTCATAGAGATATTTGCGTATTAAACCTAATTTCTATGAAAAGAATATTTAATCATTGAAATATTTATTAATGATAGTTTGCTTTCTTAAAGATTAATGCACAAATTTTTACAATTAAAATTTGTCTTTTTTTTTTTGCAAAACAAATTAATGATACAAAACTTATTTAAATAGATTTTCTCTTCGTGTATGTATTTTGTAATCCCCATTTATTAATTCTTAAGGCATATTAATCAAGAACATTTTGTCTTTAATAGACAATTTTTTAAAAATAAATTTAGTCTTCTTTTAAAAAAAAGTGCAAATATCTGTAAAATAAATCAGTTGATCAAATTCCTTGTCTACTAAGAATTGCACTTTTAAATTAATTATTTATATTTTTACTCAATGGTACAAATATCGTAGCATTATCTGGTATATAATAATAAATAGCCTCATTGTCTGGTATATAGTAATAAATAGCAGCTTTACCTGATATATAGTAGTACATAGCAGTATTGTTTGTATATAGTAGTAAATAGCAGCATTGTTTGTATATAGTAGTAAATAGCAGTATGTCTGGTATATAGTAATAAATACCAGAATTTCCTCGAAGTAATATATACTGTATACTGTTATACTGTAGTACATATCAACACTGTTTGGTATATAGTAGTAAATAGCAGCATTGCTTGTTATACTGTAGTACATATCAACACTGTCTGGTATATAGTAGTAAATAGCAGCATTGTGTGGTATATAATAGCAAATAGCAGCATTATCTGGTGTATAGTAGTAAATAACAGCGTTTTCTGGTGTAAGTAGTAAATAGAAGCATTGTCATATATATAGTATTAAATAGCACCGTATTCCAGTATATAATAGTAAATATAAGCATCGTTTATAGTATTAAATAGTAGCATTTTCTAGAAGTAATAGGGATATGTGTTTGGTATATAGTATTAAATAGCAGTATTGTCATATATATTGTATTAAATAGCACCGTATTCTGCTATATAATAGTAAATATCAGCATTGCATATAGTAGTAAATAGTAGCATTGCTTATGGTAGTAAATATTAGCATTTCTTATAGTAGTAAATAGCAGCATTTAAAACTTATCTGGGTAATATATGGAATTGGTTTAAACAACAAATTTAAAATAGAAAGCAACATTTTTATAACAATTTGAAAATGGATGAAATTTTTCTTAAAATATAATAAAAAAATTAAAAATATATCAATTATTGTATTTGAAGTATTTTAAATTTTGTTTATTAAATGCAAAAGTTCAGAATTCAAATCTAGAAAACAAGGAGTTTTGGATATAAATTCTATCAGTTTATAAAAAAAGCAAGCAAGTTCATTTAAATTTTATTTATAGCTATAAAAGTCACTAATCCAAAAGCATAAAAATAAAAAAATAAAAAGTATAAAATCGGCACATGTTTAAAATTACAAACATAATATATTAATCGACGACATGAAGCATTTAATACCATGCCTGCTTTTATCAGACCATCTCGAGAATAATTTTTCCCTTTTCCCCCCTAAAAACACGATCCTTAAATCGAGGGAAAATTATAACTGAACAAAAAAAAAAAGTTTAAAAAGAAATGACCATGTAAAGAAATGAGAAGTCACTGGTTTTATTGCTCAGTATATCTCTGGAATCCAGCCAAAATTGGAAGTAGAAGGTAGAGAGATGAATGCCCCCTTGTTTTCCAAAAAAATAAATAAATAATGCCGCCTAAGAAAAAAAAAAAAAAAAAAAAGAATTCGAAATCAAAGAAAAAGAATAATTTTTCCGAATGCAAAGAAGTATTGTTTCTTACATATTTTGTCATGTCTTTTGGAAAAGTGAGTTTTTTTTCCCTCCTAGCTGTTATCTAACTTATTTCACTTTTACTTTTTGCCCCGGCGATTTAGTGTTGTGTTTGCGCGGGAGTTAGGGGGGGAAGGGAGGGAGTAAACAAACAACTTTCTCCCCCTCCAGAAAAGTTCCAATATTTTAGACAAACTCGGAAGTGAGTCTCACGTAGTCGCAGGAAAAGGAAGTAAAAAAAGTTGTTTTTTTGTTTATTCTTCCGACTACATTATTAAGTTAGAAATTCGCTCAGGGAACTGTTCCCTGCTTTTGAATTGTTTCTTGATAACATCGTTTCGCATTGCTTCAAAAATGTATTAGCAATAAAACGCTCTTTAAATATTTAAGGGATTTGATATGTGTTCCGATATTGTGTAGCTGATACTTTCTTTTTTTCTTAAAAAAAAATTAAGCAGCACTTCGAAAAGTTTAAAAAAAATTCTTCAACTTTTTTTGTCTTTAAAGAAAAACATGTTCTGTTTTGAGTGTATGGAATTTATTCTGTATACGAATTTCCAAGTTTCTATGTTTTTATTTATTTATTTTTTTCATCCATGCATTGCCTCTCATTGCATTACAATCATTTATAAAGCATTACTAAGAATTCACACAGGTGGTACTAACAACTAAATCAGTATAGATAAAAACGAAGAGGAATTTGTAGTATTGCATTTAATATAAGCTTAAAAAGTATCTGTATTATACGATTAAGATATTTCATAAAAAGTAGGGAAGGATTTGAACAGAATTCAACAAAAACAATTCATACAGCACAATGTTTCATATTGGCACATTGTTTTAAAGTATATAGTAGCATTATTTGGTAATGAAAATATTATTTTTTATATAAAATTAGTATTATCTGGTGGTAATAACACACAACCTCATTGTAATAAACAGCAGCATTGCTTTGTATATTGTAGTAAATATCAGTACTGTCTGTCATATAGTAGCATATTCTGGTATATAGTAGTAAATAACAGCAATTAAAATTTATCTGAGAAATATACGTTTGTTACCTGCGCAAGGTTTTTGATACATGGCCAACATTGATTGCAAATGTAAATATAATTATAATTGTATTTATTGTAGTATTTAAATTGAACTTTAAAATATAATTGATATTTTCTCTATGTGCTTGTAATAAAATTGTCAGTCGATATCCTTCCAGTCGTATGGTTTTAAAAGTAGTTACAGGCAATAATACAAAAATAACAAATATTTCATTCAATAAAGGGTATATATATATATATATATATATATAGTAGCATTATCTGGTATATGATAATAAATAACCCCATTATCTGGTATATAGTAATTAATAAACCAAATATATAATAATAAAAATCAGCATTTTCTTGTATAGAAATAAATAGTAGTTTTGTCTGGTAAATAGCAGCATTGCTTGTTATATAGTAATAAATAACAGCATGCAAAACTTATATCTGTAATATACGTTCGTTTCCTGCGCATAGCCTTTGAGAGATAATAAACATTGATTTAAATGTAAATGTAATCGTAAATGCATTGATTACAGTATGTAAATCATACTACAAAAATTTTTCTGTAATTGATAACTTTTTTTTTCTCTATATGCTTCTATTAAAAATGTCTTTCTATATAATTCCAATCGGTTGGTTTAGATGTAGTTCCAGATAATATTAAAAAACGATACAGTTTTTATTCAATAATATTTTATAATTTAGTTAGAAAAATATTTTTAGTATTATTTATTAAATGGCTCTTTTAAGATAATTTAGTTAAAAAGCTTATACGTTAACATATATGTTCGTTCATAAGAAACATTTAGAAATCTCATCTAATTAAAAATTACATAAATGAATACATTGATACCTGTAAAATATATACGAAAGTAATATATTTTTATTTTCTTCCTTTTAAAATAATACAATTAATTAACAGAAATTCACAGATTCATACAATTGTTTTCGAAATACTAAGAGATAATTGGTTTGTAAAGGTTTTTGATGAAATTTTTTTCATGAAATTTTAAATTTTGATCTGAAATTAGGAGATGCATTATTATACAGCTTTATTTTATTTAAAAAAAATTTTAATTATAAATATGTTTTATTAAATGTTTTCTATTAAATTACAAATATACCCATTGTCTCTATTCGCATAATTAATTACAACTATATGATATTATTGCCAGATATATGTTCCATTTATAACTGACTTAAGCATTTAATTAAATTATATTGATCACTATATATTACACCAAAATGCATCAGCCTTATTGAATTAATAAGTATTTAGGTATCTATAGGTTAGAAATAATCAAGACTATCGGGATCACCCTTAGATTAGGACAAATCAGTCTTGCGCTTTAAAATCAAACTATATAATGAAATATTGAATATAACACAGAACAATTACTTGAATTAAATTATTTATTTAATATAAAACATTAAAATTCTTATCTATTATGTAAATAGTCTTATCTGTTGTATGTAAAGGTTAGAAGTAATCAAGACTTTCAGGATCATCTTTAGGTTAGGACTAAGCAGTTATGTCCTACGAAATCAAAGGAAATTATGAAATATTGAATATGACTGAATGATTACTTAAAATAAATAATTTAATTAATATAAAACATTATAATTTTATACATTGTGTATGTTTATACTCTTGTATACTATAGGTTAGAAGTAAACAAGAATTTCAGCATCATCTTCAGATTAGGACTAATCAGTTCTGTGCTTTAAAATCAAACTAAATAATGAAAGATTGAATATAACACAAATTCTTTGATTTAAATAATTTATTTAGTATCAAACATTAACAAATCAACAATAACTGTTGTAACAATAACATAATCTTAACTGTTGTACATATATATTTCATATCTATTGTATGAATAGTTTAGAAGTATTTAAGATTTTCAACATCATCTAGAGGTTAGGACTAATCAGTTTTATGCTTCAAAATCAAAATAAATAATGAAACATTGAATATAACACTGAAACACTACTTCAATTAAATAATTTATTTAATATCAAGCATTGGAGTTCTTATTTGCTGTATATTTTATTTATACACAAAAATGAAATTATTTTATGCATTTCATTTTCGTTATAAATAAATTGGCCATATAAAATTTTTTAGATAATTTAAAAAAAAAAAAAAATATGCAGCAAGTAGCCTGCATATGTTTTTGTTTGTCTGCTTTACAAGTACACATTAAATTTTTATTGCAATGGCGTATTTCCAAACTAAATAAATAAATAACATAAAATAAAATGAAAAATAAATAAAGACTCAATTTTACACGCAATGAATCACTGGAGAATGTGACGAAAGCGTTAAAGCATAATCAAAGCGAAAGTTATGAAAACAAATAAGAAAACTAATTCAAAATAAACATTTGTCTGCAAACGTTACAAATGCAGTTAACTTTTTCACACATTTTAATTAAATGACAAAAGGCGAGAAAACTTCCTCCGTGTACGATATTTATCTTGCTAGCGATATTAAGCAAAATTAATGCTTTAGCTAAAAAAGAAAAATCTTAGTAAACACTTAAAATATGTCTCTGGTTTCTTTAGTAATTAGATTTTCGAATGCGAAGATTCTCTCAACTTTATCTTTCCTAAATAATTAAAAACAAATTTGTCCCCTCGAAATTTTAATTAAAGGGACTAAATTTGATTTAATTTTCATTGTTGATTTTTCGTCACGAGAGCACGAGAAATTGATTTCAAACTTAATTAAATTAAATGTTGCTGTTTGAAAGTCGGAAGATTTGTGAATTATGAACAAGTTCTTTAATTAGTTAATGCACAATTAAAATCGCACCCTATAAGATTTCGGCAAGGTCTTATATCTCTTGATGATAAATCTTTCGTCGAGGCATATATAATTATATTAGAATAATCTGTCTGAAATAAACAACTGTCTGGTAAACTCTCAAAATTAATAATCTGTTTTTAAATTATTTAATATATTTGCTGTTTTGATAAAAAAAATTCTATTTGGCTTTAAATTGAAAAAATGTCGATCTGTTTCTGAATATTTAAAAGTGCAATATAAACTTTTTTTTTGGATTTAATAAAATTTATACATAAAATAAAATTCAGTATCATTTTTTAAATATTTAAATAATGAAATGTAAATGTAATAAATGTAAATGTAAATATATATATATATATATATATATATATATATATAACATAACATCTTATTACTTAGTGTGTTGGTTGGCAACCAGAGTGTAGCTAGGTGTGGTGAAGTCAATCTCAATCATTCAGTGTTTTAATACGTTTTCTAAATACAAATTGAAGTTTTGTGGGTTGGAGCAACTGTATAGTAACTGGGTGCGTAGAGTTGAAACACTTGAGGCACAGGTTGGAGAACTCACAGATTTATTTACACATGCACAAATACTACACAGTTACAGTTAAAGACATACCCTATTTAGCAAATTTAAAGACATATAACTATAGATTTGTGGAAGGATTACACTTTTAAGTTGAAAACCCCATACTCAGCTACGTGCAGGTATGCGAAATAAATTTCATCTCCGAGTGAGAGTCTATAGGCCAACTAATACGTAGCGTTGCGTTAAATATATTTTCTCTCCTTGTGAGAAACTAAAAACTAAACTTTCTCAACAGAGTGCATGGTCGCGTTGTGCTAACTGTCGGGTGAGAATCTCGAGGTGTACTAACCATTTCTCCAAATGACACAGGACCCTCTTGCCAGTGTGTAGGAGGAAGCACGGTTATAAAATCTTTTAAAAAAACAATGAATTCTTAAAATATGATTACAGTATATATGTTCACTTCTTCTTAAACAGTTTAAATTATATATTAATTTTAGTTGTTAATTACAGTTTGAATATTATTCCTTTATTGCATATCACGTTTTTATAAATACTTTAAAAAAACGAATGCATAATATTTATACAAAAATGTATAATATAAATTAAACTATGTTGTGGTTTTCAATGTAAAATAATAATAACATATATATCGATAAGAATTTTAACTATTTTAAAAAAACATAATTAATCCATCACAATTTAATACTGAACAGATAAAAACTTTATATTAAAATTTACAGCAGAATTTTGAAAGCATAACAAACAATAGTAATTATAATCAAAAATCTGTCTGCTATTTAAAGTGAAATTTGTATTTAATTAAAATATTCTTTTTCTATGTAATATGGGATTTATTGAAATTACGATGAATTATTTGAAAACCAATTACTAAATATAATGTAACACATTTAAAGATATAGATAAGATTTTAATTTATAATAAAATAAATAAACCTAAATGAATTTATTTTACGATTGCAGTATGTAATTTTATAAATACTTTTTGTATAGAAAAGCAATATTATAGCTGGAAGAACCTCCTCTAAAACTTTAAGAAAAAAGGAATATTACCAAAAACGTATTTTATTTTTGTACAATGAAGATTAATAATTTACAAGAAAAATTACCATGTTTTTTTCAGCTTTAGAAAAAGAAATTGCTGCTCAAATAACTACATAAATTATTAATCTCTCTTAAAATTATAATTTTTATTCTACTATTATTTTTTCAAAGTTTACTTTAATAAAAAATACTATTTTTTGTCCTTCTAATGTAAATAAAAACTTTTCAAAACATGGAATACAAAATCGATAACAGCATAACATCTGCTTTTGTCTGAAATATTTCCTTTTTTGAGAAATTATTTTAATATATTTTTTTTTTTTTATATAAAAATAATTATAAGTTCATTTTCTTGAAAATCTAACAATTCCATATTCTAGCTTTTTTTTTTTTTTTTTTTTTCCTTTTTGCCGCAAGTAAATTTCCAACTGAATGAACTCAAATATAAAATATTTGCATAATATGCGTTACAATTTACAATATATAATTAAATTTTAATTTAAATAAGTTTTTGAGACACCAATTGTTATAAACTACAGGGTATAAAATGTTATAACCTTATTTTATGTTAGGATTTAATTCCGGAACTCTTTGTAAAATTTTAATTAAATTATTTATTAAAAAAATTATGATTAATTATATAAAGTATTATATATTTATTCTCATTCAAATTATATTTAATGTTCTTATATGCTAATATAAGAACATGAAATATAATTTTGAATTTTGAAATATAGTTATATTTGCCTTAGCTCTTTTAGTTTTTTTTCCTACTTAACACTTTTCAAATTAATTAGAAGGTATTATTTAAAGCTACATGATGTAAGGCTTTCATTTCATTTTTTACTGCTTTTTCATATTTATTGTAAAAATAATTTAAAACTTTAATTTTTAAGATATTAAAATTTTATGAATAATAAATGGCTCCCCAAAATATTTGCAATTTACTTAGATGTATATCAGAGAAAGAATAAAAATACCAATTTATTTTATTGCAATATCCGTTAACTTTGATTTAGTAATCGTAATTAATTCTAGAATTGGCATCTGCAATCGAACGCAATATATTGTTTATCGCATTTGTGGAAATAAACATTTTATATTATGGCTGTTTTTAAACCATTTTTTTTCAATTCCTTCTATTAGCTCACACTATCCCTATATATATTTTGTTCAAATTTTCAATCGTTCATAAAATACTTTTTATTCATCCATTCAAGTTCAAATATATTTTTTTGAACTTGTAGTGGCTGACACTGGATGTTAATACAGTTTTTTCAAATATTAATTCAGTAATTAAATTAAATTAATTAATTTTAGTTTTTTTTAGACTTAAGTTGTATGTATCTACCAATAGATGGCACCAGATAAACTTAAACAAATGAATGAAAATTATTTATAAAGGACTTTCTGCAATATAGTGAAAAAAAAATAGTAGGAATTGACTTAATTTTTTGTTTTTTATATTACTTGTTTTGTTTTTATTTAAAAAGAATAAAGAAAAAAATATCGACTGCCATAAATATTTGCTATGCTGTGTTATCAAGCTGGTAAGCATTAACATATATTTTGCTTCATTTAGCATAATTTTAAAAAGTATTTAAAATCACCAAAAAAAGGAAAAGAAGAAAAAAAGCAACACGCTCTAATTTCATTCAAATTATTTCAAATTTAAATGTTAAAATTATAAGAAGCGTTTGCTAATTATATACATGAAAAGCGTAAATATTGAAAAAGAATTTATTAACTCTCAGTTCTGTATCAATTTATATTTATTTTTATTATTATTATTATATTATTAGTATTATTTTGCTTTACGATTCATTTTAATTTTAAATCGAAAATCAAGACATCAGAAGTGAAAATCATTTATATTTTTTTTTAATCACTTTTACTGATTTGATTGAATTATAGCCGTTTTAATTATACTCAGTGGCAGATTTAATAGAATGTACCTATAAAAGGTAAAACGTGTAGGAATGTCCTGTATTATTATTTTATGGTATTTGCTTTTACATCTTAAAAATTCCGTATCATGGATTGCAGACTGCATATTACTGCATACCACTCACTACACTAACTTCTCCAGGCACGGTGTTTTTAGTTAGAAAAAAAAAAGTATTTAATTTTTTTTTATTGCTATTTATTTACTTTATATTCATAGCAATTCAAACAGCATAATAAAATGGGCTATAATAAATATTAATATAGCAACAAATATCATAAAATATAACAGTTAAATTACACACACGCACAGAAAAAAACATAACGACTACATTTTTTTGGCATCTGTTAATAATGATTTATAAGTGGAATGATTCCATACATAAATTATTGAAACTACATATATTTTGTGTAACTGGTATTATTTTTATGATATATTAAAGAATTGTTCAAATAATGCATTAAAATTGTCAGTCAAAATATTACTTTATTATATTTTCATATTCCTAACTGTACACCTTAATTGTTATCAGTGCACTTAAACTATAAGATTTTTGTATTTCTTGTTGAGAGATTCTGCATTGAATAATTTACTATAAAATTTTGATCTTCTTATGAATGACTGTAATTATAATTATAAAAAAAAAAAAAAATTAATGCCGCACATACACTCAAGAGCCAAAACATTATGACCACCTGTCAATAACGAGTTGGCCCACCTTTGGCGCGCAACACAGCTTCAACCCGCCTTGGCATGGATTAATACCACCACTTAATACCAGTTAAATACCACTTCCACCTGATAACGTGCCTTCCACGTATTCCAGGCGAGTTCATTGCAAAATGTAGGGGTGGTCATAATGTTTTGACTCTTGAGTGCATATGGCCAATGGCTTCAAAAGGTTAAGATGAAATGAACCTAAACACATGTTAATGCTCAGCAAGCTTCATAAAATAGCATATAAAATGTGAATAGCAGACGATAAAAAGTTTTTCAATCCTTTTAAATATGGTATAAAAATAGTCATAACAAAAAACTTTTATTTCCAGAAAATGCAGTGAACAATATATAGTGATAGATGGCAGCTGTCAATTTCAGAACTTTTTACGTTTACTGGAAGAAAAATAAGCACACACTACACCAGAAACCAGGGGAATCTGACTTAGCTGTTTTGATCAGTACTGTTTTATAACCCTACTTGGACGTTTGGTATAAATACTTTTAAGATAGTTTGGCTCAGTCTGAATAACATATTTAGAAGAAATCTAAATGCACATTAAAATTTTATAAATAAAAACAAAAATATAACATTTCTATAAAAATGCTAATTGTAAAAAAATATAATAATCCTCTCATAGCTGTTTAATAATCTTGTATATTTTGTTAAAATTAGATTATAATAATTTTTTTAATTACTTATTAAAGTAGTTAAAACAATTAGTATTTAATTATGTAGCAGGTTAACCTATACAAATTGTTTTAGCCCTTTTAAATGACAGACAAATATGGTACAAAAATAGCCATACCAAAGATGTTTTATCTCCAGAAAATGTAGTGAACAATATACAGCGATCGATTGCAGCTGTCAATTTCAGAAGTGTTTACGTTTACTAGAAGAAAAATAAGCTCCCACTACATAACAGAAACCAGGGAACCTTTTTGAGCAGTACTGTTATATAAGTCTATTTGGATGTTAGGTATAAATACTTTTAAAATTGTATTTTTCAGTCTGAATAATTTATTCAGAATAAATCTAAGTGTACATTTAAATTTCATAAATAAGAAATTGATGAGTTTTCTATAAAAGTGCTAATTGTGACAACAAACCATTAATTCAAAGCTGTTTAATGTCTTGTATATTTTGTTGCGCTTAGTTGACAATAATAATAATAATAATAATAAATATTTTTGTTTAAAAAATTATGTAAAAAGTTAGCATCTAAAAAGTTGTTTTAATTCTTTTAAGTGAAGTCAAATATGGTATAAAAATAGCCATAACAAAGTACTTTTATTTCTATAAAATACAGTTAACATTATGCATTGATCAATTACAGCTGCCAATTTCAGAAGTGTTTAAATTTATTAGAAAAAAAAATAAGCACACTCTAACAGGTGGGCTGAAAGGTTCATAGGCTGACAGATAGATGGAACTACTATTATTATATCCATATGATTTTTAGTTCGACCTAACCTTCAAAAGACACGTGTATAAATTTGATAGCTGTTGCACTATTAGTATGTGAGTAATAGCATGTTTAGTGAAGCAACTTTTGTTAGTTTGAAAAAAAATTGATAAAAAGGAATTTCATGTGTTAATAATGCATTGCTTTTTGGCGAAAAACCACTACTGAAGCCAAGTCGTGGCATGATAAACATTATTCGGACTTTGCACCAGCAAAATCAACCGTAGAGAAGTGGTTTGCTAAATTTAAACGAGTCGAAATGAGCACCGAGGACGATGCACGCAGTGGACGCTCCAAAGAGGCTGATACCGACGAAAACATCAAATAAGTCCTCAAAATAATTTCTGATAACCGTAAAGTGAAGTTGAATGAGATAGCTGAGACCCTAAAGATATCAAAGGATCGTGTTGGACATATCGTGAATGAATATTTGGATATGCGAAAGCTCTATTCAAAGTGGGTGCCGCGCAAGCTCACAATCGACCAAAAATAACAACGAATGGATGATTCTAAGCAGTGTTTGGAGCTGTTCAATCGTAATAAACCCGAATTTTTGCGTCGATATGTGACAATGGATGAAACATGGCTCCATCATTTCACACCGGAGTCCAATCGGCAGTCGACCGAGTGGACCGAACGTGATGAACATTAAAAATGCTATAACTTCACTAAAAATGATATAACTCACATACTAATAGTGCAGCAGCTGTCAAATTTATACACGTCTTTTGAAAGTTAGGGCTAACTAAAAATCATACGGATTTAATACTAGTAGCACCATCTATGTGTCAGCCTACAAACTTTTCAGCCCATATGTTACATACTGAACTTGGTGGAAAACAAGTATATATCACTTAGCCATATCTATGACAAGCAAGTTACCATGCATGGCCTGTTCATGACCTATTCCGAAGAGCCATGATATGGCTCCCATTGTGATTTGGCCTTTTAAAAATAATTTGTAACACTACAGCATCATTTGTTTATTGAAATATAAATATCTATCTACTAATTGTATTACATGGGTATTACTGATTTAAATCGCAGTATTTTTTTTTTATAATTATATAAAATATAAAAATACTAATTATCACAAAAAACAATCCACTCAAAGCTGCTTAGAAATTTAGTATATTTTTTAAACTTAAAAAAGTAAAAATATATGATAATAATATATAAAAACGATTTTAAAAATAATATCATAAAGCATTAGTGAATAAAAAATAAATGTTTAATTATGTAACAGGTTAGCCTATAAAATGCTGTTTTGGTCATTTTAAATGAGCTCAAATATGGTAGAAAAGTAGCCATAACAAAAACTTTTATTTCCACAAAATTCAGTTAACAATATGCAATGATCGATTTACGTTATCAATTTCAGAAGTGTTTACGTTTATAAAATTGGTTTGGTTTGTTGTTATACGGTCAATCTGGGCATACTTTTGGCTGGTTAGACCGGGACCTATGGTATAACGGGGATTCCGAACCACCTACAAACACCCATGCCACCGCCAGGATTCGAATCTGAAGCTTGAGGTACCAAATTCCAGAGCAATAGCAAATTGGCCATCAGGCAGCCTATGCTTATTAGAAGAAAAATAAGCTCACGCTACATGCTGAACATGATGGAAGCAAAGATTTGACTCAGCCATTTCTACGACAAGTTGCCATGCATGACCTGTTTATGACCTTTTCCGAAGAGCTAATAAATAGAAGAGCTGAATAATTATAGTATTAATTCTAAAATATGTACATAAATATTAAAGTAAATGGGGCCTGACTGGCCGAGTGGCTAGCGCTCTGGCGCTCAGTATCACAGGTTTCGGGTTCAAGTCCCGGCGGTGCCATGGATGTATGTAGTGGTTCGGAATCCATTTTAAACCGTAGTTCCCGGTCTAATAGGATTGTAGAGCGTTGCGGGGGCATTGTTACTCCGCGTCCGTGGCTTATCTTCAAGTTACACGCGCCCCTGGGTAATGCAAAGTGAGTAACGTCTGTGCAGCGCTTGCCTTAAGACGTCCATGTCTGTTTGCAGCTGCATTGGGGAAAAAATATTAAAGTAAATTTATATTTTTTCTCTTATTGTATAAATAAAATATTTTACATCTATTTTATCCACTACATTAACGAAGTTATATCTAATGTACAGAAAAAATGTCTTTTAAATGAATAATACAAAAAAAAAAATCACCTGACAATTTGTATAGGCTTTATTAAATATTTTTTTTTTTTTTTTTTCTGCTGTGAATTCTCTTCTGTGTGATCTTTTTTTTTTTTTTTTTTTTTTTTGTCATTCGCAAAAAATAAAACAAAAATATTTCTCGTATGTCCTTGTTTGACATGCACCCTCATGGTGCCGCGTATGAGGGTTCTTTCTCCTCTAAGCAAATATTTGAGTCAATCTATTCGTATTGGTGCCGTCTATAGTAAACAAAGTTACCACTATATTTAGATATATTTGCACAAAGAATACTTAAAATAAAATAATTTCTACGTTATTTCGCTATTTAGAATATTTATTTACGTAACTTTTAGCGTAAAATAAAAATTAAAATAGTTTCTTCCATATTTTAATATACGTTAAAAATATTTTATTTTATTTTTATTAAAATATATTTTTTAAACTATGAATTTTTTTAGAAAGTCTATAGTTATTTGAAATTCAAGTGGTGATTCCATAAATATTTATTAGATAGCCGAAATATATTGTTTTTGATTTAACAAATTATATACATGAGTAATGTTCGTTCTTTGCTAAACATTAAATATTAAATAAAATTTGAATAATATAGTACAAAATTCTTACCAAAATATTTTGCTATTTTTAGTATTTATTCAAATTACTCTGAATGTATCTAAAATAATTTTCCAAATTTTAATTCGCCTTAAAAATTTATATTAGATAATTTATTAATATCGTAGTATTTATTTTATGTATTATCTTAACAATCGTTATGTTTGATATTTTAGTCCTTTTATAGAAGTTTAAATAGATATTAGTACAAGAAATTATTTTTTTAAATATGGCTAATTTTAATATTAATAAATAATTGTTTGTACAATGTTAACATTAAAAACTGCTTTGACTAATAAATTAAAATGAAATAAAAAATGCCTGTATCTTAGATAAGATAATGCTCATATTTTAATAGTCCATATCAATTTCAGAGGTATTAATATAAAATTAAATTGTCTCATTTCAACGTATAATTGATAATTGCTTTAATATATATATATATATATATATATATATAATATATATATATATATATATATAAATATATATATATATATATATATATATACAATAAAATCATTGAAAACAATTTTACCTCAATAAAGTATATATTATATTTTTGATATTAGGAACTTTATTTTCTTAAATAGAAATTTTTGAATTTTTTTTTCCTTTTTTAAATCATTAATTTTGTGAATGTTGCATTGTCGTACAAAGTATATTATATAAAATATATAATTTAAAATATATTACAAGATATAATTTTAAAAGATTTTTAATAAACACATTTCACCCAATCGAATAGTTAAAAAAACCTTCATATGTAAAAAAACTAAATTTTAGACTTTCGATATTGGGGAAAAAAAATATATAATAATTATTAATATTGTTAATATTGCATTGTAGTGCAATATTTTTAATGAGTATTTTTGAAAAAACAGGACCTTTCAATAAATGTTGCCAATAACCTATAAACTAAAAAGGAGTTCGTCGATTTTCTATAATGAACAACAATATATTAGTTGAAATTAAGTAAAAGCTAACATATTTAAAACACAATTTAGTAACAATATTATGGGCAACGAAAACGTTAACACACTTTTGAACCGTATCTAATCCTTTTAAAAAACTACATGATACTTTAAAAATAAACTACAATATTTTTTTTTTCCTTAAAACTTCATCAGTATGGCAGTACAACAACAAAAAGCCAGAATGAAAAAAAAAAAAAAAAACAAAGAAAGCACCTTAACTATATTTTTCAAGCGAAATTAATTAGGTCCCAAAAATGACAGAGTTCCCTTTCTTTAATTAAAGACCGGCGGAGAATTCAAATTGCTAATTATCACTTTCCCCTCAGTAATTAGCGGGCATTAAACTCACTGTTTTGCTTTCTGTTGTGTCCCCGTCACAGTGAATCGCAACTCCATACCTTTGGGGGGACTGTCTTCTTCCTTCGCATTCTGCCTCGTTTGACATGTTTTTAATTCTATTTAATTCTTTTTTCTTTCGACTTTTCGTGTTTAATTCCGTTCTATTTCCTTCAATTCAGCTGTTAAATGAGAATCTCAAATGTTTAGTAGCGGTTTGTTAGGAGACAGCATATTATCCTAGAAACATAGAGCAAATAAAGTAAACGTATTCGTGGAAAGATTACAATTTTTTCCGTGATATGTAAATTTAAAGTGAGATTCAAAAAGAAATTGCTTAAATGATGAAATCGAATTTGCAATCATGATATACATATTGAGTAAAACTAAATATTAGATAAGTTCCAACACACGGTATTAAATGATAATATTAACATACAGCAGAAAACAAACATTACATCAGATACACAAAATTATTTGATTTATTTAATTATTTTATAAATAATGATAAAAAAAAGAAATACATAACTGATTAATAGTCCCCAAACTATTTCAATTATGCTAATATTTTATGATGTGATACTTAATATTATATAATGTTTAACTTTAAAAGATTTTTAATAAACAAATTTCATTGCAATCGGCCAATTAAAAAAATATTTTTTTATCTAAAAAAGTAGTCAAAAAAAATTCATCAACAAAATATTTCGTAAATAATAATACATTTTAGATTTTCGATATTATAGACTTTATTTGCTTAAGAAGAAATCTTTGAAAATAAAAAAGCTTAATTTTGTGAATGTTACGTTGTAGTACAATATTATCGTCGAATATTTTTGAGAAAGCAATTGAAGATAATTTTTCAAAATTTTAAATTTTTGAAAAATCTTCTCAAATACCATTATCAATAACTTAGTAACGAAAAAAAAGTAGATTTTCTATCATGGACCACAAAATATTTCTTTAAAATTAAATAGAAGCTAACATATTTACAACACAATTTAGTAACAGCATTATGGTGAATGAAAACATTAACACACTTTAGAACCGCAACTAATCCGGTTAAAAAACCTACATGATACTTTTAAAAAAAAACTACAATAAGAAAAAAAAATTTCTTAAAACTTGATCAGTATGACAGTAAAATATTAAAAAAAAATAGGATGGAAAAAAAAGAAAGCATCTCAACTATATTTTCAAGCGAAATTAATTAGGTACCAAAAATGACAGAGTTCCCTTTCTTTAATTAAAGACCGGCGGAGAATTCAAATTGCTAATTATCACTTTCCCCGCTGTAATTAGCGGTCATTAAACTCCCTATTTTGCTTTCTGTTGTGTCCCCGTCACAGTGAATCGCACTCTGTACTTTTGGGGGGAGGGACTGTCTTCTTTCTTCACTTTCTGCCTCGTTTGTCATGTTTTTAATTCTATTTAATTCTTTTTTTTTTAACTTTTGAGATTTAATTCCGTTCTATTTCCTCCGATTCAGCTGGTAAATGAGAACAGCCTCTGAAATGTTTAGTAAAGGTTTGTTTGGAGATAGCATGTTATCCTAGAAACATAGGACAAATAAAGTGAACGCATTCGTAGAAAGATTGCAATTTTTTCAGTGATATGTAATCTTAAAGTGTGATTAACAATGAAAACGGTTTTGATGAAATAGAATTTGCAGTCATGATATACATATTGAGTAATACTAAATATTGGATAAGTTCCAATACAAAGTATTAAACGATAATAATAACATACAGCAGAAAACAAACATTATATAAGATTTTATTTTTTTCTAATGCAGCTGGAAATCACATAGACAGCTGTCTTGGATGCCTTAATGCAAGCGTTGCACAGACGTTACTCACTTTGCGTTACTCAGGGGACTCGTGTAACTTGAAAATAAACCACTGACGCGGAATAGCAATGCCCCCGCATCGCTCTACGATCATATTAGACCGGGACATATGGTTTAAATTGGATTCCGAACCAATACAAACATCCATGGCCCCGCCGATACTCGAACCCGAAACTTGTGGTGCCGAGTGCCAGAGCGCAAGCGACTCGGCCATTCAGGCCCTACATTACATAAAATAAACAAATTGATTTGATTTATTTAACTGTTATATAAATAATAAAAACATATTAGAAATACATAGTTGATTATAATTCCACAAACGTTTCAAAACTGCTGATACTTTAAGATGTAATATATAATATAATATAATGTTTAATCAAAAAATGTATTTTAATAAACAAATTTCAAAGCAATCGGACAATTAAAGTTATATCTAAGTAAAGTATATATTATATTTTAAAAATTAAAAACCTTATTCCCTTAAATAGCAATTTTTGAAACGATTTTTTTTTAAATCATTAATTTTGTGAATGTTTTGTTTTAGTACAATATTTTCCAGGAGTATTTTTGAGAAAGCAAAACTTCTCAATTAACGTTACCAATATCTAGTAACCAAAAAAACCAGTCGTCAATTTAATATAATTAACAACAAAATATTTAGTAGAAATCAAGTAAAAGCTAACATAGTTACAACACCATTTAGTAACAATATTATGGGGAATGAAAACACTAACACACTTTGGAACCGCAACTAATCCTGTTAAAAAAGCCAGATGATACTTTTAAAGAGAAGCACAATATTTTTTTTTTTTTTGAAACTTTATCAGAATGACAGTAAAAAACGAGAATGGAAAAAAAAGCCAGCACCTCAACTACATTTCTCAAGCGAAATTAATTAGGTCCCAAAAATGACAGAGTTCCCTTTCTTTAATTAAAGACCGGCGGAGAATTCAAATTGCTAATTATCACTTTCCCCTCTGTAATTAGCGGGCATTAAACTCCCTGTTTTGCTTTCTGCTGTGTCCCCGTCACAGTGAATCGCGCTCTGTACCTTTGGGAGGGGGGACTGTCTTCTGCCTTCGCTTTCTGCCTCGTTTGACATGTTTTTAATTCTATTTTATTCCTTTTTCTAACTTTTCGTGTTTAATTCCGTTCTATTTCCTCCAATTCAGCTGGTAAATGAGAATCTCAAATGTTTAGTAGCGGTTTGTTAGGAGACAGCATATTATCCTAGAAACATAGAGCAAATAAAGTAAACGTATTCGTAGAAAGATTGCAATTTTTTCAGTGATATGTAAAGTTAAAGTGTGATTAAAGAAGAAACTGCTTAAGTGATGAAAATGAATTTGCCATCATGATATGCATTTTCAGTATCTTACAGAATGGTAAAAAAAATTATGTCTTCTAAATATGGGAAAAGAAATATTTCTCATTCTTCAAGAAATATTTCTCATTTAATTTTCTTATACTGTGTTATTCTTTAATTACTTGCATATGTTGTTTGAGTTATTGAAAAGAAAAATCGTGATTATTTACCACTTTTGAAGTTTTATCTTTAATTTTGTTTCAAATGTAATCATGAGTATTTGTTTTTTAACTGAAATTAAAATATGTAAGTTATTAATTTTTTTGGACTAAACTTCTGGCATTTATTTATACCGTAAATTGTTTTACTCACTGGATTTGTTTGAAAATAGTTTTTTTCCGTGAAAAACACCAAATGTATTCAGAAAAAAAATCATTGTTTTAGAAAACAATTCAACGATTTGGCAATTTTGACGAAATTCAGTCACGTATTTGGCGATATATTAGTTTTTATTTATTGGATGAATTTGAAAATATTTTCTTTTTACAAAAACCCACCAAATGCATGCATAGAGGCATATAGAAAAAAAAAGGATTTCGTTGGAAAACGATTTGTCAGTTTTGGCGAAATTCAGTCACATATTTGGCGAGTTATTGGCGAGATTGAGCAATTTGGCTGAAGAGAAACTTAAAAGAAGACATTAAATCGAGACTATTAAATTGTTTTATAGAATCGATGAGAATAAAACATATTTATTTATGTTTTTAATTATTTTATTGATTCAATTTGTTTAAAAAAATATTTGCGTTCTGTGAAAAGCCACCAAATGTATGCATAACGAAAACAACTTTTGCTTTGAAGAACGATTTGGCAATTTTTGTGAAATTCAGACACATATTTGGCGGAATATTGGAGAGATTCAGTGATTTGGCTGAATAAAAAAACAAAATCTTTAAAACGAGATTATTATATTATTTTCTAGAATCGATGACAAGCATTAAAAGAAACGAGAATAGAAAACGAGGGCGTGTTCTCGAATATTCTACTTTCTGTTCTCGAAACACGCATATCTACCATGCACATACAATTAGTCACGTATAGTAATTAACACATTTAAAGACTTATAAATAAAGATTATTGGAAGGATTCCACTTCTAAGCCAAAAACCCTATATTGAGGTAAGAGCAGGGCGCACAAAAAATATTTCCTCTCCGAGCGAGAGTCTATAATCAAAGGCGTACAGATCATTTCTCCTGGACGCCACAAGGGGAACTGTAGCCAATGCGTAGGTTTATTTTGGTTTCTCGGTCTATGGTTATTTTGTGCACACTTTGGGCTAATTAGACCGGGATCTACAGTTTAACGTGGATTCTCCACCACTCACAAACATCCATGCCATAGCCAGGATTCTAACCTGAAGTCCGTGTAGCCAATTTGCCGTCAGGCCACGCCAATGCGTAGGGGGAAGCATGATTACACAACAAATATTTTTATTATAATGTAGAAAATATGACAAATTAGAACATTATAGAATAATGTACTAAGTTTTCATATATATATATATTTTTCCCTTATAAATTATGTAATCAGTAATCAGTTTTCAGTCGATGTTCTAAAAAATTCAGTAAAAGAAAATGAATATGAATTTTTAATTCATTCTTGCATAATGATAGTTGAGTTTGTAAATGGAAGCTTTTGTATATTATCTGTGTTTGTACAATGAATAATTATTTTCTTTGAAAGTTGTAATTACATTTTTTTTTTTTTTTTTGGAAACTCCCTTATTATTCTTTACTATCTCTAAGAACCACTCTCTGACGAGTTAGTTTCTCTTGGAGCACAGTTATACTTTGACGTGTTCGTTCCAAATCGCTAACCACGCAGCTACTTGGCAGGTATTTCGTGATGCACCATTTTAATTTTTGCCTTTTGATAACACAAAAGTTTCTTCTCCCTTGAGGAATTAAAGTCCATTAAACTAACATCGTTAACGAGTTGAGAAGGATGGCAGGTTGAATTATAATTTTGCTGATAAGTCCTTAAAGAATTTTGTGCTTAAAACGATGATTGAAACAATCTTCATCCAAGGAAGAATAGAACGTTGGAAGATTCCAGTAATAGGGTGACTGGGATTTCTTTCCGTAGTTGCTTGCCCTCTGAATTCTACTTGTGAATTGCTCCCATGTGTTTTGGAACATGACAAGATTTCAAACATGAAGATTTACCGTTTGTTTCATATATGAGTGGATTATAAAATTTAAGTCATATTTATTTTAAATCAATAATTGTTATGATGAATATTTTCATAACAAGATTTAAAAGTTGCGCTTTAATTATTAGTTTTAGGTACATTAATATAATAAAAGCTATCAACTGATTTTTTAAAGAACATATCAACAAAATTGTATTTCGACTACTAAGTGTTTTCCTCTATAGAGATCGGACTGAGGGCCATTTGGCTCTGGCCTATGGTACGACCTAATGATCAATTGGTCCTTAGTACCACAGGCTTCAGGTTCCAATCTTAGCAGTGACATGGATGTTTTGTTAGTGTATTCGCAATCCACGTTAAACTGTAGGTCCCGGTCTAATTAGCGTAAAGTGCACACATAATGACCTTAAAAGAGAAACCAAACTAAACTGCCCTTTGGTTTACTGGCTATGACATGAATGTTTGTTAGCGGTTCGGAAAACACCTTAAACTGTCCCGGTCTAATTATCATAAAGTGTGTAGAAAATGACAGTAGAGCAACAAACCAAACCAAACGATGTCTCAGACGAGCATACCATTTTTTTTCTTCACAGAGAAAGAAAAGATAAAAGAAGATAAAAAAAAATATATATAAATTTAATTTTATTATATACTGATGCAATTATTTTTATATCTTTGTTCAATAATAATAGTTGATTAATAGCTTCTATCATATAAAATTAAAGTTTCTGTAAATTTATTTTTACAATGGTTGAATATATATTTATATGCATGATATATATGAGAAAATGATATATCGACATAGAAAAATACCCTGATCAAGTTGGTTCATTTAAATTTGCTAAAAATGGAAATGATCAGTTTCGCTAAAATGGAGACATGTGTCTACCCTTGGTATCCATTATATAGACTGATATGGAAATTTGTATAGTTTGAAAATACAGTTCTATAAACCAAAATGCATCGTATCGGTGCTTGCATTACCATGTCTATAAATATTTAGAATTCGGCTAAAAATCCAGTAAATATGCTGTGTCTGTATTCAAAGTTAGATACATTTTCCAAAGTTAGATACATACATATGGAACAAATATGGTTATTGTAAGAAGATGATACTACGAGATGTAATTTAAGATAACTTTTATAAAAGGACTCCCAAAATCAGTCAAGACTTCTTACGTGAATTTAGGGATAGCCTTTGCAATTTATTCCTGAAAAAAAAATTATAAATTTGTTTGATTCATTTATTTAATGTTATTAAAATTATTAATATTTGTTTTCTAAATATAAAATTATTTTGGTGAGATACTTGAATTTATTCAGAAATATTCCTGATTTTTTCTTGTTGCTATTTCAATAAATTTCATCTGTTAATCCTAAAACTTTTGCTCTTGTACTGAAGTATTTTTATACCTCAATTTCTAGTGTATTTAACGGAAATTATCTATTTTTATCTTTTTACAAAAACAAATTAGGTGATATGATTTAGGAATCTAAAAAGCGAATGAAAACCCAAAACCTTCAGCTCTATGATGGGGATGGGCATTATAATATATATAAAATTGTAATGTTGCTTAGCTGGGTATAAACCCATTAAATGCACCTTTTTAGGTCTTTCCCCCTCAATTCTGGCGATCCTATGTTAATGATCAGGTTAGCCATAAAATTTTCCTATTTAGAGGTATCTGCTGCTAAAACTTACAAACGGTATGAAACCAAATTTCATATAAAGAATATATAAAGTATTTGGAAACAAATTCAGCCAAAAAAGTTTCAAACGTTAGCGAAAGAAGAGATTTTTGGTGCTGCTGTCCAGTACGTAACAGAAACTTGCACAAATAGTTAGACTACGCAAATTTCCTACTGAGCGCAAGATATCCGCGAAACATTCATCCTTTTTTAAAAAATGGTGTAGTTATTTGATTGACTATTGATCTGTGTGTAATATGAGTCTTTTCTTACCAGAGTGATAATCTTTTGATTGAAGGACTACCTCGCTTTCCAGTCATCACGAAATGTGAATTTTGGTTACCCTGGTTTAAGAAAGAATTAAATTTGTTGTTCGTATTGGTGGCATTCCAAACCTGGTTTATTTGAAAAAGAAAAGTAGACGTCCTTTCACATTCATCCATAATGGCAGTATATGCTCAGAAGTATAGAATACCAGATCCAATATCTTAAACACGAGGAAACTCAAGATATTGATAGTGTTGCAAATGGTTCAATTCACCCTAATGCTGATTAATCTGCTGATTAATGCTGGCGGTCTGTTACAATTATCCAAAATGGCAGTATATGCTCAGTACAGAACATCAGAGGTACTCTCTTGAACACCAGGAACGCCAGGAAATTGAGCATGTTACAAGGGGTTCAAGGAGACTTAATGCTGATTAATAATATGTTATATTCTGTTATTTCCCCAATGTATGAAGTTATTTCTAAATTATCTTTTGTTTATCACTCGGACAATAATTAAATTTTGCATAAGCTGTCTTTTATGCATTCATTGTGATTCATTCATTGAGATTCCTCCTATCAGCGAATTAGTTAATTTTATTTTTTTATCATTCCATTACCTACCACGTTTGTGTATGGAATGTCATTTAATTCCATTCATTAGTTTTTGAGTGATTTTTGGGACATCCTTTACGATTGATAAAAAATAATTATAATTTTGTATATCTGCTTTCGTAGTTGTAGATTAATAATTAAGTAATAAGTTTAATAATTGAATTATAATTAGCATAATAGTAGATAACTAGATTATTAATCGATTGACAATAAATAATAGATTGATAATTACCTGTAGATGCCTTCATATTGGTTAATTTATTTAATCGGCACCTCATTTATAGCAAGTTTCCGTGGTGTATCTAAGGTGTACGTAATTTTTTTTTTTCTATTTTCTTTAATCGTAGTGTGGGAAAGTTGTGGAATAATTTCAGAAACATATATTAAAGGCTGCGCGCATTTAATCAAAATCAAACAAATATTTGTCGATGTTGTCGATCAAAATTTATGTTTCAAATAATTTGATTAACATTTCTTTTTTCATTTTCCAACATAAAATAATGTATACATTTTTTTCCCTACCGAGTTTTATAAAATTAATTGAATGTCTTTAATATTCATTTTTTTTCATACAATACAAGATATAATATTCGTATATACAACAATACAACTATAAAATACAATCTTTGAGAGGGCTACTAATAGAAAGATGCTGTTGTTGAACCATTTTAAAATCTATAAAAGAAATTAGGTGCTAAAAATATTTTTATATAGTTTAAAAAATGCATGAGCCTCACTCTTCAAGAACGGTTTATGTGATAAATTTTCATTTGATATTTCTTAATTTTTAACACAAAATTGAAGGACTATTACTCCAGTTTTCCCTATAATTCCCAGACAATTTGAAAACAAATTTAACTTCCCGAAAGAATAACGTGAATATTTTTAGCGATATCTTGCTTACATTTGAGAGATGCATTAGCCTTCTACTGGTGAATTCAAATACAGGTGGATTTATAACAGATGGTCTGAAACATTCATAGGCTGACACATATATGGCTTTACTAGTATTAAATCCATATAATTTTTAGTTAGCCCTAACCTTCAAAAGACACGTGTATAAATTTGACAGCTGTTGTACTATTAATATGTGAGCTACAGCACTTTTAGTGAAGTTATAGCATTTTTAGAGTTCACCACGTGCAGTCGACTCGGATGACTGCCGATTGGACTCCGGTGTGAAATGATGGAGCCATGTTTCATCCATTGTAACATATCGACGCAAAAATTCGGGTTTATTACGATTGAACAGCTCCAAACACTGCTTAGAATCATCAATTCGTTGTTGTTTTGGGGCGATTGTGAGCTCGCGTGGCACCCACTTTGAACAGAGCTTTCGCATATTTAAATATTCATTCACGATATGTCCAACACGTTCCTGTGATATCTTTAGGGTCTTAGCTATCTCAATCAACTTCCCTTTACAATTATCAGAAATTATTTTGTGCACTTTCTTGATGTTTTCGTCGGTATCAGCCTCTTTGGAGCGTCCACTGCGTGCATCGTCCTCGGTGCTCATTTCACCTCGTTTAAATTTAGCAAACCACTTCTCTACGGTTGATTTTGCTGGCGCAAAGTCCGAATAATGTTTATCATGCCAAGACTTGGCTTCAGTAGTGTTTTTTTCGCCAAAAAGCAATGCATTATTAACACATGAAATTCCTTTTAATCAATTTTTTTTCAAACTAACAAAAGTTGCTTCACTAAAAATGCTATAAGTCACATACTAATAGTGCAACAGCTGTCAAATGTATACACGTGTCTTTTGAAAGTTAGGGCTAACTAAAAATCACATGGAGTTAATACTAGTTGAGCCATCTATGTGTCAGCCTAGGAACTTTTCAGCCCACTTTTTAAATGCATTTAGACGAATGTAGGTGTTATTACGCAAATTTTCAAGAATTTTTGGAAGATCACGCGTATCAAACAAACAACAATTACGTACATACGTAAAATTGTAAGAGTATTTAAAACAAATTCTTGGGACTAATAAGTCAGATGTGCATACTATAAGAATCGCGACATGAAATTGTGTATTTCTCATCTTTAACAAACAGTAGTGGTAAGAATGAAATTCATGTTAAATATGTATCATACTCTTATATTTCTGTCTTTAAGAAAAACAATTTAAGTACTTTAAGAGATATTGTATTAAGTATTCTTATCATTATATTAAGTATTTTTAGAGATATTGTGTCTTAAAATTTCTTAACAATATGGTTCATTTCTTTCTCTGGCTATGAAATAACTAATTATTTTTAATGACTATTATTAGCGCTGATTATTATTCCAAATAATATTTCCGTATTCTTTTATATTTTATTAGGGATATATTTTTAATTATTTTGCTTGTCAAAAAATAATCTTTACTTGTACATTGTTAAACTTATAAAATGTGTCGCAAAAGAAACTGCCAATAGTTTTCATATCCATCCAAATACAATAGCTCCACTAAAAAAACTAACGAAAGAGTTAACACTACAACCTTCCTAACCACACTTCGTAGCATCAATAACTCAAGCTCTTGGACCATCAAAAGGGGCGACAAGGAACAATTCCATTCGATTCCCTCACCCCTCTACTACGTCCGAGCTATTCGAAATGGAAAGTAACAAAAAAATTTTCCACCCTTTTCTCTGACTGTGAATTTATCGGAATTCTTATCCCGACAGAAACACCGCTGTTTATCTGGACGATATCGGAGAGGGATTGACCATCCTCCCTACTGAGGAGGGCAGACGAAAAATTGTCAGAGGCGCAGACGATCCCTTTAATTATCCCGACTGAAAGACAGAGGAGTGAAGCTAACTGAAATGAAGCTAATTGAATGGAAAGGATTCCTTTCTGGGAGAGGCCAGTTCCAACTGCACCCCGCCCAAATACCCCCTTGCGTTTAGTCGATAACGATTTTTTCCGGATTGGAAAAGAATAAGGAAGGATACTTTATTTTTTATTTCATTCCTATTCTTAAGTACTGAGTATATTTATATTTAACAACTTTGGTGATTGATAAAATGGTGATATGCCGAATATGAAAAGTGATTAAATACAATTTAGTTTGCTGCACATGGTATTTAGTTATTTATTTATTTTCTGATTTATAATTTACATAGAAATCATATTCTTAAAAACCAATTATATCATATAATTACTGAAAAATAGCACTAATTATGTCCTTAAAAAGATACTAATTTCATTTAAATCATGATCATTTCTTTTTCGGCAGAGCACCGTGGTGGGCCAAGGCCATCTGCCTGCTGGCAGATTTCTTGACATGAGATGTTATTTTTTAACGGGGTGTGGTACTCGGCCTTACCAGTCAAAGCTTTACAGTCATATTTTACAGTGACCTACGGTTTAAGGTAGATTCCGAACCTCTATAAACACCCATGCAATGACCAATATAATAATAATGATGATAATAGAAACGGGGACCGAAATTTTAGAGTTATAGGCTTTCCAAACCACATTCTTATTTAAGTATTTTTAAATGCATAATATTTTAATGCACAATTTTTAGAAGTATGATATTTTAATGTGTAATTTTTAGCGGTATTTTAGAGATTTTACTGTTTATTTTATATTTTAATTACAATTGTGCAGCTGATAATTGTTTTGAGTAATATTTCCATATTCAATAAAATTTTAATAGGGTAATAGTTAATTAATAGTTTAATATATCTTTAATTCCTTTTGTATTTCAAAAAATTATCTTTAAAATCTAACATACTGTTAAACTTTTAAAATGTGTTGCAAAACAATCATTGAAAATATATTTCATATCTATCCAAATGTAATCGCCACACTAAAAAACGAACAAAAAAAGTTAACACTACAACCTTGCTAAATCACACTTCGTCGCGCCGATAATTCGAGCTCTTGGACCATCAAAAGGGGGAGGGGGTGCGACATGGAACAATTTCAATCGATCCCGCCCTCCCCCCCCCTCCCTGTCCTGAGTCCGAGCCATCCGAAATAGAAAGTAATACAAAAATTTTACACCGTTTTCTCTGGCTGTGAATTTATCGGAATTCTTTTCCCGGACCGAAACACCCCTGTTTATCTGGACGATATCGGAGGGGGGTTGACCATCCTTCCTACCGAGAAGGGCAGACGAAAAATTGTCAGAGGCGCAGAAGATCCCTTCAATTATCCTGGTTGAAAGACAGAGGAGTGAAGCTAACTGAAATGAAGCTAATTGAATGGAAAGGATTCCTTTCTGGCAGAGGCCTGTTCCAACTGCACCCCGCCCAAACACCCCCTTGCGTTTAGTCGATAACGAGTTTTTCCGAATGGAAAAAAAATAAGAAAGGATACGTTTTTTTTTATTCTATTTCCTGTTCTTAAGTATTTGGTAGAGATATTTTAACAGCTTTGGTAATTGATAAAATGGTGATATGCCGAATATTTAAAATGATTACATATAATTTAGTTTGTCGCTTATGTTTTTTTATTTACTGATTCATATTTTATATAGAAATCCCATGCTGAAAAAAACAATTACATCACAAAATTACTGCAATATATCACTAATTATGTCCGTAAAATAAAATAAATTCAGTTAAATGATTGACACTTTTTTTGCGCAACAGACTCATGGTGGGCCAAAGCCGTCGGGCTGCTGGCAGATGTCGAGACTGGAGATGTTATCTTTTTACGGGATAGGGTTGTCAGCCTTACGCCCAACGCTATACAATAATGTTAGGCTAAAACCTACCTGGACTAAGAACTAAGGTTTAAAGTGGATTCCAAATAAACATCCAAGGGACCGCTGGGATTCGAAACCGGAAGCTGTGATATAGAGCTCTATTCACTCGGCCATCAGGCCCTACACATTTAGCAAAATATGCAATGGCCAATTTAATAATGATGATGATGATAATAATAATAAAAACTAGGGCCGAAATTTTGTGGACGTCCTGCACTATATTTTTATTTAAGTATTTTTAGAGGGATACTATTTTAGAAGTGTTGTAATATATAATTTTTAGAGGTATTTTAGAGGTTTTAATAATTATTAAGTAATTATTTTCAATTAAAATTATTCTGCTGATAATTATTATTTGATATAATATTTCAGTATTCCCTTAAATTTTAATAGGAATATACTTTTAAATCATTTTACATGGGCAAAAAGGTTTATTTAAAGTTCATTTAATATATTGTTAAACTTATAAAATGTGTTGCAAAACAGCCATTGAAAATAGTTTTCATATCCATCCAAATACAATAGCCACACTAGTAAACGAACACAAAAAAGTTAACAATACAACCATCCAAAACCACACTTCGTCGCGTCTATAACTCGGACCTCTTGGACCATGAAAAAAAAAGGGGGAGAGAACAATTTCAATTGATCCCTCCTCCCTCTCCTCCGCTTCAACCTATTCGAAATGGAAAGTAATAAAAAAATTGTCCAGCCTTTTCTCTGGCTGTGAATTTATCGGAATTCTTATCCCGTTCAGAAACACCCCTGTTTATCTGGACGATATCGGAGGGGGGTTGACCATCCTCCCTACCGTGGAGGGCAGACGAAAAATTTTCAGATTCGCAGACGATCCCTTTAATTATCCCGACTGAAAGACAGAGGAGTGAAGCTAATTTAATGGAAAAGATTCCTTGCTGGTAGAGGCTGTTCGAACTACACCCCGCCCTAACACCCCCTTGCGTTTAGTCGATAACGATTTTCTCCGGATTGGACAAGAATAAGGAAGGGTTTTTTTTTTATTATTCTATTCCTATTCTTACGTATTCGGTAAGTTATTTATAAGAGATATGGTAATTGATAATTTAGTGATATACTCAATATGTAAAATTATTAAATACAATTTAGTTTCTTGCACATGATATTTATTTATTTATTAATTTACTATTATCATGTGTGAACAGGATGTTATCCTGGTTAGAGGTCGTTGACGTTGTCTGAAAATGAGGGCCAAGCAAATAAAGCTCCATTGCAAATTTTGGGCGGAAAATGGTAATTTTGGCCGTTACGTTAATATTAAAGAATTTTCTGGAGAATTTGGCTTTTGCTTGAAGTGTTTTGTAGTAGGATTTTGAAGCACTTTTCACTTTCTGGCTTAAGATTTTAAACGTTTGTATATCCAATGGCTATAAGTGATCGTAGTGTGTTGCTCAATTCCTTCTTTTTGAAGTTTCATATTTATCATTTTTGGCATTTTCCCACGCCTATTGAGCTGTATAGAGTTTTTTTTTATTATTTAAATATCCAACTCGTGGCTCCGTAGCAATACGCGCCACTGGTGACATTCAATCATATAGCGCATTGTTGTAGACGCTGCATCAAACAACGAAGAGCCTCGATGTCATTTATGAAGTCAGAATCTTGTATCATTACCTCGTTAACCTTGACTACCTGCTGGGAATTTTCCGGTTTTTATCCCATAAATATACAAAGGGGGGTAATTACCCTTAAAAGTTCTCCCGGAAGGCATTGTTCACCTTCTTCAGCGTTACGAAGGCAAAATAGGCACATATAAATGGACAAGTTGGTTTCAACATGGATTAATAGTCAAATGCACAATCAACTTTCAAGGAAATAACTTACACCTAAATAATTTCGCCAAATGAGAAATATGAACGTTCTTGAATTTTGAAACCAACTACAGCTCAAGTTTATCTTTCGTAATAATTTTTAATATCTTTTTGTAATAATTTTTAATATTTTTTGTAATAATTTTTAATATCTTTTTGTAATAATTTTTAATATCTTTTTGTAATAATTTTTAATATCTTTTTGTAATAATTTTTAATATCTTTTTGTAAATAATTTGTAAATTTTCACAAATATAAATTATTTCCCTTAAAATCGTAAACCCCAATTAAGAATTCGTTCATTTTCTGAAGGTTCTTTAAATTTGGCAACTAGGCCATCAGCCCGACTCGTACATCAGCAACATCGTACGCCGTTAGGAAGCATTAGGGATGAGGTTCAATCCGCTGGGGTCTTTGTTGCAGACACTACTTCAAAAAACGAGGGCACTTAATGGCGTTTGTGAAGTTCAGCATCTAGCCTCGTAAGATGCTGAAAGACAGAGAAGCCGTAAGATGCCGTAAGTCGGGTTACCTGATGAGAGTTTTCTAGGTTTTCTACCATAAGATACACAAATGGGGCTAGTTTCCCGTAAAAGTCCTCCTGGAAGGCAATGCCCACCTTCTTCAGAGTCACGGACCCAAGTCGGATATCCCTATATAGATATTCCATTACATCAGAGACTCTGGAGCTTCTCAAATTGTTATCTATAAATTTGCCCTATGCAACTATTTCTTTAAATGTTATTCATGTATTCAGCACCTATTGATTTCTATGTTAGTATACGATTATAGTTACAAATTAGTATACGATTTTCAAAAGTATTTGTTGATGTTGAATCAAAAGACAGACGTACTGAACCACCAAGCAAATCAAAGAGAAAAGTGAGTATAGGAATTTTAATAGTGGATTTACTCGACTCTTGGCTCAGTGACAAAGAACGCCGTTGATTAGTATTAGGTTTGAGGTTCAATCCGCTGGGGCCTTTGTTGGAGACACTGTTTCAAAAAAAGGAAGAACCTCAGTGGCGTTCGTGATGTCAGAATCTTGCATCGGACTACTTGGTGCTAGTCGGACTACTTGATGGGAATTATTCGGATTTTCTCCCGTAAGATAAACAAAGGGGGTAGTTCCCTAAAGGTTCTCCAGGAAGATCCTGTCCTCTTCAGCGACACGGAGCCCAATTAGACTTACAGGTGCTCCATTACAACAGAAGCTGATTTTGGACAAGGTCATGTTAAGTAAAAAAAACAATATTACTTATATAGAAATTCTATTTTGAAATAAAGAATTACAACACATAATTATTGCAATATATCATTAATCATGTTCTTAAAATATAGGAAACTCATTTAAATCATCGTCTTATAAGGATAAAGTATCTTACACAATTTTAAATCTACTACAAATGGATGGTAACTTAGTTTCAAACTGATGAATTAATATTTCTAATCTAATAAGAGATAATGAAACGATAGTTACTATGTTTATGTCATATATAAGTTTTTGTTTCAGTTATTAAAATGTATAGTATAAAAATCTATAGTGAACTAATGAATTCGTTTTAAAATAGATTCAGATATATTTTCTGTGAAATAAACATTCAAATCGCTTAGTCGCAGATTTGTCATCTACATCGACTTTAATCAGTTTATCTGGTTGTTTTGACTACTTACAGTGAAATGAAATCTGCGAGACACAATTACGGACAAACACGGTAAAAACTATTTACTCGGTTTCTGCCGGCGTGGTGATAAACATTTAATTTGAAATAAATGTCCGCATGAATCATTCCTGAATTGCAAACAATCTGATAAATCAATCATTTTAAAACAATCAATGATTTTAAATCTCAATCATTTCAAAAGATTCTGAATCTATTTAAACTAATTCATTACTTCAGTACAGTTATTTATTCTATACATTTTAATAACTGAAATAAAATACTTATATTTTCAGTGAAATAAACATCAAATCATTTAGTCGCATATTTTTCATCTACATCAGCTTTAATCAATTTATCTGTTTGTTACGACGACTTCCAGTCAAACCAAATCTGTGAGAGACACAATTATAAAAATTTTACATAACACACACACACTTGTTTTGTTAAGTTTTACATAACTTTTACATAACTCACGCATACATAACATGTTGTTACACACTTTTAAGATAACTGAAAGAATATATTTATATTTTCAGTGAAATAAACATTCAAATCGTTTAGTCGCAGATTTGTCATCTACATCGACTTTAATCAATTTATCTGGTTGTTTCGACTACTTATAGTCAAACACATTAAAAATATTTGCTCGGTTTATGCCGGCGTGGTGATAAACATTTAATTTGAAATAAATGCCCGCCTAGGCTCATTCCTGAATTGTAAACAATGTGAATTAAAAACTGATAAATCAATAATTTTAAATCTCAACCATTTTAAAACAATCTGAATCTATTTTAAACTAATTAATTATCACAATACAAATGTTTAAATTATGCATTTGAAAACTAAAACAAAAGTCTTACATTTTCAATGAAATACACTTTAAAATCGTTTAGTCGTAGATTTGACACCTATATCGACTTTAATAAATTTATCTGAATGTTTTGAATATTTACAGTCAAATCAAATATATGAGTTACAACATGCGTGATATTGTCTTGCATTTTAAAATTTTTAAGACAATATGAATCTATTTTAAAATTAATTAGTTAGTTCTGTACATTTGCTGCTATACATTTTAATAAAACATTTATACTAAAACAAAACATTTATATTTCATCAAAATAAACATCAAATCGTTTACTCGCAGATTTATTGATTTATCTGTTTGTTTTGAATATTTATAGTCAAATTAAATATATGAGACACAATTGCACAACATAAGTGAAATTGTCCTGTATGTTAAACAAACTAAATCTAGTTTAAAACTAATTCATTTAATACCAATTTTTATGACACACATTTTAATAAGTAAGAAGGAACGCTTATATTTTCAGCGAAATAAACATTCAAATCGTTTAGTCACAGATTTGTCATCTACATCGACTTTAATCAATTTATCTGGCTGTTTCGACTACTTATAGTCAAATCAAATCTGTGAGACACAATTACGGGCAAACACAGTAAAAACTATTTACTCGGTTTCTGCCAGCGTGGTGATAAACATTTAATTTGAAATAAATGCCCGCCTGGCTCATTCCCGAATTGTTTCCTTTTGCAAAGGCGGCGGGTATTGTTAGTCTAATTTAATTTCGCTGTATCCAACTCGCGAAGAATGCAATTAATTCGGTCCTTCGCAGTGATAGGCCTCTCTTTTGGAATCGGTGGAAATATGCGACAAAGAATTCCCCACTTGATTAGTCGTCTTGGTGGGATAGTTTGGGGAAAATGGCGTCACATGTTTGTATTTCGGAATGACATTTGTCGTCGAGGTTGTTCATTCCATGAATTACTAATGCATTAGCTTTTTCTGTGTGTTTTCGTATGTGGATTGGATGTGCTCTTTTTAATATTATATAATCATTCATGTGCAAAAAAAATGATGAGTAGGTGTAATTGCTGCAATATTTTTACCTTCCTAAAAATAAGTTAAAAATAAAATGAACATGTAGAGACATTTTTAAAATTAGGATTCAAAACAGCACAAAATGTCATTTCGTTCAAAATTGCCGTAGAAAAGAATTGGTGCCTCGTAGTAGAATTTTTGCTGCCTATATTATTTGTCGTCAGTCTGCTACACATCTTCCATTCTAGTAGCAAAAAATTAGCTATTTTTAAAATACACGTGATAGCAGCATGTCGAGAAACGTTAAAGATTGGATTTGGGGAAATTGATCTACTAAAGGTCATCATTGGTTTTACTCGTACACAATTGTTGTGGCAAAATTTTGGCATCCTGTAGTACAATATATGTGGTTTATACTAGTAGCGGTGAGTCTGCTACACATCTGCCATTCTAGTAGTAAAAAATAACAACTTACATGAATACATGAATTTTAGCATGTCGAAAAATTTCATGATAGGTTTTAAGAAGAGGGAAATGGGACCCCCAAAAGGTCATCATTGGATTTATTCGTACAAAATTGTTGTGGCAAAGTTTTGGCATCCTGTAGTACGTGGTGGGGGCCTGATGTATATTTGATGTGGGCCTGATACATATTTGCCTTTCTAATAGTAAAACTTATCTATTTATAATTACACGAAATAGCAGCATGCCGAGAAACTTTCAACATACGATGCTAAAACGATTTATATGGGACTTCCAATTCATGTGTTTTTAGTATTATTCATGTTAATTCATATTAATTAATATTATTCATGTTAATTCATATTAATTAATATTATTCATGCTAATTCATATTATATCATACTATTTATGTTAATTCGTAATATATCATACTATTCATGTTAATTCATAATTTAAAATCATGAATTTGGTTCTACAAGTTATTTTATAACTTGTACCTAATCCCAATACTGAAAAATATTCTAAAAATATTCATATATGCATGTCACCATACATATTTCAAAACTTTATACTGTAAAACATCTAATCAAATCATCTAATTCGTAGTCTTTTCTCGGCATATTGTTTTATTCATTCCGATGCGCGACTGTATGTGATTGGGGCCCACACCTGCAATCAACTTGCTCTACCCTAGAATTTTTGCGTGGAAAACAGGACCTTGGGGATGTAATGCACACTACTAGAATTCCAATTCATTCTAGAGAGGGTGTTTGAACTGACCGGTGGGCAGTCCGGTTCTGTGGAGCCTGTGGGAGGGTCCGGACGTATTCGTCAAGCTAGTCACACGACCCAAATCCCCTCGGTGCTTTCTTTCCGTTATTCCAGAGAGAGTTTTCACAAGTATTCCATTACTTTTCTGGACATTCGATTTACTTTGAGACACGAATGAATGAATGGAGTGCTATTTTTGGGGATTATTTTGGACATTTATCGAAAAATAAGCAAGTTACTACCATGAGGGATTGAAATGAAGCTTCTGTTAATGTCTCAATATGGTGATAGAAAAGTGCTTTCATCGAAACACTTTCGTGAATTAATGAATGTGATGTAGTTTAAAATGGTATCTTTTGGTTTTCATTGATACTTAAACTTAGGAACAAATATGTGTAATTTTGATAAATAATTTCAAACAGTAAATTGGACGATAAGTGAGTTGACATAATATTGCATAATATGCCCAAATTTAATAGTGCATTATTGCACAGATGCATAATATTCACTGTTTACATATTCAGAATGTATACTTCGTCACACTGCATGTAAGATGCACAATATTCACTGTATGCTTACTTGGTGTCACTATATGTAAGACGCAGAATATTCACCGTATACAAGGGTAACAGAAATTCTCTCCCAAATTATTTCGCTAAAGATATTTAAAAAGTAGTTTTGCGGCACTTTTTGTTGTCATTAAACTGGCTATATGGTAATTTTCTGTTCTTTCCTATTTTCTTCTTCAAATTTTTCTCATTTTTTATTTCTTTAACGAAACCTTTATGGCGATATTATTATTTTCTTTCGTTTTATTATATGATATACTTATGAAGCACTCTTAGGGAACTTTTGTAACTTTATTTCAAAGTTATTATGCTTGAAATAAAAAATGGCTATTTGGATTTGTACTAAGTGAGAGTTATTAGATCTAAACAGCGAGTTCAAAATAAGCAGTTTTAAGTTTTTTGGGAACAGATAAATATATAGCAGGCCATGTCATTTTAAATGAGGGAAAAGGTAACTAAATCTGGGTATATTAGTTTTGATTTGGGGTGGTATAATATATTGAATATCAAAACTTCTCAGCTATGTCATGGGTAATACTGAACCTACTACATACCTACTTTTTTCATGTTTCAACTATTCAATTTCCCACTATTTTACTTCGAAATTAATGACTTAACAGTTAAAACAATGAAATACTGATAGTTTTAAAAATTTATTATTATATAAAATATATTTAGAATTGGTTTACGTGTCAAGAAGTGTTGTTTTCGAGTAAGGGTCACTTAGACCAAATTTATTCGTCATTCTAATGATAGAGATGTACCAGATTCATCATTACCCAACTAGCGCCACAGGAGGCTAATTATACTACACACACACACAGTGCAGTATCTTAATTATGAACAAACACGAAGAATTGCATCTGGATGGTTGGCATCCCCCATCTCTGCAAGATATTCCAGATTTATCATGCATATCACAGGTATAGAAACGGAAATTGCCTCATTAATATCTCATGTTGAGATTGGAACCTGCTATGCAACAAATATGCTGTCCCCCTTCCCACTCAAACACTGTAACTAGAGAGTACATAAGAAGCCCTTTCATATAATCCAACACATTCCAAGAATTGGCGCCGAAAATGAATGAGGATTGGTAGTGTTTTACTGGGAAAAGAAACATAGATAAAAAAATAAAGAAAGAATCCAGCTATGAATTAAGCCTCGAGCATTCCATTTATTAGTGGAGACGATTAGTTTACTTTGATGCTGGAATGAAGCATGTGCTGGTATTGGATCGATATGGCTAAGAATATTGGCTTGATTCTTGGATTTTGGGAATTGAGTGAACGTGTTGGATTAGTGGGGAAGGGCCAACTAATCATTGGCTTCTTTTTCTGTGCTGTAATGGTGTTAAGGGCTCAGAATTAGAGTATGTGTAGTTCTGGACTAAGGTAATTTTTTTTATCCTAAAAAGAAATGTTCATATATATATATATATATATACAGTAGAATCTCTGTAAGTCGAACTTCAAGGAAGAGCCAAATAATGCGAGTTATAGAGTTTTCGACTTATGGAGGATTTCGAATTACGCGGATTTTGTAAGGAAATATTCCACTTGTAGAAGTTTAAATTCTTTCTAACTTATTTTGAGTTAAAGAGGTAAAATAAATAAAAATTCAAGTTACAGAGGTGATAAATATGTTTATTTGCAACTTAAAAGTTATATTATGTACTACAATAAAAAATCAAAATAATTCCGAAACTACCTCATAATTAAAAATATTATGCATTAAAAAAGTCAGTTATTATTATTATTATTATTTTGCTTTAAACAATTCGATCATTCTCTATCTATAGCATTATTTAAGCTATAAATAGCAGAAAATTATTTTACTTCCTAGTTGCTATTTCATAGAATTGGTTATTCTATTTCCTATATACTCATACATTGTTTTCTAAGAAACAATGACGTGCATTGTCACCAAATCCTTAAAATCGATAATTTATTTTTCTTCGATCTATAGAGGTAATTAGTTCAAATGATCGAGATGTAAAGGTTGTAAAAAAGATTGTAAAATCAAACATTGCTAATGTTCGAGATACAGAGGTCCAATTTTTTTTCGAGTTACGAAGAAGAAATATATACCGAAATGGCTTGCGGGGATTGACTAATTATTTGATTTATATAGGGTTGAAATTTCGAGTAAATTTCTGTTTTGGGGCTTGAAGGGAAGGGAACAATAAATGTTTTCGAGTTGTTGAGGTTTTCGACTTATCGTGGTTCGACTTAAAGAGGTTCTACTGTATGTACTGTATATATATATATATATATATATATATCTGTGTGTGTATAGTTCTGACGTCATGATGGGTTTGGCGCTGTGTTCGCTAGGCACGAAGGTCAGTTGGATTCTAGACCTTGGCCTGAGAAGATGCTTCTCGCTTACCGACTTAGAAGAAGTAAGGAGGGGATAATAAAAATATTTATAACCTTGGAAATCAAAATAGCGATTGATTGATTGATTTATGGAAGCTACATATAACATAGATTTAAAATAATAAATGTAAACTGGCACGTGGAGTGCTGATGCGTATGCTGGAGCTTGAGCTTGCTTGAACGAGAATGTTTTAAAATTTAATAGATTTAAAAACACAAATTTGAACTAAAGTAATGTTATGCATCAAATTTGTTTCTTCAAGAATAAAATATGAATTATTGAATGAATTTGAATGTGTTGTATGTAAGTATTTTGTTGAACAAATGAGAAAGTAATAATGACTTTGAATTATTTTGGAAATAAACATGAAACAACAGCATTTATCAATATCTACTATATATAATTCCCGTGTCACGATGTTTGTTCGCGATGAACTCCGAAACTAACAATCCGATTTTAACTATTTTTTTTTTTAAATGTGTGTTTTGTTCCAACTTGAGAGAGAGGATAGTTTTTATTCAGATTTTTTATTTATTTAAATGCAAAATCGGTTAAATTCTACTCCTGAGGATGTCGCCAATCTTACAACCCTGAATTTTCGCAAATTTTCCGTCAATTTCTTTAGGATTGCAGTACTGTAATTAGAGGAATTCATAGCGAAATTTATATTATTTTTATGAGAAATAAATCAAATGTATGTAAGTATTACCTTATTTGATCATCAATATTTTTTTTTATTTTCTAAGTTTGAATTTGAATTGGAATAAAATATATTGAATGAAAAGTTGTGAATCGAAACATTGAACTTTTCTATGCATAAAGTTTGTCAACATTTTTAAAGGATATATGCTGTGAACTGTTATTTCAAACACTGTGTGTTGATTTGATTAAGAATTCTAAAATGAAATGGGATCTACAAGATAATATAATATAGACAATATAATATTAAAGAAAGATGATAAATTTTAAGGATTTTTTGAAAAGTTTGAAAATGAAGTAAACACTGCAATTATTTAATATAATGATAACACTAAAATTTTATAAAAGTATTATAATAGTTGTAAGTTGAAAATCAAAGACATTTTATTTTAAAAACTTTTGTTATTTGAAAAACAAAGAATTTGAGTTATAAATTTGAGTGATTTGAATATTATCGAAGAAAAATTGATAAATAGTACTTTTAAGTTGGAAGTTATTTAAAGAAAACAAAACAAATAAATAAGTGTTTATATTAATAAAGGAGAATTTAAAGCTCAATAACATTTTTATGTATGTACATTTGTTTTTATCTAAATTTAAAAGTTGGTTTTAATTGTTTCTTATTTGAACTTTTATGCATTTTGTATTCATTCAAAACATCATAATGCCAATATTTCGGTTCTAAATGCTTTGAAACTTCGTGTAAAAGTTTTCTTTAAATGTATGAAAGGAATAGAAGAATGCTGTTCTATGGAAATCTATATAGTAATTAACTTTTCCATTTGTTTTGTGATTTCTTTGATCATAAAATAATAAAACCTTTTTTTGTGAAGAAGAAAAAACACATTTTCTAATTTTGAATTTGAATAAAATATATTGAGTGAAAAGTTGTGAATCAAACTGTTTCTGAATCAAAACATTGAACTTTTCTATGCTTAAAATTTGTCAACATTTTTAAAGGATATATGTTGTGAACTGTTATTTCAAATACTGTGTGATGTATTTGATTAAGAATTCTAAAATGAAATGTATAGCTTATTTATTTTTAGCTTATAAAAATTTAAAAAAAAAAATAATAATGAAATTTTTTTATGCGAAATCATTAGTTTTTATTTACATTCAATCCAAAAATGTGTACAAAGAAAAAAAATATCTAATAGTATCTAATAATTGAACAAAATACAAGAAATCCACAGCAACGCGTGGCCGGGTCTTCTAGTCGACTATATATACATTTTAAATTTGTTTCTGCCTGTATATATGTTATATTCTCTCCTTCATTTTCTTCAATGGCGCAACAATCCCGTAGTGAGCCAAGGCCGTCTGCCTACTGGCAGATTCCAAAAAATGGGATTTCCTTTTTGTTTTTACTGAATAGGGATGTCAGCCTCACACCCAAAGTTGTAACGTGGTAAAAGTGTATTCAAAACCACTACGAACATCCGGGCGCCGCGGAAATCGTACCCGAAACCTGTAAACGTCAAGCGGTAGACATTCGGCCATCAGGTCCTATTTTCTTTAATTAAATTTCTTAATACAAAATCGTCATATACTTCTAAGGCCAAGCAATTTAATTAGATTTTTCTTTCCTCCGATTGAAATAACAAGAAACTTTAAATTATTTTATTTATTGACCTAAATATGTATCTCTTTACCTTGTAATCTAAGCTCATTTTTGAGAAATATTCTGTATTAAAAGACCTGGTCACATTTGGAGGCATTTTATTTGCTGTTAATATAACACACACACACATATATATATATATATATATATTAGTGCATTTGTATGTACATGTATTTATGGGAGTCGAATGAGGTATCTCATATAGTTTGTTGATAATCATCCGATGTGTACAATCATGGTAAACGTAAGTTAACTTCATGCAACCTATGTTAAAATATATTTAAATATTCACACCTTCAAATAAATAAAATCGTTCTTTAAAGTAAAAATATAAAAATAAATAATAACATGTGTAAGAAATAACTTTTTTAAGAAAATACCATTATTTTTTCTGAAGCAGAATCTTATTTTTCATTCTGTTAAATTCTTTTAAGGGAAAACAAGTATATCTTAATGTCCAATGCAGTTACTGCAACTAATTACGAATTTTTTTTTTATTATTTTAATTTAAATTTCTTTTGTGAAAAATTTCCTTCCTGACAATAATTTGCGAACATTTTATACTTCTATATATATAGATAGATATATAGATATAGGTATAGGATGCATTTAGTTTTCCAGGATGAAAGTAATATATAAAAAAAATTAAGTCATTTCCTACTTTATTTTCATTATATTGCAGAAAGTCCTTTATAAATAATTTTCATTCATTTTTAAGTTATCTGGCGCCATCTATTGGTAGATATACGTAACTTAAATCTAAAAAAAATAAAATTAATTAATTAAATTTAATTACTGAATTAATATTTCAAAAAACTGTATTGACATCAAGTGTCATCCATTACAAGTTCAAAAAAATGTATTTGAACTTGAGGGGATGAATAAAAAGTATTTTATGAACGATTGAAAATTTGAACAAGATATATATATAGGGAGAGTGTTATCTAATAGAAGGAATTGAAAAAGATGCTATTTATCATTCACCATCATACATAGTTTATATCGTTGTTATTTGACAGTAACTAAACTAATAACCTAGCACGATTTTAAACACGTGGAGTTGATTAATCTGTTCTAGCTCAGTGTGTGAACTTGGATGGCCATAATAAAGCAATAGACTCTAAAATCCTTCATAAAGGTGGAAATTGCTGTGCAATCCATCACTAGAAACTGTTCCTGGCGATTTTCGCTCGAATTGCAATATATCCAAGAAGTTAACCTCGGTTGGAGCAATGAACTCATAACCAGTTAACTTCGTGTATGAAGAATCCGACTTTGATTCAGCATGCTGTGATGACAGAACTCTTAGCACATTTGGACTTCATATAATTTCACTCACATCATTATTGCATTATTTGTCATCTCATTCATTAGTATTTTAAAATTAAGTGCATCTCGTCTCTGAATATTCTTGTATTATTATCTCATCATTTTGTATTTTTACATTAAGTGTCATCTCATCTCTAAGTATTCTTGTATTTTATATTATCTAACTCTCAACATTCGTGCATTATGAATCACAAGTAACATTTGCGCATTATGATTCATTTGATTCTTAAAATTCGTTCATTATGAATCATTTCGCTTAGCATTATTGCATTATTGAATCATTTCAATCTCAGTATTCTTATTGCATTTTGAACCCTTTCACACTTAGCATTCGTGCATTTTGAATCATTTCATTCTTGTATTCGAGCAGTATGAATTACTTCACTCTTAATAATATTGCATTAGGAATTATTACTACTAGTATTATGAAATCATTTCACTCTTAGCATTCTTTCATTATGAATCGTTTAATTCTTAACTTTCTTTACTCAATCATTCCTCTTAGTATTCATAATGGTTCATTTTTCTTAGCATTATTGCATTATAAATAATTAACTCTTACCATTCTTTAATCAATCATTTCTCTTAGCATTCATAATGAATCATTTCTCTTAGCATTCATATTTAATCATTTCTCTTAACATTCATGCATTATGAAATCATTTCACTCTTAGCATTCTTTCATGAATCATTTCAGTCTTTGGAATCTTTAATGAATCATTATCTTCGTATTCTTTTATTACGAATCATTTCACTCTTAGCTTGCTTGAATTATGTGTAATCATATTCTCAGCACTTTTGTATCAAGCAACATCATAATTTGATGAATCACATTGCTTTTGAAATAAAATTATTTGTAAAAGACATAAAACTAACCAGTTTTTCCAATTAAATGTAATTGATATTTTTATACGTTTATAAATAGTTTCACTATTACCATATATCATTTATTTTGCAATATTTAAATCAATTTGTCACATTCATGTAATGTAGACGAATGACAAGTCAGCGGTAATCTAATTTCGTTTACATCTAAATTCATGCAACTCCATCAAACCTACAAAAGAATGAAAACAATTCCTAAAACTTAAATGCACAAATGAAATCCTCTGAGTTGTTTTAGAGTTTTCTAATTTAATGCGGATTCAAAACTGGAGGTGAATTAACTATGCAGATGAAGGCATTTCCGCTTATACGAATTTTCAAGTGAAGTTTTCCCTCCGCATTAAAATATAAAAGTTGTTAGACTTCATTAGTCTTAATTGAATGTAAATTAAAACCGAAGAGGTCCCTGCCTTTCATAATGAGAATAATGATTCGTGTGTACTGTGCGGAAGTATGCATGCAGAGAAAAGAATGCATTATGCGAGAGTGCTGGAATTAGAACTAATGATTAAGAAAAGTTTTTGGAGGTTTATTTTTGAAGTAAGTAATTTTTCAATCACATCAACTTCAGTAAAGGATCGGTTTGTAGTGTAAAATTAGAATAATTCAGTTTATTTTTTTTATTAAGAGTTGAACATATAGTAAATGTGTGTAACAAATAATTAAATAAAAAAATGCTATATAGATGTAGTTTAGTTTCCTTAAAAGATATTTATCTGTTAAATATGAGGGGTTTGATTTTTTTTTTTTTTTTCTGGCTTCTTCGAATTTAATGGACATAGCAAAAGTATGGGAATAATCAAAACTCACAAAGAACAATACGTTAAGCGAAATTACCAACGAATTTTTTACATTTTATTTCCGCAACAATTACTAAAATGAGAGCAATAACGAAGAAAGTGCATTCAAAGATTTTGATTTGCAAAATCATTGCATTCAAGATGGGAAATATTTATATATTTCATGTATTTGGTAGCCAACGGCCGTACCATGCTGAATATACCGGTTCTCGTTAGATCACCGAAGTTAAGCATCATTGGGCGTGGCCAGTACTTGGGTGGGTGACCACCTGGGAACACTGCGCGCCGTTGGCAAATTTGGGACCTGAATGGCCGAGTGTCTAGCGCTCTGGCGCTCGGTGCCACAGGTTTCGGGTTCGAATCCCGACGGTGCCATGGATGTTTGTAGTGGTTCGGAATCCACTTTAAGCCGTAGGTCCCGGTCTTCTATGACTGTAAGAGCGTCACGGAGCAAAAGTCAGGCTTCTACCTACGGGTGCTCCATCACAACAGAAGCTGCTTCCTTCCCCTTCAATCATGAGTCCATATGGGCTCGTGGGCTTGGCCAGCCAAGTGGGATAAGAAACAACAAACAACAACAATGTATTTGGTTATATATGAAAACTACTTATCTTCTGTTGCAGTTAGCAGCGTTTTACATAAATTGTATATCGGCGAGTTCCAACTTGCTTGTATTCATGACTTTATTCTCCATTTTGAAGCACACAATTTAAAAAAAACTTTTATGTATATTATATAAAAATAATTATAAAAAAGAAGCATATTTAATTAAAAAATTATTTCAGAAAAAAAGATGCAAAAAAGACTAGGACACTAGGGCTAGACTAGGACGTTTAACGTGCATTCCGAAATACTCACAAACATCCATGCCACTGGGCTAGGATTAAAACCTAAAGCCTGTGCTACCAAAGTCCAGAGCACTAGCCAATTAGATATCACCCCCTCCCCACAAAAAAAGACGGGAGAAATGGGTCAATTCACGATAAATTCTGAAAGTTAAAGTTGTTTAATGATAAGGCCGATGCTTTTTTGCTTGAAAACAATTGTTTTGAAAAAGAAAATGCCAGTTTAGGTTTGTTTGTTCTAAAATTACAGTGATAGAATGCACTTATAAAGTTGCTGGCTTCTCATAGTTTATCCTGGGTAGTTATAAATATATACATCTCTGTCGAACTAATAGAAACAATCTCAGATCAAAATACTAGATATCCTAAAATCACAGCTTATTGTAAAATGATAAATAAACTACTGTTATGTCATTAACAACCAAGTATTTCTTTATAAACTGTAAAAATCTTTATGGTAATACAGCGTGTTCTACGAAAGAAAATAAGAAAAAACAACAATAAAAATAGATTTACTGGGGAATTTCAATATTTTTACAGAAATGGTAATCATTATGTAAACAAATTTATTATATATATTTCTGATGCAATTTTCACCAAAAAAAACCATCAAAAACTATCGCAATATTTAGTTTTAATAAAAAAATTGGAAAGGTACACGTCGTACAAATTCCAATTAATTAAAGGCACCACAATACTAAATGTTTTGAAAGATGGTATGGTCAATGAAAAATAAGATTTATCCATATCATAAAAAAAATCAAGCATTACATAATTGCACTTATTATTAGAAAGCATAAGTAGCTGTCGAAATAAGTTCAAAAACAGATGTGCATTTTTTGTTTTAATTTCTATATCCATTGTTACGTACAGCAACCAATAAAATAAATTAGTATTGTACATAATTTATATAATTATGTGTCTTGTTTTTGTTGTTCTATTCCTTTTTCGTGAAAGTAATTAAAAGTGCAACATTAAATTTAATTACAAAAATATATTTACGAACATATAAAAACAATTCCTTACGAATTCTCCACTAATTCATTAGACAAAACACAGTCAACTATTGTGAGTTTCTACTTTTTACTATACTTACTATAACTACTATAATTAGTACAATTACTTACTGTAATAAAAGAAATTATAATAATTACTTACTATAATTGCTGTTACTATAATTACTACTACTTACTTTTTATCAAAACTTTTTAATGCCACGTAACCAACTTAAAAATCTTATTTATAAGGAAAGAAAAATATTTTATATATACATGTGCTCCTTTTTACGTTTATTTAAAACTTTATCATGCTTATTGCTAAAAGAATATATATAATTTTAAATTTACTGTATTAAAAATAAGACTCAATCATTTTTTTCAATTTGTTTAAATGGCACTATATTTTGTAACTATAACTGCTGTTATTATAATTACTATTGCTTACTTTTTATCAAAACTTTTTTTAATGCCACGTAACCAACTTAAAAATCTTATTTATAAGGAAAGAAAAATATTTTATGTATACATGTGCTTCTTTTTACGTTTATTTAAAACTTTATAATGCTTATTGCTAAAAGAATATATATAATTTTAAATTTTCTATATTTAAAACGAGACTCAATCATTTTTTTCAATTTGTTTAAATGGCACTTTTTTGTTACAAATCAATGGAAATAATTAAAAAATACAATTTCATTAACATCATTTTGTCATTGCTGAAATTCAATAAATATAAAATTAAGTCAAACTATGATTATTCCGATAAGATTTTCGCTTAAGACGATACTAATTCTAAACACAGATTTTATTTTTATTGTCCTTGAAGAAGTTTATATATGTAAGTAAGCCATTAAAAAAATCATCATTTTAAATTTAAAAATTTATTCATTTTTATTTATAAATAAAAATCATTTTAAATATAACTATTAAAACTAAAAGTATATAAATAATATTTTGTCAAAAATATGTAAAAAGATATATAAATATTTCACAGCAGAAAGTTGTAAAGAGAGAAAGAGAGACTTTCTAATATATATATATATATAAATATAAATATTTTCATTGATTTAGAATTCCAGCAATTAAAATATTTAGTTGTAGGATAATTTCATCCTTTGGAAATTTTGAAAAGAAAACATTTCACAAATTTTTTCAGCCTTATCACGCATGGCTTAAACGATGTTTAAGACTAAAACCATATAACTGTATATAAAAAAGAAAAACATTTGAATACTATTCTTTCAAAAATTTAAAAAAAATATTTAAAAATATATCACACATATATATATATATATATATATACACTCAAGAGCCGAAACATTATGACCACCCCTACATTTTGCAATGAACTCGCCTGGATGACGTGGAAGCACGTGATCAGGTGGAAGTGGTATTTTATTGACCACTGGTATTAAGTGGTGGTATTAATCCATGCCAAGGCAAGTTGAAGCTGTGTTGCGCGCCAAAGGTGGGCCAACTCGTTATTGACAGGTGGTCATAATGTTTTGGCTCTTGAGTGTGTATATATATATATATATATAATTGAAAATTAAGTTGTAAGATAACTTATATAGTTTAATAAGTTTAGTTTGTAAGGTAATTTGCAAATTGTCAGAATTTATTAGACTGATATCTTATTCATCATTATTATGTAAGCATTACAACTGCTGATGAAAATGATGCTTACCCCTAAAATGTACATAAGAAAAGAACGTAATGTCCATGAATGTACATAAAAAAAGAAATTTGAATACTGTATTTTCCAAAATATATATATAAAAAAAACAATACAAATATTTCACAACAGAATGTTGGCAAGCGGCATCGAACAACTGTCTAATATACATATTTTCATTGATTTAGTATTTCATTAATTGAAAAATTTAGTTAGAAACTAGATACAAAGTTATTTATTGCATGTTTCCATGCTGTGTTCATGTAGCTTGACCATGGCTTCAATTTCAGTTTATAAAAATAAACCATACAGTTCTGAAATTGAGATCTGTGTCTGATAGAACTAATATCAGTAGAAATAAAACAGCATTCAACAAATTATAACAAAACTGGTAATTGTTCAAAAGATTCTTTCAAAAAAAGAATCGACACAGATAACCATTCATGTCTCAGTTCTTGAATTTATTGCTTTGTACAGCAAACCAATAAGGAAGATGGACATTGAAAATAATTTATATACGTATTTTCATTTGTTTTGTTTGGTTTTCCCAACTGAATTCCATCGAATTCCAGAGAACAAGATGGACGCGAAGCAGTAATTGTTATCCAGGTACTGCTTGGAACAGTTAGATAAAGTTTTCTTCTTCTAACAGTTTTCTTTATGGTCGCCATTTCTTTCGATTGCAGTTGAAAAACTTTCCAGATAAATATACAAAGATACCGATATATATATATAAAAATAAAGCAGAAAGAAAAAAAAAAAATAATAAAAGTTTTTCTTATTTTTTTTTTTTTTGTCTTTTTTTTTACTGTGTGATGTAACAGTTCCAGAGGAAAAGTAAAAGTCCAGTTTTGAGATAGCTCCTGTTACTAACCCAACGCGATAAGATCCTAAATTGAAAAATGTATTTGAGGAAAGTAACCATAAGACCGCAGAAGTTTTTCTTGTTGTCCCTTTTTTATTTTTTTTTATCTTTTATTTTTATTTTATTTTACTTTCTCCGCTTCATGGGTGGGTTGGTTGCTCATGCTATTTGGTCTGAGCCATTTTTTTTCTGGTTTTTTTTTTTTAGTTTGTTTTTGTGATTGTGTTTTGACGGGAGTTATCTTGGCTTCCTTGACTTCCATCAGAACGTAAGATTCGAGTCCATAAAAATACCTTTTCCAGAACTTCTATTCTTTCAATTGTTGGAGATTAAGAGTTTGGGGTCTTCAATTCCGAAAACTGGAATCCGAGTTGTTTATTTGAAAAATGGCTTCTGTAATTTCTCTCTGGGGATATCGTTTTGCTTCAATCCATTTTTAGGGATTTTGTTTTATACATATATCGATTAAAATTTGTTTGATCCGATGTAATGCCTAATGTCATATCAGTATCATATCTCACATGAATGCCATTTCAGTAAAGATTGACATTAAATGAAGGTAATTTCAGTTACGACTGGCAATAAATGAATGCCAATGAATGCCATTTCAGTTAAAATTGGCATTAAATGAATGCCAATGAATTTGTAGTTACGAAAGCTGCCTTGAATATTTCCAATAAAGATTGGCAATAAATGAAAATTTTGAAAAGACTGGCAATAAATGAATGCCAATAAATGCCATTTCAGTAAAGATTGTTATTAAATGAAGGTAATTTCAGTTACAACTCATTTTTCAATTCATTTTTTGCCAGTCGTAACTGAAATTATCTACATTTAATAACAATCTTAACTGAAATGGCATTCATTGGCATTCATTTATTGCCAGTCGTAACTGAAATTAAATGAAGGCGATTTCAGTTACGACTGGCAATAAATGAATGCCATTTCAGTTAAGATTAGCATTAAATGAATGTCAATGAATTTGTACTGAATCAGCTGCCTTGAATATCTTGAACCAATAAAGAACGAAAATACACTCAAAATTTTGAAAAGACGGTAAATATTTTGAAGAATTGTAAATAGCAAATCAATAGTTAATAAATAAAAAAATTACTTTGTAGGAAAATAATTTTTATAATATAATATATAATTGATATTGAATATAATATAATTTTTATTTCCAATGTCAGATTATGAACAGTTACGCCAATAAAAAGAACAACGAAAAATAGAAAAGAACAGAGAATACAACAAAACATGCTGAAACAGAGTTCATTAATCTAATCTAGCCTCCCAATATCGCTCGGCGAGAAAAGTCTTGCTCAGAGCCGGACAGTGAAGTAGATGCGTGAAGTCCATGGCCTCTCCAGAGCTGCATATCGGGGAAGGAACAATTTTGAGTCTGTAAAGATGGTTTCGCAGGCAGTCGGTTATCAAATTAGCCTCCATAAGACATCCATATCCTTCTCACACAGATTCAGCAAAAGCTCTGCGCGCTTGGATTGAGACAGTCCACCGGCATTCCACTGTAGGACTCGAAGAGTATCAAAGTGAGGGGAGGAAGACATAATGCCAAGTTGCAGATCTTTTAGGCTCTAAAAAGTGTTACCAGGTGCACCACGGGGAGGTAGATCTACTGTGAACCCGAATATAATATATATATATATACATAACATTGGATCATACACCTAGAGGGAATTGAGTCAGAAAGAGTAGTAAGCAGAACCACCCCATGTTGCACCATATGCAACAATAATTTTGCTACATTTGCGTCAGTTGCAAATGGCTTGAAAATCTACAGGTAAATAACGTAGGAAAATTTATTCAAAATTTTAAAAAAGGTGATAAATATTTTGAAGTAATAAATCAACAGTTAAAAAATAAAACAAAATTAGTGTGTTAAATAATTTGTTTAAAATAATATAAGCGGTTGTTGAACAAGAGAGCAAATAAGATGAAAAAATTTACAAGATTGAAAATAAAACTAAAAGTATCCTGCAACTGAATCCTTTATGAAGATATAATTTGATATACTCTCTTGTAGAATACACTTGGTATAACGCTGAATTTGCTACGAATTAGGCACATATGGAAAGATCATCACCTATGGTAAACATCTAGACCAGGTGCCGGGTATAAGAAAAAAATGCTTTTTTTATAATTTTATTTCAATCAACAAAAGAAATGAAAGAGAATATTGCAATAAAGAAGCCTTTTTTCCGTTTCCATTATGAAGATATAATGTGGCACACTTTACCTGTAGAATGTCCTTGGCAAAGCTGAGTCTGCTATGAATCTGGCACTTATGGGATGAATCATCTAAATGAGAAATAACATATAGATTTACTAAAATGCTGGATATAAGAAAATGAACTTTTTTATAATTTTATTTCAATCAGTGAAAAAAAAAATGAAAGATAATATGAACAAATTAAATAGAACGTTAGAAAATTATCCCACAGAAGAAAGAAGCATTTATTTCCTTTTCCATCATGAACATATTAAGTAGTATGCTCTAACACTGAACATGATCTTGTTGAGAATAACTCCTTGATAACACTGAACCTACTACAATTTTGGCAAATTGAACCTTGGAACACTGAATTATCTAGATGGGAACTCCTAGAATATAAATAACCTCTAGACGCAATACAGGATGAATTATCTAGAGTATGTGCCGAAAAAAATGTACTTTTTTATAATTCTTATTTCAATCAACAAAAAAAAAAAAATGAAAGAGAATATGAACAAATTAAATAGAAAGTTAGAGAGTTATAGTATCCCACAGAAGAAAAAAGCATTCATTTGCTTTTCCATGATGAAGATTTAATGTGGTATAATTTCCTATAGAATATCCTTAATAACGCTGAACCTAATATTAATTTGGCACGTCTGGGATGAATCATCTACATAAAAGTATTCTAGATTGTATAAGAAAATGTAAAAATGTATTTTTGTATTGTAGCAATGTAACATGTGGACTGAAAAGTTCGTAGGCTGACACATAGATGACGCTACTAGTATTAAATACATATGATTTTTAGTTAGCCCTAATCTTCAAAGGACACGTGTATAAATTTGACAGCTGTTGACTAATTAGTATGTGAATTATAGCATTTTTAATGAAGTTAAAGCATTTTAGTGTTCATCACGAGCAGTCCACTCGCCTGACTGTCGATGGGACTCCGGTGTGAAATGATGGAGCCATGTTTCATCCATTGTCACATATCAGCGCAAAAATTGAGGTTTATTAAGATTGAACAGCTCCAAACACTACTTAGAATCATCAATTCGTTGTTGTTTTTGGTCGACTGTGAGCTCTGCGCGGCACCCACTTTGAACAGAGCTTTCGCATATCCAAATATTCATTCACGATATGTTCACCACGTTACTTTGATATCTTTAGGGTCTCAGTTATCTCAATGAACTTCACTTTACGGTTATGAGAAATTATTTTGTGGACTTTTTTTATGTTTTCTTCGGTAGCAGCCTCTTTGGGGCGTCCACTGCGTGCATCGTCCTCGGTGCTCATTTTGCCTCTTTTAAATTTAGCAGACCACTTCTCTACGGTTAATTTTCCTGGTGCAAAGTACGAATAATGTTTATCAGCCAAGCCTTGGCTTCAATATTTTTTTCTCGCCAAAAAGCAATGCTTTATTAACACATGAAATTCCTCTTTATCGATTTTTTTCAAACTAAAAAAAGTTGCTTCACTAAAAATGTTATAACTCACATACTAATAGTGCAACAGCTGTCAAATTTATACACGTGTCTTTTGAAGGTTTGGGCTAACTAACAAATATAAGGATTTAATACTAGTAGCTCCATCTATGTGTCAGCCTACGAACATGTCAGCCCAACTGTTATTTACGAGTTTGAGAAATTGTATTTTTTTAAATTTTTTTTTATAAATCTTATTTCAATCAACAAAAGAAATGAAAGAGAATATCGAAAATTTAAGTAGAGTCATCCCTCAAGGGGGCATTATTCGACATACACATGTAGTCAAACTACTCCGATCAATTAATTTTTGAAACAATTTTAACCCTCATCACCCAATGGTGCAATTAACCATTACTGGAGTCACTGAAATTAAGACGTACTCAAGACGCTAATGAAATTACAGAATTTCTTCGCTTCGCCTTCGTTCATAAAAGAAAGCTAATCTTCAAAGCAAACAGAACCAAGAATTTTTTTTTGTCTTCTCATGTTTATGTAAGATCTCAAAACCGCTGGCGAAAAGAAAATTTGCAAGGTTAATTTCCGTTCATACTCATATTATTGCTCTCCAAAGAAAGAAAGAATTAAAAAAAAGAAAAGAAAAGGAAAAAAAAAAAAAAAACTTATTTTAACCTGTCTTTTTAAATGAAGGGTAAATGTTGATCTAATATGTCTTAAGATTTTTAAGATTAATTTTAAGCGGTAATTCTTTCTTTGTCAGAAATAAAGGTCAAATTCTTAAGGTTAAGGTTTTCTATATTCTCAGAATTAAGAATTTAGACTTGAATGATTTGCAAAATAATCACGTCCAAAAGATTAGAGAAATCCTTTATTTTTTTACTAAGCAAATAATGAAGTTTAACCTACTTAAATCTTATTTGTAATGAAAAAAAATCGTTGAATTAATTGGTTTTAATAATAGGATTGACTTAGGATAATTATTAACAAGAATTCGATTTGCTCTAAATTTAAATTACAAATTATGTGTTTTTGGTTCTTTAAATCAAATAGTTTGGATAATCAAATATTTTAAATAACTCAAAATACTTCGATATTTTTTTAAGATTGTGAGTTAAGTTTGTATTGTTTGTTAAGTTTTCAATTCAGTTTTAAATAAAATATAAGGTTTCTACTAAAATATTTTCTTATAAACTTTTGGATTTTAATTCAATTTTATTAACATTTCTCTAGTTTTTATGACTTTAAGAAAAGCTTTTGGATTACAGAATTTTAAATTAATATTTGTTTAATTTCTAAAGTAAAATAATATGAATGTTAAATAAAATAAAGAAAATTAACTGTTAAAAGTATGATAACATAATTTAATTTCCAAGCTTTTACTTTATTATTATACGCATTTGTGGGAATATTAAACTAGTAAATATACCTGAAAAATTTTGTCTTTATTATCATTAATTTAGATTTTTATTTCCATACATCGCACGCATATGCAGTTGTAATGTTAAATAATTTCTTTGTATTTTAACTATAAAATCTCAAGAATACTAAATATTATATTTTATATTTACTGTATGAATACAGTTTGAAGCTATTAAATATAAATGCATTCCAGTTAAATAATTTTAATGATTATTTATTACATAATCATTAAAATTATTCATATAAAATAGCAAATATAATTGTAAAATTTTGCCTTTAATGATTTCATATATATATTTAATGGTAAATTAGTTTTTTTGGATTTTAACTATAAATCACGAGAACACTAAATATTATATTACTTATTCCATATAAGAATACAATGTAAAATTATTAAATGAAAATGTATTCTAGTTGAACATTTTTAACATTTATTTATTACATAATCATTAAAATCATTCTTATAAACTAATAAATATATTTGTAAAAATTTTGTCTTTACTGATTGCAATAATTTAGATTTTTTTTTACACACATCGGATGCATATGTAGCTTTAATGTTAAAATAGTGTTTTGGATTTTATCTATAAAATCTTGAGAACACTAAATATTATATTACCTATTGCATGTAAGAATACTGTTTGATATTATTAAATGTAAATTTACTCCAATTAAATAATTTTAATAATTATTCATTGCATAATTATTGAAATTATTTATATAAAACTAGCAAATATATTTGTAAATGTTTTTTTTTACTGATTTCAATAGGGGAGATTCTGCTTACTACTCATTCCAACCCAATTTACCATAATTGTAAGCTACTACACCTATAACCTATTATACACTGTGTACCACTACTATACTGTATCACCTACCACCTATTATAAAGCACTTACTGTGTATCACTACTATACAATACCACCTACAGTACTGTATACACAGCGCTTCACTACTATACTGTACCACCTACCATCTAATATACTGTATATATTATGTAACACTACTATACTGTACCACATATTACCTACTATACAGTATCTGCTTATTACTATACTGTACCATCTACTACCTACTATAATGTATATATATACTACTATAATGTATATATATGTTCCAATACTATACTGTATATACTGTGTATCACTGCTATACTGTATAACCTACCCCCTACTATATTGTATATACTGTGCATCACTGCTATGCTGTATAACCTACCCCCTACTATACTGTATAGTGCATCACCACTATACTGTACACCTACCACTTATCATACTGTATATAATGTGTACAACTACTATACTGTACCATATACCACCTGCTATTCAGTATATACTGTGTATCACTACTATACTGTACCACTTATCACCTATTATACTGTGCACCGTACTAGAATGCCATCTACCACCTACTGTACCTGTAATCTACGATCCACCACCACCTTCTAGTATTAATGACTTTATCCTCCAGAAAATTTCAAAGCTTTGACCAAAAAATAAATAAATACATTTTTAAAAGAAAAAAAAAATAAAGTTTTATTTTCAGCCAACTAAATTCTTGAATCACATCTGTATAAAGAAAACTGATCAAACCTTATAATGGATGCATGCTGCGTAATAATCCACTCCAGAATTTGAATGGCAATTTCTCCGTGCTCGTGTGATTGAAGGAGGGGGATGAAGTGTCCACTGGACACCGCCGAACATGTGGTAGTGGGGGAGGGGGAAGGGGATGTCCCTGATGAACCAGATCGGATCGATGTCATCAGACAGTAGATGGCATCGGCGACCTTTTGGCGTCTTGGGAAATGTGCTGCCGGAGTAACAGAAATCCGGTTTCGCTTCCTCCCAGCCCCAGTGAGAGCAATAATGATCCCGTCTTGGGTTCCGTGTGGTGGAGGGACATTTTTAATGTTCAAAAGAAATATGTTTTTCATAATGAATTAAAAAATATTAATAATGAATTAAGAATTAATGAATTAAGGCATATTAATAATGAATTATTAGTCGAAATATTAATAATGAATTAAGAATTAATGGGAATCCACTTTGAATTAAAGAATGAATTAAATATTAATAATGAATTATTAGTCGAGGGAATCCACTCTAATGAATTAAGAAATATTAATAATGAATTAAGAATTAATGAATTATTAGTCGAGGGAATCCACTCTAATGAATTAAGAATTAATGAATTATTACTCGAGGGAATCCACTCTAATGAATTAAGAAATATTAATAATGAATTAAGAATTAATGAATTATTAGTCGAGGGAATCCACTCTAATGAATTAAGAAATATTAATAATGAATTAAGAATTAATGAATTATTAGTCGAGGGAATCCACTCTAATGAATTAAGAAATAATAATAATGAATTATTAGTCGAGGGAATCCACTCTAATGAATTAAGAAATATTAATAATGAATTAAGAAATAATGAATTATTAGTCGAGGGAATCCACTCTAATGAATTAAGAAATATTAATAATGAATTAAGAATTAATGAATTATTAGTCGAGGGAATCCACTCTAATGAATTAAGAAATAATAATAATGAATTATTAGTCGAGGGAATCCACTCTAATGAATTAAGAAATATTAATAATGAATTAAATTAATGAATTAATGAATTATTAATGAATTAAGAAATATTAATAATGAATTAAGAATTAATGAATTATTAGTCGAGGGAATCCACTCTAATGAATCAAGAAATATTAATAATGAAAAGAATTATTTATTAGTCGAAATGAATTAAGAATTAATGAATTATTAGTCGAGGGAATCCACTCTAATGAATTAAGAATTAATGAATTATTACTCGAGGGAATCCACTCTAATGAATTAAGAAATATTAATAATGAATTAAGAATTAATGAATTATTAGTCGAGGGAATCCACTCTAATGAATTTTATGGATACAGATATACAGGTTTATGATGAATTTATTATTATTTATAGGTTTATTATAAATAATTTGAATATCAATATTTTTACAAAAAATTTTATTATTGCATATTATCTACCATTGATTTTTCTTACACTTTCCTACACAAATTTTTATTATCACATATTATTTACACATTTTCATTATTCCACATTATTTATAGACTTTTATTAATAGTATTATTTTTAGACTTTCATTATTACACATTATTTACAGATTTTTATTATTACACATCATTAATTGATTTTTATTATAACACATTATTTACAGATTATTTTGCAACACATCATTTAAACGAATGTTTATTATAGCACATCATTCATATAAATTTTTATTATTATAAATACTTTATACAAACTTTTGCTATTACACAACATTTAGGCAGATTTTTATTATTGCACATCATTTATATAAATTTTAAATCTTACAAATTTTTTTGGAAATTTTAATTATCACACAATTTTGAAAATATTTGTTATTATTCATTATTTATGAACTTTTATTATTACACAATTTTTATGTAGTAAACATTTGTATAAACGATGAGTTGAAAAAAAAATCCGTAAATATTATGTCATAATAGCAATCTCTAAATAATGTTCAATAATAAAAGTTTGTTATTGAACATTATTTAGAGATTGTTATTATGAGGTAATATTTACGGATTTTTTTACAACTCATTGTTTATACAAATGTTTACTACATCAAAACATAGATACAATTTTTTATTATTATTAATTATTTATAGAAATTTTTACTGTTACACAGCATTTATACAACTTTTAATTATTCCACATTTATAAAAATTTTAAATGTTATACATTATTACTGCAAATTTTTATTGTTTACAAATTTTTATTATTACTCATTATTTATAGATTTTTATTATTACACATATTGGCAAACTTTTATTATTACACATCATATATATCTATTTTTAACAATCATTTACACAGATTTATTATAACACATCATTTTATAAGAATTTTTATTATTACACTTTATTCATACAAATTTCAATTTTTACACATGATTTCTGCAAATTTTTATTGTAACTCATTTAAAAAAAATTATTATAACGCATTACATAAACAGAAACTCCCCATACATTTATACAGATTTTCATCCTTGCACAATATATAAACATAATTCATTATTAAACAATATTTAAGCAAATTTTCATTATTACTCAATATTCACTTTTGCGCATTATTACGCATTTTTTTTTTTACTTTTTAATATTACTCATTTACGGAAATTTTTATTCTTACGCATTGTCTAAACATATTTTTATTATTGCACATTATTTACCTAATATTTATAATTATTAGCATAATTTTTAATACTTATTTATTGTACAGATTTTCATATATTATGTGTATAAATAGAGTGTATTTATTTTATAACGCATACGTATTTGAGTTTTTGTTCTGATGGATAACTTGTTTGTTGAACAACAGATACCATCTTTGAACCTTCAAAGCCTACGAATCTCTACAGTAGAATAGCATTTCTTTCCGTGGAAGGATTATCTAACCTAGGATGCATTTCAGATTGTGGAGAAAGGTGTTGATTTACAATATCAAACCACTTGGTAGTGAACTTTATGTAAAGCTGAATTTGCTACATATTTTCATTTATAGTGATGAATAGTATCAGATCAAAATATACGGCATTCGAAACCAAATAAAATATATCGAGCAAATCATAGCTTTTTCATGTGTATAAATACACTGAAGTGACAAAAGTCATGGGATAGCAATATGCAAATTTTCAGATGGCAGTAGCATCGCGTAGAACAGGTATAAATGCGCAGAGCTTTCATTTCTGTTCAAGATATTCATGTGAAGAGCTTTTGACGTGATGATGACCGCACGACGGGAATTAACAGACTTTGAACGCGGAATGTTAGTTGGAGCTAGACTTTGGTAGATTTTGCTAGATTTTGGTCATGCCATTTCGGAAATCGTTAGGGAATTCAACATTCCCAGAACCACTGTGTCAAGAGTGTGCCGAGAGTATGAAATTTCAGGCATAACATCCCACCATGGACAGCGCAGTGGTCGGCCGCCTGCACTTAACGACCGAGACCGGCGACGTCTGCAAAGAGTCGTCAATTCTAACAGACAAGCAACACTGCGTCAAATAACCGCAGAAATCAATGTGAGACGTACAAGGGACTTGTCTGTTAGAACTGTGCGGAGAAATTTGGCTTTCTTGGGCTATTCCAGCAGAAGACCGACTCGAGTGCCTTTACTGACAGAACGACATCGCTTGCAGCGACTCTCGTGGGCACGTGAGCATATCGGTTGGTCCCTAGATGAATGGAAAACCGTGGCCTGGTCCGATGAGTCACGATTTCAGTTGGTAAGAGCTGATGGTAGGGTTCGAGTGTGGCGCAGACCCCACGGAGCCATGGACCCAAACTGTCAGCAAGGCACTGTTCAAGCTGGTGGTGGCTCCGTAATGGTGTGGGCTGTTTTTTCATGGCATGGACTTGGTCCTCTGGTGCGACTGGACCGAACATTGACTGGAAATGCTTATGTTCAGCTACTTGGAGATCACTTGCAACCATTCATGGACTTCATGTACCCAAACAACGATGGGATTTTTATGGATGACAATGCGCCTTGTCACCGGGCCACAACTGTTCGCGATTGGTTTGAAGAACATTCTGGACAATTCCAACGAATGATATGGCCACCTAGATCGCCCGACATGAATCCCATCGAGCATTTATGGGACATCATCGAAAGGTCTGTTCGTGTCCAAAATCCTGCACCATCAACGCTTTCACAATTATGGACGTCTATCCAGACAGCATGGTTCAATATTCCTGCAGAAGACTTCCAACGACTTGTTCAGTCCATGTCACGTCGAGTTGCTGCACTTCGCTGGGCGAAAGGAGGGCCGACACGATATTAAGAGGTATCCCATGACTTTTGTCACTTCAGTGTATACTATGATCGATCTCCATTGATTTGATACAGATTTTCGTACTGCAAATCCATATCCATGTGTAGTCGAAATATTTTATTAAAATATGTAAAGAATAGTCGAAATATTTTATTAAAATATGTAAAGAATATTTTAGTAAATGTTTGCATTAATAAAAAATTTTAGTATTAATTTATCATCAAATATTTTTATCTATAACAATACTAAGTTTATTGCATTTTGTATGAAGCAGAAGAATAAATTATTTCAAAAACTATAGATTAATTTGATAATTTCGGCGATAAATGTTTATTGAAATATAGCAATAGTATTAGAATTTTTAATAGCTTACTCATCACAAAAAATAGCTTGTTAAAATTGTTCACAAATGCATATAATTTATTATTTCGCGAATGCATTAATTTTTGAATTATAAAATTTTTCAAGGTTTTTCTATACAAAGAAACAGGCTATATAAGTAGCTGATTGAGGTTCTATATAAATAATAGTTATTTATAGCTTTTACGAAAATTTTAAAATTTTTATTATTTATTTATTAAATTTTTATTTAATTGATATTTACATATTTTTTTATTGTATAATTTTTATTTTTATGAATTCAATATAAATGATATATAAAAATGTTTATAATTTATATATTTTTTTTATTATTGACATGTAATATAATATTTAAAGAAATATTTATTTTTATAATTATAAGGAATGTGAATTTTGTAAAATGCATGTACAAAAATAATTTTCTAGCTTTAAAATAATGCAAAACTAAAATTAATTTCTGTCTTTTTGTCTTTTCAGGTGAGTTTTGCTGGAATTTTGAATACGTAATACATTTCAACAAACATTTGCGAACAAATTTTGATGTCTTCACAATTGGATTAAGTATTTATTTCTTTCTAATATTTTTTATTTGCTTTGGTATATACTAATATTATTTATTTGCTTTGGTATATACTAATATTTTTTATTTGCTTTGGTCTATACTAATATTTTTTATTTGCTTTGGTATATACTAATATTTTGTAGAACAAATCAAAATTGCATATTTAAAGAAGCACAACTACTATTTTTGTCGTGCAAATATCGAAAATAAACTTTTAAAAATTATTATCTATATTTAAGTATGTAAAATTATTCTCACAGAATATTTTTTAATATATAATACTTATTTATTTATTTTATCTACATAACGATTATTCTTTTAATTGCATATTAAAATCATTTATTATTATAATTATAAAATTAATTATTTATTTTTTTTTATTTATTTTTTTCTTTTGACAAATTCAGTACAGATTGTTTTGAAATAAATAAAAAAAATACATATTTAATTAATCTTTTAAAAATGTCTTTATTTTTTAAAGCCAACAAAATAATTTTTTAATATATTTAGTAAAATTATCTATTACTAATAACTTGTATAATAGATATAAAATAAGAATTTAATAGGTAAACATTTTTTAAAGTTACTCATTTCATTTTTAGTAAAATAATAATAAAATATTAAATATTATTAAAATATATAATTATTAATATTAATATTATTTAAAATATAAAAATTAATTAAAATAGCTAAATATTTATTAAATTTAAATATTAAATATTTAAAATATAAAAATTAATTAAAATAGCTAAATATTTATTAAATTTAAATATTAAATATTTAAAATATAAAAATTAATTAAAATATTTTATTATTAAAAAATTCAATTTTATTACATGTTTCATTTTAATTTATAAAATAATTTATCAAAAAATGACAATCGTTTAATCTTCATCAAAATTTAATGAAAGATTTAAAAATTATCAATCGTCCAACATATTAAAATTTAACAATTCATTCCTATTTTAAACGAAAATTGAATTGCTCGAAATAAAATAATTTGTGAGAAATTTATTTCCGTTTCAATAAAGTTTTTTTTTCACATCAAAATCCTTTTTACACGAAATATTTCATTATATTTTCGTTATGTCCATGATAAAAAAGATATGACTCAAAATAAATAGTTTAATTTTTAACTTTTTTTATTAAATATTGACATAGCATTAAAACTGTCTGCTGAGTAATTTTTTGAAAAGAACTATTTGACTTTTTTTTTTTTATCAGGAAAAGATTTGCTCTGAGTTAAAATACTTGTGAAAAAACTAATATAACTAGAATATTTTTTCGAGTTCCTATTTACTATGTACTTCGAATTAGGTGTATGGATTTACTTTTTTTGTTTGATTCTTTATCTTTATTTTTATATTTGTAATTCAATATAATGTTTTTTTTTTTTATTTTTTTTTATTTTTTATTTTTTTATTTTTTTTATTTGGTGTTATATAATTCATTTTTTTTTTTAATTTTTCAATACAATTGTAAAATAAGGTTTTATATATTAATTTTTTTCCCTTTATAACGTGTCTGTGTATAATACATTTATTGGTTAATGTTTTTTCTACAATTTGGTCTATGCATTTTTTTATTTCTCACTTTTTTAGTAAGTGTTTTTTGTAAATTATATTAAGGCGACATCAGGGGTTAAAAATTAAAGCTTTTAATGTGTAGTTTAGAAAATTATTAAAATTGTCTAATCATGCTCTGTCTGTAACTGATTAATCTAATATTTATAATGTTTAGTAAATATGGCAGGAATATATATTTATATTTCTCTATTGTGTTATTTTTATATTGGGTATTTCTTTTTTTTATATTTTTGGGATAAAAACGTTTTATTTATGTATTACATTAAATATTATAATTAATTATTAATAATTATATTACAAGGATCTAATAATTTACATTGCATTAATTTACGCGTTTGGAATTAATGCAAATATTTCATTGATAAATAGATTACTTAAAAATAGATAATCTACTTATAGATTACTATAAATAGAATATTTAAATTTTGATGCTAAAATATATGAAATTTAAATGAAGTTAATGTAAAATTTTATTAACGATATATGTATATATATATGTATAGATATATTATCAAATAAGATTATATAATAACTAGTAACTAAAATAAATAATAACTAACGCAATAATTATCGCAATTCTAATCAAAAAAACCTTTTCGAAGTAAAAAATAATAATAAAATAACAAAAAAAAAAAAAGTAGAAAGAAGTCCATAGTCAAAATATGGTACAAAGCACATGATATATATATATATATATATATATATATATGTATTGATATCTTATTATGATTATTATTTGTCATATATTATATATCCGCTTGAGCTGTATAATAATTTCCACAGTAAAGGAAAATTAAAATCATGAGCTAAATTAATGTTCTTTAAAAGAAACTTACTGGTAGTTCTACACAAAATCAAATAATGCTTTAATATAAGCTTCATTCCTCACTTTTAATTAGCACTTTTAAGAGCAATGACAAGGTGACACACGATAAAAATCAATGTATAAAAACATAATGTTCACTGAAGGCACGTCTAAATTTCAATTCAAAATGAAAACCGAAGATCGTAAAAATGTATTAATGCTGTAAAATAATAGTTAATCTCGCTCATTTCTAGTAAACGTTTTTTCGAAACATAACTGAATGCTAAACATTACAAATATTTATTAATGATTTCTTTTTATAACATATATAATATAAATGTTTGATTTGAGAACCGTTTATGTGGTTTTTTAAAAATTACAATGTATATATTCCAAACTAAACAATCATCCCTTTATAAAATAATTAAAACTGTGTGCATATTTATACATAATTTATATTTTTATATTCGTTTTACATATAAATTGAATTGAATAGTAATGGTATTTTGAACAAAACATTTAGATACATTAAACATTTAAATCATTTATCATTGCTCACTTAATGTTATAACATGCATTTTATATTAATAAAACAGTACTGTTTTTAAAACTCAAACGTAACCATTTAAAGTGTGCAAAAACATACAAAGTATAATGTATTCCAAACGACTACAATTATTTCTTGTAAAATTAAAACTCTATACATATTGATAATTTTACATTCCTTTTGCATACAAATTGAATAGAATTAATAATGGTGTTTTGAACAAAAACATTTAAATACATTAAACATTTATATCATTTATCATTGCTCACTTAACATTATAACATACATTTTATATTTATAATTAGAATATTGTTTCTAAAACTCAAAAGAATCCATTTAAAATGTGTTCAACAATGCTAACGAGAATTTATGCAATTGCTTTAAAATATGCATCATAAATAGAAAAAAAATAAATTGGGGTTGTCGAGAAAAAAAAATTGCTGAATAAATTCATTTCATTCTGAAGCATTGGGGAATTTATGATTAATTAGCTTTATATTTCATATATGCTTTAGTTTACGATAATATTTCTTTGTTTCTTGAAACGAGACGAATCATTTTGTTTGTCTGACGCATAATTTAATAAACATATCACGCAATCCGATGATGCATTGTAACGTCACCGATGGCAGCGCTCTGATTCATTCATCATTGTCATTGGTGATCCATCTTTAAATACAACAGGTTAATTCAAGGGGAGGTTGGCTCAATGCATTGTACAAATTGTTTTTAATGGTTCATGATTATTATTATTATTGTTCACTAGAATAAGTGATCAGGTTCAGACAAAATTCAGATAGTAAATATCACGGACAAACTTTGTTGTCAAAAATAACCAATGAAATGTGAAAAATTCCATGTGGTATCATTTGAATGGCAAGTAATGTTGGATTTACGTTGGCAATTTTGAAAAAGAAAAAAAAAAGTATTTTAGCATATATTTAATCATTAATATATTCTTCATCTTTTTTTATGACATTTAACTGTCTTTCAGACAATTCCATCTAGAAAGAAGATTTTGGTTTAGTTGTAAAATACTAATAAAAATAAAGTTTATAATTGGAATTTTTTTCCCCATAAAAATGCTATACAGGTAATGATGGAGTTAGATCTAGACTATAAGATGGATTAGATAGAATTTCCTATTCAAACTAATCCAGTTTTTATTGAACCATTCCTGTGATATGAGACCGGACATTATCTTATTGAAGACACATATCTTGTGAGTAACTAATGAATTTTGAACTTCCTAAATGCTGCACAGATCTAAACAAATAATAATGGAGTTAGTTTCAGGACTTTAAATATGGATGATTAGAATTTCTTATCCAAAATCATTCAACTTCTGTTGAACCATTCCTGTGGTAGAAGCCGGATATTATCTTGTAGAAGACGTATACCTTATGAGTAACTAATGGATTCAGAACTTTCTAAATGCTACTTAGATATAAATATATAATAGTTTGGTTAGGTCTGGACTATAAAATGTATAAGGTAAATTTTCTTAACCAAATTAATTCAGCTTCTGTTCAGCCATTTCTGTCGTAGGAAAACGGTCATTATCTTGTTAAAGACACACATCTTGCGAGTAACTAAAGAATTCAGAACTTCCTAAATGCTGCACAGATCTAAACAGATAATAATGGAGTTAGTTCCGGACCTTAATATGGATGAGTATAATTTCTTATCCAAAATCATTCAGCTTCTGTTGAGCCATTCCTATGGTAGGAGGCCGGGTATTGTCTTGTAGAAGACGCATACCTTATGAGTAACTAATGGATTCAGAACTTTCTAAATGCTTCACATATCTAAATATATAATAGTGGGGTTCGGTATGGACTATAAGTTGTATAAGGTAAATTTTTTTCTCCAAATTAATTCATCTTCTGTTCAGCAATTTCTGTCGTAGGAAACCGGTCATTATCTTGTTGAAGACACATATCTTGCGAGTAACTAAAGACTTCAGAACTTCATAAATGCTACACAGATCTAAACAGATAGTAATGGAGTTAGTTACGGACTTTAATATGGATGAGTAGAATGTCTTATCCAAAATCATTCAGCTTCTGTTGAGCCATTCCTGTGGTAGGAGGCCGGGCCTTATCTTGTAGAAGACACATATCTTGCGAGTAACTAAAGAATTCAAAACTTCATAAATGCTGCACAGATCTAAACAGATATTAATGGAGGTAGTTCCGGACTTTAATATGGATGAGGTAGAATTCCCTATCAAAATTAATCCAGTCACTGTTGAACCATTCCTGTGGTATGACGTCGAGCATTATCTTGTTGAAGACCCACTGTGAGTAATGCAGGCCATTTAGTTAGTTAGTTTTAAATTATCTAATTTTAAACTGTAAAAATCTGAGGGGATAATGTGTTTATAACTATATAATTATATAATAAAATAATTTGGTAATCATCGGTACAAATTATATATATATTTTGGACCAATATTATTTATGATGCGTTGCTAATATTTTAATCCATTTATAATAACACGCCATTCTTTTTTAAAAATTTTCAAAATGGCTCAAATGAATTTAAAGAATATAAAAGTTTTTAGGAAGGAAAATTGTCTTTAAATTCTCAATATATCAAATTAGCTGTTGAATGATAACGTACGACTGAATGAAAAAATACAAAACAATTAAAACAGTATATTTAATGTATCACAATTGATAAAACATGAATCAAAACTTAAATATATAATTTTGTAAAGATCATTTAAAAAGCATAAATTATAAACCATAAATGAATAAAATGAATCATAAGGAAAAAAAAATTCTGCACATTAGAAATAAGTTTTGTTAATTACGTACATTCAGAAGAAAGAATAGAAGAATGTCGAATAGAATTAATTTCAAATATAAATAAAAACTATACTGATATATTCCACAAGAAAAAAAGTCTTATCACTTTAAAAAATTCTTATCAGAAGTAATATTATTTTTATTAAAAATTTTTATTATCAGTACAAAAGCAGACACAAACTGTATTTGTATTTGATAATAAAAAGAATGATAAATTCGTGTCGTTCGTGTCAAATTCGTGTCGTTGACCTGCAAGCGCCATTTTTTTCAATTCCTTCTATTAGCTCACACTCTCCCTATATATATCTTGTTCAAATTTTCAATCTTCAAAAATACTTTTTATTCATCCACTCAAGTGCAAATGCATTTTTTTTAACTTGTGCCGTTGACACTGGATGTTAACAGTTCTTTGAACTATTCATTTTAATTTTAGTTTTTTTTATATTTAAGTTGTATATTGTATTAAACTTAAAAAAAGGAATGAAAATATTTATAAAACCGAATAGAGTGAAAAAAGTATGACTTTAATTGTTTTATTTTTTTTATATTACTTGTTTAAAAAATCAGACAATACAAAAATTTATATCCGTAAAAAAAATCAGACAACAAATCATCGGACAGTGAAAAATGTAAAATGTTTCTTAATATAATGTATAAATTCACTAACGTCGTTCTTTTGAATAACTAATGAATTCAGAACTTCTTAGAATAAAATAACTATTAAAGTTTTGAATTTAATAAATATTTTATTCCAGGAATTAAAATTCCTGGAATAATTCTTATTATAGAATAATAATTTCTGCGTAGTATAATTTATTTTAATTTTGTTTAGGACTTGTATGTGAAATGTTTTCTAAAATTTAATTTAATATCTCAAATCTCTTTTGTCCTTTATTAATATAGAAAATATACGTGACTTTTACAAAGCTTTCTTCTCATGAATATATTGAAATTCCATTTTGAATAAATAAATATATATGCATGCATTTTAAGCAAACAATAAGTTATTAATTTTGTCAAATATTTATTTTATAACATTATTTAAAAAAAATTTTTGTTTTTATTTATTCATGTCTTAATGTATAATAATTTTACTTAACTAACTATAATTTAACTTTTAATCAATTACTTAATTAAATTGCCCATAGTATAATATGTTTTTCAATACACTTTTATCAATTCAAAAATTAAGATGATTCAAATTTAACTATATACGTTGAATTTTAATGACATTCTGTAATCCTTTTGGAAAATTATCCAATTAAATATATTATAAATAATTAGAAAATTAATTGTTTTAAGAATTTATAATATGCATCTATTAAGAAACTATTGTATGTTGTTATTCTAGTGCAGCTAGCAATACAGAGACAGTTAATCTAATGGCTATAAGCAATTCCTGCACAGCTGTTACACATTTAGCACTACACCGGGGGCACGTGTTGCTAGAAGATATGCTACGGACGCAAGTAACATTACTCCCTACAAAGATCTACGATACTATCAGACCGAGACCTACCGTCTAAAGTGGATTCCGAACCACTAAAAACATCCACGGCACCTACGAGATTCGAACCCTGTGGTACGGAGCGGCAGCCATCAGGGCCCCATTTTTATTTATTATATAGAAATGCCAAAAATATAACTGAAGTATTCCAACATATTATTGAGGATTAAACAATACATAAAATCTTTGATATTTTTTTTTTATAAAAATTAAATTATTAAGACAAAACTGCAAATCAGATCGAAATTTCGGATAATATAATATTTTTAATATGAAATACAGTTTATTATTACTTAAATATGATTAATAGGGTTCATGTTTTACCAATGCAATTTTTAATGTAACAAAGTATTATAAATAAATTAGTATTTAAAATGTAGATTGTAACACATAGACTCAATGTGTTTTTTTAATTTATCAAAACTCAATAATTAGAGCACATAGTAGACGATTTTTTTATTTTCAAATACAATAAGCTTTTTTTACAATAAATATGCTATAATATCAATAATATGTCATTTCAATAATATTCTATATTTCAAAAATATGCTGTTTTAATGATATGCTATTTCAATAATATGCTACACTTCAATAATATGTTATATTTCAATAATATGCTATTTCAATATTTTATATTTCAATAATATGCTATTTCAATAATTTGCTATTTCAATAATATTTTGTACTTCAATAATATGCTATTCTTTTTTCAAATATAATATGTTCATGGGCGGCATTGTAAAAAAAAAGACTGATTTTTTTTTATGTATATATTTTCACTTAAACAGTTTTTTTTTTTAATTCTCTTTTCAGTTGAATTTTATTTCTTCCTTCATAATTCGTATTAAATGTATTTTTTTTATTTATACTTCATTTTTCATTTCATTTCTATTTTTTTTTACATTAAAATATATTTTGTTGGAGTTTCTTTTCTTTAATTTTTTTTAAGTTTAAATTTAATTTTATATAAAATTAGTTTTTTAATTTAGTTTTTTTTATTAAATTAATATAAATTTTTAATTCATATGAATTAAATGGGGAATTTTTAGTTCTAAAAGTTTTGAAAGAATCAATTCTGATATGATTGTGATAAGTTAAACATTTATTTATTTATTTTATTCTAATTTTCATATCATCATTTTACTTTGTGTTAACAAATATTCCATAAATAAAATTTAATAATATATTTATTACAGCCATTCAATGCTGCCACACGTGGGTTATTTATAAAATAAATCTAAATGCATATCATCATATAAAATAAATATAAATATTTATCCTCATATAAAATAAATCTAAATGTACATATGATTTTCTTGTTTTAAGTTTTGTTAACAATCATTGCTGAAATAAAATGAAATAATATATTTATTACAGCCATTCAATACTGCCACACATGGGCTATTTATAAAATAAATCTAAATGCATATCATCATATAAAATAAATATAAATATTTATCCTCATATAAAATAAATCTAAATGTACATATGATTTCCTCAATTTAATTTTTGTTAACAATCATTTTAGAAATAAAATTTAATAATATATTTATTACAGCCATTCAATACTGCCACACATGGGCTATTTATAAAATAAATCTAAATGTACACTGATATCACAAACATGGAATTACTCACAAACTCAAAATTACTGTCTGCGAAAAATATCACCTTAATTTTAGCAAACTAAACCTCGCCTGCGAATTCCTTTACAGGATTTCAATAGCTATTATCCCTAGAAAGACCCATTTTTCACCCTAAAATATCTGTTCCGACAAATGTAGATTCAGACGAAGGGATATGCTGGTATAATTTTCCCCATCTGGACACGCTGATGAATTGGCTTATTTTCCCGATTTCCATTTAAAAAGGAACGGAGGGATTTTCAGCGGTTCCCTCGTTCATTGTCCAATAGAAATGGAGATAAAGTCGCGACTTAGCTTTAGAAAATTGTCTCCGTTATGCAGTTCCTACTTACTGGATGACAAAGTGATGCTTCTAATTGAAAATTCCCTAAATGGAAAGGCATCAAATAATTCAAAGTATTTCCTGGATATTAAAACCCGGAAATAACTCAAAAATATAAATTTTTATAATTAATTTATTCTTTCAAAAGGGATTATTATGCCATTTACCTATAAAGATCTATCACATTGTAAAAATAATATTCACCAGCAATTTTATGAAATAACGCAAAAGTATTGCGAATTGTTGCGAATTTAAAAAATAGTTTAAATAAACTATTTGTTAAATTCGTAACAATATTTTTAAGCTATATATAGAGAGATTAAAATAGAAAATACAGAAACATAGATATATAGGATTAGATTATATCAAATATTGATATATAGATTAAAAACAGATATATAGTTTTAAAATAGTGATTATTAGATAAATATATTTATTAAAATACTGTTTCGAATTTAAAAAATAGTTTAAATAAACTGTTTTTTAAATTCGCAACCCTTTCTTTTTAATTCTATATATCTATCTAATATTCTAAATTTTTAATTTACATATCTACAGATTAAAATGTGAAATATGGAAATATAGATATATGGGAATAGAATACAGGAAATACAAATACATAGATTATTAGATAGATATACAGATTATAATTATTGATGCGAATTTAAAAAATAGTTCAAACAGTAATTTTTTAAATTCGCAAAAAATACTTTTAATCTATTTATCTAATTATCTATATTTTTATTCTATACGTCTACAAATTAAAATAGGAAATATAGAAATATAGATATATTGGAATAGATTATAGGAAATATAGATATATAGATTAAAAATATAGATTCTAAGAAAGATATATAAATTAAAAATATTGTTGCGAATTTAAAAAAAAAAAAATAAATAAACTATTTTTCAAATTTGCAACAATATTTTAAATCTATATATCTATATTTATATTTTGTATCTATATATCTCTTTAACAATAATTATATCATTATATTACAAGTAATTATACTGATATATGTTTTAACACAAATAATTACTATTCGTGGAAATCTAGACTTACAAAACGAAAGAAAAATTGATTTTAGTTTTTTAATATATTCTGAACTTCAAATCGATTGTTATAATTATTTTGATTACGTAGTCTTATTTTGCTACAAAATTAATTGTTGTTTCATAGTTATGTAAAAGTATATTTTTTTTAGTAAATATTTTTGTAATAAACGACCTGAGTGAAAAAAAAAAATTACTTGTTTATTTTTTTCTTGTTATATATATTTCGAAGGAAATTAGTTTCTGAAGTAATAACTTCCGAAAAATAAATTAAATTTCTTCTGTCAAAAATTAATAAATTGATGTACAGTATAGCAGGAATTATTGCTTAGAGTTAGCAGTTATACTTTTTGGATGTTATAGTTTAGATTGATTTTTTAATCTGATTATTTACTGAGCTCTGTACTTTAAAACTGTTTCTTGCAAATGTATAAATGTTTATTTTCATTTTAATAACTAATAGGTTTTTATTTAAGTTTTAGTGTGCAGTTTGCTGATTTTATTTGTTCAAAATCATTTTTATTCTGAGAAATAGGCAAAATATGCAATGAACAAAAATAAGGATACAAAATGTAGTTAATTCTTTTAGTGGAAATCTTAGCATAATATTGTGTTTTTCTCGACTCTAGTAGAAACTACTAAAAAATAATTATATACTTATAATTTTGGAACGAGGAAAACCTGATAAATTCTATTTCATTTATTTAGCACTATAACAAGCTTCCTCAGTGAAATTGTTATCAGTTGAGTTCTTGCTTTTATGCAGTGAGATTTTCATTTATTTGCCTTTTCATGATGAGTGTTCAAGAAATAGTCTAATTTTAAAAATAAATTGAGTTTTACGTTATTGAAAATCCATTTACCAAAAGCTAAAACGTAATTTCGGTAAAAAATATATTGATAATACGAATTTAATATGGTTTATGAATTAAAATGAACTCATGGAAGAAAATTATATGATACAGAAAAGTGTATTTTGTTTTGAAAAATTATTCTAGCATTGCAAGAAATTTATTATAATTCATATATTAATAATTTAATTCGATGAGGTGTATTTAAATTCGTCATGTGTTTTACTTCATGGGTCCGGTTGGCCGAATGACTAGTGCTCTGGCTCTTGGTTCCACGAGATTCGAGTTCGAGTCCAGGCTGTGCCATAAATGCTTGTAGTGGTTCAGAATCAACTTTAAACCAATAAATCCTGGTCTAATATGATTGTGAACTTTGGAGTAGGGCTGACATACCTACCACGTAGATAGCAAAACATATCCTGTCTCGAAACTGTGATTTCCAGCATCTTGCCTCATTATTCGGATTACCTGGTGGGAGTTTTTCTGGTTTTCTCCAATAAGATATGCAAATGCGGGGTAGTTTCTCCTAAAAGTCCACCCTTGCGGCACTGTACTCCTTCTTCAGAGAAACGGAGCCAAGTCAGACTTCTACCCACGGGTGCTTCATCACAACAGAATCTGCCCCTTTCCCTCTGTCCATGAGTAGATTTCTCATGCAATGTCCGTCCCGCACTGCAGGACACTGAGAATTAGATACAACAACACACGCCATGATCTACCAAATGATAATTTTTATTCTTATTTTTACCTAAAATTAATGTACAAATCAACCTAACATCGTAAATTTAATTTAATGGTATAATTTTCAAAGACTATGTTATGATATATATAAAAACACAATAATAATATCTCTATTTTGAGACTAGGACGTCAGTAACAGTTGTATACTTCTAAGCTCTGCTTGATAGAGTACTAGAAGTAATTGAAAATTCTGTCTCTAGACCTTGCATACTGAAATTCAGAAAATTTTGAATAATTTAAATGTTCTGCCGAATATTATATCACAGCAGCAGTTTCAGAGATTTATTTATGTAAGAAATTAAATAATTTCGTGTAGAGCTAAAGTTTAATACTCACCAATGCATAAACTATCTATGCGTATTTAAGAACATAAGTCAGTGAACTTTTTATATAATAACTGCAATAAAAGTATTAAAATCTGTAGATAAGACTTTAGCTTTTATTTTCTGTAGATTTTTCAATTTTATTTCTATTTTTCAACATTTTAAAAACTTTTTCTGTTGTTTAAATACTCCTGATGTACATCATTAATATAAATGACATGAATTTCCGTTCTTGTAAATTTTTTTATTGCATTCTTCTGTAATTTAATCATAATATTTTTAATATATTCTGTGCTGGAATTGTTGCGATAATTATCATAAGTTTTTGATTGCACAAATTACAGGCAATGTTTTTTTAAATAAATTGAATTTTGAATATCTATTTTGAATTTTTTTTTTCTAAATGGCTATCTTGGCGACAAATTTGGTTATCAATTTTTCGAATTGGCCAGAAAAAAGAAAAGAAAGATAAGACATAATACAGAAATAATAAGAAAGATACTGAAAAGTTAGAAAAAAGAATAAGAAAACTGCATTCAGTAAACCTATAAAAATTTCTTAAGGATAAATTATTCTGTTTTTGTTGACAAAATACATTTTTTTACTGTAAGCATTTCTTTCAGTACTTCCATACTGTTATTGTATTGTATCGTTTAAAGTGATAGCAAGTTTAGTCTTTGTAGATAACAATACTCATTGTATAACTTTAGAATTATAAACCATTAGCAAAGGCTTAAAATTCTGATGAGTAAATTATACATTTTGTTATTAGGTATCATATATATTGCTTAAATTTCTTCGTTAAATCATCACTTAGTTCCCGCCAATTAGCGAAATGAAATTTCCACCAATTACTGTACAATAAACAGTATGACCTCATTAGACTGTCTAATCAGCTTTTCCTTAGTTAATCAACAATTAGACATCCAATGTTAATACTATTTTAAAAAGATACCATTGTCAGTATATATTGATAATAGTAATCGTTATATAATTTTAGAATTACACATCGTTAGCCAAAGCTTAAAATTATGATGAGAAAATTACTTACTTTCGTTATCTGGCGTCAGATAAATTGCTTAAATTTCTTTTGTTTGTCAAACCGTCACTTAGTAGTTCTCGCCAATTGGCGAAATGAAATTTCCACCAGTCACTGTACAACAAACGCTATGACGCATGATTAGCTTTTCTTTAGTTAATCAACAATTAAGCAGACTCTGTTGATTTTATGTTCTTAATTATTTGCTCGTCACATGATCTATTTCTTAAATATAATCCTTTTATTAAAAGCAAACGTAAAAATTAACTTAACGTCTAACTGTTTAGAAGAAAAATAAAACACATTTAACGAAATACAATAATTTCATAAATATTCAATGATTTAATAACTAATAATCATCACTAAGTATAAGCTTAATTAGAAATTTAAAGCGTCACAACATATTTGCATCAAAACAGATCGACAATTTCTTTAAATTAAAACGTAAAAAATATTTTTATATTGTAATGAATACATTTAATGAGAACTGATTAAGTTAATTCAATGAAATTTATTACGTTAATTATTGGAACACAGCATATTAGAATTTTAAATTAAGTATTTATAGTTATTAATATTAATTGGGGCTAAAATTATTCCAAATTTATTTCAATAAAAGGTCTTAATTGCAAATTAAGTCTTACTGAATAAAAGGTTTGTATTGTGATTATTTGTTTGAATCATTTTAAAATGGTTTGTTAAGAAAGGTTATAGCAAGGTGTAAAAGGAAAAGATTATACTTCTAGACAATTATTTATTAATATATCCAAATTAAAAGTAATTTAAATTTATTTTCTTCATATGTATTTTAAATTCCTAACGATATTTAAGTTGTCAAGTGAATGCTTATTGACTTATTTCTTTCAAAATCTTTTTAGTTAGATGTAATTATATTAGCTTGATTTACAAATCTTACTCATTTTTTTTTCATCATTCTAAAATTTTCTATTGATTTATATTTCTATTTTTTAACTTAAGGGGTATTTTTTTTTCTTTTCCCTGTCAGAATTTATCTTTACCTTATCCTCTAATTAAATATTTATCTTTGCAATGGCCTCTTAATATATATATATATATATACTTCTAAATTATTTTTTTTGTAAAAAAATTACATACTTTTTCTCTTATTGTATTATTATTTTTTAACCAATCATTTAAGCTTTTTTTTCATCGTTTTATCATCACTTTAATTGGATTATATTTTTAATAAAATATTGTAATGTTTTTTGTTTTCAAAATAATTTATTGATTCGAAATTTCTATGTCAAGATTTCAATCATCAAAAAAAAAAAAAAAATTAAGTTTTCATGTACAGCACCAAACAAATAAAAAAAAGGCTGTTTAAAAATTGTCCGATGATAAATGAAACACCGATAAACAGACTATTTTTTTTTTATATCAGAAATAATATACGATAATAATATACACAGATAATATAATATATACAGACTATGTTTAGGACTATGAAATCACTTAATTAAATATGATCTTACACAAAAGACAATCTCATTGTCACTTTTAACTATCAGCTTGGAAGAACCTCACCTAGACTTATGACAAAAATCTCACAATTTCGTTTTTAATTTTATGTTAACTTAAAGATTGATTATAGCAAACATTATATCAAAACAATCGACAAATAATTTTCTGGAAAAAATTTTGAATGACTTTTTAATAATTATTCCTAATTAAAAAAATTAAAATTACTACACGAATGTAAAATAACATTAATTTATTATGACATAAACGTAAAATATTTTTTTTGAATTTTACAAACAGAAAGTAATTTGGTACTGCGAAGTTTTATAATAAATTCTGAAATTTCTCACTTAAAATGAAAAATATTATGAAAATACATAAATTATTCGATACGTTCAATTAGTAACAAGATTATTATTAATTTTTATCTTGAAAAATTTAGAATAATTACAATTATATTTGTAGAAAAAAATTGAGTTATGTTACAACATGTTGTAATGCTTTATAACAAAGTGTTGGAAAAGTATTTATGATAAACCAATTAATTTTACATAACATGCTAACATAAGATATTAATGAAATATATCGAAAATTTCTTTCAAAATATACTTGTATATATAATTTCATATCAGAAGTGAAATGTATATGAAACACGAAAATTTTACGAATTCTTTTCCAATGTATTTTAAAAATTATGTATGTAAAAACAATGTATTTCCAATGTATTTTAAAATTTAATTAAAAAAAAATTTAACTAAACAATTAAATTATTAAAATTTATTTTTTACATAAATAACTAGCTAACATTTACAAAATATATGCAAATAATACAACACACTTATTACAATACCTTGATCACCATCATAGACATGAAAGTTAAGAACATTACGGTTAACAAAAGGTTAAGACATTAAATGTGAACAAAAGTTTGCAAAAGTTAAACTCTTCTACGATATTTTTTCACGTATTACATTCTTATAATCAAAAAGGCATTGAAAAATTATAAATTTTGATTTTTTTTTTTATATAAAATTATTGGTCTTAAGTAAACTGAATTTCAAGGTAATGAAAAAATTAAAGGGTAACCTTCAGATTAGGTAAAATCATTAAAACTGGCGAATATCATTAGTAAACTTACTTATTATACAAGTAAATCATTTAAAAAATACTCATTTTTTGCTAATTACTTAATTTTTAATTATTTAAAATGTAAAAATACGAAACATTAATAATTCTACATAACCACATGGACAATCCTTACATTAACCACTATAAAAACAGTCACTCAACGAAGATAAAGACAAAAAAAAGAAAAAAGATCTTGATGACCTTGATTTTATTAATTAAATTTTACGTGAAGAGAAAATCCAAGATCAAGCCAATGATTAATTTCACGGACATCTCCCCACAGAACCTTAATTAGCAACATTAAAAAGAAAAAAAAAGCACTCTGCAACCTACCAAAGAAGCAGTGCACTTGTGCGCGCGTGCACTCAGAGTGTATTAGCTCAGGAATTCGAGGTCTGGCACTTCTCCAGAACCTTTTCCAAAAACTCCCGAATCCAGGAATGCTGCAGAATTTCTAATTAAGGCTCGCTGTGACCTTGGGAAGTATGTTGACTTAATTCCGGAAGCTAGCGTTGTAATTACTCGCCTACCTGTACCCGGTTTTAATGAAAGTTAGTTATGCAAAAGCACCCACACTCAATTAATTGGTGATAAGAAGACTCTTCTGGGTCTCAAGATCCGGAGCACTGTCCGGATGAGGGTTTCTCCCGTTTTTTTTCCCTCATTCTCCAGGAGTAATTTGATAATGTTTTGCCTCATATAATTTTCCGGTTTTCTTGGTTTGTCATTTTTGCAATAATTTGGATTCTTTCTAGAACTTCCCACGTTGCAAAATATGCAACGGATCAAAAACATGAAATTTATTCAAGTGATATATTTCTAAAAGAATTATATTGTATTAAATGCTTATTAAAATAATCTGGGAGATATTGTTGCTGTTGCAAAATTGGTTGATAAAGGTTATAAGGATCTTTAAATAAATGCTGCATTTTTACAACTAAAAATAATAGTAAACAAAAATAATAATTCAATATGTTTCAAATTTTGACTCCAATAAAAGCTTTGTAGCGGATCTAAATCTAATATGAATATATTTCATTTTATATGCGGCCCGCGGAATTATGATGCATTTCCAAAGTGGACAGCAAGATCATTTGGGTTGGCCAAGCCTGATTTAGATAAAGATAATTGCTACAGTTTAATATTTTCAATAAATTTAATAAGGGTATGACTTAGATGTAAACTAATTTGAATGATAATATTAAATCTTTTTACAATGAATATATTAAATATTTTGTTTCATTTAGCCTATTAAATTAGTTACAACTTCAATGGTTTATTTATAAAATTTTCTGCACCAATAAATTACATAATTATGATTTAATTTTTATTTATTAATATTAAAACCACCCTTGTTAACCAATTCCGGTAATAATGGTCATAAACATATTCATAAATGAAGTGTTGCATTGAAATTAGTAACATAAAATCTAGAATAATTGTTTTAATTAAATACAAATATGTCCATCCGAATAATTTATATGGAATACATTAATAGCTTAATCTACCATAATAATTATAAAAATATGACTGTACTTTAAGCATGAGCACAGAATTATGCTGTCTTGCCAGTCTATTCAAATTAGGGACACTGAATGAATCTGCTTTAATATTAATTAAGTTATATAATAAATGAATATTGCTAGAATTAGAAAAAGAAACATTTTTTTTTCTTAAGATTTACTTGTACCAGCTTGTTAAAGCTGAGACTGATATATTGTAATTTGTACATTCTGCTAATGATTTGGAGACGTAATTAAATTCGTGTTATCATAAATACTTGTTATTTTTATACAAAACATATTATTCCTATTGAGACAGCTTTAATTTATTTTTGATAATGAATATAATTTATTTGATTCAGCAAATCATTCATAAACAAAATACATAGAAATTTTTATTTTTTTATATTTGTCTTACATTTTTTTACATAAATAAAAAATTTAAGTAAAGATATGTAAAGACGCAATAAATATTTCTTTTATATCACAATTGTAATGAAATTTTCTAAATTTAAAGTTGAGATTGGTTTATTAATAAGTCTTATTCTTTTGTATTAAATTATTATCTTTTTCTGTAGAAAACAAAAATATTCTTAGTTTTTACACTGGAAAAAATAAATTCTATAATAATTTTAATAATTTAATAAAAATAAAAATATTAAAAGGTAAGTTTAATTTGAATTAAATAAACTCGAAAAAGCATTTACTTTATTAACAATTCTTGTTTTCAACACCGATCTAAAATTTGCCTTATGGAGTTCTTAAAAACGATATTTTACCTTAAGTTTATTAAAAAAATTAATTTCTATTTTTGAATGAAAAATTTTTTCCTAATCTTGTCATTGTAAATTTTTTGTCATACGCCGACTTTAAAGGCATAAATTTGCCAACTTTTAAGTCTTAAATTTGCCAACTTTTAATAGCATAAGCCACCTTGCATTAAGCAAGCAGACTACATTAATATTACGATTTTATTAATATGATAATGTGAGGACGAAATCTTACATTTTCTCTACTTGCTAAATATAGACTACTATCTCTAATGATAGCGAAAATGCAGACATAGTAAACGTCAAATATGTGAATAAATGTGAAATGTGAAATGTGAACATTTATAAAATTCATTGTTGTAATAAAACCATTTTAAATTAAAATAATACTAATCGGTATAAATGATAATAAATGATTTGATAATCATTTTATTATTTTCTGCCAATTATAGCAAAGAAATTTTATTTCGTAATCCATTTATTACAGAATTTAATGATATTGTATGCGAAAATTTTTAATTGCGAATTTGTGCATGGTAAATTTTTATGATATTTGATAACTTATTAAAAAAACCAATTTTAATTTATTATATTTTTCAAAGCAATCAAAAATTAATATCTACAAAATTCCAACAAATGATTATCTTATTTCGTTAATCTGGTTTAAATTGTCTTAAATCTGATTATCTGATGATAATCTAATTTTCTTAATCTGATTAAATTGTCTATAATCTGCTAAAAATGAAATGAAAATAAAAAAAAAAAATGAAAGTTTTTACAAAATAATAAAATAAATATGTTAGTTTATAATATAGTTTTATAAAAATTAAAGTTTTTACAAACAAATTTTAGAAAAAGGTGTTTAACATTTTTAGCATGATATAATACTAAATATATTTATAAAAACACATAAGATAATCACTATTTATAATGCACAAACACTAGAAGAAAATAGAGTGTGTCACAAGAATATGAAGAAAAAAGTTATTTGTTTAAAAAAAAAAAAAAAAAAAAAAAAACATTTGCTTTAATATCATAAAGCAGATATTTATAATTTTTTAAAATATATATCTTCTCGGTATAATTTATTTATGTTGTCAGAATTTTTTAACAATATATAAAATTCCAACAATATTTTATATGTATATTACCAAAGAATATCATGTATACTACAATATTTCCATTATATATTCCCAAAAGGTTATAATTCTGGAATTAACAATACTACAAATACTAATCATTTTCTCTAAAAATTGCAATTTTCACCCTAAAACACTCGACTCATGACAAACACTCAACATGTTTGCGAACAAAAATTGCTTTCGTTGAGTCAACAAAGATCCGTTCTTTAGAGGCTGTTTTCCCAAGATTTATATCAGGCCAACGTATCAATATATCAAAACAATTCTCAAAAGTTAATGCCTACCAAATTCTATAAAATGAAATTATTTACAAATTTTATTATAAAAGTATTTTTTTGATTTTAGTAGACGTGGGAAATTTAAATCAGATTAAATTGTCTTTAATGTGATATTTAACCCTAAAAAAATGAAAGTTTCTAAAAACAAGATTTATGGAAAGGTTATTTAATCTTTTTTAACATTATAAAATACTAAATATTACTATAAAAACCCATAAGCCAATCAGTGTTTATAGAGAGACACAGCCACTAGAAGAAATTTTTAGAGACAGACAGACACTAGAAGATGTTTATAGAGACATACAGACACTAGAATGTGTTTATAGAGATAGATATAAACTAGAAAGCTATAGAATAAACAGACACAAGAATATCGAAACTAATTTATTAATTTTAAAAACTAATAATAAATATTTGTTAAGAACATAAAGAAAGCATTTATTATTTTTTAAATAAATAACTATAATGATAACTCTTAATGAATATTAAATAATTCGTTATAATAATAATAACTCTTTATAAAATACAAATAACTCTCAGAAAACAATAACTCTTTTTACTTCTTTATAAATAACTTCCAGAAAATAATAACTCTTTACTTTTCATGTATTTATTTATACTGTCGTAATTCTTTTAACAAAATGAAAAATTCTGACACTATTTTACATTTAGTTACCATTGTATATCATCAAAATCTTTTAATAATTCTAGAATTATCAGTCGTATAAATACTAATAATTTCCTCTAAAAATTGAAATTTTCACCCTAAAACCCTCCATATTTGTTTGCCTCCAAAAATTGCTTTGGTTGAGTCAACAAAGATCCATTCCTTAGAGCCTGTTTTCCCAAGATTTCCATCAGCGCCAACGTATCAAAACAATTCGCAAGATAATCCGGATGGAGATTCAAAGAATAATATGATTGCATCGCATATTCCAGAAACATGAAACGCCTTGTTTTTATGACATCAAGGTAAGAAGACGTTTTCTTCCTCTCTCGAATAATAGGTGTTTCAGAGATATAGAGGCACAAAAAAAAAAAAGAAATCGTATTTCTTCCATCAACAGATGGAAATCCTGTTTTCTCTTTGACTTCTTTTCCAAGCTATCACCACTTTCTCATCTCCAAGTGAGGAACCAGAAAATATGTTGAAGGGGAAGAATGTAAACAATAATATTTGTAAAAGATGGTTCATTTTTCTGGGAATTATGATTTGATACCTAGTTTGTTACCTGGATCTTTAAATGAATTGTTATTTTATACTTGCATTGGTTTGGTGTAAATATCAACATACAATTTAATAAATGGAATTAACTATGGTTGTGGCATATAAGGTGAAATAGATTTATATGATGTTTCTTTTACAAAAAATATTGACAAACTGGTTGAAGAACTAAAAAAAGATTTTCAAAGCAGTGTAAAAGGAGTGGAAAATATGTTTTGTACATGCAAAGTATTTTGTATTTGAAATACTGAGGTAACTGAAGTGTTTAGTTGTGTTTTTAGGCTGTAATAGAAAAATAATGTCCGCCTTTCATCATCCTCCGTGTTTTCGTACTATGGATAAATGGGACATGACACTCAAAAATGTATACAGCAAAGATAAAAAGGTTTTGATTTTGTTATTGTTCGTTAAAATAACTTTCATTTATTAATTTTTTTTCTGGTTTGAAAAAAATAAATTGTGATGAAGAAATTCAATATAAAAAATAAATATTAAATCAAATTTTTATTAATCAGTTTGGTCTGTGGATACTGATGACAGAGTGATTAGCGCTATTGTGTTCGGGGCCACAGACTTTGGGTTTGCGTCCAAACGGTGAAATGGATGTTTGTAGTAGTTTGGAATCCATTTAAATCCATAGGTCTTAGTCTAACATGACTGTAGGGAAAATAGCTGACAAACCTGCCCCGTCAAAAGAAAAGCATCTCTTGTATCGAAATCTACCAGTGAGAAGACGGCCTTAGTCTATCATGAGGCTGTTACGCCACTGATGATGATCATAATAAAATATATAATTATAAGAACACATATGCTAGTCAGTGATATACAGACAATAGAATATCGAGTAAAATAATATTAATTTCGGAAAAAGGATAATAAATATTTAATTTTAAGGACATAAAGAAAATATTTATTTTTTTATAAATAAATACTATTTTTTTCGTCATTTTTATCTATTTATTTATAGTTTCAATAATCATTTAACAATATGTAAAATACTAACAGTATTTTACATCTGTTTCCCATTGTATAATTCCAGAAGCTTTTAATAATTCTGGAATTAACAGTACTATACATATAATAATTTTCTCTAAAAAGTACAATTTTCAACCTAAAACACTCCATATTTGTTTGCCTCCAAAAATTGCTTTGGTTGAGTCAACAAAGGTCCATTCCTTAAAGCCTGTTTTCCCAAGATTTCTATCAGCGCCAACGTATCAAAACAATTCGCAAGATAATCCGAATGGAGATTCAAAGAATAATATGATTGCACCACATATTCCAGAAACATGAAACGCCTTGTTTTTATGACATCAAGGTAAGAAGACGTTTTCTTCCTCTCTCGAATAATAGGTGTTTCAGAGATATAGAGCCACAAAAAAAAAAAAAAAAAAAAAAAATCGTATTTCTTCAATCAACATATCTTAAGATCCTTTTTTTTTTTTTTTTTTTTTTACTTTGACTTCTTTTCCAAGCTATCACAACTTTCTTATCTTCAAGTGTGGAACCAGAAAATATGTTGAATGGAAGAATGTAAACAATAATATTTGTAAAAAATGGTTCCTTTTTATCGGACTTATGAGTTGATACCTAGTTTCACCTGGAACTATTTTGTTGACTTAAAGTGAATTATTAGTTTATGATTGCATTGGTATAGTGTAAATATTAACATATGATTTAATAAATAGAATTAATTATAGTTGTGTACAGATAAGGCAGAAATAATTTATATGATATTACTTTTATACTACAAAAAAGATTGATGAAAAGGTTTATTAATCTACGGTTGAGGAACTAAAAGGTTTTCAAAGCGGTGTAAAACTTTCTTGTGTTTGCAAAATATATTGTATCTGAGATACTGTGGTAACATAAGTTTTTATTGGTGTTTCTGACTGCAATATGAAAATAATGTCCTCCTTTCATCGTTCTGACTACATATAAATTGGATATGGAGCTCAATAATTTATACAGTAAAGAAAAAAGTTTTGATGTCTTTATTAGTTTTTAAAGTATATTTCATTTATTAGTTTTATTTTATTTTTTAACTTTAGAAAAATAAATTATGATGTAGCACTTTGAATACAGAAAAATAATGATTGAAATATTAATTCAAATTTTTATTGATCAGTGTGACCTGGGGTGAAGAAAACATTCTAATTTGTGAAGTGAAGAAGTCAAATCCAAAACCTAACAAGTGAAGACTTCCAACTATGTTGCATGTAATATCACCATTGGGCAATGATAGATGTCCTTTTTGTATAATGGATTGCCATTGTGAGAAGAAAGGTGCAATAAAATCCCTCAGCTACTAGATGATCCCTTAATAGAAATGGCATTGCTGAAATATGGGTGCAAAGTAGCATGTCCTGAAGAAACCCGCCTTATTCTAACTGCGTTACGTAACTGCAATTACAGAAATGAATTACCTCATGGCGTGCTAAGTGGCTAGCCGTCTCAAGGCCTGCTAAGTGGCCTTTGGTACCACCGATGTTAGGTTCGAATCTTGGTGGTAGAATAGATGTTTGTTAGTGGTTTGGATTCCATGTTAAACTGTAGGTTGCGGTCTAATTAGCAGAAACTGTGTTAAAAAGTTATCGTAGAACAAAACTAAACCAAATGAGGGCCTTCCGGCGAAGTGGCTGGTGTTAGAAGCATAAAAAAAAGAAATCCTATTTCTTCCATCAACAAATCATAAGATCATGTTTTCTGTTTGATTTCTTTTCCAAGCTAATACAACTTTCTCATCTCCAGGAACGAAAGTAAACCAAGTGAGGAACCAGAAAATATGGTGAAAGGGAAGAATGTCAACAATAATATTTGTAAAATATTGTTCATTTTTATGGGACTTATGATTTGATACTAGTGCAACCTGAAACTGTTTGTTGTCTTTAAGTGGACTGTTATTTTATGATTGCATTGGTGTGGTGTAAATATCAACATGTTATTTAATAAATTCAATTAACCGTGGTTGTGTCAGATAAGGTAGAATGAATTTATATGATCTTTTATACTTCAAAAAATATTGTTAAAGAGGTTTACTAATCTTCAGTTGAGGACCTAAAAGGATTTTCAAAACAGTGTAAAAAAAGAGAGCCAGTTTTTTATGTAGGTGTGTGTGTTTGCAAAGGATTTTGTATCTGAGATACACAAGTAACTGAAGTGTGTATTGCTGTGTTTGACTGCAATAGGAAAATGTCCGCCGTTCATCATTCTCCGCATTGGTTTACAATGTATAAATGGGACATGAAACTCCATGAAAACCATATATACAGCAATGAAAAAAAAATATTTCGATGTTGTTATTTTTTAAAACACCTTTCATTTATTTGTTTTGTTTTTTTTAGTTTGAAGAAAAATAAATTATGTTGAAGGACATTGAATTAAAAAAATATTTAAATATTAATTTAAAGTTTTATTGAGTTAAGTTTTGTTTACCGTATGATAATACAGAGCCCGAAGGACCTCACGTCAAAGAATTGATACCCGTATTGTATTTGTTTTTAAATAACCATATTTATAACAAATATTTGTAAGAATTGTTGTTTGTTAAGGTTAGCGTTTTAATTTCTTCAAGAATGACAAATGGAGTTTATCTAAACCAAATCAAGACAATGTATCGCAACTGTGAAAAGAACACAATAAATAGTAATGAATTACTGACTTATATAGAAGGCAATAAAACAGAAGTTTCATCACAAACTATCAACCTCATTTCTGTAAAACAATTTTTCAATTACATTACCTTTTTTTCACTTCGAAAAATAGCAAATACATAAAAACAATAAAAGTTTCTATCTACTTATTCGAGTCTGACCGTTTTCTTACGCACGCTAATTCTATCGCTAGATTACCGAGTGATAATACAGAGCGCAATGGGTCTCACGTCAAATGTTTGATACAGGTTTTGTATTTGTTTTTAAAGAATCATATTTATAAGAAATATTTATAGGAATTGTTCTTTTCCATCTTTAATAATGACAAAGGGAATTTATCTAAACCAGATCAAAACAGTGTACAAAAACTGTGAGAGGAACACAATAAACAGTAATGAATTATTTATTACTATAAAATACAATAAAACAGAAGTTGCACCACAAACTATCAACCTCATTTCTGTAAAACAATTTTTCAATTATATTTTCTTTTTCACTTCGAAAAGTAAAAAAAATACATAAGAACAATAACACTTTATGTCTACTTCTTCTTATGCACGCTAATTCTATCGCTAGATTACAAAGTGATAATACGAAGCCCAATGGGTCTCACGTCAAATGATTGATACAGGTCTTGCATTTGTTTTTAAAGAATCATATTTATAAGAATTGTTGTTTGTTAACTTTTTTTGCTTTTGTTTTTGCTTTTACTTCTTCAATAATGACGAATGGAATTTATCTAAACCAGATCAAAACAATAGCAAGAACAGGAACACAATAAACAATAATGAATTACTGACTGCTATAGAAGACAATAAAACAGAAGTTGCATCACAAGCTATCAACCTCATTTCTGTAAAACAATTTTTCAATTATATTTTCCTTTTTTACTTACTTCGAAAAATAAGAAATACATAAGAACAATAAAACTTTCTATCTACTTCTTCGAGTCTGACCGTTTTCTTACGCACGCTAATTCTATCGCTAGATTACCGAGTGATAATACAGAACCCAATGGGTCTCACGTCAAAGGATTGATACACGTCTTCAATAAAAGTCATATTTTTCCTGCACTTTTGCTGATTACTTTCCTACTTGATTGAAGAGTATTTTTCTGGAAAAAAATGGATCAAAATTCTTTTCCGACGAAGTATAACAATTTAGCTTTACATTACGGCTAATGTCGAACTAGGAAAGAAGAAAAAAAAAAAATGGCACTATTTATTTTTCTGGAGTACTAGTTCTTATCGCTTGAGAATTCGAGGAAAAGTTTCGATTAAGATGACGATAGGGAAGAAATGATGAAAATATAAAAAGTAAATAAGCCTGGATTGTTATTTTTTTTTTTTTTTTTATTCGGAGTATCGATGGGTGATATCAAGAATTTTTGGAAAGTTTCGAAAATTGGGAATGTTCTAAATTGACGATGAGGAGAAAGATATAAAAATGAGTTCCTTATTCCTTTAGTATCTATAAATTTGAGATAAATTGAGATATTTTTTTTCTCTCAGTTCTATAAAATTCATTTTATTTCTAAGAAAGATGTAATTTTGTGTAAATATTTTTTTTAAGATTATTTAGCAGTTATTTTTAATAATCGTATGTTTTTTTTTTTTACTAAATATTTTGGATTTCTTAAAATAAGGAAATATTCAGCATTTTTTACAGAATTTCACATGATAGATAATTACTGTGACAATGTCAATTGGATAATAAATTATTAAAATGTGAATTATTTTTAAATAAAATAAAAACAATGTAAAATTATGTTAATTAATAATAATTAGACAATATTGAAAACTAATATTAAAAATATGTATTATAGTATTTAATATACTTGATAATTAATTTTTTAATATTTTGTGGTTTATTAATAAAATATTCTGTAAAGAAAGTTTAATTCCGTTAAAGAACTTATAAATTTGTAAATAAATTTATTATGTTATATTTTTTATTGACATCTGTGGAATAATACATCAAAAATATATTATTAGATTAATTAGTTAATGCTAATGTTCTTGCTTATTCAAATTATAACGATTTGCTCCAAAATTGCATAAATATTTTGATATAAATGTAACAACAAACATTTCATATTAGCTTCATTTTATAATTTTTATAAATGATGTAAAGTATTAAATATTTTAAATTCAATGAATACCAAATAAAAGTGGTTTAAATGATAGTTAGACAGGATTGTATTTTATACTAGTCATCACAGTTGAATTGCTTTTATAAACACATATTGCTTTTTATACACGCCACAGTTGAGGAATGACTTTTATAGTAATTTCGTATTTCGCGTCTTAAGTTTTTTACTGTTAATAAAAAATTTGTAATACCTATATCATTTTCTATGATTTTTTTTTACTAGTACCTTATAAATGTAGACTTCAACCGCTTCCAATAGATTCATCCCTGTCGAGTCCCCAACTTTTGTAGACTTCTCTACCAGTCTAACAATGGCTGGACTTTTGCAGTGGGTGTCTAGGGGATTTGACAGACACAATGAAGTAATGCGACGTTTCTTTAAATAATGCCATTTAATTACACGCTATTTTAGAATGATATTTACATTAATTATTAATTAAGTGCGAACATATTCTCCCTCTGCTTGACGCAGTCTACCCCAATAAACATGCTCTGTCAAAGACAAGCAACCGTGATGTGTCGCCGCCTGCTGATTACCACACAAACAAATACTACATAAATTTACTATATTTTTAATTTTTACTAATAATGACCATTTTAACAACCGACTCGTGGTTCACTAGTAACGTACGCCACTATTGATCATTAGGGCAGAAATTCAATCCGCTGTCGAAATTGTTGTAGACACTGTTTCAAAAGCGAAAAGGCTCGATGGTATTTGTGAGGTACAGCGCCTTGCCTCGTGAGTCAGACTACCTGGTGGAGTTTCTTGGATTTTCTCTCAACCGATAAGCAAATGAGGGTAGTCCCCATTAATGTCCTCCCGATAGTCACTGCTGTCCTTCAGTGATTCGAAGTAAAGTCAGACTTCTACGTACAGGTGTTACATCACAACAGAAGTTGCCCCCCTTTCTCACCATCCATGTGTACTACTCATGGGATCTCCGCCATGCTCTGCAGGACACTGAATACACATCACCATTACAACAGCATCTCAGCAGAACCGTTTTCTTTACGTTAAGAATATTTTTTTAATGTAAAATTTTTTTTTTTTTATATTTCATTTTATCATATCTTTTCATCACTAAAATCGTACAATTAATATGTTTTATTGTAAAATGCATATGTAAATAATTTTGAATTGTGCAATTTTAGTATTTTACAATTTATTTCATTTACCATACAGCACTCTTTTTGAATCCCATTCAAAATCAGCAAAGTTGCATTTCCTGTCTTGCTGAATTATAAATATAAATAGTATGTGTACAGATACATATTTAATGCTTCACTTTCAAAATGAATCTTTAAAACATTCATTGTAATTTTTGCATCTAAAATGGAAGTAAATACTAAGAGTTTCAAACCGCATAATTGCTCTTTCAGTACCGAAAATATTAATTTCCCTGTATCACAGGAAACTCTTTTCTATCCTAATGGTCTCATTACGACGTTTCCTTTTCTATGACAGGAAATGATTCTTCCGTTTTAAAGCTTCATTTCATTCAAATACCAAATGCACAATAAAATTGAAATATATTTTTTATAAAGGTTCTTTACTTTTACATGCACTTCTTTTCATACCAAGCACCAAAACAGCAGTTGAAATACGTAAGATGACACCAAAAAAAATCATTCCGAACGAGTTTTCCATTTTAAATTGCGCCAAATGGTACGCGAAGATTCGAAACAGACAATACAGAGGTAACAAAGAGCCCAACTTCCTCAGAAACAAGCGAGTGTTGCCACTTTTCAAAGTAAAACAATCTCGAGACCTGGAGGGTTTCGGGCCCTTAACAATTCTTCCAAACATTGAAGTGTTCTTTTCTTCCTCTGGTGTTCGCTTTCCCAATTAATCTGTAAACAGGAGGATTATGGGTAGCTGGGTAGTTGCTGACGTCACTGCAAGTTCCAAAGTTGACATCATTAAGTGGCCAATCACCGTTGTTCGAAATCAGCGAAATTTCGAATATATTTGAGAGTGCTTTGTGAAGCGTTAAATTTAAGGGACTGGTCAAAACTAGTGCAGTAAATGTTTGTAGAATAAAATGCTGGGGTTTTCAGTAATAATGAAGTTCTTAATAAAAAATACTTTGTAAAATATATTTATTTGTTAAAATGTACAAATCAAAAATATTATTTATTTAATAAAAATTATATTTTGTAATCTAATTATTAAATAAAAATGAAAAATGAAAAAAAAATCAATCCATTTTGTTACATTTGATCCCTAATTGTTGAATTTTAATAATTTCTCAACAAAATGCTTAATATTTTCTAAAACTGCATTGCATTAACACTGTATTTTTTTCTCCTTTAACTACTATATTGTCTCTTTTGAAACGTTTGGTTATTTTTTATAACTTCATATTGAAATTTTGTAAAAATTTTACAAATAATTGAGTGGAAATCACTTGTCAACGTTCATGAATTTATCTGAATCTGTGTAGCCTGATGGCCAATTGGCTGGTGCTCTGGCCTTCGATACTACAGCTTCAGCTTCGAATCATGACAGTGATATTGATGTTTGTTAGTGGTTCGGAATTCACCATAAACTGTAGGTCCCTGTCTAATTAGCTTAAAGTGTAAATACAAAGAAAATGACCGTAGAGCGACATAGCAAACCAATACGAACCGGAATAGTATATAAAACTCTTAGATTCTGGTTCGATGAACAGGAAATATTTCTCTAAATTCGTTGACAGGAAAGTCTTTTCATCAAAATGAAGAAAAAGGAAAGGACACTATGTATCCTTAAGATATCCCTCTTGGTACTGCTCCTTCCAAATTCAGATGGTAAAATTTTAATGCATAGAGTGCCCCTGGTGTTACAGCCTGGATAATACTGAATCTTATGTAAAAATGCCTCTGTAGTGAAAAATTATTACGGAATTATATGATATGGTCCTTTTTTTTATACATTTGGTTATTTTTGTAACAATAACATTGTAACAATAATATTGTAAGAATGTGGCAAGTAATTTAGAAGGAATCACTTGTCAAAATTCATGAAGTTATCCAGGCTAGAATTGCACAGAAAACTACTTAATTCTAATTCAATTAACAGGAAATATTTCGCTAAATTCGTTGATTTGCAAGTATTTTCATAAAAATGAGAAGGACACTATATATCCTTATGATATCCCTCTTGGTGCTCCTCCTTCCGAATTATGATGGTAAAATTTTAATGCATATAATGCCCTTGCTGTTACACCCTGGATAATGCTGAATCTTATGTAAAAATGCCTCTATAGTGACAAATTCCGATGAAATTTTAGATGCTTAATTTTTTCTGAAAACATTAACATGTTTTTAATAGTTAACAATTATTTTTTTATAATTTTATACTTACATTTTTGAAAATATTTGTGAAATAATTTATAATGTCAAATTGAAACAAAAATTATTGATCAACTGTTTCTATTGCCTATTTTCAATTAAATTCTATGAATGTCAAAATTTAAAATTTTATTCTGCATTATGAATAATAATACACGCAATTCATGCATGATTTGATTTAACTTAATTCGATATGCACTTTAAAATTGATAGTACTGATAAACTTTATTATATTAGTATTTTTATTGTACAGTTTCATAATGGCTTTCAACAGACACTACCAAGTATATTCTTTTGATACGGTTATTAAACTAAATTTTATCAACTAATTGAATTTTGTTAAAAAAGATTTTAAATTTTTTGTACGTTTGACAATAGAGTATTGATTAGATTTAGTAATTATTTCAAAAGTTGAAAATACGTTTCAAACTAACATCTTTATAACTAGTTATTTGTCTCTTTTACAAAATAAATTATCTATTGTCTGATGCCTGTTGTTAACTCGATTCTATGAACAATACAGTTCTTTATTTTAATTTGTAAATCTTACATGAATTAAATGAATTGAAGTTCCTTGAATTGAATGAACATTTGATTAATAGCTTTTATTTATAATTATTTTTATTTTATCTTTATTACTCTTTTCAAAAGTCAGAAAATAATTTACTAAAAAAAAAATTTACATTTTAGTAAAAACAATACATTATTGTTTAAGAAACTTTCTGATAAGAAATTGATAAGAAATTTTTTAAAAACCCGATTAAATCAGTTAATAATAATTACTTCAAATCTAATAAACATTTTTAAAAATAATATCTTGCTAAACTAAGCAAAAAATTATCAAAATGATTTCACTTTTTAGGCTACTAAAATAGTTTTACTTTAGTGATGATGAGAACAATGTGAATAATTTCAGATTTATTAAAATGGAATCCTTTAATTATTACAAAGATTGGAAGAGACTATTATTAAGCAGATATTTCTTTAGTTAATAAAAGTTTAACTCAACTTGATCAATGAATATTTTGTAATTAATGTAATTTAGTTTTAAGATATATGATTGAATAAAACATTTTTTTTATTATTTCCAATGGCAGATTATGAACAATTACGCAATAAAAAGAACAACGAAAAAAAAAAGAACAGAGAATAAAACAAAACATGTTGAAACAGAGTTCATTAATCTAACATATCTCTTGCCGCCCAATATCCCTCGGCGAGAAAAGTCTTGCTCAGAGCAGGACAGTGAAGTAGATGCGTGGAGTCCATGGCCTCTCCAGAGGTGCATATCGGGGAAGGAACAATTTTGAGTCTGTAAAGATGGTTTCGCAGGCAGTCGGTTGTCAAATTAGCCTCCGTAATAGTAAAGACATCAATATCCTTCTCACACAGAGTCAGCAAAAGCTCTCCGCTCTTGGATTGAGACAGTCCACCGGCATTCCACTGTAGGACTCGAAGAGTATCGAAGTGAGGGGAGGAAGACATAATGCCAAGTTGCAGATCTTTTAGCCGCTAAAAAGTGTTACCAGGTGCACCACGGGGAGGTAGATCTACTGCGCACCCTGAATAAAACATTAAGAAATAAATAATTGATTTAATTTCATTATACTAAACTGCTATATTAATTATTATAAAAAGTCGAGCCAATGTAATGATTATATTTAATTATAAACTTCAACACAGCTAATTATATATTCATTGTAAACTGCATGTTCTATCATTCTTTCACAATCAACTAAATCAATTTAATAACTATCTTAGACAGTAGAGGCTATCCAGATATTTTAGGTAAAATATTGCCTTATTTAAATTGATTAAAATAGAATACATTTAAATAATTACCTAAAGCAGTAAACTAAAAAACTATTTATTTTACACAGTTATTTTTAGTCAATAACATAATTCATATTATATCAAACCAAAATCATCATAGATAACTATAATAATGAACTTTAATAATAAACCATAATAACTATAATAATGAACTTAATTATTAATTTTATAATTATCTTAGACAGTAAGTAGACTACAGATAAAATAAATTTAAATAATTGCCCAATGCAGTAAACTAGAAGACTATTTATTTTGTACAGTTATTTTTGTTTAATAATATAATTCCAAAATGATCAAATCAAAATCAACTCCATAGATAACTATAATAATAACAACATGTTAAAATTAGCTATAACAGGGACTTGATCAAGATTAGATTAACTACTTAATTAACATCTTTGGCATTCTGGTGAAGTCAAACCATTAAGTCCTTAACCATAGAGTCCAGGTACTTTAATCAATCTAATAAATTTGATAATTATCTTAGACAGAAGACTTCAGATCTTTAATTTAAAATATTGATTTGTTTTTTTCTTATTAAACTAGAATAAATCTAAATAATTTTCAAAGACACCAAACTACAAGCCTATTTATTGTCAGCAATTGACAGTAAACTACAAGACTTTTAATAATGTAGTTTCAAAATCATTTCCATAGAAAACTATAATAATGCTCCCTTGTTAAAATTAAACAACTATAACAGGTACTTGATCAAAATTAGATTAAGTTCATAATTAACTTTAACAGTAATCTTTGGTATCCTGGTGAAGCCAAACCATTAAATCTTTAACCATACAGTCTAGGTAATTCATGAACAAAATGAAATTAACTTGATAATTATCTCCAGCAGTACATTTCACCAAAACCATTTTACTTTTACCTCATCACCAATGGAGAAGATTTTTTAGTTTAAATATTGCTTTTTTTTATTAGAATAAATTTAAATAATTATCCAAGACAGCAAACTACAAGACTATTTATTGTGTATAGTTAATTTTGTTTAATAAAGTAATTCCAAAATCATCTCCATAGATAACTATATAATAATGACTCCTTGTTAAAATTAATCATATATAACAGCAACGTGATCAAAATTAGATTAACTTCATAATTAACTTTATCTGTAATCTTTGGCATTCTGGTGAAGTCAAACCATTAAATTTTTAATCATACAGTTCAGGTTCTTCAATCAATCTAATCAATTTGATAATTATCTCAGACAGTAGACTTAAGATATTTAAGGTAAAATATTGCTTTGTTTTATCTTATTAAACTAGAATAAACTTAAATAATTATCCAAGATAGCAAACTACAAGACTATTTATTGTGTATAGTTATTTTTGTTTAATAATATAATACCAATATCGTCTCCATAGACATCTACAATAATGATTCCTTGTTAAAATTAAGCAACTATAACAGGAACTTGATCAAAATTAGATTAAGTTCATAATTAACTTTAACAGTAATCTTTGGCATTCTGGTGAAGTCAAACCATTAAATCTTTAACCATATAGTCCAGGTACTTCCAGACCAAAATGAAATTAACTTGATAATTATCACAGAGATTAGAGTTCAGATTTTTTAAGTTAAAATATTGCTTTGTTTTTCTTCTGATTAAACTAGAATATATTTAAATAATTACTTAAGACAGCAAACCACAAGACTATATACAGGGTATAGCGCTATTTTTTAATAATGTAATACCAAAATGATCTCCATTGATAACTATAATAATTACTTTTTGTTAAAATTAAACAACTCTAACAGCAACTTGATCAAAATTAGATTAACTTCATAATTAACTCTAACAGTAATCTTTGGCATTCTGGGAAGCCAAACCATTAAATCTTTAGCCATATAGTCCAGGTACTTCCAGTCCAAAATGAAATTAACTTGATAATTATCTCCAGTAGTAAACTTCATCAAAACCATTTTACTTCTACCTCATCACCACTGGAGAAGACTTTTTTTTTGTTCTTCTTTTCTCGAAAAAAGACAGTGTTTTTCAGTTATCTTTGAATGGCAGCGCTGCTCTCATTATTTGATGGCTTGTAAGGTGTCTTGTTCCCGTTTTGCTCCGGGGGATTTTTATGAGAAGACCGTAAATCCCGGAGTCATAAAAACGTCCCCGGTGTTAGAGGTGCTCAACAGACCCCGGTGATAAATATCTCAAGTTTGCTTTTTCTTACTCCCTCCAAAAAGTTTTATACTGCAGATACAGAGAGTTATATACTTGCATCTCCACTTTTTCGAACATGAACTGTAAATTCACAGATCGGCGGCTGTAAATTCACGGTGATAAATGTTTTCAGTTATGTACTTCCTGTTTTCTAGTTATTGTTATGTTTCTGATATTGTACATTTTTCTCAATGTGTAACTCTGGAATGAAGAGTAAATTTATTAGAATTAAAGTTGTAAACTATCGTTCTAAGCTATTGCATGTGCAAGAAGCTTTTAATACGGTTTTCATCACTGTTTGTTTAAGAACAGTTCGAAAGCATCTATTGGTGGGCTCTAGTTATCAGTGGAACATGTTCTAATGTCTATGTAAATGTTCTTATGGACATGGAACATGTGATTATTATATTCCAGTTATAAGTGGAATAAGTTCTTATGGACATGGATCATGTTGTTGGCATCTTCTAACATGGAACATGTTATTGTATTTGTTCCAGTTGTAAGTGGAATCCAAAGACAAAGGAGCATGTGTCTTCATTAGGTGTTAGAGGTGCTCAACAGACCCCGGTGATAAATATCTCAAGTCTGATTTTTCTTACTTCCTCCAAAAATTTTTATACTGCAGATACAGAGAGTTATATAGTTGCCTCTCCTCTTTTTGGAACATGAACTTTAAATTCACAGATCGGACGCTGTAAATTCACGGTGATAAATGTTTTCAGTTATGTACTTCCTGTTTTCTAGTTATTGTTATGTTTCGGATATTGTACATTTTTTTCTCAAAGTGTAACTCTGGAATGAAGAGTAAATTTATAAGAATTACAGTTGTAAACTATCTATCTAAGCTATTGCATGTGCAAGAAGCTTTTAATACGGTTTTCATCGCTGTTTGTTTAAGAAAAGTTCCAAAGCATCTATTGGTGTGCTCTAGTTATTAGTGGAAGATGTTCTAATGCCTATGTAAATGTTGTTATGGACATGGAACATGGGATTATTATGTTCCAGTTATAAGTGGAACAAATTCTTATGGACGTGGATCATGTTGTTTGGTATCTTTTTACATGGAACATGTTATTGTATTTGTTCCAGTTATAAGTGGAATTACCAAAGACAATGGAGTATGTGTCTTCATTAAATGTTAGAGGTGCTCAACAGACACGGTGATAAATATCTCAAGTCTGCTTTTTCTTACTCCCTCCAAAAAGTTTTATACTGCAGATACAGAGAGTTATATAGTTGCCTCTCCACTTTTTGGAACATGAACTGTAAATTCACAGATGGGCGGCTCTAAATTCAGGGTGATAAATGCTTTCAGTTATGTACTGCCTGTTTTCTAGTTATTGTTATGTTTCTGATATTATACTTTTTTTTCTCAAACTCTAACTCTGTAATGAAAAGTAAATTTATAAGAATTAAAGTTGTAAACTATCGATCTAAACTGTTGCATTTTCTAGAAGGTTTGATTTGAGTTTCATCACGGTTTGTTTAAGGATAGTTCAAAAAGGCCTATTGATATGATCCAGTTATAAATGGAGCATGCTCTTAAGGTAGAACATGTTATTGGTATGTTCCTGTTACGGACATGGCCCATGCTATTGATATGTTCCGGTTATGGACATGGTACATGTTATTGATATGTTATGGATATGGCACATGTTATTGATATAGTTTTGCATGAAACATGTTATTGGTATGTTTGTACATGGATCATGGTATCGGTATGTTCTTACGTGGAACATGTCATTGTTATGTTATTACATTGATCCTGTTATTGGTATGTACATACATCCAATTAAATTATTTTTATTAACATTACGAGTCGTATCAACCAAGTGCATAGCTCGTTGTATTTTAGAACCAAAGATCTTCTGTTCAAAACTTGATACAACATGTGGGACAGAAAACATTAAAGTTTACACATGATAAGTATGTAGGCCAATTTCCTCTTTTTAGGCTTACATTGGAGCATATGAACTCTATAAATGCTTCGATTAAGACATGACAAAGACATAAATTCAATTAACTAATTTCTGTTAATGTTATGAGCCGTATTAACCTAGTGGAAGGATTAAACTAGAATAAATCAGGGAACAGAATTTTAATTAAACTAAAGGATGCTCCCTGATTTATTCTTTCATCAAAATCTGAAATTTTTACAAACATATATCGGTTGTAATTCTAAATAATATGGACATACGTTGAGGCAAGGCACAAGTACAGCTTCTGCATAATGCTGTCAGTACACCTCTACACATTTTTTTTTATATTACTTGTTTAGGATCACATTGGAGAGTATGAGCTGTATAATCCCATCCTTGGAGAGGAATTTGTTCAATCCGAGTGTGTGTATTAACAGGTGCCCATGGTGCACCCGTATTCCACATTGCATTTCAATAGTGCAACATTGTAACATTTGAATTTGCTATATATGCCAATCAATTGGGAATTGTCAAGCTATTTAATTTTTGAAAACAATAATAATATTATCAAGAGATATTATTATTATTTATAATAATAATGGTTTTATGGATCCGTTATATATATATATATACTAGCAGACCCGGCCACGCTTTGCTGTGGCTTTCTTGTATTTCGTTCAATTATTAGATACTATAATTGGCATTGTTAAGGAAGTGATTGGTAAAGAATGATGAAAAGTTCAAATTAAGCTTCAACGAATAGAAAATGTTAAATTTTCATTAATATAATGAATGAGGTAAATAATGTTGATTTTTAACACTGCTTTATAATTATTTTACCTAATTTAATTTTTAATAATCACTACTTTCATTTATCTAAGAACTAAGCGACGAACACTATTTCTTGTTAATCTGTCTTTCGTCAAAATAAATAAATTCGTTCAATAGTTTAATAAGTTGGTTATGATTTTCTAAAAGATTTTCCAACAATTCTACAATAGCTCTTTGTACTTGCTTGTTCGATAAAATGATACTGACATCGAGTTGTCACACGTTCTTCAGAACTGCCCATAAAATAAATTTGAAGAAATTTTGGCTCTTCGTTAGGTATTGGCTACAACGACCCGATCTTATGGTACACCAGACCTTGTATTTTGAATGTACTTTCAAAATTCCGTACCTATGAAAATCGTCGATTTTGCATTTAAATAAAAAAAAATCTGAATTAAAACTATGCTATCTCTCAAGTTGGAACAAAACACACATTTAAGAAAAAACATTTTAAAATCGGATTGTTAGTTTCAGAGTTCATCCCGAACAAACATCGTGACACGGGAATTATATATAATAGATAACGGATCCATAAAACTTTTCTTCCATAGAGACTATTGTCTCATAATAAAAAAAACAATTTGCCATATAGTTTTATCTGTGTTGAAATTTGATATTTTAATTTGTTCTCTTATTTATCGTGATAAGTCATTTATAAAAACAAAGAAAGAAACACAAAGCAATGAAACCATCTCAAACAGTTTGATTTGAATTTTTGTTTAAAACATTTCGATATGGGAAACAAATATTTTTGTTTATTTGCAATTTTGTTATTTAGGCAAATATGAATAACTGCTTATATTTATTAATCGATAATAATATATTGAACATTTTCCGACTACTGCACAAGTTTATTTCTTTAAAATTAATAATACATTGAATTAAAAAGAATACTAATGAATAAACAAAACAATAAGTACTTTAACTAGTACAAATATTTACACAATAGAGCGTATGCGTTATTTCTATGAATACTTTCCGGTAGAAAACTTTCACAGAAGAAAAATATTTCAATCAAATGTATGAATAGAAAAGCAATTGGGTATTGTGCATGTGTATTGCGCATTGTGCATGTGTAAGAAGACTGGAATATATTTGAATGATGTAATATATATTTTTAGAAATCCGAACAATGAAATCTCGACCTGGAGGTGAAATAGTTTGAATTAAATATAACTATATTAAGCTGTTATACGAAATCACGTTTTGTTCATAAAAGTGTTAATTTTGTTTTTCAAGGTAAAAATATTTTGAAAGGTTTCATTTTAAATTTATTGATATCATTATTTTATTGTTCTAGTAGTTATCTTAGACATTTTCTTCGATCTCTCAGATTTATAATATTTTCCTATTTCGATTTTTGTTAAATATAGATTTGCATACAAAAAAAATATATTTTCTTTTTTACTAATCTTAAAAGAATAGAAAATAACTAAAATGTGAATAGATATATAATATGAATTGAAAAGAAATTGTGTATTGTGCATGCATAAGAAGACTGGAATATTTTTGAATGCTGCAGTAGATATTTTTAGAAATTCAAACAATGAAATAACGACCTGGAGATGAAATAATTGAATTAAACATAACTAACAGGTGGGATGAAAGGTTCGTAGACTGACACATAGATGGCGCTACTAGTATAAAATCTATATAATTTTTAGTTAACCCTAACCTTCAAAAGACACGTGTATAAATTTGACAGCTGTTTCACTATTAGTATGTGAGTTATAGCATTTTTAGTGTTCATCACGTGCTGTCCACTCAGCTGACTGTCGACTATCACTCCGGTGTGAAATGATGGAGCGATGTTTCATCCATTGTCACATATCGACGCAAAAATTCGGGTTTATTACGATTGAACAGCTCCAAACACTGCTTAGAATCATCAATTCGTTGTTGTTTTTGGTCGATTGTGAGCTCACGCGGCACCGACTTTGAACAGAGCTTTCGCATATCCAAATATTCATTCACGATATGTCCAACACGTTCCTTTGATATCCTTAGGGTCTCAACTATCTCAATCAACTTCACTTTACGGTTATCAGAAATTATTTTGTGGACTTTTTTGATGTTTTCGTCGGTAACAGCCTCTTTGGGGTGTCCAGTGCGTGCATCGTCCTCGGTGCAAATTTCGCCTCGTTTAAATTTAGCAAACCACTTCTCTACGGTTGAATTTCCTGGTGCAAAGTCCGAATAATGTTTATCAAGCCAAGCCTTGGCTTCATTATTTTTTTTTCGCCAAAAAGCAATGCTTTATTAACGCACGAAATTCCTTTTTATCCATTTTTTCAAACTAACAAAAGGTGATTCACTAAAAATGCTGTAATTCACATACTAATAGTGCAACAGCTGTTAAATTCGTACACGTGTCTTTTGTAGCATAGGGCTAACGAAAATTCATATGGATTTAATACTAGTAGTGCCAACTATATTTTAGCCTAAGAACATTTCAGCCCGCCTGTTATATTAAGCTGTTATAAGAAGTCACGTTTTGTTCATAAAAGTGTTAATTTTGTTTCGGAAATTAAAAATATTTTGAAAATGCTTAATATTAAATGTATTGATATCATTATTATTGTTCTATTAGCTGTCTTCAAAATTTATATTAAATCTCTCAGATTTTATAATGCTGTCTTATTTGGTTTATTTCTCACTTCACATAAATATTATTTCATTTTTTCCCCTTATTTTTTTTTATATTTAATTCTTGTTCTGCCCAGAACAAATTATGGCTTATTTCCGAGAAATTCTTGGTGCTCTCAAATTAGTATCTATCTCAAAGAATAACTGGAATATTTATATTAAGTATTTCTCTAAGAAATACTTGCAATGCGTTCACTACCGACTGGTTGAGAATTTCTAACTTACAGGTCGAAAATTCAAAATTTCACTAATATTGTCGTAAATATTAATTGAGTGATTTATAAAATTATTTTATTATTATTTATTAATGTTAATGTTAATATAAATATTAAAAAATAATAATATATAATAATAGTAATAGTAATAGTAATAATAATATACATTATATTATAAATATTAATATTTATATATTAAAATTCTTTAATATTATTATTGTATTTTATTATTAATTACTTTGATACAATATAGCGTATCAGCTAACAATGACCTTCAGTAAATTTCACAAAATACATAAAACAGAATACCAAAATGCTTATAGAAATATAATATATAAATTAATAATAAAAAGATATTTAAAATAATAAAATAATATAAATAAATAATGAATAATAAAATTATAATTTTAAATACAGAAAATAATTATATATAAATTAATACCTTTTAAAAAAATAAATTGTTTCTTTGATCTAGTTTTTGCATAAAAAATTATGAGACCATCCAAAAATATTTTGTGAAAAAAAAAAATTACATTTTTGGAAATTTATTGAATTTAAAATATATATATAAACATATTTTTCTATCATCAGCTACGATAAAAATACATATGCTTAATAAATAAAATATAAATTAATTAACATTAAACTATAATTTTTATTAACCGTAAATTAATAATTAACTATTTTTTTCTGCTTATAAAAATATTAATTATGAACGATAATTAAAAACACACAATGGCTAACAAACGTAATCAAAACATATATATTTTTTTTAAATATATAGATTCCTTTATTTTTTAATCATCTATAGCATTTTCTTATTACAAAGAGGAAAATAAATCCTATTCTTTTATGAATTTGGAGAATTTCCTAGAATTTTAAAGAATATTAAAAAGTGGGTATTTAAAATTTCTATGCAAGGGAATATCTGAATAACTAATATGATTAAAATGATTGTGCTACTTAAGAAAGTCTATATCAGTCTCATAAAGAATTCCACTTAATAAAATGTACAAAACAAAATATATCTGAAAATTAATATACATTGAAGTATTAATTATAATAAAAAAATAATTAATTAGCTTATATGATTACTATTTACTAATTACCATTTAATTATCGTGGAATAAAAAATGAACTACTTTTTAATTGCAGTTAATTTAAGATGAAAGAGATATTCTCTTTTTTTAATTGTTTTACAATGATGTTATTAGTAAAAATATGTAAATTCAGTGGATAAATTAATGTTTAATTGTCTATTTTTGCTGTTGAAATTTGAGAAGATAAAAACTGATTTATTTTAATTTGAAATTTATTCTTTTATTAGAAAAAATTAAAATATTCTTTAAAAACATTTTAAATTATTATCTTACAAAAATAAAACATACCATTTATGCATTATTATTTATATGCAAATCGCTTATATTTAAATAATATTTTAAACGAAATAAAAAATAAAAATTACAATATTATTTATGTATAAAGATATATTTAATGAATTAAGATATAAAATAGGATCTGAAAAATGTTAAAATTGTACATTTCCATAGCAAAATAATATTTTTTTCTTTCGTTTGCACATATTTTTAAAATTACATAATTTTTTTTCCTTTGTTGGCACATGTCTTAAAAATTGCATAAATTTTTCTTTTGTTTACTCATATTTTTAAAATTACATACATTTTTCTTTTTTTGGTCCATATTTTTAAAATTACAAAAATATTTCATTTGCTGGAACATATTTTGAAAATTACATAAATTTTTCTTTTGTTGGAACATATTTTGAAAATTAAATACATTTTTCTTTTTTCGGTCCATATTTTTAAAATTACAAAAATATTTCATTTGTTGGAACATATTTTGAAAATTACATAAAATTTTTCTTTTGTTGGCACATATTTTGAAAATTACATAAATTTTTCTTTTGTTGGCCCATATTTTTAAAATCATAAAAAAATGTTCTTTCTTGGCACATATTTTAAAAATTACATAAGTTGTTCTTTTATTAGCAACATTAGCTTAGATATTAGCAACATATTTTTACCATTATAGCAGATCTAATATATCTTCAATATACTACCTGTATATAAATTATTAAAAGGAAAATATGTATTCACTAGATGTATTCCACGTGTTTTAATTTTGAAATACATTTCCTTGCCAGAAAACCGATTTTCATACACCAAATATATCACGAAAACGGTTTTATTTGGATAATACCCTGTAACAGACATATCGATTTTGTAATAGTTATCCTAACAGTTAAGGACTCAATAAAATAGTTAGGAGATTTAGCTGAAGTAACTAATCTTAAATTTTATTACCTTATTAAATTATTAGTTCCTGTTTTATTTGAAAGTTTTTATATAAATAGTTTTGTAGAATGATTTTTATTGCAAATTACTTCTTTCTTGAAGAAAAGGAGATGAATAAATATTTTTATCGTTTTCTAAAATAGAACCTTTAATTAATATAGTGCATTTGGTACTTGTAAGCTGAAATATGAAATATATAAATAATGATATTTCTCTACAAGGTGTAGCTAAGGTGCAGTTAATGTTCAAGTATAAATCCTATCGTAAAACTGGATTATATATATGTATTAGTTAGTCAGAATTTTTAGCAAAATATAATCACATCTTATTTAAATACTTACATGTTTCAACGCCAGAATGAAGTCTCTAATCTGTAATGGTTTCTGTAATTTATTTTCTTTGTTGAGCATCTATGGGTCTTGTGTTCTGCGTGCATATGCCACAAATAGGCTATCGACAGGAAATCGACTTGTGGCAATTTTTTATTGCTCCAGGGCACATTTCCAATATCTATCCCCTATTTAAAAATTAAATATTTATCTATATCATAATTAACTCTATTAATCCAACACTTTACTTATAAACTTTGCTTCATAAAATCGTTCAACGCTTAATTAAAATTATTTTTTTCTAATGCGAATGATTTGAAGTAATCAAATTTAGTGATTATTCTTCAATGACAATAACACATAATTTTTAATTTTTATTTTCGTACAACGACAATTTTGAAAACAACACTTTCTGAACAGTCGAATAAATATTTAAACTCACCATGCACACTTTTAAACCATATTAGTTAACTTGTTTCTCACAAATTTAACATATGTACACCAGGCCAAGTTTAAATGAAACATAATGAAATAGAAGTCAAATTCCAAAGATTTATGCTTTCCCAACAACAGCTTAAAGCAAAAAAATTAAATTTCAATTTATTTTAACTTAATTCTTCAATTCCATTTGAATCTAACTCCTCTTAAAAGCAATTATAATAACTTAATAGAATCCAAATTGTGGTTTTCGAATATCAGCCACTTTGATCTGAGGTCTTTCGCACTGAAAGAGCACCAAAATGTAAAGGGGCAACTCAGCTCCAGACACAGTGATGTGCTGTGGTATAGTAGTAATAGTAATAATAGTAGTAGTAGTAGTAGTCATATTATACCGGTACTTAGGGTTTAAACTGGATTTCGAATGAGTACAAATACCCATGGCACCTTCGGGACTGGAATCCAAAAACGTATGACACCGAGGGCCAGATCGCTTGTCTCACGGCCTTATCAGGACCTACTCAGTTATTCCAGCTGCAATAAAAACATTTAATATATACATAAAAAATACTTTTCTCTCCAAACAATAGTTTATTTACTTAAACAAATTTTTTAGTTTATTTTAACCGAAACAAATTCCTTCGATTGTTTGGCCATTCAATTAGTGCTGATTCCCTAGCATCGGGAAACCTCAAAAACCTTGATTTACGGTCGCCAGCCTCCACCCGAATAGCTATTGCGGGCCAAAAGCAGCAGATTGTTGAGTTTTTTGCTCTACTTATTAGGCATTTCAATCAAAGGAAGCAATCAGGAGATTGGGAGGCAGCTCCTGACTTAAGTAATAGAAGTCGGGGACGAACGTCCCTTCGTCTTCTCCGCGGAAGAATGGATTATCTCTTCGTTCCAGACTAGCAGTTTCGTTTATTTGATAACTTAAGATTGATTCAAATGCGTATAAGTATTTGCAGCCCTATTTCTCAAGTGTGATTACTGTAGAGCTTTTATTGGGTTGAACGATTTGTACGTCTTCGTAATTGGATTGATAGAAATCAAAATTGCGTACTCAACTAGACAGACGTAAAACTCATCACATTACTAATACGTTTTTTTGTTTCAGTGACTCAATTAATAGACATTAATATGTCTTATGTTTAAATATAATACATAATTTTTGCTATCTATTTACTTCATTTGAAGTTTTATAGTAGGATTTTGATTTAATACGTCGGGCATAATAAATATATAATTATACTCACATTACATAAATTAAGATATTTAAATAACTGAAATTAAATTAAATTGACCTGGTGGCCGAGTGGCTGGCGTGCTGGTTCGAGCCTCGACAATTGATGTTTGTAGTGGTTCGGAATCCAATTTAATTCGTAGGTCTTGGTCTCATATGACCGTAGAGTGTTATAGAGCCCTATCAGACTTTTCACCCACATCATTCACAAACTGTAAAGAGACAACTCAGCTCCAGGCACAGTGTTGTGACGCTGTAATAGTAGTAGTACTCGTTATATTAGACCAGTACCTAAGGTATAAAGTGGATTCCGAACCCCTACAAACATCCATGGCACCGCTGAAACTCGAATCAGAAACCTCTCGTGAAACGATTCAGCAGGAATAAAAGCATTTAATATATGTATAAAAAATACCTTCCTCTCAAAAAAAAATAGTTTACTTTAATCTGAATAAATTCTTACGATTGTTTGGCCATTCAATTAGTTCTGATTCCCCAGCATACGGAAACCTCATAATCATGATTTACGGCCACCAGCATCCAGCCCCAATCGTTATTGTGGGCCAAAAGCAGCAGATTGTTGAGTTTGTTGTCCTCCTTATTAGGCATTTCAATCAAAGGAAGCAATCAGGAGATTGGGATGCAGCTCCCGACTTAAGTAATAGAAGTCGGGTACGAACGTTCATTCGTCTTCGGTCGCGGAAGAATGGACGATCTCTTCGCTCCAGACTAGCAGTTTCGTTTATTGGATAACTCAAGATTGATTCAAATGCATAGAAGTATTTGCAGCCCTATTTCTCAAGTGTGATTACTGTAGCGCTTTTATTGGATGGTACGATTTGTATGTCTTCGTAATTGGATTGATAGAAATCAAAATTGTGTACTTAACTAGACATGTTTAGAATACAAACGTAAAACTCATCACATTACTGATACGTTTTTTTTTTTTTCAGTGACTCAGTTAATAGACAGTAATATGTCTTATGTTTCAAAATAATAACTAATTTTTGCTACTTAATTACTTTATTTGAAGTTTTATAGTATGGTTTTGATTTCATATATCGTGCATATAAAATATATAATTACACATAAATTAAATATTTAAAAAACTTCAATTAAATTAAATTAAATTAACCTGGTGGCCGAGTGGCGAGCGTTCTGGCGCTCGGTAACACAGGTTTCTGATTCAAGTCCCCACAGTTGTAGTGGTTCGGAATCCAATTTAATTCGTAGGTATGGTCTCATATGACCGTAGAGTGTTATAGTGCCCAATCTGACTTCTCACCCACATCATTGACAAACTGTACAGGAGCATTTAAACTCTGTGGTGTAGTAGCAGCCGTAGTAGTAATAGTCATATTAGACCGGTAACTACGGTTAAATGGTGATTCCGAACTACTACAAACATGCATAACCGGCACCGCCGAAACTCGAATCAGAAACGTCTGGTGAAACGATTCAGCAGCAATAGAAAATTTAATATCTAAATAAAAATACCATTATTTCCAAAAAAATAGTTTACTTTAACCTAAACAAATTCCTTCGATTGTTTGGCCATTCAATTAGTCCTAATTCCCCGGCATCCTGAAAACCTCATAATCATGATTTACGGTCGCCAGCATCCACCCGAATCGCTATTGTGGGCCAAAAGCAAGCAGATTGTTGAGTTTTTTGCTCTCCTTATTAGGCATTTCAATCAGAGGAAGCAATCAGGAGATTGGGATACAACTCCCGACTTAAGTAATAGAAGTCGGGATGGACGAACGTCCATACGTCTTCTGCCGCTGAAGAATGGACGATCTCTTCGCACCGAACTAACAGTTTCGTTTATTTGATAACTCAAGATTGATTCAAATGCATATAAGTATTTGCAGCCCTGTTTCTCAAGTGTGATTACTGTAGCACTTTTATTGGATGATACGGTTTGTATGATGTCTTCGTAAATCTTTAATTGAATTGATAGAAATCAAAATTGTATACTTAACTTGGCATGTTCAGCTTACAGACGTAAAACTCACCACCATCAATGATCTTATTAAAATTTAGCTATTTTTTGTTTCAGTAACTCAGTTAAGAGATTGTAATATGTCTTGTGTTTTAATATAATACAAAATTTTTGCTTTTATTTAATTCCTTTATTTGAAGTTTTATAGTTTTACTTAATTCCTTTATTTGAAGTTTTATAGTTTTATTTAATTCCTTTATTTGAAGTTTTTTTTATTTAATACATTGTGTTTAAATACATATATAATTACACATAAATTACGTAAATTAAAATATTTAAATAATTTAAATTAAATCAAAAACAATGGGCTAAAAATAAAATGAATAAATAAAATTAAATTGGAATAAAATAAATTAAAATGAAATAAATGATTTCGGTGTGCTATAATATACTGTGACAAATATTTTTGTTTATAGAAAAAGATAGTTTTACCTTTTCTTTAGAAATTTAAATCAACGACAGATTTCTCAAATTAAACATTAGATCATGAATGTATTTTTTTTCCAATGCAGCTGGCAAACAGACATGGACGTCTGAGACGCCTTAAGGCAAATGCTGCACAGACGTTACTCACTTTGCATTACCCAGGGGGCGCGTGTAACTTGAAGATAAGCCCCGGACGCGGATTTACAATGACCCCGCAATGCTCTGTGATCCTATTAGACCGGGATCTACGGTTTAAAGTGAATTCCGAACCACTACACACATCCATGGCACAACCGGGACTCGAAACCGAAACGTGTGGTACCGAGCGCCAGAGCGCTAGCCACTCGGCCATTCAGGCATTTTATTAAATATATAATTTAGAAAAAAAGCAAATATAGTAATACTTAAAAAAAAAAATTTTTTATTTTGAAAACGAATCTAGTTTAAAAATTAAGAAAAATTATGAATAATATTTGAAAAGGCTTTTTATAATTAAATGTATTATATTTCTCATAGTTGATGATTAGTTCTGCAATAATATAAATGCTCATAAATACAAATTGGGGCCTGATGGATGAATGATTATAGCTATGGCGCGTGGTACGACAAGTTTCGGGTTCGAGTCGGTGCAGTTCTATTGACATGTTATTCGCAATGCTATTGATGTTTGTAGTGGTTTGGTGTGTTCTACAGTCATTTTGTACTCACTTTATGCTAATTAGACCAGGACCTGCAGTTTAACGTGGACTCTAACAACTAACAGACATCCATTACAGTGTCAGGATTCGAACCTGAAGTCTGTTTAGTGGTACAGAATCCCTTTTAAAAATGTAGTTATCTGTGTAAAATGACTGTTGGATACAGGGCGAGCACATCTATCCCTTAAAAAAATATATATATATCTTATGTTTCGTAATCAAGTAGAAGGCTTTGGAATGCCATGGGGCTTTCACGGCATTGAGGAAGATAACTGCACATTAAATTATTAAATTTTTGTGCATAGAGCTTAATAAAATCCTAACTAATAAATAGTTTATTCATTCTACTTTAATCATCTAAATTGATGATTTTTTTCTACATTTAAAAGTACATATTTTTTTAATGCAACTACTTTTTTAAATAACGATGATGATCAAAATTTCTAAATTTATTAAGAACATTAGAATGACAAGCTAAAATATAACCGAGACATTTGTAGGAATTAATTAAAAAGTGCATATAAATTAAAGAAATGAGCAATAAATTTTAAAAAATAAATAGATAAAAGTAAAGTCGTCAAGATTTTATGTTTAATGGTTCTTTTTTTTTTAAATCCTGTTTTTTATTCATAACGATATACTAATTAATCAGATTGGGTTATTATTATATTAAGTGAGCTGCATATTTTTAAGATTAGACTTTAGATCTTGAACGCATTTTATAAAATATGTAGTTTAAGGGAAAAAATGAAAGTAGTATTAGTTAAAAAAAATACTTTTCTTATTTAGAGAAAGAATAAAATAAAAAAAAATTATTATTTTAAAAATTAAGAAAAATTATGAATTTTATTTCAAAATGCCTGATGTAATTAGATGTATTATGGAATTTCTCATATTTAGAGTACTGCAAGATTATAAATGCTTGAATAATGATGTAAATCAAAATTTCTAAATTTATTAATAACAGGAGAATTGCAAGATAAAATAATGCTGTATATTTGCATATAATTAATTAAATAGTGCTTGTAAATTTCAAGAAATGGTCAATAAATTTAGAAAAAAACTTATTTTTTTAAATGAATAAAAACAAAAGCATCTACATTTTATGTTTAAATATTGTTAGGATATTGTTCCTTTTTCATTCATCTAATTTGATTAATTTTTCTACATTTAAATTTACATATTTTTTAATGTAAATACTCTTTGAATAATGATGATAATCACAGTCTAAATTTATTAATAACATTAGAATGTCAAAATAAAATAATACAGAAACTTTAGTGGCAATTAATTAAATAGTGTTTATAAATTACAAAAAATGTACAATAAAGTAAAAAAAAAAAATTTAAGCGGATAAAAAACAAAACTTCAACAGTAATCCGTATTTTTTTTTTAAATCATGTTTTTTATCCATGTACATTATTATGATTAACCAGATTGGGCTATTATTATAATAAATCAAATGCAGATTTTTGAGATTAGACATTAGATCATATATACATTTTATAAAATATTCAATTTAAGGGAAAAATGAATGTAATAGTAAATAAAAAATTAAATTAAAAAAATACATTATTTAGGGGAAAATAAATGTAGCATTAGTTAAAATAATTAAAAGAACTTTTTTTTTAATTAGAAAATGCTTTGTATAATTAAATGTATTAGGAAATTTCTCATTGTTCTTCAAGAGTATAAATGTTTATAATTCCACATTAAAATATTATATTTTTGCATATGGATTTTACTAAAATCCCAAATAATAATTACACTATTCATCGTGTTATAATCTAATTTGATTAATGATTTTATACATTTAAAATTGGTTTTTTATTGTAGATACTTTATTTATATTTTTAAAAAAATGCAACATTTTATGTTTATTTCTTAAATCCTGATTTTTATTCTTATACGATATAATAATTAATAATGATGAATGATGATAATCAAAGTTTATAAATTAATTAATAACATTGGAATATTAACATAAAATAATACCTATACATATGAAGTAATTAATTACACAGTTTTATAGATTACAAAAAATGGTCAATAAATTTTAAAAAAAAAACTTATTATGTTATTTTTTTTTTTTTTTTTTTTTTATTTATATACGATATAATAATTAATCAGATTGGGTTATTATTATTATATAAAATCTCTTTCAAGAATATTAAATGGCGAAGGTCACTGTAAGGGTTGCAACATTTTTTTTTTTTTTTTCTTTACTAATCGTCTTGAAAGATGTGATCAGAGTTCCATCCATTACAGCCAAAAACATTGTTGAATAATCGTTTGCGTCCTAAAAAAAAGTTGGTTTCGGTCTAATTTGATTTTCTGGAGTAGGGCTGCAAAACCTATTCCGTATAAAGAAAAAAATTATCATGTATCGTAATCTGCCAGTCGGCAGACAGCCTTGGCCTACCATAGGGCTGATACGCCATTGAAGAATAAAAGTACACATTAAAATATTAGATTTTTGTTTATGGTTTTTAATAAAATCCTATTTAATATTTAGATTATTCATCATATTTTAATCATCTTATCATCATCATTCTCACAACAGACCCATGAGGGGCCAAGACTGCCTGCTTACTGGCAGATTTCAAGACAGGAGATGTTGTCTTTTTACGGGGTAGAGTTGTCAGCCCTACGCCTAACGCTCTACGCTCGTATTAGACCGAGATCTACGGATTAAAGTGGATTTTGAACCGCTAGAGGTATTCAGGGCACCACTGGGACTCCAACCCGAAGACCTTTGTGACACGAGCACCATAGCGCTAGCCGTCATACCCCTTTAATCATGAAATTTGCAAATTTGATTAATTTTTTTCTGCATTTTAATTTACTTATTTTTTTTTAATATAACTAATTTTATGAATAATCATGATAAACAAAACGTCTAAATTTTTTAATAACATTAGATAGGCAAGATAAAATAGAAAAAAATAATACCTATACTTTGGTAGCCATTAATTAAATAGTGATTAGAAATTACAAGAAATGGTCAATAAATTAAAAAAAACCTATTTTTTTAATGAATAAAAACAAGTGCATCAAAATTTAAGGTTTAATATTTATAATCCAGTTTTTTATTCATATACGATCTAATAATTAATAATGATGATGATTATGAATGATGAATGATGATCACGATGAAAATCAAACTTTCTAAACTTATTAATAACATTAGAAGGACCAGATAAAATAATATCGATACTTCTATAGCAATTAATTAAACAGTTCTTATAAATTACAAGAAATACTCAATGAATTAATATAACTTTTTTCAAAGAATAAAAACAAAAAATACAACAAATTTTGTTTAATTTTATTTAAATCCTGTTTTTTTATTCATATACGATAATAATTAATCAGATTGGGTTATTATTATATGAAATCTCCTTCAAGAATATTAAATGGCGAAGTTCACGGTGCAAGATTTTTTAATATTTTTTGTTACTAATCGTCTTGAAAGATGTGATCAGAGTTCCATCCATTACAGCCAAAAACATTGTTGAATAATCGTTTCCGTGTTCAGTAAGGATGAACAAATCTTATTAGTTAAAAGCTGAACTTGTTTCAACATAATTAATCTTCCTGGACCAAAAAAAAACCCGACTTACCTCTGATCTTTAATAATTAATGATTTTCCGCCATTTGATATCGCATTTAATCATTCAATAGTGTCATTCCTTTAATTATACTTCTGCAAGAAATATAGTAATGGTTATTCCGCTATTAGTTAGTTCTTCCAGGAAATTTGGTTTGGTTTGGTAGTTTATATTAAGTTTAGTCACACGAGAAATTAAGCATTTAATTAATAACGAAAGATTCATTTTGTTGTATTATGGTTTTTTTTTTGTTTTACAAAAATCGTCAGAATTAATTTTGGATTCAATTGCATTTAACATTTGTTTTTAATTAAGGTCATTTTTGTAAAGTGCATTTGAGGTTTCACATTTCGATGAGTGAATTTTAACGATGCTCTTACACAAATTGTGTTGAAGTATTATCTCTAAAAATACTGATTGATATATATATATATATATATATATATATATATATATATATATCATCAGATATATTAGATTTACTTTATGTGTATAATTGTAAGATATTTTCTGTACAATTTTTATAAATAACAATGTCATTAATTACACATTTTGTTAAAAGAATACAATATCTTATACAGCATTATTAGAGCATTTTATAATAGTTAATATTAGCGCGTTATTATTAACTTCTTATGCAAATATGCTGTACAGAAAATTACAGATAAAGAGATTAGAGAGTTTTTGCATAACGTTTTTGTATTGTCCGATATTGTTTTCTTCCTAGCGCGCATGCTCATAGGAAACAGTGTACCCAGTGCGCATGCGTATCTGTAATACTGCACTACTGAGCTATTCCTAAGAGTATGCGAGCTAGGAAGAAAAATCTCGGACGATAAAAAAACGTTATGCAAAAACTCTCTATTATTCCAAGCTCTATTATAATATAAGATGACAAATATTATATTATTCATAGAATATTCATTCACAGAATTCATACAATGTTATATTACACTGAAGTGACAAAAGTCATGGGATACCTCTTAATATCGTGTCGGCCCTCCTTTCGCCGGCGAAGTGCAGCAACTCGACGTGGCATGGACTCAACAAGTCGTTGGAAGTCTTCTGCAGGAATATTGAGCCATGCTGTCTCGATAGACGTCCATAATTGTGAAAGCGTTGATGGTGCAGGATTTTGGGCACAAACAGACCTCTCGATGATGTCCCATAAATGCTCGATGGGATTCATGTCGGGCGATCTAGGTGGCCAGATCATTCGTTGGAATTGTCCAGAATGTTCTTCAAACCAATCGCGAACAGTTGTGGCCCGGTGACATGGCGCATTGTCATCCATAAAAATCCCATCGTTGTTTGGGTACATGAAGTCCATGAATGGCTGCAAGTGATCTCCAAGTAGCTGAACATAAGCATTTCCAGTCAATGCTCGGTCCTGTCGCACCAGAGGACCAAGTCCATGCCATGAAAAAACAGACCACACCATTACGGAGCCACCACCAGCTTGAACAGTGCCTTGCTGACAGTTTGGGTCCATGGCTTCGTGGGGTCTGCGCCACACTCGAACCCTACCATCAGCTCTTACCAACTGAAGTCGTGACTCATCGGACCAGGCTACGGTTTTCCATTCATCTAGGGACCAACCGATAAGCTCACGTGCCCACGAGAGTCGCTGCAAGCGATGTCGTTCTGTCAGTAAAGGCACTCGAGTCGGTCTTCTGCTGGAATAGCCCAAGAAAGCCAAATTTCTCCGTACAGTTCTAAGAGACAAGTCCTTTGTACGTCCCACATTGATTTCTGCGGTTATTTGACGCAGTGTTGCTTGTCTGTTAGAATTTACGACTCTTTGCAGACGTCGCCGGTCTCGGTCGTTAAGTGCAGGCGGTCGACCACTGCGCTGTCCATGGTGGGATGTTATGCCTGAAATTTCATACTCTCGGCACACTCTTGACACACTGGATCTTCGAATGTTGAATTCCCTAACGATTTCCGAAATGGCATGACCCATGCGTCTAGCTCCAACTAACATTCCGCGTTCAAAGTCTGTTAATTCCCGTCGTGCGGTCATCATCACGTCAAAACCACTTCACATGAATAACTTGAACAGAAATGAAAGCTCTGCGAAAGCACTGCGCATTTATACCTGTTCTACGCGATGCTACTGCCATCTGAAAATTTGCATATTGCTATCCCATGACTTTTACCACTTCAGTGTATAAGGAGATAACTAATATATATTCCTGGACTATTTTATATTATTTAAACTGATCATAGTAAATACTCCAAGATTTGATTTTAATAAAAGTAATAGTAACACAATGATGACACCAAGTGAAATCCATTAATTCTTCTAGGTTGAAACGGTATTGTGTTTCAATCTTGCGGGAATAAATCATTCGCCACATGTTATCGCTGGGATGTTATATTATAAAAAGCATACATACATGATATTATTCATAGATTATTTTATATTATTTGAATGAATTATAAAAATTACTTCAAGATTTTAATTTATGTGAAAGTAATAGCAACACAATTATTATACAAGTGAATTTCATTATTTCCTCTGACTTAAAAGGGAATTTGTTTCAAATTTTACAAGAATACATCGTTCGCCAGATGTAATCGCAAGAATGTTATATTATAAGGAGATGACAAATATTATATTAAACATGGATTATTTAATATTATTTGAACGAATTATATAAAATACCCCAAGATTTAATTTTAAATAAAAGTAATTTCATTAATAGTATTATTACACCAAATATAATTCATTAATTCTGCTACGTGGAAATGTTTTTCTGTTTGAAACCTTGCAATAATACATCATTCATCAAATGTAATCTTTATGATATTATATTATTAAGAGATGATAAATATTATATTATTCATGGACTATTTTATATTATTTTAAAGAATTTTATATAACACTCCAAGAACTGATTTTAAGTAAAAGTAATGGTAACACAATTATTACAAAAAAGTAAGCGAAATTCATTCATTTTTCCAGGTTGAAACGGTATTGAGTTTCAAATCTTGCGAGAATAAATCATTCTCCAACTCTTTCCTGGCTTTTAAATATGTCTGGCCCATGCACTTAAATGAGTTCTTCCTCCTACTGAAAAGCTATCATGCATTCTTTCGAATTCATTTCGTGTGCGAGTTATAAGAGATGATGAAAAACGCATCTGAATTTGAAAAAAAAAAATAATAATTTATGCGATTTCTTTCCAAAAATAAATACGAGATCTCCTCTGCATGAATTCGTTATGAAAATGGTGAAGCAATTATGATAGACGTCCACCGTAAAGGGAATTTTCATCAGGGCATAAACTTTTTAAGAGGGGATGTCCGTTCATTAAAATTGTGTAATTTTTGTTCCATCACATTCATCATTCATTAAAATTGTGTAATTTTTGTTCTGTTATATTCATCATTCATTATAATTGAGTAATTTTTGTTCTATTACATTCATTATTCAGTAAAATTGTGTAATTTCTGTTCTGCTAAATTCACCATTCATTAAAATTCAGTCATTTTTGTTCGGTTGCATTCCTCATTCATTATAACTGAGTAATTTTTGTTCTATTACATTCATCATTCATTAAAATTGTGTAACTTTTGTTCTGTTACATTCATCATTCATTAAAATTGTGTAATTTTTGTTCTGTTACATTCACCATTCATTAAAATTCAGTCATTTTTGTTCGGTTGCATTCCTCATTCTTTAAAATCGAGTATTGTTTGTTCTGTTGAAATAGTCATTTATTAAAATTGGGTAACTTTTGTTCTGTTGCATTCACCATTTATTAAAATTGAGTAATTTTTGTTCTGTTTTATTCATCATTCAATAAGATTGAGTTTTTGTTCTGTTATATTAATCATACATTAAAATTGAGTATTGTTTGTTCTGTTGAAATAGTCATTTATTAAATTTGAGTAACTTTTATTCTGTTTCATTAACCGTTTATTAAAATTGAGTAATTTTTGTTCTGTTTTATTCATCATTCAATAAGATTGAGTTTTTGTTATGTTATATTCATCATACATTAAAATTGAGTATTGTTTGTTCTGTTGCAATAGTCATTTATTGAAATTGTGTAACTTTTGTTCTGTTACATTCATCATTCATTAAAATTGTGTAATTTTTGTTCTGTTACATTCACCATTTATTAAAATTCAGTTATTTTTGTGCTCTTTCATTCATTATTTATTAAAACTGAGAAATTTTTGTTTTGTTCAATCCATCTTATTAATTGTGAGAACTATGCAAACATTTACTCCGCTTTTGTAACAAATAAGACAATTAGATAAAGGTACAGAGATGATATTGAGATAATGAGTAAGTATGGTAAGTATGGATAAGTATGGTAATACAGTTCTTCTAAATCGAAATAGTTAACTAGTTAAACCTTACATAACCTTAAAAATGTACTCAATACATTACCGTGCTTCAAACTTTTAAAATGAAACTATAAAATAAGAAAGGGCAATTTCAAGTATGTTATGGAAGTGAAAATTTTCAGTATCAGGCAATTGCAACTGAATTTCATTCATTACAATGGGATGGTTTACTAGTAAATGTGCAAATATCAAATATAAAATGTGCAATAATAAAAATAAAAATAAATTTTGAATTGATTTTATCCAGATGAATAAATTACCTCTTTCAACACATACTTTGAACATTTATTATGATTTTAGTTTGCAGAATCATTTTTAATTGATTTAACTTTCAAATCTTATACACCGATATACAGCTATATACATCGGTGATACAAATTAAGAATACTTGTATATTTTGTAAGTTTTTTCGAAAAATAGTGTGTCAAAGTATAAAATATTGCTTCCATAAACGCAAATCTCTTGGGTCGAATGTGTCTATGTTTACGAATACGACTACGAACGCGTATGTGTGTTGCATATAGATGAGTTCCAGCGCACGTGGCAATTTTTGATTTTCTTTTCGTCACACGTTCTGGTAAGTTCCGAGGCTTTTTTCTCCAACATATGGAAAAGTTTAAAAGCAAAAAGTTAAAAAAGGTTAGTACCGAAATATAGATGATGGTGAGTTGCAAGGAATCACGGAGAAACTGGAATTAGGACAGTATAAACAGCATATTTTTAGAGAGTCATAGCACAGTTTTTGTATCTGACTTATAGAAACACTTTGAAGATACTGAATATACAGACAGAAATGTTGGGAATGATCATCGAAAAACCATGAGGGCAATTGAAGATCGACATGTCCTATTACAGCGAGACGTAACCTCTATTCTTTAGATTTCGTGACTTTCATACTGTTATCATGCCGTTCTTTTGTTGAAGTTCTACACGTTTTTTAGGTACTGATACTGATATGCACTGGCTATAAAAATTAAAAATATTTGCATGTTTTTGAGGATTCTCATGAAATATCGAATAAAAAAAATATCTGAATTTTAGAAGCTTTTATTTGCAGTTAATTAGTTTTCCTTTGCCACTCTACTGTCGTTTTTTACACCCTTTAGTCTAATTAGACCATAATCTACAGTTTAAAGTGGATTCGAACCCCTAACAAGTATCCACTACGTTCCATGTTATGCAGCCATATTATACCGATACCTATTATTCAACGGGGATCAATAAAAACATCCATGGCACCTCCGGGACTCATAGCTGAAACCTGTGCCAACGAATGCCACAGAGCTAGTCATAAAGCCATCATGCCCCTTCTTTGGTACTTGTGGTGGTGAAGCCTGTGGTACCAAAGGCCATTTTATTTGCAGATGAATGTACGAGATATGTTTGCAATTACTGCTATTTGCGTAGTTCTCGTTTCTGCGCCCAAGACACTGTTTTTAGCATTTGACGGTACGCATGAACGGCGGATCAATGGGATAACATCTTTTAAAATAATAATTATAAGACAGAATAATGATTTTAAATATCCTATTAAAGTTTACAGCATTATTCCGTGTATCTGTTATTTTCTACATGACTATAATACCAATTTTTTGAACTATTTAAAAAATTTCTTCTATAAATAAGAATATCCATATAAACATATCTTATAAAAGCCGTATTCTTGAAAAAAGGGATGCATTATTTTATATATTTCAAAACTTCATTTATATCACTTTTCATTTATATCACATCATTTCACTTTATATATTTAAAAAATTTATTTTTTTAATTTTATATATTAAAAAACTTAGCCCCTTATTTTTTTTTTAATTTTCGTCATCATCAGGATGGTTTCATTAAACCAATTACATCATTATTCACGCCTCAAAATAGTGCATGTATAAATATTAGATACATTTTATAAAACAATATATTAAAGTTTTTAAGTTTTATTAAAAATCTTATTAATTTAAAGTTTCATTAAAAATCAATTTAAAATTCAAAAGTTTTATTGAAAATCAATTTAAAGTCAAATCAATTTATAAGTTTAATATTTAGTTACTTTAGTTATAAGTTTAATTAGTTTAGTTTCAGTTAGTTTTAGTTAGTTTAAATAGTATAGTTATTGTTAGTTTAGTTATAATTTTTTGTATAGTTTTAGTTAGTTTAGTTATAAGTTTTATTAAAAGCTTTATTAACGCATTCCTTAACCATATATATTTATATTTAATCTGTATCTTAAATATTCTAAATAATTTTTAAAATAATGATTTTAAAAATAATGCTAATGGCATAATTTTGATTTCTGTTTTAAAAAAAAACAAAAAACTCTTCCAAAAAAAAAAACTATTTTCACATCTCCAAAATAAAAATAGAAAAAAATCATACATCTATGATTCATTAGAAACGAAAATATGTGTATCCAAAACAATTTAAGACACGCATAAAATTCGATAAAGCCATATGAAGGTTGTTTCGAAACGCGCAGTACAAAAATACCTATTGTTTGCCTTCCTCTTTTTTCAATCTGTGCAAAGTTAAAGAAAGGATAAAGGGCTTATCCAAATCCTTTCTCTTACCAAAGTCGGAAGATATCGAAACTTCCTTGCTTGTTCCACCTTGCTTGTTTCGGAGTACATACAAAAAAAAAGGAAATTTAAAGTCTCCTTTTTATGCAAAACTTTCTCTATAGATTTAAAAAAAGATTATTTCTCGGGGACCTAGATCTTTTTTAAATCAGCTTGAATTTCAAACATACTTCGATAAAGAATATTTGTAAATTAAGATGTAAAACACATAGGTTGATATAAAATATATTAAGATAATTCAACCAAAATTTATAATAATTTTTTTTCTAAAATTGTAATTATCAAATGCTTTTGAGACTAAAATTAATTATTCGTTTTGAGTTTATACTAGTATAGTTCATATAGGCTAGTATTCGATTGCCAATTAATTACAATAGATAACGTACGGATTGCTTGGTTATCGGACAGAGTGTTTCGCATCAATAGTTGAAAGGATATGGTTCACTTTCCTTTGTCCCTCTCTTTTTTTCCTTTGTTTCATTTCTTGTATACTAAAGTTCCAATTAGCCCAGATTTAACCTATGATGATCAAATACTTTACAGATCACCGACTGCCAATCAATTACATCAGAATTATGGGAGTTCAAAAGGCTATTGTGACAATGTGTCTCACTCTTATAGTTGGATTTCATTGTTTCGATTTACATTTAATATAATAATATAATATAATTTAGTATGTTAAACTCATTATAATACAAAAATTTGCATATTAAACATTATATTACAATATAAATTCGCATACTGTACTGATTTATACATATGCCAATAATATAAACTACATGAAGAAAAAGACCAGAAGGTTATGAAGGAATTAGGAAGGTTATGAAGGAATTAGGATGGTTATGAAGGAATTAGGAAGGTTATGAAAGAAGGACGCATCTAAACTATCAGATAAAGTGTATATTGTATGGCTATTGTGTCAAAGTTTTTGAGGAAAACATTGTTGTTGTTTATTATCCCATTTGGTAGCCATCTAGACCAAGCCACCCACTAATCCGTATGGACTCATGGTTGAAGGGAAAAGGGGTCAGCTTCTGTAGTGATGGAGACCCCATATATAGAAGTCAGAATTGACTCCGAGACGCTCTACGGTCGTATGAGAGTGGGATCTACAGCTTAAAGTGGATTCCAAACCACTACAAATACCCATGGAACCGCTAGAATTCGAATCCGAAGTCTGTGGCACAGGGCGCCAGAGCGCTAAACACTCGAACATTCAGGCCCGAGGAAATGTTAATTGAGAGTATTGAAAAAAATACCATTTATAGACTAAAATATAATCTCATTTGACATACTTCATTTCTTTTTCCCTCCAGAAGAATTTTATAATCATAAGTACTCTAAAAGAACTAAATATTTTCATTTAGAGTATTTATAATATTAAAAAAAAACTAGGCCTAATCAAAAGTGTCAATATGCCATAAAATGTTCATTCGTAGCAGGTGCCGGAATCCTACCAAATGGCCGATTGGGTATTATGTACTGTGCGAATGCTGGGGAAATCCCGGCCACTGAATCGAATTGAGATAACGATCGTTTGACCCAGAGGGGAGTTCGCTCCAATTGTCAGAACTATCTCTCCCATCTGCTGTTCCGAAGATGTCACTGGAGGCGATAACGATCCGACAAATTCATTTGTGGGGATTCACTCCCCTTCACCGTAATAGGGTGTGGCTTAATCACGAAACAATATTACGAGTGTATAAACAAGTGCGAATAGTAAGTCTTTGGAATTATTTGAACATCAACAAATTAAATACATAAAATAAGCCTTGGAAAAACTAATGTTTTTCATTACCTTATTATACAAAAATTATTTCAGAATACTCATGAATATATGGTTAAGTATTTAACTAGCATTTAGGAGATATGATATCTGAATACGCTGCCAATGCAAGTTTAAAGCAAGGTGACTCTTAGGTGATAGTGATTTTAGGTATAGTAGATGTTTCTCATCTACTGTTAGGCTACTATTTGTGAGTTTTCCGTGTTTTCTGCAAGGCATTAAAAAAATACGAGGTAGATAGTTCTCCATGATGTTTTCGATTCTGTATTTTGATTTAACATAATGAATCTCTAAATAGATTGAGATGCAACTTAATCAATGTAACCCCGGTAGCATCATGTGTGGCTTGCTACATTGCATTCACATTGTGCCATTATAGTGTGAACAAGCATTGTTAAAATGGTCAAGTATACCATCTAGTGATTTTGCAGCTTTCTCATCCTCCCCAACGGAAGGACATTCTATCCTAAGTATTTCTCTTGCCGGTTTGAGGCATTGGCATGCTTTTTTTAGTAACATCTCGTCGGTTTTCGAATCCAGCACCCTTTTTATAATACTCAAAGCAATACCCAATTTCCCACAATGAATATATTTAGAGAAACACAAAATATTATTACAAATTGATGTTTTCAATTCCACACATAATGAAACACTACATTGCTTGAGAGGCAAAATATCCAACGTTCCCTAGGTAGCATCATGGGTGACTTGCTACATTGCGTTTACATTTTACCACTGCAGTTTTGAACAAGAATTGTCTAAGAAACCATCTTCAGGATTTACACTTTCCTCACCATGTCCAACGTAAGAACATTCCATCCTAACATTTATAGTGTCAATTCAAGGAATTGACATACTTTTTTTTCTGTTTGACATTCTTTGTCAGATTTAGAAACAAGCATGCTTTGTTATGATACTCAGAGCAATACCAACCTGCCAAAAATGACCTATTCAGAAAGGCGCAACACAATTATATCACAAATATCCATATTTTAAAGAAGAATCCACTTTGTTTTATTTAAAATTGATTTTTGCCTTTAAAGTTTTCCGATTATACTTTAATACAAGATCATTATGCAAATGACGTTGGAATCTGCAATCAGCTGGCAGCACTCCAAAAGTGAGTCGAGATGAGATGTTTCATCACCTTCACACGCAGTTTCATCACAACGTGGCAGCCTCCCGTGCGAGAAACTCTCTTGAATGGAGCCAAATCGAATTCCAGCTGTTAGTTCTCAACAGAATCTCCAGTCTGGCCATTTCAATATGAATAGGGAACCAGCACTTTGGCAAGAAATTGGCGTCAAAGGATCCTTTTTACCCGATGAATCTCCTTTGAGTTTGCTTCATTGTTAGATCGCCATTCAGTTCGCCAATTCCGAATTCGTCTTGCATAGGGGAACTTGGCTGTAAAATAAAAAACAAAAATTGCGAAAAAAGAAACTTGGCGCAGAGGTTCTTTTCTCTAAATATATGAGATATCGACATTTTTGATGTAAGGAGCGAAATACATAATAAGTTTGAGAACATTAATTTGTTTTTGCTGTTTTTATTTGAAATGAAAACAATAATTACATTTTCTTTTTAATAAAGTTACGTACATATACATTTTATATTTGTCTAATGCTAGGCACTATGACTTTTTCTTTCCTTTTCTTGACAATCAATCTCCTACCTAGGACAATGAATCCACTACGAGTTAGTAACAGTGAAACATTGGTGTGCCTCACATATACCAGGAAACACACCACAGACGAGAATTGGAAAAAAACAATGCCTAACTGAAAGGCTTAGGGACACTTATTGGTGTGTGTGTCGTTTGGGATAAAATAAGTAAACCTTCCACCAGGCAGCCTGACTAACGATGATTATAGAGAGTAATTTAACCCCTTCCACTCATGCTAGTTTTTTACCGGACAGTAGTACGACAATCAAAGAAAACATGGGCGACAATAAGGAAATAGTATGACAGAAAAGCCTGGAAAATTCATTACGTCTTCAATGAAGATATGTTCAATTGTCATATGTTTTACATTAGATCATTCAGATATGTATCAAATTCATCATCATCAAATGGCAGCCGGTTTTTTTTTTTTTTTTTTGTAAAGCATTATATGCTACCACAGATTGGATTGAATACTCGCAAAGTAAATACTAGGTATACCCAGAAGAGGCATTTGGAAGCCTACACCCTCCTCAACTTCCTCTTCGATTTCAGAGGAAAAAACCTTTCAAGTCTACAGTTTTACCACTCCATGGTAAAACTGTAGACGGCATGTACATATATCATGGACATGGACATGATTTTATGTGTCCATGCTGGGTATAAAACCAAAGATGGGTATAAACCATGGTACGTTATAAACTGGGATATAAATCATGGTACCATAATATAAACTGGGGTATAGAGCATGGTACCATGGTATGAACCGGGATATAAACCATTGTACCGTGGTATAAACTGTGGCATAAATCATGGTACAAAATGAAAGATGGGTATAAAACCATGCATGTAGTACATGGGTTTCATTTCAGAAGTACATACTGTTCATACTGTTTCAACCTCAAAACCCAACTTGTTATCCCCAAGTTACTCCAGCCTCGTTTCTAAAAAAAAACATCAAGGGAAATTACAGTTAACTTTTCCAAAATATTTCTCCTTTTTTCTCGCAAAATAAAGTCTTCCATCAGTACAAACCTATCAATCTCCACAACCCCAAACTGAGGGTAAAACACTGAAAAGATTCGGCACAATGCACTTTTGCGTCACTGTCGTCCTGCATGGAAGCAGAATCCCTTATGTTTATTTAATGCACTCGGGAGTGTTCTTTCCTCAAAAATTCCTTTTAAAGTGTATTTGTTTGGAAAGCGTTCTCTTCTTTGTGCATGCGTTGATACGATTCCTTGATATCTTTTATCCTGCAGAAGATGTGAAGCTTTTTATTTGAATTCATCCCCACGTGCCTCGCCTGATGTGTATGGATATCCCATTTTCCACTGTCTGTAGACAGAATAATGTTGCATTTTAAAGAGGAAAATGTTTCTTTGAAGTAAAAAAAAAAAATATGTATGGCAATTTTATTGCTCAAGGATTAAAATGTATTTGTATAATTCATGAATCCACAATTGTCGAGAATTGCATGGCTTTTGTTGAAAGACTAGTAGTACTAAGGAAACCAGATTTATCTTAGCATATATTATATTCCAAATTATGTATAAGGAATGATCTCGGAAAAAATCTGGGTCAGATAGTATTTTTCTTTTTGAGGTACAACTTCATATTACATTTACTATTATTATTTAATCTCCATTGAGTTGTCCTTTGTCCTACTTATGTATACCACAAATATCGAATGTAGATGAGGGAAGAATTTGTTTTGGAGAAGATTTTTATGGTAAATGCCCACATTCACTCTTCATATGGAATAAATAGGTAAATATAAATATTGATATGAGTCTTTTATTTATTCTGTTTTTTTAATCCCCTACTGAAAGAGGTGACTCAGCGACACCTGTCATTGAGTTCAACCTGAGACTTGCTGCAATCTAGGTGTACATTTTAGCACTGGATCATAAATCTAGCATGTTGCTCTTATTTTGCGTTAAAAAACAATGTTTGTTTTACTTTCGATGTTTTTTTACCAACTAAACGTTTGAATATATCTCTTTCTTACTATGTAATAGAGTAAAATGATAGTGGCCTGATGGCAGACTAGCACTCTGGTGCTCGGCCCTACAGGGTTCGGGCTCGAGTCCGGGTGGCGTCATGGATGGTTGTTATGGTTCGAAGTCATCCTTAAACTGCAATTCACTATTTAATATGACTGTTGGGTGTAGGGACGAAATTTCCACTAACATCTTTTGCCTCAAAATTTGCTAGCAGGTAAAAGGCTTTGAACCCCCATGGTGCTTCTGTGCCAATGGAGGGAAAAAAAAAAAAAAAAAAAAAAAAACAGGTGACTTCGTTTGACATTATTTTTTAAATATGTCACAAATAAGTAGTAGATTTACTGCTGTACGGAGAGATGTTTAACTTGACATTTATTGATACTGATAAAAAAAATAAATAATTAAAACTGCAGACTGAGCTCTTTCTACATTAACCCAATTTTTTATTGCAATTTTGAACAATAGTGTCTATGTATTTAAACTTCACCACTGTTTTTTGGGGATATATATTTAATATGATTAATATATAGTCTATATATTTATCTGCAAAAACAGTGCATATTTTTATTTCAGGTTCAAACTAAGCTTTTGAAATTTAGAATGTAAAAAATTTTCTTTTATTTTTTATAAAATTTATTAATTTAGTATTTTAAAAAATACCTTTCAGCCTTTACTTTTTACTTGCGTACATGTACATGTGACTCTAATCTGTAAATGTGTTTGGGTATTTTTAGCCTGCCGATCAAAAGTAAAAAAATAACTCAATTTCCTAAATTCTAATGTTTATTTCCCTTACCGCAAAAGTAATCTCAGAATCATTTCCAGTTTATACATATGACTACACCATTAAGGTGACAATAATCTGTAAAAGTACGAATTCAGGATGATGGAACTTTATATTCCCTGAAATCAACTCATAATTTATTTTGTTTGAGCAGTAGTTGAAATCTAGTTACAGTAAGTTGATTTCAATTGTAGTAGTAATTTCAGTTGAAATCAATTTACATTGGTTTCTGAAAAATTGAGAGTAGTGATTTGAGCTTATTTAAGACATTTCAGAAAGTTCGTCCATTGTTAAATATATGAACTTTCCACCTACATATATTTTTCTTACATATCACTTAATTAAGTGTGGAAACTTTTGAAAAAAAATCTTTAATACAGTTGTCTTTTCTTTATTACAGTTAGCGTGATTAAATATGTAACATTCAGTTACCTGCCAATAATATATTGTAGTAACTAATTATTTAGATGTAACGTTTACTTATACAATAATATATCCTACATTGGAATGTTGATCTACATCTATGGAGATTTGGTTTGTCGACGGCCCCTGCCAAATCCTTTCGCAACACAAACCGTTCGCATTTACATGTGAAGGCAGTCAAAGGACTGGCTTAAAAGAATCCCGAATCCCCAGTCTGGGAATGACGGATTATGTATTATTGAGCGCTGGAACAACCCGATGAAAGAGAAAATTCTTCCTGCCATCGATGGCAAGTCTTTTAAAAGGCTTAATGCTCTGTATGCAAATGATGCTTCTTTGGGCACAACAATGACCCCCAGGATCTTCTGGGCACTTAGTCCTAATGCCGTTAATGGCGCTGTAATCAGGGGGAGGGGGAGGAACGCAGTTTGTTCGATTCTTTGGAAATCCCTTCCTGTATTTTTGTCTTCTTTTTGAAGTGGGTATTACTTTGGACAATGGCTCGAGTGCCTGAAATGGGACTCCATTTGGTGGTGCTTCTTTTTGGATGATGGACACGTACAGATAAAAGTTATTGGGATGGAATTCATTTTGAGTTTGGAATATTTTGTTGCCATGTTGACGCTGAAGAGGTTTTCTCCCTCTCTAATATTTTAAGTGTTTTCGAGAAGTCGGAGCTGGAAATGGAAGATAATGTTTTGTTCCAAATAGGATGGATCTTTTGTAACTGATTTATAAGTTAAAATATGAATAAATAAAATCTGTTTTAGAAACTTTTGGAGCTGGATTAGATAAAATATAAAAAAAAGAGTAGTGAGTAGTAAGTAATATCAATAGATGAAAACAGAGATAAACACGCACATATGTAATGTACGGATATGTGTTCATTTTGGGTTAAAGTTCTTGTTGTGATGCTGGTATTATGGGGTATCTGGTAAATATTTTTAAGAGTTTTGAGAAAGTTAACTTTAGAATTGTTCATAATTATATTTTTCATAATATATAAAGGTTTTGGATTTAAAATTCTAAGACATTTAAGATTAAAATTACTTGAGTATTTGAATTATAAGTTCTTGTAAAATTTTTAAGTATGGTTATATTTTGGCTTCTTAAGGAAACAGGCTGCCTGATGGCTATCTCTCTGGCATTTGGTACCACAGGCTTCATGTACGAATGTTGGCGGTGGAATGAATGTATATTAGTTTTTTGGAATACACCTTAAATTGTAGGCCCCAGTCTAATTAGCTTAAAGTACGTACAAAATGACCGTAGGGCGACAAACCGTACCAACTTTTAAGGAAATTTTGCGGCTCTAAGAAAGTGCCAATTTTTTAAAATTATTATCCTTAAGCATGAAAAGTAGAGTTTGACAAGAATTTCATAGAAAATGATTCATATAAATATTTTTACTACTTTATTTTTTTTATTGATGCGGCATTTAAAACAGATCTTCAGTCTGAGAATTTTCTGCAATTCGGTTCAGAATTTGAAACATCTTCTCTCGTAAAGCACACAGATTGCTTAAAAATATTTGTTTTGAAATTTTTTTTCTATTTCTTCTAAATTTTTATTTTGGGCATAAAACTATTAAATTTTGTTTTTAACCTATTTTACACAATACGTATTTAAAAAAACAGACAGTGTAGAAAGAAATTAAGAGAAAATAACAGTTACAGTTACAATTTGCCAGATCAAATAAAAAATATTATTTTTTTTGTGTTTCTATACTATCCACAATGATCTGAAACAATTTGCTGACCTCATATTATGTAGGAAATGTGATTCTTTTTTCATCACAGCAGTTTCAAACATCTTTCTTATGTTATGTTTTTCATTGTTAACATGGAAAGAGAATGTTTTGTTACTTTGACACGACGTCGTTCTCACAAAGATACAGAGCACCAATATATTCCGGACTTTGTTCATACCTATTAATCACCCTGTTCCATTTGAGAGCGGCACTACAAACACAGTACGGTTACAGTTTCATCAACGTCTTTTATCTCCTGCGACAGAAAACAGAAAGCTGGCCGATCCATCATCTGAACAAACGGAATGGAGGGTTCGAGACACGAGAGCGCATGTCAACAGTCCACAGACATCGGGTTATTAAAAGTGCTCGCTGATCAAACATTCGGTTTTTAGCCTAATCCATTTGGGCTACTCCAGGACACGTTCACCATGTATCGCTGCAGGACAATCCGAAAAGCTTTTTAATCGAAGAGAACGTATTTGATTGGATGGGTTTTTTTATGCCTAAAAAACAATGTTTGGATTATATGAGATTTTAGAAAATAATATTTGTGTTGCAGATTGTCTAACGTTTTTCGTGGAACTTACTTTTTGTATGTTAGTTCAGTAAGATGTGATTCATTTTCTTATGCAACAACTTATATTAGAAGGAATCACTGATTATCCATTTTTGGAATCGCTGATTATCCACTTTAAACTGGATAAATCCTCATGATTTGGGTGATGGAAAGTTAAGATCTTTTGAAAATTTCAAAAACATTTTTTATACAAAATATTATTAATAAAATTTAATGTTCAGAAGACGCTCAGCCATTTTTCCGGGCAAGTTGCGAAAGCCCCAGCAGTTACTCATTCAGCTGCATATGGCCTGGTGTTCAATTTTTTGGCGCTCTGGCCTTTGGTACTACAGGGGTAAGATTCGAATCCTGGCGATGGCATGAATGTTTGTGAGTGATTCGGAATCCACGTTAAACTGTCATTCCGGTCTAATTACCCCAAAGGATGCACAAAATGACAGTTACAGAGACAAACCAAACTAAATCTTCAATGAAATTTGTGGCTCTAAGAACGTGTCAATTTTTTGAGCTCTTAACCCTATGAATGAAAAATAGAGCTTGAGAAGAATTGTACGGTAAATTCAAGATATGAATTCCTATAAATACTTTAATACTTGAAATTTTTCTAATTTATGTAATATTTAAAATATAACTTTCTGAAGTTCGATGAAGAATTTTAACAATCTTCTTTCCATAGACATAAATTGATAAAAATAAATATTGTTGGTATATATTTAATTCATTTAAATTTTCTTTTGGGCATACAAATCTTAAATTTGATTTTTAACTACTTTTACCTAATATGTATTTAAAAAAACAGTCTTCTGGGAATTATGGAAAAATACCAGTTGCAGTCACAATTTGGCAAATTAAATGAAAAATATTTCTTTTACATTTTTATACTATCCACAACGATCTGCCATATTTTGCCGACCTCATTTGATGTAGGACATGTGATTCTTTTTTTATAACAGAAGTTTCAAGCATCTATCTTATGTTTTTCATTGTTCACCAGAAAAGAAAATGTTTTATTACTTTGATACGACGCCGTTCTCACAAAGATACAGAACACCAATATATTCCGGACTTTGTTCGTACCTATTAATCACCCTGTTCCATTTGAGAGCGGCACTACAAACACAATACGGTTACAGTTTCGTCAACGTCTTTTATCTCCCGCGACAGAAAACAGAAAGCTGGCCGATCCATCATCTGAACAAACGGAATGGAGGCTTCGAGACACGAGAGCGCATGTCAACAGTCCACATACATCGGGTTATTAAAAGTGCTCGCTGATCAAACATTCGGTTTTTCGCTTAATCCATCTGGACTACTTCAGGACTCGTCCACCATGCAGGACAATCCAAAAAGCTCTTTAATGGAAGAGAACGTATTTGATTGGATGGTTTTTTAAGCCTAAAAAACAATGTTTGGATTATATGAGATTTTAGAAAATAATATTTGTGTTTCAGTTTGTCTAACGTTTTTCGTTGAACGTATCTTTTAAAATTGGTTCGTTAATATGTGACACATTTTTTTTTATGCAATAACACATGTGACTATGCATTTTAGGAATCGTTGATTAACCATTTTAAGCTGAAGAATTTCACCATGATTTGTGTTGATAGAATGTTAAGACCTTCACAATCTTCAACCAACATTTTTATTATATAGAATAACAATAATACTAAAATTTAAAGTTGATATAACGTGCAATCATTTTTCTGTAGCAAGTAGCCATAGCCTATAGCCGTTGTACATTTTGCACCATCCAGGAGGCATGTGTGACTTCAGGTTGTTACAGATGTGAGTAACATTGTCTCCACTTTTTAATTTACCGTGAGAAAATTAAAACCTTCTTTTGTGTATTATTTTTTTTTCCTTTTTTTTAACCATGTGTTATTTCGTCACTTACTTCACAGTATTCAGTGAAGAGTGATAAGCCAAACCAAATATCTAATTTTTCTTTTGATTATTAAAATATTAAATTTGGTTTTTAACTCACTTTACACAATTTGTTTTTAAGAAAACATTGTTGAACAAAATTACTAAAAAATACGAGTTACAGTTACAATTAGTCAAATAAAATATAAAGCATTACTTTCTTTATATTTTTATACTATTAATAACTATCTGAAATAACTTGCTGACCTCATCTGATGTAGGACATGAGATTCTTTTTTCACCAGCGTAGCTTCAAACATCTATCTTATGTTTTTCATTGTTATCCAGAAAAGAAAATGTTTTGTTACTATGACACAAGGTTGTTCTTATAAAGATACAGAACACCAATATATTCCGAACTTTGTTCATACCTATTAATCACCCTGTTGTATTTGAGAGCGGCACTACAAACACAATACGGTTTTTCCAACGTCTTTTATCTCTCGCGACAGAAAACAGAAAGCTGGTCGATCCATCATCTGAACAAACGGAATGGATGTCTCGAGACTTGAGCGCATGTCAGCAGTCCAGAGACATCGGGTTATTAAAAGAGCTCGCTGATCAAACAGTCGGTTTTTCGCCTAATCCATCTGGGCTACTCCAGGACACGTTCACCATGTCTTGCTGCAGGACAATCCGAAAAGCTCTTTAATGGAAGAGAACTTATTTGATTGGATTGCTTTTTTAAGCCTAAAAAAACAATGTTGGGATTATATGAGATTTTAGAAAATAATAAATGTGTTGCTGTAAAGTGTTTTTTTTTTTTTTTTTTTTTTTGGAACTTATCTTTAGAAGTTAGGGTGGCCTTGTGGCCAATTGGCTAGAGCTCTGACCGTTGGAATCACACGCTTCAGGTTCGAAAACTGGTGGTGGTATAGATCTTTGTGACTGGTTCGGAATCCGCGTTAAACTGTAGATTCTGGTCCAATTAACCTGAAGATTGCAAAAAAATAACCGTGGAGGGTCAAACCAAACCAAACCGAATATAAAGGAACCTTTGGGGCTCTAAGAATGTGGCAAATTTTTAGCTATTAATATTATGCATGTTAAATAGAGGTTGACAAGAGCTTTATAGAAATTCAAAATAAAAATTCCTATTAATACATTGTTTTTTTTTCTAAGTTATGCAATATTTAAAATTGAATTTTCTGAAATTTGACAAAGAATTTGAACGATCTTCTTTCTATAAGAAAAAAAAAATGTTTTGATATTTTCCAAGTTCTTCTAATTTTTTTCTAATATTAAATTTTGCATAAAAATATTACATTTTGCGCATAAAAATATGAAATGTGGTTGTCATTTTATTTTACACAATATTTATTAAAAAAAAAAACAATATTGAACCAAATTATGAAATAATACCAGTTAAAATTTCAATTAGGAAAATCAAACACAAAATATTATTTTGTTACATTTTTATGCCATAAACAACAATCTGAAACAACTTGCTGATCGCAGCAAATGTCGGAAATGTGATTATTTTGTATCAGAGTTGTTTCAAACATCTTTTTTATGTTTTTCATTGTTAACAAGGAATGAATGTTTTGTTACTTTCACACAACGCCGTTCTCACAAAGATACAGAACCCCAATATTTTCCGAACTTTGTTCATACCTATTAATCACCCTGTTCCATTTGAGAGCAGCACTACAAACACAGTACGGTTACAATTTTATCAATGTCTTTTATCTCCCGCGACAGAAAACGGAAAGCCGGCCGATCCATCACCTGAACAAACGGAATAGAGGGTTCGAGACACGAGAGCGCATGTCAACAGTCCAGAGACATCGTGTTATTAAAAGTGCTCGCCAATCAAACATTCGGTTTTTCGCTTAATCCATCTGGGCTACTCCAGGACACGTACACCCTGTATCGCTGCAGGACAATCCGAAAAGCTCTTTAATGGAAGAGAATGTATTTGCTTGGACTGTTTTTTATTGAAAAACATAATAAAAACTATGTTTGGATTACTCGAGATTTTAGAAAATAATATTTTTGCTCCAGTTTTTCTGAACTTTTTTTTTTTTTTTTTTTTTGGAACTTACTTTAAAGTTAGTTCGATAATATGGGATTCATATTTTTATAAAATAATGGAAAGGAATCACTGATTATCCATTTTAGGAATTACTGATTAGCTACTTTAAATTGAAGAAATTCTTCATGATTTGTGTTAATGGAAACTTCAGATCTTTTAAAAACTTCAACCAGCATTAAACTCTAGGACACGTTCGCCATGTTTTACTGAGGTCAATCCAAAAAGCTTCTTAATTGAAGAGAACGTATTTGATTTGACTGGTGGTTTTACAGCCTACTAAAAGCAATGTTTGGATTATATGAGATTTTAGAAAATAATATTTTTGATCCAGTTTGTCTGACGTCTAACGTGGAATTTATCTTTGAAAGCAATTTGGATAATGTGCATTCATTTTCTTATGCAATAACATATATATAAGAAAAGAAAACAAAGATTAGTCATTTTAGGAGTCACTGATTATCCATTTAACCTGAAGAAATTCCCCATGATTTGGTCCCCGATCGGTCCATTTGATACCCATATCGTTTAGAAACTTCAAACAACATATTTTATACAAAATCATGTGTTGGAATTTTCATGCTTTAGGTCGCACCACGCAGCGTCACATGGTAGTTTTACATAAATCGTTTGGAACCGATTCAGAATTGCGCTGTTGTCGTGGAAACGGGCTGTTGGTTGCTGTGGAAGCGGGCTGTTGCCGTGGAGACCAGCTGTTGCTATGGAAACGAGTTGTTTTATTCTAAAAAGAAGATTTTTCTTCCAGTTTAGCTTTTACCTTTGAGATGTTACCATCAACCCTGTATATCATTGTAAATATTGCTTGTAAATAAATGAAGATTCCATAAATGTTTGAATGGATTGATCAATACTTCGCGAGCCATCAGAAAGCTGCGGCTAATAAGAAAAATTGAACCACCGATCGAAAGAAAAACGATAGTCGTAGTGACATCATGACAATAAAATTTAAATTTCGGATGACGTACTATCCTTTTTAAAGGCAAATTGCCATAACTTCTAGCTGTTACTTGTTTGGCACCACCCAGGAGGCACATCTGACAAGAAAGTGGACCTCTACGCGTTCCTATTATATCGAACATCTGAATATTTTTATATCCCGTTTTTGCAACTTTATAATAGGTTTTACTGTTTTTCCGCAGAAAATTTAAAAAAAAACATTATAACAATAATTTACCATTATATCTTTGTTTATTTTACTATACTATAAGAAAATTAATATTCTTGAAATAGTGGTTAGTGCTCACTACATATCTGGTGGTTGCTCTATGTTGGCACTTTCAGTATAAGAGAGTCAGATAAAACATTTGAGAATAGTATTAACAATATTAATTGTCTCCTTAGTCAGACAACCTTCTGGGAAGTTTACCAGATAGTCTCCCCTAAATAGCCTTCCAGAACTCACAGACCTCCTTCTTCAGCAAGTCGGAGCCAAGTCCAGACTTCTACCTAAGGGTGCTCCGTCACAACAGGAGCTGACCCCTTTCCGTCATGGGGTGTCCGTCGAGCTCTGCCTGTCACTGAGGATTAATCACAACTAATTAATAATAATAATAATATTTAATAAAAAAATTATTTTGGAAATAATGATTTGAAATGTGACGTATTCCACAAATTGGAGAATCATTCATTCTCATTATGTATCAAAATTACGCAAATATAAATTATTGATTGAAGATTTATTAAAATATATAGATATAAAGTATTAAAATAAAAAAAAAATGTTTTTAGTTTTTAATATTATGTAAATGTTAATCTATAATACTTCAAAGCGCATTTCTTTATTTATAAAAGGACAATAAAAATAAACATGAACAACTTTTAAAGCAAAAAGAAATATTTGTGCCTTGATAAAACCGTTAAAGGAGGTTAAACATTTCTAAGATCTAATGAGGTTTGATATTTAATCGGGATTTTAGAGTGTCAAGAATCGTTAATGAAAAGATAAAAAAAAAATTAACGTCAAAAAAATTTTTTTTTCTACAAAATTATTAATTGAATATTAAAACTAAATTACTTTCCACTTTAAATCCTCGTAAGTGAAAATTAGTTATTTACAAATATCAATTCCAAACTAAAACTGATTTTTTTTCAAACATAATAAACATCATTTACGATTAACCAAAATACTTTAATCAGTTTTGAAATAATTTATTAAAAGATCTTAGCCCACACCACGATCGGACAGTATATTTTCTTTAAATATGTGTAAACTTCTGTATGATCCATTCCGCCATTTCTATCTGCAAAATCCTAAAAGCTATTTAATGGAAAGGAAGAAAAAAAAATGTTTTCTTTTTCAGATTTAAATTTTTGTTGTTGAGAAGGGTATAAAGATAAAAAACATACTCGGGTAAATCGAGATTTTAGAAAATGAGATTTTTTTTCACAGTTAATTTAACGTTTCTCGTAAACTTGATCCTCTGGATTTAGTTATTGGACGGTGAAATTGCAGAAAAAAATAAACAAAGGATTTCAGATTGTTGACGGACTTTAGGAAATAAAATGAAAAACTGCATTATTATATATATATATATATAACAGGTGGGCTGTAAAGTTCGTAGTCTGACACATAGACGGCTCTACTAGTATTAACTCCATACTATTTTTAGTTATCCCTGACCTTCAAAACACACGTGTGTAAATTTGACAGCTGTTGCACTATTAATATGTGAGTTATAGCATTTTTAGTGAAGCAACTTTTGTTAGTTTGAAAAAATGGATAAAAAGGAATTTCGTGCGTTAATAAAGCATTGCTTTTTGGCGAAATAAAATACTATTGAAGCCAAAGCTTGGCTTGATAAGCATAATTCGAACTTTGCACCAGGAAAATCAACCGTAGAGAAGTGGTTTGCTAAATTTAAACGAGGCGAAATGAGCACCGGGGACGACGCACGCAGTGGACGTCCCAAAGAGGCTGTTATCGACGAAAACGTCAAAAAAGTCCACAAAACAATTTCTGATAACCTTAAAGTGAAGTTAATTGAGATAGCTGAGACCCTAAAGATATCAAAGGAACGTGTTGGACATATCGTGAATGAATATTTGGATATGCGAAAGGTCTGTTCAAAGTGGGTGCCGCGCGAGCTCACAATCGACCAGAAACAACAACGAATTGATGATTCTAAACAGTGTTTGGAGCTGTTCAATCGTAATAAACCCGAATTTTTGCGTCGATATGGGACAATGGATGAAGCATGGCTCCATCATTTCACACCGGAGTCCAATCGACAGCCAGCCGAGTGGACTGCACGTGATGAACACTAAAAATGCTATAACTCACATACTAATAGTGCAACGGCTGTCAAATTTATACACGTGTCTTTTGAGAGTTAGGGCTAACAAAACATAATATGGATTTAATACTAGTAGCGCCATCTATGCGTCAGCCTAGGGACCTTTCAGCCCACCTGTTATATATATATATATATATTCCTGTCTCTTTTAAATTTGCTCTCAGTTTTAGAAATAATATTGCAATAAAAAATATGTAGGTTCAGAGAAAAAAAAAAAAAAATTCTAGACATCTTTAGGTTATAATTAAGCTGGAAACGGCCAAATTATTTAAAAATTTTAATGTTCATGAAATGTCATTTTTTTATTAAATTTTATAATTATTATTAGTAAAATTATTTATTATTATTAATTTTTTGAAACAAAAGTTCTCATTAATGCAAAAGAATTTGCTAGTTATCTAAAAAAATGAAGATGTATAAATATTTTAAACTGTTTTATAAAATTCATAGGGAATTGGAAACAAATTTAGGCATTTTAAAAAGTACTGTTACAGATATATATTATATTTAATTAGAAATACAATACCTGCATTCTTGAAATCCCTACTATTGTTAAAAGATTTCATACTGAAATCCGTTTAAGCATTTTGCAAGTAAAATTAAAGAAATTCATTTCATTCAAAAACATATTTTCTTGTAGAAAATTTACTGTCAAAAATTTTTATTTAATGTTGAATAAAACTTTTAATATTATATTGTGTTGGGTGGATACTAGGGCAATATATATATATATATATATATATATATATATATATATATATAGGATATAATGTCTTACATTTATATATATATATATATATATATATATATTTAAATTCGTATTAATAAATGTTTAAAAAGGATTAGTTCAGCTTACTTTAAATCAATGGAAATTCATTTATTTATAATAAATAAATTTAATAATCAAATTTTTAAGATATTAAAAAAATTAAAAAAATGTAAATTATAAAAATATTTAACAAATTATTGTGTGATAAATAAATTCTCATCATATTATCAAATATACTTTGATTTATCCTGTATTACAGTTTATTATGATATAATTATTTATTTATTATAAATAGTTGTTTTATAAATTAATTATTTAATAAATTTTTAATTGTTATTTGTTTGAAATTTACTAAATAAATTTTGCAAAAAAATAATAAATAATTGATATTCAATACTACTAGCATAATAATAATAACAATTACACTTTAATTGAATTCATAAATAAATAAATTTTGCCAAATTTATACGTGCTGCATTCAACTGAACTAATCATAACCATAGCTGAAACTATTACACGAATTAATGTGTATTCATGCATTAATTTTCGGTTATTACTAGAACATGAGTAATCTTCTTATATTCAGAAGTATCATTAACTAACATTAATTTAACAAATCAATTAACAAAATATTCTTTAAACTCATTTTCACTAGATTTGAACTTTTATTTTTGCTACTTCAAGACTCATTTTGTTAGTATAGATTACGTTGTCCGTGAAAGTCTTTAATGGAAAATAAATAATTCTACTTTGAGCCCTTCTCAAAGTCTTTAATGCCTTAAATTTTAGAACCTCCTCCGGTTAATGTAACACACCTCGTAAAAGTAATCTGGTTTGGCAGGGATGGGGGGAGGGGGTGTAGAAAATAGTTAAGGGGCATTGTGGAATAGTTACTGGCCAGATAAGGAGTATTTCTTCTGGAGTATAATAGACAGTTTTGTTATTTAGAAATAAATATTATTTCGAAATCAAGATAGTAGAAGAGAAGGATTTAAACTCTCAGATATCCTCTTGGAGATGCATACTGGTGTGTAAATAAAGCAGACTTACGTGATTCACTCTGTATAATGCTTAATCTGCTATATATATGTACGTCGTTCTAGTGGCTAATGATTCTTATTGTTTAAAAAATAATAATGTCCGAAATGCTTCGTTCTTCATGCGTTTCTTAAATTGCCTGGGTTATTGAAGTAATTTTATTAATTGATATTTAACATTATATGAACAGGGCCTGAATGGCCGAGTGGCTAGCGCTTTGGCGCTCAGTACCCCAGGTTTCGGGTTCGAGTCCCGGCGGTGTCATGGATGTTTGTAGTGGTTCGGAATCGAATTTAAACTGTAAGTTCCGGTCTAATAGGGTCGTAGAGCGTTGCGGGGTCATTGTTACTCCGCGTCCGTGGCTTATCTTCAAGTGACACGCGCATGTGAGTACGACTGTGCATTCCTTGCCTTAAGGCATCCAAGACCAAGCTGTCTAAGTGTTTGCCAGCTGCATTAGAAAGAAAACAAACATTATATGAACCGTTTATAATTTATATAGTAAAACATCTTTATCTGTATTATCATGTGCGCTATCCTAAAATGAGGGACAAGCAAATTAAACATCTTTTCAAATTTTGACGGAAAATGGTACTTTGGGCCCCTTAACTCTTGAAATGTTTGATGAATAACGTTAGTCTAAAGGAATTTTCTGGAAAATTTGGCTTTTGTTTGAAGTGTTTTGTAGTATGGTTTTGAAGCAAATTTGTATTGCCAATGGCTATAATACTCGTAGTGCGTTGATCAATTGCTTCTTCTTGAAACTTCACATTTGAATCTTTTGGCATTTTCCTGTGCTTATGAAGCTGTATAGTTCTTCTTGTTGTATTTGGAATACTTCATTCTTTCATTTACGACCAATATTTTCAAACTTTGATATATTCTTTTGGCTACTGAATGTGATAACGTTTATAGCAGAATTTGGAATACTTCATTCTTCATTTACGACTTCATCTTACTTTTGTATATTCTTTTAGAGATTCTTGAACAATTCATTCTTCATGAAGTTCTTAGTCCATTCAACATTTCTAAATTCAAGTGGCTATGAATGAATTTGCCCATTGTGAATTTGTGAATCCAATGTGAATTTGTCCATTCTTGTAATTCCAATCAATTGCTTCTTATATCCCGTGCATTATTAAGCATTGGTATATTCCTGAGTTTATTCATCCGTTCTCGAATTTTTACACATGATAAGTTGAAATTTGCCGAGCAGATTTAAATTTTTTTAAAATTTATTTTTCTAATATGAATTTAATGCAGAACATATATGGTATATCCCGTTATGTATATCCCGTCTTATGTATATCCCGTTAAGTAATTAAATGTAAGCAGCATTTTTAGTTTGACCTATATATTAAAAAGTAAGAAAATTCTGGGGAGAATTCACCCTTAACAAAGCAACATTATGCTGGCCAACTCGTAATATTAGCATTATATTAGCGTAATCAGTTGCATGGAATCCTGGCGGTGGCATGGATGTTTGTTAGTGGTTCGGAATCCGTGTTAAACTGTAGTTCCCGGTTTAATTATCCTAAAGTGGAGTGACCGTAAAACAAAATGACCGTAGAGTGGCAAACGAAAATATTTATATTCGCATATTTTTTCATAGAATTTATTATTAAAAATTAGTTTATGCATGTACTCTATTTAGTATATAAAAAGTAATAACAAATAAGTAATAGTATAACAAAGTGCAATAATAGTATAATAATATAACTGTAATAAATATTTTACTAAATACATAATAATATATAATTTTAATATTTGTATCTAAAAAGTCTAAAAAGCTTTAGCATGCATAAAAAATAAAATCAAAACATAAAGTTACTTGCTTCTAATAAGAACAAAATACTTGTTGATGTAATACATATCTTTTTCTTAAGATTTTATGTAACAAAACAATATATAAGATATATTTACCTAGTGAGAAAAAACAAACTTCTTTTTTTACTTTAAAAATTATATATCTTCATTTACTAAAATTATTAATCAATTATTTTATTTACTAAGATTATTAATCAATTATTTTATTTACTAAAATTTTCTAATTGTATAAATATTGATCACCAATGAATCATAAATAAACAAAGAAGAAAGTTAAACAATCGTTGCATAGCTGTTTGCACTTAGAAGCACTTTTAATGGTTAATCAGTGCGCACTTTGGTAATAGGCTTTAATATTGGCGAGATGACTAAGTAGGGATTTCCTGGTTCCTCCATTGCTTCCATTGTTGAATTAATCCTTTTCAGGAGATTTCTAGCCGAACCTTTTATCTTGTATGAACCAATATTGACATGCTCGTGTTTTTCCACGGTTCTAAGATTGGTTTCTGAGATTGTTGAACCTACTAGAAATCACTTCGAATAACCGATTAGTTTGTCATTCTCTCCATTTCAAAATGGGGAATTATTGTTATCTGAGGAAGAATCGAAGAGCCCTATTGAGTATCGAAACAAAGGGTTCTTGGTTCGAAACATTTCAAGTAATACCGAAACAGAAATTTTCATGTATATGCATATACATTGCTACACATATACTGTGTATACGTACCTGAATAGATGTACATATTTATCCTATGTATAGTGACGGATTGGATATAGTGAATGCACATATATATTTCGTATTGGATGTACATGTATATTCGTGTTTATGTTTGGGGCCTAATGTATCTGTATATACCTTGTATATGTGTTGGACTTAATGTACTTGTATATGTATGGGACTTTATGTGTCGGATCCGATGCCGTGTATATGTGTCTGATCGTATGTACATGTATATCCCTTGTCTATTCGCGGGACTTAATGCACATGCATATACCGTGTATATGTGTAGTATCTACTGTACATATATATGCCTCGTATATTCGTCGGATCGGATTTGCATATATATATCCCTTGTATATTTGTCGGATCAGATTTACATATAAATCTCATGTATATATGATGGATTCGTTGCCAAATAGGATGTCAATGTGTATCCCATCTTTATGTGAGGGGCCTAATGTACATGTATATACCGTGTATACATGTGGGACCTAATGTACATATATATACCGTATATATGTGTCTGATAGGATGTATATGTAAATCTCATGTTTATGTATGGGATTTAATGTACATGTATATATATTTTGTATATGTGGGACCTAATATAATTGTATATCCCGTGAATATGCGTCAAATTGGATATATATGTTAATTACATTTTTATGTATGACATCTACGTATATCCAATATATATATAATATATGTATGTCGGATCGGAAGTACATGTATATTCCGTATTTATGTATGGAACTTAATGTACATGTATATACCGTGTTTATGTATGGGACCTAATGTGAATGTATAATGTGTGTGTGTCGAAACTAATGCACATGCATATCTCGTGTATATATGTAGGGTATATATGCCGGTTAAAATGTATATGTTCAGTGCACATGTGTAGTGTATATGTCGAATATTTCTATTTGTCGAAATGAATTTTAAGAAGTTATTCCGGGGTGTTTTACCCAGAGGGGGAAGTAGGATGAGAATATGAGAGAAATGTCATCCTCAACAGTATTTTCCAAATTGCACTGTTACAATGCAGGTGCAATGAAATTGACTACATTTATGAATATTGGGCAACGCTTAAACTGTCGTCATTCTCTAGTTCTACCATTATTTCTGTCGTTCTAGTAGTGAATCATATCTGACCAAAATCTTTAGAATACATCCTCTCCCCTGAAAGTACAGACTTGATGGCCACAAATAAAGTATCCATTGCTCCGTAGTGAATGATTCAATTTAGTAGTCGTTCAAACTCTAGGTAGTGGATGAAAAGAAGAATATGTCAATCAACGATTCGAAATTTTATTTAAAAAAATGAATTCAGTAAATTAAATTTATTCAGATATTAAGAATTCGGAAAATATTTCCTTTAATACAAAAATTATATCTATACGCTTTCACTCAACCAAGACATTCGATTCCTGCGTGGATCGCCTTATAAAAGCATCACGGTCTCCCTTGCGATATAAAGATTTCGGGGGCGCAATGTCACTCAGCCCTGATTCAGTTTTCTGCCCCGCATTTGATGGATGACGGCCGGGGCTGTCCGTGATTATTAAATTCGTTACGTAGCTTATTAGTTTATTGCAGCGCAGGATTACGCCCCTGCGCCCCAAACGGGCATTCGCGCCACAAGAAAAGGAGAGCGATCAAATACGTATTTTGTTTTGTGAAATCTTGAAATGGCATTGGATGATTAATGAAGGCAATGATTTATCGGGGGATTACAAACTGATGCGGTATTAAATTGTTAGCAGGTAAAGAGGTGATTTGAATTTAACGGGAATTTTCTGCGAGATAGACCTACTAGTTAGTTGTGGGATAAAATTATTTTAAACTTATATGCGTATTATTACTGGCTCCTTGTCGACACACAAGTTATGCTTTTAGTGAAAGTATATTATATTCAACTAATCTTATATTAATATAGATAATGATATCAGAAATATAACTTTTTTTCAAATGCAGTTGGTAAATTAGGCAGTTATCGTTATGACATGACTAAGGACTGTACCGACGTTACTCATTTAGCACTATAGAGGGGGCAAGGGCAGCTTGAAGATATATTATGGACGCGATTAACACTACCCCCACAACGTTCTACTACCACATTAGACTGGACATATAATGTTTAAAGTGGATTCCAAACCACAACAAACATCCCCGTCACCGCCGAAATTCGAACCCGACGCCTGTGGTACCGAACGTCAGAGTGCTAGACACTCGACCGTCAGGCTACCTATTCAAAAAGTACTTGTTTTTGTAAATATTTTCTTCCAAATAAATGATCTTATCAAATGGAATCTTTTTTCAACCAATCATTTGTTCAACTAACATCGTCAGTATTTATATATTGTCAGAATTATATACTATTTGATACATACCAATATGTGACTTTAAAATGTAGGTCCCGTCTGTTTAGTCCTCGTGTGCACAAAATGACCGTAGAGCGACACACCAAACCCTATATACGAATACTATTATAGCTTTGCCATACAACTGGATGCTTCTTATCCACTTTCTGTTTTATTTTCTTTCTTTTTCCACTTGTTTTGATGGAGTTTTGGCATGCATATACTACTGTGTCCAAAAAGTAAGACCAATTTTCAATTTTAAATTCCCGGGGGTTATGGAATTTCTATTTTTTTTTCTTTTTTAGGTTGCTGGCACTGTCTTTGACATCTGTGTGAAATTTGACCTCAAAATATTCATTAGTGTTTGAGTTACTCTTGACTTTGTGAGACGCTAAAACTGATTCCGGCGATTTTTGAAATGTCTGAATTCATTGAGCAAAGGACTTCCATTGAATTTTGTTTGCCGAAAGATTACAGAATGTAGCAGAAGGTATTCGGTGAGCATTCATATATCGGAAAGAAATGTTTACAAGTGATATAAGCAAATTCAAAGAAGGCAGAGAACGCGTTGAAGACGAAGAGCCCTCTGGTCGACCATCAACCTCAACCGACGAAGCTCACGTCAGAAAAATTAAAGATTTGGTGCCTACAAACCCTCGATTTTCAATGAGAGACCATGCTGCTCATGTTGGAATTTCAAAAAAATCGATCAATTTCATTTTGGTGTACCTCGATTGGTACCGAAAACACTGAATGCGGCAACTCACACTGCATTGTTTCTTCGTGATCTTTTCGCCAAAAATTAAACCCAAATCGTTCCATAACAACATTTTTCACACCGTGCAACTTCTGGCTATTCCCTAAACTCAAAAGACCACTCCGGGGACACCATTTCGATTCGATGGAAGAGATTCAACGTGAATCGCCGTGCACTTTGAAGGTCGTCCCCGCCTATGACTTTTTAGCATGCATTGAGGATTAGAAAAAAAGTTGGCTAAGCGCATTGTGGTCGGAGGGGATTCCTTAGAGGGTGATGAAATAAATTTGGAAGAATAAATAAAGTTTTTTTGAAAAAAATAAATAATTGGGCACAATAATATATGGAGTTCAAAAAAGGTTTAGTAATAAATATGTAGTCATTTACCCAGTTAATATTCTCTCCGTAATCTTCTCTTTCTGAAGTCCCAGACAGCAAGCTTCAATTGTTGGCAGCTCAATCATCTTCTGATTTTTCTTCTTTTTTTGCAGTGCATTAATTAAATTTCCTATTTTTGTCTTTTGCACAGATTCGCATATGCTCCTATTCTCCTAAGTACTTTAAACTTTTATATTAATATTTAAAAAAATAATGCTTAACAATTCATAGAAGACCAAATAGGCATAGACCAAAGGTAAGATTTTCAATAATCAATTACAGTAAGCCTATGAATGCTACGTAGCCAAGTGATTTGTTCTGTGTTGTTTCATGAATTAAATTATAACTATCCATTTATATACTTGGACATATATCCTGTATAAAATTTAATTTAATAAATTATGTAAATCTTCCATTTCACAGCATTTCAATATAATATTTAATCAAATCCACTCATTGAATACAAACTATTTTTTTATATTAATATTTTTAAAAATAAGGCATACCAATTCAATAGGCATAGACAAAGGCAATGCTTTCAGTAGTATAGGACAGTAATCCTGTGGCTGCTACATAACCAAAAGCTTTGTTCTGTGTGGTTACATGAATTAAATTTTAATTCTCCATTTATATACTTGAGTAGATGCACTCAATAAATTTTTATTTCATATTTAAAAAAAAAATAAGGCATCATAATTCAATAGGCACAGACAGCAATGCTTTCTATAATCAAGGACAGAAGGTTGTGGCCTTCTACGAAGGCAAGAGTTTTGTTCTGTATTGTTGCATGAATAGAATTTTAATTCTCCGTTTATATAATTTCCTGAATGAAGTTTAATTTAATCGATTATGGAATTCTTTCCTTTCATAGAAAAACATTGCACAATTCAATAAAGTATTTAATCAAATCACACTCATTGAATCCAAACTATTATTTAAAGAATCCATTGATTATTAAAAATTTATTATTTCAGTATCTCCTCTTGAGTTTTTTATTTTCTTTCTCTTACGAAATCAAAAAAGAATAAAATGAATACCAAAACAACAGATTGGAATGTTTAACCATCAAAATCTTAAATAAAAATATATAAATATAAAAAGAAACAGCGAAATTCTTGGAAAAGTAATGACATAACCTATGAAAGGTCTCCGTAGAATATTTTCCAATATGTTAGATAAATACAAGAAGAACTGAAAAAAAAAAAAAAAAAAAAAAAAACGCGAAATGAATAACCTAAATTCTTTCTCAAATTTTCCACGGAAAAGAAGAAGAAAAAAACCGATTTGACGACGATTTTTGTTGAAAGATACCATTACAGATGTTCCTCTGAGAATTTAATTCTTTTGTCATTAACGCACAAGAGATAGATGACAAAATAAATTTCATTTGCTGTCTGGGGAATCAAAGTTTTGCTCATCGCTGGATTTAGACGACATAAAAGAAATTTAATGTTCATTACTTCTGATCTCTGGTGAGAGCAGAATCAGGTTTCGAAGTAAAAATAATATATATATTTATTGATTGTAGCATTTTTTCTTCATGAGAAGAGTTTTGGCATCTTATTCTCAGGAGAGAGGAATGCACGTTATTTGAAAAATATATAATCAACCCATCACTCAAATTCGACAGCAGGCAAGCTTTATTGTGGACATTTATATTACGTGCAATTAGAGATTTGTACTAATGACAGCAACATGCTTTTCAAATCATGTAAGTGATTTCGGTATCATGTAAAGTGAGACTCAGGAAATTGGCGAACAATATCACAGATCGAAACAATTACCGATAACATATGAATTATAACATGAGTTGTTCCATCGTGATGGGTGATCATGTCTGAGAAATGTCTACTCCAGGGAGAAGTGAGTAAAGTTGATGTCATATTAACAAATTTTCTTAAAGGGAGGTTGTTGCAGAAGAAGAGAGAGTGTTCTGCGATGAGTAGGCCAGAAGTATTGTTTTTTATTCTTTTTTTTTCTGAAGTGAGTGAATAGGCCGGATATTCTGCCTGTTTGCAAAGCAAGCCAATTGTATCACGCCGTATGATAATTAAGATCTGCCATAGACCAACGGATTAGATTCGTTGTAGGCTCCAGAATGGGAATCTTTTTCTTGGAGTGTTCATTTTTGTAAATATAATTCTATCACTCTCTCTATATATATAATGTTTGTAAATAAATTTTAAAGTGTTTCCATGAACCGGAAAGTTGCCCTCTTCTTCAAACCGTTATAGGTCTAGTATGAGCTGAGATGTTACAATTACAATAAAATATAATCAGAGAAAACTACATAAAACTTCAAAAATGTTTGCATATTTAAATCCCCTTTTAACATTGAACAGAAATTAACATTTAACGATTCAAGTGTGAAAGTAAAGCGCTTTTATTTCATTCAAATATCATTGTCTGAACAAAAACAGTAATTGACACAAACAATAGCACTGTGGGTTCTGGAAATGGATGACTCCAGAAAAATTAGTTACCAAAAGGCTGTTACACAATAACATATATACTTGAATTCTTGAGCTAGAACATCCATTGTTGCAGCAGAAATGACCATTTTTCAAACCCTATTCGATTTTTCAAATATCATTGCTTACTCAGAAACAAAATTTAAAATCCATAAAATATTAACTTTTGGACAACGATAATTTATATTATTGTTCAGAACTAATTGATATCCATGAATTCTGTATAAAAACAATGTTTGCATAGTTATTAACATTAAGCAGAAATTGATATTTACGATTCAAGTGTTAAAGTAAAGCGCATTTATTTCATTCAAATATCATTGTCTCAACATAAATAATAATTGACAAAAAAACAATATCAAAACTGAGCTCTAGAAAAGGATGGCTCCAGAACATATTATTTCCAAAAGGCTGTTAAACAATAACATATATCCCTGAATTCTTGAGCTAGAACAACCATTGTTGCAGCAAATTAATGGCCATTTTTCACCGCCCTGGGAAGTAGGGGCAGTAAAAGCTTAACAAAAGATTTCATTTCACGTTCAATATCTTTATTTTCTAAAGAGAACATTGTTGGGATGTGGGAAAATTTCATTAATAAACGTTCTTGTGTTTCTTTATCGGCATATGCTCAAAAGACTGGATTCTTTTTTCCTGGAGTTTGTTTATTCTGTGCTCCTTTTTTTGTTTCTTTTTAGGAAAAATATCGTTAGGAGATGAAAAATTACTGCATCATATCTCGAATAAAAAATTATCCAAACCTCTTAAGATGGATTATTTGTTTTTGTAAATATATTTTTTGTTTTTTGTTTGAGGTAGAAACAGTTTTTTTTATTGTCTTCTTCACTTGTTTCTAAATTGAAAAACTGTTTTGCAAATAAATGAAAAAAAATATTATTATTGTTTTAAAATTTGCACCACACTTAGTAGTTTTGTAGAGATGATATATCTGATTAATAGATTGCTAATAAATTATTAACTATGAACTTGCTATATCAATAATTGATTACGTATTTAATTATTTTTACTATTATAAAAATATTTTCGAATCTATTTTAATTACGGTTACATTTAATGGAAGTTTTATCTAAGATCAATAATGGACTATAAAGTTTGAAAATTAAATTTTTAATGGTTTTTGTTTCTACTATAAGTGAAATATATTAAAAAATAATTTTTTAAACAAAAATTAATTTAAGCTCTATGGACGAAATAAATGTAAATGTAATGATTTTTATAGTTTGAAATGTTCCGGGTTTTTTAAAATTGTTAATGGGTACATTGAGAATTAAGTTTAATAAATTGACTAAAAAAATTCTAAGTAATAAAATTATAATGATTACTACTATACAGTCATTGTTATTATATTTTAACTATTATTGATAATAAATCAACATTTAAACAACAACACATGTACAAAAATTTAAATCATTGATTTTGAAAATTTAATTACTAATTAATTTAATAAATTTAAATATAAATATTGATTTAAAAGTATTGAAACTATATTGACTAATATATTATAGTAATAGTTTTTCTATTTAAACTATTATTGATAATAAACAAGCATTTCACAACAAAAAAATGTAAATATTTTTACTATTGATAATGAAACAACATTTTAAAAGATTTATTAAATAAAATAAAATATCAAATAATTATTTCATTTCTCATCCTATCTACTAATGTTAAATTAGGTTATTATTTTTTTATAATTTTAAGTTTAATACTGAAACATTTTAATTAAAGTTTCTTTATTTATAAATGAATTCTAATTTAAAATAAATGAATGATTTTAAATAATGTATTATTTTCAGTCAGACAAAACCTGGAAGTTTTTTTTTGCAAATTCCCCATCAAATGATATAATTTTTTTAAATATAAATAAATATTTTTGGCTAAATTTTAAGAGTCAATATTTTTTTTTTTTTTGGAAAATAACAATTTGAAAATTTTTAAATTATCAATTTAATAATATCTTAAATATACAATTTTTTAATCTAAAATTTTATGATATTTTTAAATTATCAATATTTTTATTATCAAAAATAATTGAAATTTTTTAAATTATCAAGATAAAATATTTATACATTTAGTAAATGATAAATATCCATTCATAAAAAAATAAAAATTATAAATATTTAGTTATTAATAATTTATAAATATTGCTTAATATATTATTATTTTATAACTGATTTGTTATTCTTAAATTCAAATAAAAAATAAAGTGATATTTAATGAAATATTTCTTAAATAACTGAATCAAGGTCTTTGAAAATAAATATATACACACCAATGACATCATCTTTCTTTATTAAAATTTTTTTATACTTTTACTAAAAAAAAATTTAATTAATTTTAAATATTCTTCATTTGAATTCATTCGATTTTGCCAATCTGTAATCTAAGACTAATTAATTTTTAACCAGAGAGAAAATCACATGGAGACCAGAGAGAAAAATATTTACAGAAATACATAAAACATTTTTTTTTTAAATTTCCAAACTTTATTATATTATTTTCGATCAAATGAATATTTTTATTTTTATTTGATTACTCAATACGTTTGTATCCTTTACTGAAATAATTTCAAGTATTAAGCAAATTAAATAAAAAATAATGAAATCGCATTCAGGATTTTATTTTTCCCTAAAGAGTTGAAAAGTATTTTTTATTTATTTATTTTTTTTTCAATTGGAATTCTCTATAAATGTATAATTTATTCCACAGAGATATGCAAAGAACAAAATATAAATCATTTTCAATTAATTTTTGTCAAAAACATAATTTTACCCCCTAAGTTTAATTAAAAACACAGCTATTTATTATAGGAAAAAATGTATTTTTAAATTATTATATTACAGTAAAATATTTAATTTTAAATTCTTATTTGAGTTTTTATATTATCATTATTTCCTGTAGTACCATTTAAATTGATTTTATATAAAATATTTTATATCATAATAATTTTAAACAGTGCAAATATTCAAATTTTGGATAATTGTATGATTGTATTGAATATAATAAAGGGCCTGAATGGCCGAGTGGCTAGCGCTCTGGCGCTCGGTACCACAGGTTTCGGGTTCGAGTCCCGGCGGTGCCATGGATGTTTGTAGTGGTTCGGAATCCACTTTAAACCGTAGGTCCCGGTCTAACAGGATCGTAGAGCGTTGCGGGGGCATTGTTACTCAGCGTCCGTGGCTTACTTTCAAGTTACACGCGCCCCCTGGGCAACGCAAAATGAGTAACATCTGTGCAGCGCTTGCCTTAAGGCATCCAAGACAAAGCTGTCTAAGTATTTGCCAGCTGCATTAGAACAAAAAGAAATTGAATATAATAATTGTTCTCACATGTCCAATGTTTTTAAATTTTATAAAAATTTTCAAATCCCCTAAATAAAATATAAACGTGTTAGATAAACATTTCATAATAGAGAATTCTATAATATGAAAGAAAGAAACATCACAATTATATTTTGGATTATTAATTTCATATTTACATTCTTCATTGTTTAATTTCTTACTTTATATCTGATTTTTTTAATTTTTTTTTTTTTTTTAACAGCAATACTGAAATGGAATTTTTCAAGTATTTCTCTTACTATTGCTGTTTTTATTTTTTTCGTTCAATGTACTTCGGTTAAAAATATAAATTGTTAATTTATATAGTATTATTAAGATAGATTTTATATAAAACATTTAGTGTTATAACAATTCTAAACATTAGAAACATAATAAGAGTTAGGATTTTATAATATATAATATTAAGAACAAAATATATAACATTGATAGTTGTACCTGTTTCGTTTAATGAATGATTTAAATGTCAATTAAAATTCCTATAACTCTTCTGTAGCACAATATTAATATAATTTATTTTATTTCAGTAATTAATAGCATTTTGAATAGAATACTCCTTTATTAGTGAATTAAAGCAATACATATAAAATTAATATATTATGAATTACATTTTTTTAAATTCTATAAGCATTTCTGCATAAATATATAAAGATATTCACATTAACGTCATGAATTTGTTTCACAAATATAATTCTTAGTTAAAATAAATTAGGAATTATGTTGTTTAAGACATTGATAAATTATCAAAACTGTAAGCTTGAGAAATAGATTGAATAAATTATAATAAATTAGATTTATCAAGATAATAAAATTACGATAACATTTTAATTAGATTTATTAATAAATTAGATATAAAACATATTTTTTTAAAGTAATGGAGTGGTATGGTACTCGCTAATTTCTGGAGTACCGTTTAGTACTCCAGAAATTAGCGAAATTCATGTTCATTAGTAGCTGTACACTTGAATAATAGCTTAATTTAATAATTAACTAACTTAATTAATATCTAAGAACATTTTTTATAAAATTTATTAATAAAAAAAAAGATTTTGTATTGATTCATCATCATCACTTTTAAATTATTTATAAATCATTTTCAAATCAGCTTTTATTTGTGTTTTACTTTTTATAATTAAGAAAATATACAAAAGTACACAAGATGTATAAAATGTATTTTATCCAAATACAATTTTTACTATTATGGAAAATATAGTTCCAAAACTATGTTTCTTTCGATAAAAAATGTTTCATAATAATGAAACATGAGAATATAGATTTGTTTTGGCATTAAACTAAAAGGAATTTGTGCAAAATTGTATATGTTTTGAAATTTCCTCCATGAAAAAAATGGCCCTTATTTTTTTCTTCTGTTTTTTAAGATTTGTTACGATTTGAAAAATTTCGTTTTTTATGCAATATATATAAAGTAAAATCAATTTTCTAGAATAGAAATGGTTCAAGTTCCTAAGTTGAGAAATGAATTAAATATTGTTTTTATTTTTAATACATATCAAAAAATATTTGTAAGAAAGAGCTTTATATATGTAAAAATACATATTTTATTTTTTTTAAAAATATGTGAACTATTTTTAAATAAATATATTTATTTTAGTAAAATATTTCAATAATTTTTTTAAAATTCATATAATTAATACACTGATGTTAAATTGCAATACAAAAACATGTTGCTAAATGACCGTATAAAAATTCTTTAAAAAATATACGTTATATATTTTGGAAATGTGTACATTAGTATAGTTTGGAAATTTATACATTAGCATATTTTGGACATATGCATATTAATATATTGTGCAAATACATACGTTAGTATATTTTGGACATATGCAGATTTAGTATATTTGGAAACATGTACATCAGTATATTTTGGAAATATGTACATCAGTATATTTTGGAAATATGTACATTAGTATATTTTGGAAATATGTAAATTAGTATATTTTGGAAACATGCACATTATTATATATTGGATATATGTTCATTAGTATATTTTGGACATATGCCCATTAGTATATTTTGAAAATATGTACATTTGTATATTTTGGAAACATGTACATTAGTATATTTTGGGAAACCTGCACCCATAATTTAATTATTTGTGGAAAATAACTAGTGAAGAAAAAACCAATTATAATATTTATACATGTTTTTTAAAATATATATATCATTTACTACAATTTCTGAAAAACATATTATTTATAATATTATATAATAAAAGCAATATTTTCAATAAAGGGTTTTGGGAAAAAAATAGTTTGAAAAGAACATTAAAATCCAAACTGTATATTATAAAAGAGTTTTGTAAATCGTTTTGTCCCTGAAGTTGTTTTGCATGACCAGCAAAGTTTAGAAAGGATTCAAATTTTGAACTTTGCATATATATTGAACTGTCAAATCCAACTCTGTTTTCCTTCAAAAAATAATAGAAAATCAGAAAAAGCTTATTTGATACTATAAAACAAATTTCATGGGGTACTAAATCCATGTTCGGAAAATAAGGGCATAGAATGTGGTTCTGGGAATTTTATTTTGTAAAATAATTTCAAAATATTTTTATGTTGAATATTTCAGTTTTTCTATTACCTGAAGTGGATAACTTGTTCCATAATTTAATGCATTTTTTTTAATCTATTTTTATTTAAATTTTTCAGTTAATTAAATTAGGTTATAAATTTAAAATGTTAATTTGAGTTTATTTTAAGTCAAAAATCCCAAACTGTTTTTAAAAATGCGATAATAGTTGTTCAGAAAAAACAAGAAAACTTTTTGTTTAAAAAAAATTGATTTTTGCTAGGTGTAACTTTAAAAATTACTAACAATTGATTATAAAAGTTAAAGATATTCACAGTCAGATATGAATTACTTGTAATCATATCCCTTACCCTTTAATAAGTGTATGCTGAAGAATAATAATTTTTTACTATTGAATATCTAATAAATGGGATTGAATAAAACAAAAATTAATATTGGCCATCGTCTAAGAGATTATATATAAAGTAGAAAAATTATTATTGTCAACTATAGAATGATTACAAAAGTTAACATTGGCTTTTAACTCACATTATAAGAATAGCGAAATAATAACTTTTTTTGTATCTTGTCGAGGATCACAATTAATCACGAATTAATCCACAATGTATAATAGAATCCCAATGTAAATTAACATAATAATTAATAAAAAAATAACTTTAACATTAACATAAAATAAAAATTAACATAGTAATTAATAAGTAAATGTGAGTAACTTTTAAAATTACTTATTTTAAAAGTTACTCACATTTACTTATTAAAGCTAAGATATTTCATCGATAGACATGAATTAAAATAAAAATATTTCATCTTCGGACTGAATTACTCGTAATCATTTAAGTTTATGTTGAATAAGAATAGTTTTCCAGCATTGCATATCTAATATATTGGGTAGCATGGAGCAAAAACTAATATTGACCTCTTCTGAGTGATTATATCTAAAGTAAAAGAATTTTTATTGTCAACTATTGAATGATTATAAAGATGAACATTGTCTTTTTATTCACAGTACGAGGATCGAAATAATAAATTTGTGTATTTTGTTGAAGATCACAATTAATCATAAATTAATCAATAATGTGTAATAGAATCACAATAGTATTGCCATGTGTAATTTTAGAAATGACTCACATTTTACTTATTAAAGTAAATGTGAGTCAAGATATTTCATCGACAGATATGAATTAAAATTAAGATACTCCATCTGGAAAAAAGAATTACTTGTAATAATTTGATTTTAAAGACATTTTAATAAGTGTATGTTGAAGAAGAAGAATTTTCCAGCATTGCATATCTAGTATATTGGATTGCTTAAAACAAAAGCAAATGTTGACCATCTTCTGAGAGATTGTATCTAAAGTAGAAGAATTGTTATTGCCAACTCTTGAATGATAAAAAAGGTGAACATTGCCATTTTATTCACAGTAACATGAACGTGGTACTATGATCACGAAATAACAACTTTTGTGTTTGTCATGGATCTCAATTAATCATAAATTAATCAGCAATGTTTAATAGGATCACAAAATAAAGGACTTAAGAGTTAAGTCATTTTTTAATACGCTTTTATTAGCTTCACCTGTATGTTTGTATGTATGTTTGTATGTTTGTATGTAACTTACTTTTTTGGCTCGATTTTGGGACTGATGGCGCCATCTACTGGCGAGTCAGTCAACTGATCCGCGATCGAATTGCGCTCTTCCTATTGGCCGAAAATTTCGGTGGCTAAAAAGAGGCGGATCTCAAAGGCATAGGAGTGCGATCATGTCGAATTGCGCTCTTCCTATTGGCCGAAAATTTCGGTGGCTAAAAAGAGGCGGATCTCAAAGGCATAGGAGTGCGATCATGTCGAATTGCGCTCTTCCTATTGGCCGAAAATCGCGGTGGGTAAAAAGTATGTAAACTTAGCGGATAACCGGCCAAGTGGAAAACAAAGTAAAAACAATTATAGTTTAAAAAAACTAAAAAAAAATATGCTTTTAGAGTTAATCAGACTAAAAAGTAAAAAATAAATTAATAGTTTAAAAAAAAAACTAAAAAATACGCTTTTTAGAGTTAATCAATCTAAAGTAAAAATAATTGTTAACATAAGAATAAAATGACTGACGAGAAAATGAATGTCACTGTTCTAAAAGCGTGGGGTGCTTTGTATGACATTTTTAAACTAACTCTTCATTTCGGAATGAAACTAGTGAAAAATTATAACGATTGATATCGAGCACCCCACGCTTTTAGAACAGTGACATTCATTTTCTTCTTCGTCAGTCATTTTATTCTTATGTTAACAATTATTTTTTACTTTTTAGATTGATTAACTCTAAAAGCGTATTTTTTAGTTTTTTTTAAACTATTAATTTTCACTGTCTTGTAAGTTGACTATACTGTTGCTAGTAGACTAAGAAATGCAATACCAAGATACAAATTGCTGTGTACTTCAAAACACAAATTGTATATTTGTTTTAAAAGTATTAAATTTAAAGTCTAATAAACATAGCTCAAATTCGATATAAAAAAGCCGTGTAAGCAATAATAAATAACTTAAGCTCCAAAATTCATTGCTGATTGGAACAAATTTTGATAAAATATAAGACACAAATATATTTTATATCTATTTTGTAAGGGAAAATTTATAAATAGAAAAAAAAAAATAATAACTCATAAAATTGTGTAATCAGTTCAAATATAACTTATCCATGTCTAGACGAAAACTAAAAAACAATTATTATATTTTAAATTATTATTTTTTTTTCATTTTTATATGAATTCTGTGTCCTTGATATAATAAATATAATATTTTGTAGAACTAATAATATTACAAAAGATATATTTTATGTCTTTTTATATTCATCTAACCTTTTCATCAAGTACTGCCAAACTTTGGAAATCCAATCACAATAGTTTTTATTGGTATAAAATTTTCTCTGATAGTTAAAATGGATAGTTTGTCTTAGACAACTATATGTTGATATGAAGTAAATTTTTTGTTTAATAAGAATACATATATGTTTTTTAAGTAATTGAAATATATTTTTTTTATGAATTTAATGTTGAATTTAATTAAAAATATGTTTTCATATAACAAATGTTGACAAATGTTTTAAGACTCTAAGTATACCAAAGTAATGGTTTCTACTACGTTTTGTTTTAAATTCCAGTCTCATCAAATAAGTCACATACAATTACAATAGCTTTTATTGGTATCAAATTTTCTAGGATAGTTAAAATGTATTGGTTGTCTTAGACAATTAGTTAACGAAAAGTAATTTTTTTGTTTAATAGTAATATGTATTTAGTATTTATTCCATTCAATTTTTTTTTCTGAATAAAAATCAAATAAAAAATGTTTATATATGATAAATGCTTTAAGTCTCTAAGTAATCAAAAGTAAAGTTTTCTACTATATTTGTTTTTTATTCCATTCGAAATTTTTTTTCTGAATTTAACATATGATTTAAAATATATATATATATATATTTAAATATGCCAAATGCAGTGTTTAAAGGTTCCAAGTATACAAAAGTAATATTTTGTTCAGCATTAAATTCCAGTTTCATCAAGTTTTTTGAAAATTAATAAAGTTTAGTGTGAACACTTTTAACAAATGTGTTATTAATCAAACATTATTGCAGATGTGTAAGTGGTAATCGGTAATTAAATAAATTGCTGCAGAAATAGGATGTTACTAAACATCCAAATCGAGAAATTTTTGATGGTGCATTATCATTTTAAGGAATTCATACAGAAAGAAGTACAACGGATTTCAACAAATGGAAATGAGAATCCAATCAATGTCACCTTCTCTTCTAATATCACTGTCAGGAAAATTCATGTTTATAAGCTTGATAAGAATTCAATAAAAATGTGCTGGAACACCATCATGTTAAAAAGATGAAATTTAGAAGAATCAATAGAAGTAAAAAAAATTATCGAACATGTCAGGGTGAATAACAATGGTTAACAATAATAACAATGGCTGTTCTTGCGAATTTTGCATCCTATTTATATGTTTAACTTTTATTGTCGGTTTACTTATCAATAAATTTGCACCTGTTACCATTATGGCAAATACTCAGTGTACTCAGTCAGTATTTACTGCGCTTGCGCTATCTCGGTAAAAGACTTGCATAGAAGAACATTTCTGTATTGATGGCATAGCAATTTCTTAACTAACCATTGCAATTCTGTCAATCTAAACCATTACTTTTGATTGCTTTTAAGCTCTACTTTAAGATTTGAAGTGGATTCAGAACCATTAAAAGCATCCGTGATACCACTAGAACCAGAAACCTGTGGCACTCTGCTCCTAACCCTTTTGCCGTCTGTCTGTCTACCCTTACAAACTTATTTACATATATTTACGGGCTTACTAATTTACTTACATATATTTACGTGCTTACTAATTTACTTACATATATTATATACTTACATAATCACTTCCAAGTTATTACTTACTTATAAACTTACAAAAATATTATTTATACATTATGACCTAGCGATAAAACTATTAAAAATGCAGTTTATATGAAAATGCCATAACAAAAAAAAATTATCATGTGATGTTTATTTTTAACAAAATTTAGTATTTTGTAATATATATTTAGCACACATTACAACCATATATTTAATGTGAATATACACGTAACTGAACTGTAATATTAAAAAAACAAAAAAGATAAAGGATAATAATATATATATATATATATATATATATGTGTGTGTGTGTTGAGGTAAAATTTCCTTTTTTTATTTGCGTTTCAGAGAGACAGTATTCAATTCAGAGCATAATATATGAATCGAATATATTCATCTAGAAATATTTTGTCCAGATTTTATATTCTGTTGTAATACATGATACTGTGCATCTACGTGATTCAAACCCTTCTACTATTTGGCAGATCTAGTTAAACAACAAAAAGACTAGTTTTGCAAAAGTTGTATAGTGTATACGGTATTTTGAATTTAAATCAATTACTACAGTACTACAAAGTGCCTTACTGTATAAATCACGTCGTTTTTTTTATAATGGAAAGTTTCTTTTGTATAAATCACGTCGTTTATTATAATGGAAAGAGCCTTAGTGTAAAAACTCCGTGGTTTATTATAAGTGAAAATACCTTATTGTATAAATCAAGTCGTTTATTATAAAGAAAAGTGCCTTATTTTATGAAACACTTCGTCTACCGTTTCTAAATAAATAAATAAAAAATAATAAACTAAAAAAAAATTGAGCTTAAAAAATTAGAGAAACAATGCATAACTCAATACAATATTGTAATTTTTTATTTTTTAAGTTTTTCTTTAATATTTTCACTTTTATCGACAATATTCATAACATGTTAATTTAATTTGCAATATTAACTTAGCAGATTTTTTTTTTCGGTTATCCATATTTGAAAAAAAAATAATAAATATATTTATCCTATAACGCAGTGTAAACAGTTGTTTTCAGAGGACTGCATTATAGCAATATTATTATAATCACTAATATATAATAATATATTAATTATTATATTCACTAATATATTAATTATCATATTCAGTAATTATTATATATACTAATATTCATAATATTAATGTAAGATTTTTTACGTTTCTCATTTAGTGAGTATAATAATATTGATTAATATTCATTAATATTTACTAATATACTAATTATTATATTCATTAATATTTACTAATATATTAATTATTATATTCATTAAAATTTACAAATATACTACTCCTTATATTCACTAAAATTCACTGTTATTCACTAATACTCACTAATAAATTTATCATATTCACTAAATATTATATACACTAATATTTACAATATTAATGTAAGAATTTTTATCTTTTTCATTTAGTGGGTATAAAATTTTCATTATTATTCACTAATATTTACTAATATAACAATAATTATATTCATTATTCATTGTTATTCACTAATAATCACTAATATATTAATTACCATATTCAGTAATCATTATATACACTTATATTCACAATGTTAAGTTGAGAAATTTTAAGTTTTTTATTTCGTGAATATAATCATAATTATTATTCACTAATATTTAATAATATATAAATTATTATATTCATTAATACTCCCTAATATATTAATTATCATATTCACTAATATTTACTAATATATTCATTATTATTCACTAATACCCAATATAATAATTATCATATTCACTAATTATTATAAACACTAGTATTCACTAAAGAAAAAACATAAACATTAGTAAATTAACTCATATTTTATATAATAGTATAATAATATTCATTATTATTCACTATTATATTAATTATTATATACACTTATATTTACTAATATATACATTATAATATACACTAGAGCCAACGGCCGTACCATGTTCAATATACCGGTTCTCGTTAGATCACCGAAGTCAAGCATCATTGGGCGCGGGCAGTACTTGGGTGGGTGACCACATGGGAGCACCGCGCGCCGTTGGCAAATTTGGGACCTGAATGGCCGAGTGTCTAACTCTCTGGCGCTCGGTGCCACAGGTTTCGGGTTCGAATCCCGGCGGTGCCATGGATGTTTGTAGTGGTTCGGAATCCATTTTAAGCCGTAGGTCCCGGTCTCCTATGACTGTAAGAGCGTCACGGAGCAAAAGTCAGGCTTCTACCTACGGGTGCTCCATCACAACAGAAGCTGCTTCCTTCCCCTTCAATCATGAGTACGTATGGGCTCGTGGGCTTGGCCAGCCAAGTGGGATAAGAAACAACAAACAAAACAACAACATAATGTACACTTATTTTTACTAATATATACATTATAATATACACTAATATGCACCATATATTCATTACATACACTAATATTCACAAAAGAAAAATTCCAAAATTAATTCATATTTTATATAATATTTCTTAAAAAACGTCCCGTTTCGAAATAATATCAAAATGAGAAGAAAAAAAAAGTCACCGTTTTTTCCCAATATTTATTAATATCTTAATTATTATATTGAATAATTAATATTCATTATTATTCACTAATATTTACTAATATATTAATTATTATATTCACTAATCGTTATATACACTAATATTCATTAAAGAATAAACATAAAAATTCATACATTAATTCATATTTTATGTAATATTTCCTAAAAAACGTCCTATTTCGATATAATAACAAAATGAGAAAAATAAAAAAAAATCACCGTTTTATCCCCAAATCAAAAAGTATCTGTGGGGTGCCTTGCCACCCCCAACCATCTGGTGTATGCTTTTGACGGAGAACAAATTAAAATATTAATTCATCAGGGTTTTTTCGTTTATCCATTTTTGAAAAAAAAATCTTTATTCTAGAACGCAGTGTAAACGGTTGTTTTCAAAGAACTGCTTTATAACAATATTATTATCATCATAATTGGTGCAACAGTCCCATGGTGGGACAAAGTCGTTTGGATTTCAAGGCTAGATTTCTAGACAGTTTTTTTTTTCTTTTTACGGGGTAGGGTTGACAGCCCTATTCTCTACAGTAAAATGAGACTGGATTTGTTTTAGTTTGTCGTTCTACGGTCATCGTGTGCACTCGTTAGGCTAAACAGACCGGAACCTACAGTTTAAAGAGGATTCCGAACCACTAGAAACATCCATGGCAACGCCAGGACTCGAACCCGAAACCAGTGGCACCGAGTGCCAGAACGTTAGTGACTCAACCATAAGGCCCCAATATTCTTATATTCATTAATATATTAATTATGATATTCATTAATAGTCAATATTTACCACTAATATTCACTAATATATTAATTATAATTCACTAATATTCACTAATATATTATTTATTATTCATTAATATTTATAACTAATATTAGTGAATAATTTTACCATGGGGCTATTATTTATTAATATATTAGTTATAAATCACTAATATTCACTATACTATTATAATCACTAAATGAAAAACATAAAAAATCCTATAATAATCCATATTTTATGTAATACTTCCTAAAAAATGTCCAATTTCGATATAATATCAAAATAAAAAAAATCACCTTTTTTATCCTAAAATCAAAAAGTATAAGTGGGGGTGGCAAGCCAGCTGGTGTCTGCTTTTGACGGAGAACAAAGCACCTTATCTGCCCATTCCAACCACCCCGAAGAAAGCCACTTGAGTGCTCCATCTTTTCCCACTCGAGAAATGCGGACAGATAATATGATAGGAGAGACAAAAGAGAGAAGACAAAAAAAGGAAAGGTGAGATAAAAAAAGAAAAAGAAAGGCAGGAAATGATAAAATAAGAAAGAAATCGCTGGAGCTCGAGAATTGAGGTTAGGGGGAAGACTTTCAATTCTCATGTTGAAGATACATCATGGGAATCTTATACGGTCCTGGGAGCGTCCTGGATTTTCTGGTAAGATGGTTGTGGGTGACGTTTTGATGTCCATCGTCTGCGTATGCGTAGGAGCCGTTTAGGAATGGGTACATCAATAGGTATCTGCTGTTTTCATCATTTACATGTGCACTAAGAAATTTTAAAATGCGAAAAAAATTGTGTTTTCTTACCACTCGTAATGATGCCAAGATTTTCTATATCTGACGTGAAAGCAGTGAAGCAAATGTTCACGAGTTATATTCACTAATACTCACTAATATATTTATTATCAAATTCACTAATTATTATATACTCTAATATTCACAATATTAATGTAAGAATTTTTATGTTTTTCATTTTGTGAGTATAATAGAATCCATTATTATTCACTAATACACATTGTTATTCACTAATATTCAGTAATTTATTAATTATTGTATGCACTAATATTCACAATATTAAAGAAAGAATTTTTATGTTTTTCATTTAATGAGTTTAATAATATTCATTAATAATCACTAATATTTATTAATATATTAATTATTATATTCTCTATTACTTACTAACATATTAATTATTATATTTACTAATATTCATTGCTATTCACTAATTCTGACTAATATATTAATTATAGTATTCACTAATCATTATAAACACTAATATTCACTAAAGAAAAAACATAAAAAATCCTGCATTAATCCATATTTTATGTAATACTTCCTAAAAAACTTCCCATTTTGAAATAATATCAAAATGAGAAGAAAATAGAAAAGTCACCATTTTATCCGCACATCAAAAAGTATCCGTGGGGTAGCAAGCCAGCTGTTGTCTGCTATTGGCGGAGAACAAATCTGCCCGTTTCCGACCATCCCGAAGAAAACCGCTCGAGTGCTCCATCTTTTCCCACTCGAGAAATGCGGACAGATAATATGAAAAGAGAGACAAAAGACAGAAGAAAAAAAAGGAAAGGAAAGATAAAAAAGAAAAAGAAAGGCAGGAAATGATAAAAATAAGAAAGAAATCGCTGGAGCTAGAGAATTGAGGTTATGGGGGGGAAGAAAGAACTTTCAATTCTCATGGTGGAGATACATCAAGGGAATCTTATACTGTTCTGGGAGCGACCTGAATTTTCTGGTAAGATGTATGTGGGTGAGGTTTTGCTGTCCATCGTCTGAGTGTGTGTGGGAACCGTTTAGGAATGGGTACATCAATAGGTATGTGCTGTTTGATGTACTCATCATTTACATGTGTTCTCAGAAATTGGAAAATTTTGTAATGATTTCTTGATTTGCTATACTTCTTGAAATAACTCGAAAAAAGTATAGAAAACAAAAAAAAAATGTCTGTAAGTTATCTAACAATAAAAAATACCTCATTATGCTATCATATACCAATTGACAGTAGTATTGCCCTGCTAATATCTGGCTCAATTTAAATGTGTGCTAACATCTGGTTCATTTGTAAAGTGCACTAGCATTTGGTTCACTTTCAAGGTGTGCTAACATTAGGCTCCCTTGTAATGTGCGCCAACATGTGCGCCAACAACAGCAATTCATACATTAATTATAATATTCACTAATTATTATATACACTAACTTTCACAATATTAATGCAAAATCTTTTTTGTTTGTTATTTCATGAGTATAATAATATTCATTATTATTCACTAGTATTAAAAAATAAATTAATTATCATATACCCTAATATACACAATATTATTATATTCACTAAATGAAAAACATAAAAATCCTTACATTAATTCATATTTTGTGTAATACTTCCTAAAAAATGTCCCGTTTCGAAATAATATCAAAATGAGAAAAAAAGTCACCATTTTATCCCGAAATCAAAAAGTATCCGTGGGGTGTCAAGCCAGCTGGTGTCTGCTTTTGACGGAGAACAAAAGCACCTTATCTGCCCAACCACCCCGAAGAAAGCCACTTGAGTGCTCCATCTTTTCCCACTCGAGAAATGCGGACAGATAATATGAAAAGAGAGACAAAAGATAGAAGGAAAAAAGAAAGGAAAGGAAAAGATAAAAAATAAAAGAAAGGCAGGAAATGATAAAATAAGAAAGAGGATCTCTGGAGCTGGAGAATTGAGGTTATGGGGGAAGAAAGAACTTTCAATTCTCATGGTGGAGATACGTCATGGGAATCTTATACGGTCCTGGGAGCGTCCTGGATTTTCTGGTAAGATAGATGTAGGGGACGTTTTACTGTACATCATGTATGTGTGGAGAACGTTTAGGAATGGTTTCAATATGCTATTTGTTGTAGTCATCATTTACATGTGTACTAAGAAATTATAACATGAAAAATATGTTGTTGTTTTTTACCATTCGTAATGATAGCTTGATTTAGTATCCTTTTTTTCAAATGAAAAAAATATAAGCTTTGTGAATAAAGTATTGCAAACAATAAAAAATGTTTATAAGTTATCAGAAAAGGGATTTAATTGTTATTTGAAGTATAAAAAATTTCTTTATGTTAACAACAAACCAACTAACAGTAGTATTACCATGCAAATAAATGACTAACTTTCAAGGTGTGCTAACAATTGGCTCACTTTTAAGGTGCGTTAACATTTGGTTTACTTGTAATATGCGCACCTTGTCAAGACCTTGTTTCACCTTGAAGGTGTGTTACTCGTGTTTGCTGTTAAGGCGTGTCGACAATTGACTCACTTATAAGACGATTTTTCAAAGTAAAGATGCATTCGCTGTTAAGGTGCGCTAACAACTAGATCACGTGTGAGACGTGTTGGTTTCTGATTCGCAATTCGAATGATTCGTTTCTGATTGTAAATTAACAGGTGGGCTGAAAGGTTCATAGGCTGACACATAGATGGCACTATTAGACTTTTTTTAAAAATCTTTTTGGACTCTTTTGATGTTTTCGTCGGTAACAGCCTTTTGGGGGCGTCCACTGCATGCATCGTCCTCGGTGCTCATTTCGACTCGTTTAAATTTAGCAAACAACTTCTCTACGGTTGATTTTCCTGGTGCAAAGTCCGAATAATGTTTATCATGCCAAGCCTTGGCTTCAATAGCATTTTTTTCGCCAAAAAGGCAATTCTTTATTAATACACGAAATTCCTTTTTATCCATTTTTTCAAACTAACAAAAGTTGCTTCACAAAAAATGCTATAACTCCCATACTAATAGTGCAACAGCCGTCAAATTTATACACGTGTCTTTTGAAGGTTAGGGCTAACTAAAAATCATATGGATTTAATACTAGTAGCGCCATCTATGTCTCAGGCTGTAAACATCTCAGCCCACCTTTTACATGCTCACTTGTAAAGTGTGTAGGCTTCTGGCTATTACAGTAGTAATAATTGGCTGAATTTCAAGGTCTGCTAACATTTGGCTCACTTGTAAGGTGCGTAAAGGGCCAAGAACTCGTAAGAAGTTATAGTAAAACAGACTTGTAAGACGCGTTCGTTGTTAAGGTGTGCTAACAAAAGGATGAATTGTAAGAAGTGTTACTTTCTGACTCTCTTCATAGTATGTTAATTACAAGTTCACTTGTAGTGTTGGTTGCTGGCTCTCATTTCTAAGTCTGCTAATAAGTAGCTAACTTTTAAAGTTCTTTTAATTTCTGGCTAATTTCTTACCCTTACTAATTGCTGGCACAATTTTAAATTGCGTTGGTTTCTGATTCGTTTCTTACCTTGTAAGATTCATCTATGACATGAGTTTAACTTCTTTCAGCTTTGATAACTCAACGCTCTTCATGTATTCTTTAAAAGAGTAGAGTATATTTGAATCATTTAGCCTGTAAGATGTCCCGGCATCATATACGAAATTTTAAATATACACAGTCCAGTCATATTAATGTGAACACCTGTCAAAAGCCAGAATACACACTCTTGTATATTCTGGCTTTAAGTGGAGAGTAGAATGTGGTATTAAGTGGTATTTAAGTGGTATTTAAGTAGTATTTAAGAGGTATTAAGTGGTATTTAAGTAGTATTAAGTGGTATTTAAGTAGTATTTAAGTGGTATTTAAGTAGTATTAAGTGGAATTCTTTATATACACTCCACTGCAATGTGCTGCCACCTGCCTTTTGGGATTGGTTATTTCACGTTGATGTCGAAAGTAGGTGGTGGTCACATTAATGTGACCGGACTGTGTACGTATAAAGCTTTTTGAACATCCGACATGACCCCAAATTGGAAATCTTTAAAAGAAAATATGACAGAATTTTACAAATATATTTACTATTACTTCTTACAAGTGCACCAGTCTTAATAGCGAACTTGTGTAACATAACTTAGAGGCGAACGAGTTATTGGCGTGGTGCTCACCATGCAAGTGAGGCAAATGCTAACACACTTTGAAAGTGACCTTGATATTAGTACTGTAATACTGCTACTAACATATGTTATTTCTCAGTACATGTGTATGAAAATCACTGTTTAATAAATTATAAAATCCTGAGTATAGCTGTATCATATTCCTTGATACACCTGTCTTCAGGATATTTATAATTATATTTTTCTTTTCTGGAAACGTAATTTTTTTGTACCTAAAACAAATAAGTACAGTTTAAAATGTAAAAGAAATGCACTACAATTGTACAAGTATAATAGAATATAGTAATTTAATCTATTCCACAGACTAATGTAGTATTTTCCTTTTAATAAATGATTCATGCATATGGATATTAATGCTGAATAGGTCTGATATATATTCAGGAATTGAATAATAGTAGTAAAGCTCGCTGTATATCGAAATAAATTTTGTAGATTCATAATATTACATATTGTGAATGAAATATTCATTTGATTGTTCAATGTTATAAATATTCATCAGATTGAAAAATATGATATTTGATTATAAATCTTGAATGATTTAGGTAATTTATTTAGTAAACGTATTTTAAATATTATAAAAGAATTAATTGTTTCAATATCATTACAACTGCCTTATGTATATTTATGATTCATGTTTGTCAATGTAGAAACATATGATAAGCATAAATCATAAATATATATAATACAGTTGTAAGATAATTTAATGTAATTACAAAAAAATAATCATATAATAATTTAATTCTAATTATAGGATACAAAAAAACTCAAAAACTTATTTTTTATAACTTAATTGGCTTTAAACCTTAAACAGCTTTATATATAACCTTAGCTGGATTTATATTAATCGCCTTCATAAATAATCTTAATTGGCTTTAAATATATTTTATATTGGAATAATTGCTTTATATATATTTTATATTGACATAATTGACTTTAAATATCTTTTTTATTGACATAATTGGCTTTATATATATTTTATGTTGGCATAATTTTCATTACATATATCTTATATTGGTATAATTGTATTTATATTAAACCTTATTTGGCTTTATATATATATATATATATATATATAAACCTTAATGGGCTTTATATATTTATATTTAAAAAATATAGATTTTTACAAATATTTATTAAACTACTTGAAGCAATCACTAATTTGCTAGCAGGTATCCAAAACTCTCATTAACCTATTGTAAAATTCAGTAGATATTTATATATCAAGGCTGAAATATCCATAAGTGTATAAAACTTTCTAATGATTTGAAATATCTTGAAAGATGTTTTGCATTTTAATTATTTTGAACAAAGGAAATAAAAAAACATTGCAGAAAAATGGTCCTCCAAGGATTTCATAAAATATATTTTTATTGTGACGTGTACAATTAATCAAATTATTAATACAATTTCCAGTATGATTTCATTTATAAGCAAATAAATGTATATTTATTGCATACTTAAATTGCTTTTATTAATTAAAATCACTTTTTAATTCAAAACCCTGCCAATTAAAACTATTAAAATTTTTTTATTATATTTGTATTAATTAAATTTGCATTATAAAATGTGTTATGAATTAAAAATATTTTTTAAATCATTAAATATTTAACATTATTAAGGAAAATGTACTTCAGACCAACCAATAAAAGATTAAATTTTAATTTAAAACTAACTTCTAAAAATTATATTGCAATTTCACTATTTTCTGAGAATTAAGAGTGAATTATTAATTACACGAAAAATTACTTTTTATCTAAATATATATTCTAGGAAAAATGATTTATATTAACTCCTTATAAACACTTAAGTTTATTACTTAAATTAATGCAATTGTAGCTGTTACTTTAAATAAACGTAAGTAACCTCAAGATAAAATGCTTTAAAATGTTAAACTAATTTTACTCTAATTTTTACTAAATAGATTAGTTTAGAACTTAGTAAAATGTGAAGCCTAATTTGTCAGTTAATTATTATAACTGTTTTTACTTATTTACCAAGAAGCTACTTTAAATATTACTAATTAACTAATTAGTGAAATCTAAATTAATCCTGCAGCTATCTTAGATATATTCTTATTACAAAAATAATTATTGCAACATGTCTTCCAGTAATAATATAAACATGGAATGTAATAAATTGTACAGAAATCTAAAGATATTACCTACTTAACATTGTTTGAGAAACATGTATTTTATTATGTTTAAATGTATTATACGCAATAGCAATTACTTCAACGTTGTAACATATTAATTTAGTTGAAACATTTTATGTTTAATTTAGATAACTCGTCTAATTAATCATGTCTTATCTTCATATTAATAATTTATTAATTCTTTTCCACAGAATTTACAATTATGTCTTTACGATAAATATTTGATCATCTTCTTAGCTCGTAGGTAAACATATGTAAGGCAAATAAAAGAATAAATTTCGTTATTAACTTTCGTGTTTTCTTTACGACGCAATCACAGTGATTTAAATTACTTGGATGTTATTAAATAGAGTTGTACTCAAAGTAAAGTAAACATTGTAAAAATTAATTTATTCCTATTTCTGTTTCGTTTATTTTCTGTCCCAGTGATGACATGTTTAAAGGACATCGAAATATTGAAATAAATATGCTAAATGTAACAAACAACGAATTGTAACTTACATATCTTTATTGTGTTGTTTAAAATGAAAGGAATGCAATATTAATTATTTAAAACTTGTGTCTTAAATAAGCATGAAAATGAAATGATAATTAATTAAAACATTATTTTTATTTCAAATATATAGTGTTATTGTACTACTTCAACGATAAAATAGCGATATATATATATATATATATATGTTTCGCTCGGGCTGATTGCCTAGGTTTCGGGTTCGAGTCCCGGCGGTGCCATGTTTGCTTGTAGTGGTTCTGAATCCACTATAACCCGTATCTCCCAATCTCATATGACTACTATATAATAGTTGTATTAGTCATATGAACACATATATATAGTCATATATACACCACACCTCATCACTGTACCTAGAGTTGAGTTGCCCCTTTAAAGTTTGGGAATGATGTGGTTGAGAAATCAGATTGGGCTCTGTAACGCTCTACGGTCCTATGAGACAAGGACCTACGGCCTAAAGCGGATTTCGAACCACTACAAACATCCACGGCACCATCGGGATACGAACCCGAAATTTGTGGTTCCGAGCACCAGAGAGCTAACCACTCGCCATCAGGCCCCTGGACTAATATGAGTGCAGAGCATTGGGTGTAGTGCTGGCACCCCTACCCCGTAAAAACAAAGACTCATCCCCCCGTCTCGAAATCCGCCAGAAGCATTAGTTCTTGACCCATCATGGGTCTGTTTCGCCACTCATAATAATGGTAGAGACTGTAACAGAATATTGAATAATTTATGTAATGTGGCAATTGTCCGATTCGTGGCTTAGTGATAGCGTGCCGCTGATGAACATTAGGGCTTAGGTTCAAAGAACTGGCGACACTGTTAAAGACATTATTTCAAAAACGTACTGACTATATTGTGTTTGTGATGCTGAGCGTCTAGCCTCGTTATCCAGATTATCTGGTATATGTTTGACGGGATTTCTCATATACGATACGCAAATGCATGGAATTCCTTCCGGATGGCACTGCCCTCCTTCTTCAGCTACTCGGAGCATGTCAGACTTCTTTCTGCAGGAGCTCCATCACAGCAGAAGCTGCCTTCTTTTCCTCCATACATGAATATGTGAATATATATGAGTATGCTATACCATTTATATATATATATATATATGGTCCATCTATATGTATACTATGCCTCCATACATGATTATGGTATACGCATGGGGTATACGTCCCGCGCTGCCGGATATTAATTATTAGTTACAACAACAACAACAATAGTATAGCAATTAAATTACGGTTTTCATTAGTGTCTGAACGCATTTTATATATAAAGATTCAAAAGAAATTCATGATTTATATAGCCTATTTTTTTTTTCAATTCCTTCTATTAGCTCACACTCTCCCTATATATATATATATATATATTGTTCAAATTTTCAATCGTTCATAAATTACTTGTTATTCTTCCAATCAAGTTCAAATACATTTTCTGGAACTTGTAGTAGATGACATTTGATGTTGATACAATGTTTTCAAATATTAATTCATTAATCAATTTTAATTAATTAATAAAAAAATTTTTTAGATTTAAGTTGCATATATCTATCAATAGATGGCGCCAGATAAACTTAAAAAAATGAATGAAAATTATTTATAAAGGATTTTCTGCAATATAGTGAAAAAAAAGTAGGAAATGGCTAAAAAAAAAATTTTTTTTTTATATTTCTTGTTTAGAAAAATGTAGTTAGTGTTCTTTAGAATATTTGTAGACACTATAAAGGCTAGAGGTGCACAAGGTGAATGTGACTCTTCAGAGTTAGCTTTGTAGATCTCGAACAAAAGTATTCAGTGTAGGAAAAAAATGTGGATTTTCGTGTGTTTCATCGTTAAAATAGATAGTAAAAAAATTCATCTTGATTAATTGATAAGAAAGAAATGGTAAGAAATTTATTATTCTTTTAGACATTTTAGTTTAAACTAACATTTGGATCTACCTGATAGCATTTTTGATGATGGAATCTAAAAAAATCGGTCTTTAGACAAAGTAAATACAGAACTGAGTGAACTCATTCAATTTACTTAGCAAATTAGCAAACTGGGTGAATTCATTAAATTTACTTTTCGAATTAGCTAATTTGATTACCAAGAATGAATACCAAATCCTTGAAAATGATCAGAAGCTCTATCACAGAGATGGCAATTGATACTATGAAACTTTTAAAAAAATGAAATAAGTTTCAAGTATAAACAAATTCTTAAAGACCAGGCAAAATACTATATAATATAATAATATAGAATATATGACACATATTGTAACATTATATAATTATGTTTGTTGTTGTTTCTTATCCCACTTGGCTGGCCAAGCCCACGAGCCCATATGTACTCATGATTGAAGGGGAAGGAAGCAGCTTCTGTTGTGATGGAGCACCCGTAGGTAGAAGTCTGACTTTGGCTCCGTGACGCTCTTACAGTCATAGGAGACCGGGACCTACGGCTCAAAGTGGATTCCGAACCACTAAAAACATCCATGGCACCTCCGGGATTCGAACCCGAAACCTGTGGCACCGAGCGCCAGAGCGCTAGACACTCGGCCATTCAGGTCCCAAATTTGTGAATGCCAACGGCACGCTGTGTTCCCAGGTGGTCACCCACATAAGTACTGACCGCGCCCAATGATGCTTGACTTCGGTGATCTAACGAGAACCGGTATATTCAGCATGGTATGACCGTTGGCTTTATATAATTGTAATATTATATTGTGCGGGTTGGGCAAACATATTCCAACTGGGTGTGGTTGAGTTGGGATATTTGAGGCATAGGTTCGGTAACTAACAGCTTTATATACACACGCAAAAATACGGCACACATACAATTACAGATGTACAATATTTAACACATTTAAAGATATATAATTATAGATTTGAGGAAGGAGTCCTTATGTGGATGATGATTATGAGGATTGCGATTATACTCTTTATGAGGACTGGCCGAAAACACGAAACTCGGATACGCGCAGGTGGCACGAAATAAAATTCGATTCGATTCCTCCGTAGGCCAACTAATACGCAGAATTGCGCTAAATATAATTTCTCTCTTGATGAGAGACTATAAACTAAAGGTTCCTCAATAGAAGCGCTGCTCTTCCTCTCGGGTGAGAGCGGTTACAACATGCAAATGCGATATATCCAATGCCTCCAAAAATATGCTATTTCGGATTAATAATATCAGAATGATAAATGTAGGGCGTGATGACCGATTGACTAGAGCTTTGGAACTTAGTAGCACATGTTTCGGGTTCGAGTCCTGGAGGTACCATGCATATCTGAAGTGGTTCGTAATCACCTTTAAGCCGTATTTCCCGATCTAATATGACTTTAGATCGTTGGGCATAGGGCTGTTAACACTGCCTTGTAAAAAAATCAGTATCACGTAGTCAAGTCAGACTTCTACTTACGGATGTTCCATCACAACAGAAGCTGTATCCTTATTTTCCTTTTTCCATGTTTGGTTTGGTTTGTCGCCCTACGGTCATCTTGTGCGCAATTTTAGGCTAAACAGACCGGGACCTACGGCTTAAACCTTTTTCCGTGAGACCATGTGGGTTCTTGGACTCGGTCTAAATGTTGCTGTCGACCAAGTGATATAAAAACAATATGCAACTTTACTGTCTACTGACAGCAAGTGTAGGAATAGTTTGTAGAATGTGAGCTAAAAGACACAGTATATAATTTCACTCTTCTTGTTCACTATACTAACGATATGAGAAAGCAGCAAGGATATACATACCCTAGTTTTATAAGGTATCTTTAATTCAAAGCCGAGGTGTGTAAAATAACTTAAAATTCATATGCAGCGGTCTGATTGTCAATCGTCCAACGGTCTTTCTTTTGGTACCATAGGCTTCAGGTTCGAATCCTGGGGTTGGCATGGATGTATTTTTAGTGGTTCGGAATCCACGTTAAACTGTAGGTCCCGGTCTAATCAGCCCAAAGTATGCACAAAATGACCGTAGAGTAATACACCAAACCAAGCCAACATAACGTCTAGAAACACTGTTTTTCCCCCCTCATTTTACAAGTCAAACTAAGCTTTATTTCAAAAACTTAATGTTTCATGCCAAACTAATAATGTTTTACATTCATTTTTTTTTCACGGCGCTACAATATCAGTGGTCAGACGTATTGAATTGAATTTTTTTTCAAAACGCACATTTTTAAACTAACAGGTAGACTGAAAAGCTCGTAGGCTGACACATAGATGGTGCTACTAGTATTAAATCCATATGATTTTTAGTTTGCCCTAACCTTCAAATGACACGTGTATAAATTTGACAGCTGTTGCACTATTAGTATGTGAGTTATAGCCTTTTTAGTGAAGTTATAGCATTTGTAGTGTTCATCACGTGCAGTCCACTCGGCTGACTGTCGATTGAACTCCGGTGAGAAATGATGGAGCCAAGCTTCATCCATTGTCACATATCGACACAAAAATTCAGGTTTATTAAGATTGAATAGCTCCAAACACTGCTTAGAATCATCATTCCTTGTTGTTTTGGGTCGATTGTGAACTCGCGTGGCACCCACTTTGAACAGAGCTTTCGCATATCCAAATATTCATTCGCAATGTGTCCAGCACGTTTCTTTGATATCTTTAGGGTCTCAGTTATCTCAATCAACTTCACTTTACGGTTATCAGAAATTATTTTGTGGACTCGTTTGATGTTTTCGTCGGTAACAGCCTCTTGGGGGCGTCCACTGCGTGCATCGTCCTCAGTGCTTATTTCGCCTCATTTAAATTTAGCAAACCACTTCTCTACGGTTGATTTTGTTGGTGCAAAGTCCGAATAATGTTTATCTAGCCAAACCTTGGCTACAATATTATTTTTTTCGCCAAATGCAATGCTTTTATTAACACACAAAATTCCTTTTTATCCATTTTTCAAACTAACAAAAGATGCTTCACTAAATATGTTATAACTCACATACAAATAGTGCAACAGCTGTCAAATTTATACACGTGTCTTTTGAAGGTTAGGGCGAACTAAAAATCATATGGATTTAATACTAGTAGCGCCATCTATGTGTCAGCCTACGAACATGTCAGCCCAACTGTTATATTAACACAAAGGTCTTACATAAATATCATCAAAAAAGCCATTTATAAAAAAGCTCCTTTTAAAATGATTAACTTTATTGATAAGATATTTGTGTTATTTAAAGTAAGTTTATGATTCTTTAAAGCATTAATTTATGAGAAAACTTTGAAGCCCTATGTAAATTGTTGTTAAAGCAATATTTTTTATTCATGTAAGTGATTTTTTTAACCCATTTTTTTAGTGCATTGAATTTTTAAGAGGAGTAATACATTTTGTCAGGTTTTTATCAAATTTTGTAGCATTTTTTTTCAGAATATCAATTTTTTGTATTAAAAAAATAGCACATAAAAAGTAAGATTACATAAAAATGTACCCTTTTTGTGAATGTTATTTTAAGAAAGATTGCATAAAAAAAGGACACATACTTAACTTCTTACCGCAGCAATTAAAATATCTGAACCCATAAAGAAGTTAAGTTTAAGCAAAACTTAAAATTCATAATCTGATTAAGTGGCATTAATGATGGTTAATAATTCAGAATTTTTATGTTTTTTATGAAGCACTTAAATACACGTTTTTTTATGATTTGGCTAATGTTAATACGCCGGTTGATTTTAATTTTTCCTTTTACTCAAAACACTGCGCATATTTTTACTTTGTAGCAGTGTACATATATTTTTTTTTCAATCTTCTATTATGATTATGCATATACGCTTAAAAACTTTCCCTTTTTTAATTGTAATTTTTTACAGAGTAATTAAACAGATAAGTGCTTGGAAAACATAATAGAAAATAATAGTTTAATATCTTCCTTTTTTTCAATGATTTATATAAAAACAAGTATTCAATTTATGTCATAATAATTTACAATACTATTATATACGTATTTACAAAAACTTTTTTGAAAAAAAAGTTATTAAGATTTAGTCTAATAAAAAGTAAAAATTAAAAAAAAAAATAATTAATATATATATATTTATATTTTGTTAATAAGCATGATATTACGTAAATCAGTATTATCATTATCATTGTCCATTTTAATCCAGCACATTTTGCACCTTGGTAGTTCTGGATTAGCGATTTTGACACATTATAAAGCTGATATAGTTTTTACGAAGATACCATAGATAAATCATTCTAGATAAATCTTTAAATAATTAAAACATGTGAATATTTAATTTGTTTACTCGCATACTGAACCTGTGTAGACGATATAATTATCCTACAAAATATTTCGTGAGCACAGCAAGCACAAAATCAAAGTTCATGCGTTGAATATTACTTTAATGGAATAATCTCGTATTAATAAAAAATATTCCAAAACTAATAATAAAAAAGCAAGTTATAAATATATATATATATATATATATATATATAACTGCACATTATGCACACATTGCCTGAAGAATTATATATAAAAGCTATATATAAATCTGATTATAAAAAACAATCTGATTTTTATATTAATCTAATTATTTAAATCTATAAATATATTTATAAATAGATTGTATACTATAAAGTATTATATATAACGATACTATACGTATAATGATACTACGATATATACTATGATACAACATAGATGAAAATGAGTGTGACTGCTACTACGTACTGATACTACGATATACGCTCTGAAACACCTTCCTTCCTTATTTAATGGTGCAAGGCCCTCCGCCTACTGGCAGATTTCTAGATAGAAACTGTTTTTCTTTTGAAAGGGTAGGGATTTCAGACCTACGCCCAACGGTCTACAGACATATTATACACGGACCTACGTTTTATAGCAGATTACAAACCACTACAAACATCTAGCATCGCCGCCGGGAATCGAACCCTACATCTGTTGCACCTATCACAAGAGCGACAGTCACTCGGCCATCAGGCCCCTCTATGAAACACCACTACTTGAAAATGCGTGGATCTACTACTATAAATTGATACTGTGATATACATTATGGAAACTACTGTATGAAAATGATTTCGTCTTCTACTACGTACTAATACTGAGATACATGTTTACAATGGATGAAAATGCATGTGTCTAGCACTATCTACCGATATTACGATATACATTATGAAACACCACTGGATAAAAATGAGTGTATCTGCCACTACGTACTAATACTACGATATAAACTATAAAACACCATTGGATGAAAATGCATGGTCTACCACTACGTACTGATACTACGATATATACTATGAAACATCACTGGATGAAAATACGCTCATCAACTATTGCATACTGATACTACGCTATACAGTAGGAAACATCACTGGATAAAGGCGAGTGTCTCGATTTAGGGGTCAAGGTCAACTGAAACTGCACGAAAAAGTTCCAAAGCGAATGGCCCTATTGGTGGCGCATTACAGAAAGTGCCGAACCATCGAATGCCTGATAAAACCGTCTCTACAGTATTTTGTAATTTCATAACAAAACTAATTGTATGTCGAATTTTTTTCGTGTATATTCAAACTTAACTTGACAATTTATTAATGAATTTTAATATATAGGGGGTGCCAGTGGCAAATATTTAATAATTAAATGTACGTGACAAATTCTTAATAATTAAATGTAGGTGACAAATTCATAATAATTAATTAATTGTGCACTATAATATATTGCATTAATAATATTTTTATTGTAAAAACAGTTTTTGATTTAGGAATGGTTTTCTGTAATAGCAATTTTTATTTTTCCTCAAAATTCTGGTACTTAGTGTATTCATCAAATGTCATTTACTTCATTTATTTATAGTGTTCTGTATTTATATAATGTCATTTACTTCATTTATTATAGTGTTCTGTATTTATATAATGTCATTTACTTCATTTATTATACTGTACTGTATTTATACAATGTCTCTGTATTTATATAATGTCCTTTACTTCATTTATTTATAGTGTTCTGCATTTATACAATGGTTCTGTATTTATAGAATGTCATTTACTTCATGTATTTATAGCGTTCTGTATTTATATAATGTCATTTACTTCATTTATTATAGTGTTCTGTTTTTATATATTGTAATTTACTTCATTTATTTATAGTGTTCTGTATTTATATAATGTCATTTACTTCATTTATTTATAGTGTTCTGTTTTTATATAATGTCATTTACTTCATTTATTTATAGTGTTCTGTATTTATATAATGTCATTTACTTCATTTATTATAGTGTTCTGTATTTATATATGTCATTTACTTCATTTAGTATACTGTACTGTATTTATACAATGTCTCTGTATTTATATAATGTTCTTTACTTTATTTATTTATAGTGTTCATTCATTTCTCACCTACGCTTACTTAAGCATTATTTTTCTCGTTTTCAGAAAAGATCGAGACAGTGATAGCTGTGGAGGGGGGCAAGACCGAGCTCCAGTGCGACATCACCCCTCCCCCGGGCGGGGACGAAGTGGCCCTGGTGCTGTGGTACAAGGACGAGAGCACGACGCCCCTCTACAGCCTGGACAGCCGGCGGCGGGGACTCTACCAGGCCAAGCACGCCCCGGGACAGGAGATCGCCGGGCGCGCCTTCCTCGACATGACCGCCCGCCCCACCCTCCTCAGGCTGGACAGGCTGAAGGCCGAGGACGAAGGGGAGTACCGGTGCAGGGTGGACTTCAAGATCGCCAGGTCGAGGAACTCCATCGTCATTCTCGAAATCATAAGTGAGTGACCCCTTTAGTCTTTAGTCCCTTGAGTCTTTAAAAAACTTGCGCTACAAAATCCATTATAATTAGTATAATAATTAGTTATTTTTATTTTGTTTATATATTTTTTTTAATTATTTAATTTATCTTAAAGGCTGAGTTAAAAATATATCTGCTTTAGAAAAATATGACAAATTGATCGGAAATAACAGAACTATCGACAATTTGGCGATTATTCTTGGCGCATTTTCTCGAGGATATTACCGTAGTCTATTATATGTAAGAAACAAGTATAATATATGTAATTAGCATTTATTTGTAAGGAACAAGCAATATAAATAATTTTTAAAGTCAATTCCTCCTATTAGGTAACACTCTCCCTATATATATATATCTTGTTCAATTTTTCAATCGTTCATAAAATACTTTTTATTCATCCACTCCAGTTCAAATACATTTTTTTTTGAACTTGTAGTGGATGACACTGGAAGTTAATGCAGTTTTTTTCAAATATTAATTCATTCATTAAATTTAATTAATTAATTTTAGATTTAAGTTGCATATATCTACCAATAGATAGCGGCAGATAAACTTAAAAAAATGAATGAAAATTATTTATAAAGGACTTTCTGCGATAAAGTAAAAACAAAGTAGGAGTTTATTTATTATTTTTTTTTTATATTACTTGTTTCAAATTATTTAACACATCGATTGGGTTAAAAATACATCTCTTTTGGAAAAATGTGCCAAATTGATCAGAAATAACAAAAGCATCGCCAAACTGACGAATATTTTTGGCACATTTTCTCGGGGATATTACTATAGTCAAAAAAATGAAACTTCAATTCACTTATTATGTGTAAAAAATAAAATGGAATGATCTCTATAAAATATTCCAAGGTTCACAGTAAATTAAGTCGGAAAATTGCAGGTGAGCTTGGTGTATTTAACACTGTGGTCTAGTAACAGCTCATATGTGCATATTTTGTTCTGTATCATTGGATAAATTTAATTAAAAATATGTTTTTGAATAAAGAATGTGGTGGACTTCAAGATAGCCAGGTCAAGAAACTCCATCGTCATTCTCGAAATCGTGTGTATCTTTAAAAAACTGTGCTACAAAATTCATTATAATTATTATAATAATTATTTATTTTTTATTTTGTTAATAGTTATGTATTTTTTATGTTTAATTAATTTATCTAACTGGCCTGAATGGCCGAGTGGCTAGCGCTCTGGCGTTCGGTACCATAGGTTTCGTGTTCGAGTCCCAGCGGTGCCATGGATGTTTGTAGTGGTTCGGAATCCACTTTAAACTGTAGCTCCCGGTCTCATAGGATCGTAGAGCGTTGCGGGGGCATTGTTAACTCCGCGTCCGTGGCTTATCTTCAAGTTACATGCGCCCCCTGTGTAATGCAAAGTGATTAACGTCTGAGCAGCGCTTACCTTAAAGCATCCAAGACCAAGCTCTCTAAGTGTTTGCCAGCTGCATTAGAAAGAAAAAAACCTTTCTATCTGTCAAAAGTACAACTGTTTTGAAAAATATGGAAAATTAATCAGAAATAATAAAAGCATCTTTGATGTGGTGAATTTTCTCGAAAAATAACTTTAATAATTTTTTTTTTTAAATGTTTTTCAATAATAAATGTCTTAAAAATTATTTTAAATAAGAAAATAAAATAAACAACGGATAATAAATGTTTATTAATGATAAAAAATAAAGTAAATGTACTTAAAAAATTTTTAAAAAAAAACCTTGAGTTACTGTATAACTGGTATTACATTATTTGTTTTCATAAAAATTGTCATTTCGTTCAATGGAAAAAGACCGGTTCGTAAGTTTTATTCATATTGTGAGGGTGGCCGATCATAGTAAAAGTATTTTTTAAGAATAATTTTTTTTTCTAATGCAGCTGGCAAACAGACCGTGATCTTCGCCATAATGGCTGCACATATGTTACTCACTTTGCATTACCCAGGGGGCGCGTGTGACTTGAAGATAAGCCACGGACGCGGAGTAACTATGTCCCTGCAGCGCTCTACGATCCTATGAGATAGGGCTTAAAGTGGATTCCGAATCACTACAAACATCCATGACAACGCCGGGATTTGAACCCGCTACCTGTGGTACCGAACACCAGAGCAGCGAACACCAAGGGGGCCAGATGGTTTCGGCCATCAGGCCCCCTTTTCAAGAATAATAAATAAATTAAGTTTTTTATTGCATCTCCTTAAGTTGCTGAACCTGAGGTATTTGGACCAAAATTTGCAAAGCCCCCCGATGAAGATTACTGTTGAGATGTTGTTGGATTTATTTTTTCGAGAACAATCGTTTATTTTTTTTTATTATTTTTATTTCCAATGGCAGATTATGAACAGTTACAGCAATAAAAAGGGGTACAACAAAGAACAACAGAAAAAAAACAGATAATACAACAAAACATGCCGAAACAGAGTTCATTAATCTAACAATAATGCCAAGTTGCAGATCTTTTATCCACTAAAAAAGTGTTACCAGCTGCACCATGGAGAGGCAGATCTTCTGCGCACCCACAATCGGTTAAATAAAAATATATAATTTTAAGATTCATTTTGTCTAGTTGGCAAATAAAGAATTGTACAAAATGACTGAACATTTTTATGTTTTTTTTTTTAAATTTTTGCATGTATTTCAGTTCCACCGAAGAAACCAGTGATCAAAGACAACGACGGAGAAGTGCTACAGAGAGTGTCTCCAGCACATAATCTCGGCTCCAGGTTGGTGCTCATCTGCGAAGTGGAAGGAGGTGAGACATCGTTTTTTTTTTTAATTTCAGTTACATTGAGTGATATTTCTCAGTGTGCTTTGAATGTTTGTTTGCAATTGTAGCCAATCAGTAGACAGAATCAAAATTACTCAATTGAAAACTCCAACTGCAGAAATCATTTAATAAAATATACACTGGTGTACAAAACTTAAGCAATAGGGTTTTTTTTTTTTTTTTTTTTTTTTTTGCCAGAACTCCATGAGAAATCATCTGAGAGACATGACATTCAGAAATGAGGGAGAGTATTATGTACGTAAAGGATGACGAAAGCATAGGGGCTGAAAAAGGAATACAGTGCACACAGTATGGAATCAAACAAACACAAGCTGGGGTTTGGAACGCTTTCCAAGCGCACGAAACGACACTTTTGTTGATTCCGAACTCTGCAGCTACACTGGTGACAATACGCCCCTCCTCCAGCTTTCCCATCATTCTTCCACGTGTGAAGTCGTCCAGGTGATTTCTTCTATCCATATTTCAAGAACTGACTCACTGGCACTTGCAGCGAATATGTTGAATTACGTCTCCGTCCTTCCTTTTATTCTACTGTTGAGCTGCGAGCGCCGACATCACGCGTTTTGCGTGCGCTCACGTCGCCTTCGACGTTTCGTTCCTGATATTTGCAAACGCATGACGTTTCTTCTGACTTACGTGCTCATTGTACTGATCTCCAGACCTCCTTTTCTGCAATCCCATGGCTATTTGCTAAATTTTTACATTGTTGCTTAAGTTTTGCACACCAGTGTACATCTGACGTTTTGAAATCAATATTAATTTCTATTACTTTTAATATTTTGTCATACAGGATTTTGGTATTATAATCAAATAAATATCGTAATATGCTGCAGTACTTTTTTAATGCTGAATTTAATTTTCAAATGTTGAATTTCATTGTACTTGAATTTTATATATTACTTATTTCTAGACTATTTCATATCAGTTCGAGGTAATGAAGGTTAATTTTAATATCTTGAATCTTCAATAAAATTTTAAATACGTCTAAATAAATTAATGTAGCTTGGTAGCTCAGTTCACGAGCAACAGTGGAACGCTATAATGATCCAATTGTCAGTGATAAATAAATTCTTATACTTGTAGTAGCAAACTGTATATTCGTTTTTAAGAGGCAGAGAATGCAACAAACATGGCTAATGGTAGAATCTGAGATCTCCAACATAATTGTTATGCTACAAATAGGGTACGAGATGGTGATAAAATACATTATAAAACAAACATTATATATATATATATATAATGTTTGTTTTATAATGTATTTATATCGTTGATCGTTGATTGATCTCTATTAGACACAGAATTAAGAGGACTTTACTCCTAAAACATTCCTGGGAAGAATGGTTCAGCCTCAATTGCTTCTCAGAATAAAAATTGCATGCTGGAGATCTCAGATTCTACCGTAAGAAATGTATGCTGCAATCACTGTTTTTAGAAACGCATATACAGCATGTATAAGAATTGTTCATAGACAAATGGATCGTTATAAAGTTCCACTGTTGCTCGTAGTAAAGTTCCATTGGCGATTGGTCTATATTAGACACATAGTTGAGAGGATTTTACTCCTAAAAATATTCCTGGGAAAAATGGTTCAGCCTCATTTGCGTGTCAGAATAAAAATTTTGTCTTCGGAAATAAGAGAACTCGGATAGAAACTACTAACGAGAAAATAAATCTGGAATGAACACAAAAAAAACTATAAATTATATTTTCAAATTGGACTTAAGGAAGACAGTAAGGTGCAAGTCCCATGTAATCCAGTATTGGTAACTTCGAATTTTCTATTTCTGCTAAGTTCATGAATTTGAAAACTGGTACTTTCTACCTTTTTACTGGTACCAGATTTAGAATGTACTTTAGTAAGTATTCGGAAATGACAGAACTCTATTAGAATCTCGACCAACAAGAACATAAATCTAGGATAGACACAAAAATACTATAAATTTTATATTAAAGTTGGACTTAAAGAAGAGAGCAAGGTGCATGTCCCATGTAGTCTTGTATTAGTAATTCTGAATCTGCTTTCAATTCCTTTGTAACGAGCTAATAGTGCCTAAAATTTAAAAACTGGTACTTTTATTTTTCCTAGTAAGCTACTTTAATAACTACCACAGGACATTTAAAAACAATTACAGACTTTTATAATTTTATTTGTTTAACAATTTACTAACGTAATTTTATTTTTTTGATATACTTACACTAATCGACTTGCTTGAATTAGTAGTTATATATTTCATTAATATTCTACGCATATTTAGCCTCTCCATATTAGTGCATATCACATGTCACATGGAACTTTCATTTCTTTTTTCTTTCTATTTCTATTATTTCTTTCAATTCAACTCCAACAGCAATTTATCAACAATTACACTGTTTTCCTTTTTATGTGCTTATAAATATATACCTACCATAATCGACCGATTTGGATTAGTAATTATATTTTTCAGTAATCATCTATGCATATTTAGCCTCTCCATATTACTGCATACCACAAGTAACATGATACTTCTAATTATTTCTATTCAAATTATATTTTTCACGAGATTTGGAGTTAATCCCAACCCAAAGAAAAACTACTTAAAGTTTATTACTTTCACCCATTTGCTAATAATAATTACACGGGAATAATTTTTTAAAAAAAATGTCCAAACAAGGCCATCACGGACCAGTTTTATTAGATGAAAAATGACCCATTACATTTCGAAATGAGATTGGAGAGTTATTTAAATAACCTCATTACACCATATCAAATTTGTTAGACGAAAATTTTCGCAGAAAAGAGCTACTAATATAGAAAACACGTTATTTAATTAAAGTTATTTTAAGTAAGATGAGCTTGCCCTTTACTGGTAATTAACATCGAATGCCTCTCTTGCTCTTGTTTAATTTACTTCGCTAGAGAAACGCATTTTTCACTAAAATTAATGGACTTTTATACATCTCATGCGTAGTTCAAATAATTATTTCTCGTATAAAAGACTTTTTAAGAAATTGTCAGATTGTTAAGACACGTCTAAAAAAGTGCCATTTAGACGATTTTTTTTTCTGAAAAAATTGCATGAAATGAAAAGTAACAAATACAACAAAAAACATTAAATAAAGCTGTTTTGATGCACGAAAAATGCTTAGCCTTTTGTAATTGAGTTCGGTTTGTATTTAAAAAAAATTAACTAATTAGATTCTGAACCTATTTTATGGTATTTAGGATTGTTTTCATATTGTATTTTTGTATTATTAAAATAAATATGCTAAATAATTCCTATGATTTATAAAATTATTCTGATTCTTTTTTTTGAGCCGTTAAAAATTATTATGATTTATAATAAAAAAAAAATTCAAAATTATTTATAACAAAGGATTTTTTTTTAATAGAGGCATAGTAAGTAAATTGTTCATGTTGTTGTGAGGTGTAAGAACTGTATGAATCATAAAAATTATGAATAATATGAATAAAAATTATGACTTAAATGTATCATAAAAATATCAATTGCATGAACCATATGAATTATTAATTATAGGAATCATAAGAATTATGAATTATGAATTGTATGAATCATATGAATTATAGGAATCATTTGCATTAATTGTGTAAATATTCTGAAATAATTAGAATAATTTATAATTTTTTTATAAAAATAAATATATTTTCGTAAATGAAATAATTTTTTTAATTTTTAACATTTGTTGCATCGGGGTATGAATGGCCGAGTGGCTAGCGCTCTGGCGCTCGGTACCACAGGTTTCGGGTTCGAGTCCCGGCGGTGCCATGGATGTTTGTAGTGGTTCGGAATTCACTTTAAACCGTAGGTCACGGTCCTAATAATATCGTAGAGCGTTGCAGGAGCATTGTTACTCCGCGTCCGTATCTTCAAGTTACGCGCGCCCTCTTGGTAATGCAAAGTGAGTAACGTCTGTGCAGCGCTTGCTTTAAGGCATCCAAGACCAAGCTGTCTAAGTGTTTGCCAGCTGCATTGAAACAAAAAAAAATTTGTTGCATCCATTGCAAGAAGAAATGAGGCAATTTAATGGCGATGGTGACAACGTGTCTATTTACACACGTGTAAATGCAGTGTACACGCAAATGCAGGGTAATTACCATAAAAATTTGCTGAGTAGGTATTGACCTGCCCTCCTTTCCTTAATTGAAAACTATTCAACTATATAAGTAGACTGATCTTCGACAAAAAAAAAATGTCAAAATTCGGGCTTATTTTTACTGGTAGTGAAATTTTGTTACTGTTTTTAGAAGCAATAATACTGACATCTTCCATAAAGCATTTCGCATTGTATCAATATAAAGACTGCCTAATTAATGTTTTTATGGTTTCTTTCATATGACATGCAATTGTGTGGTCGTTGCAAATAAAAGTTTATTTGGAAGATGATGGCCTCCTCTCAATACTCATTGATGTGTCATTCTTAGTTTCATCTTCAATAAAAATATTCAATAAATTTAAAACACAAAATTCAATTTCTGCATATTATATTTAGGAAGTGTAAGAAGACACACAGTCAGAAAATGATTTTATACAACTTAACGTGTAATGATAATTTATTGATTAATAGATGTACTTATAACATATCCTGCATGTCTAAATCCATGCTTCTTTTCGTAGGCAAGCCGTCTCCTACTGTGAGTTGGTGGAAGGACTCTGTGTTGCTGGACGATACGTTCCAGGTATACCCGCATGTGGTGCGCAACGAGCTGGTAGTGGACCAGCTGGATCGGGGCGACTTGCACAGCAGCTACGCCTGCCATGCCTCCAACAACAACATCTCCCTGCCAGCGATCACATCAGTCATGGTCGACATGAATCGTGAGTTCACATTTCTCATATCGTTGTGCCGTCCTTTTACTTATTCATTTAAATTGTGTTGTACTTAGTGTTATTGCAGAATTGGACAACATTCGACTACTTTCAGTGTAAACAAATCACTAAACTTGTCATGTGAATTTGAGAACAGGTAGTTCTACGACAAAACATAATATGTCACGACTTCTGTCTACACATAATTTTTTAATTCGTAAAATTATTTTATTATGTAGTATTTATGTAGCATTCTTTGATTTACTACGGAAAAAAATTTGTATTTCAACAACATTTTTTTTTCTTAATGGTTGATCACTAAACATGTCATGTGAATTGAAAATACAGGTACTCCTATGACAAAAATTCCTAAATCACGGCTTCTGTCTAACACGGTTTTTGAATTGATAAAATTATTTTATAACAAGGCAATTATGCAGCATTCTTGGACTTAATATGGAAAAATTTTATATTTCAACAGCATTTTTTTCCTTTATAATTGGCACTAAACACGCCATGTGAATTGGAAATTCTATGATTATAGTATAATAGTTCTATGACAAAAATTCCAACACCACGGTTTCTGTCTAATTCAATTTTTGCAACATTCTTTCCTTTACTATGTAAACATTTATATTTCAGCAACATTTTTTTTTCTATATGGTTCATCACTAAACCTTTATATGATACGTTAAACAAGATACGTTTAACAACATTACAGAATTTCTGTTCAAATTCTTTAATTTTTTTTATATTGAAATTATTTAAGAACACCCTTAAGTATTTTATAAATTTTTTATCATACAGCAAGTAAAAAACATGAGAGGGATAATTAATGTCTGACGACATCATACTTGTTTTTAAACATTCATCAGACAGCACTGTATTTTAAAGCTGAAGGACACTTCGGACAGAGACATCTCTGTGAGGCTGTCAGACAATTCATCTACCCCTGCTGTTCCATCTGTCAGGATGGACAAGAACCGTAATTCTTCCCGGATCCCGGGAACGCTACTTTTTTATTGGGCAGGATCATCCGGACTTTTATTTCAGGCTCCATTGTCTGGCATCCATCTAGGTTTAGGACAGGATTAACTGGTGGCATGATATGTGATACTTCTTCTGTCTGGGATTCTTTTAAGTAAAATTGCTTTGTTATGTCTTTCTTTTTTTATTCTGGCAACACAGTACTTGTGGTAAATGGTTAATAATCATTTATTATTGGTTAAAATTTAGTTTGATATTTTAATTAACACATGGAGAATCTTTACCCATGTTAATATCGCTCATCAATACCAGAGTTTTAATTTAATCAAGTGTTTTTATTCAATCAAGTGTTTTAAATCAAAACGAGTTTTAATTTAATCAAGTGTTTTTAATCAATCAAGTGTTTTAAATCAAAACGAGTTTTAATTTAATCAATCAAACCCAATTCTAAATAAGATGAATTATAGTGGTGAATAATGGTTTTAACTAATAGGCTATTTAGAAAGTATAAGGTGTAATTCCGTCTATAAATATATTTAAGGTATTAGGTTTTAATTTACTTAAAATAAAATAAAAAATATTTATAATTTCCAGCTATTCCATTTTTAAATCAAAGAAATATATTGATAAATAATATGACCATAATCAATTCTCACCAAACTTATATATAGGATTCAGCAGCCGAATATAGAAGCCATCACTAAATGCAAAATCTATTAACGACTGAAAATGAGCCTGATTGTTGAGTGACTAGTGCTCGGTGCCACAGATTTCGGGTTCAAATCCCGGTCATGCCATGGATGTTCTTAGTGTTTCGGAAAACAGTTTAAGCCGTGGGTCCTGATCTAATATGACTGTGGACTGATATCCCCATCTGTCAAATGTCAGTATCACAGAGCCAAGTCAGACATGCAGCTGCCCGTCTTTTCCCTCATTCTATGCAGCCACATGAGCTCTTGGATTTATTCTGTATGTTGCACGTTCAAGCGTGATAAGAAACAACAACAGGAATGAAAATAAAAACGACAGATGTAAGGAATAACTCCACCAAAAGCGAAGTATCAAAATAGCTTCAGGTAGGGTGTATCATCCTGGGAAAATATAAAATATATTATGGCAAAATATAATTTTTTATTCAGTGTATAAAAATATCTTTCATATTGTGACTATTAAAGCATAAGAAAAGAAATTATTTTTCGTTCGTAATTATTTTAAGCACTAAATATTATTTGCAACATATGGTGCCGTGAATAACAAAAGTGAATTTCATTTCAATTAAAAATAACTAACCTTTTTATATCATAATTATTAAAAATATAATAAAGCTATATATATTAAACCAATCGTGCGACGATACGTTTCATTAACAATCACAGTGATATCAGTGAAATAAAAAAGATACCCTCACCTCTTGAGCCAACTCTCTAAGACTCATACGATGACTTTTGACAACCAACTTCGTTTTGTTGATATTTTCATTGGTTGTAGTAGTTGAAAGACGGCCAAAAAGAGGAAAAGCAACTACCACTTCTTTGCCTTCTTTGACATATCATTCATATGCTTGTGTCTTTTTTGCTTATGAATGATTCACCTCAAATCTCTTACAATGTTTTTACCTATTCAAAAACGAAATTTTGTTTTCTGCAAGAAATGCATTGCAAAATTTTGGCTCAGTTAATCTTTCGTTTGCAAAAAAGCAAATCACTCATAATGTTTGATCGCATGGTAACGCAGTACAGTGTAACCAATTTAATGAAAATAAAATAAAATAATATTGTATCGATATATTTTACACGCATATTTTATTGAAAAACATGTTATTTAGATTTAATTTGTGATGAAATTAATATATATATATATATATATGTGTGTGTGTGTAGTTTACTATTAAATCGCCTAAATTTTCAAAACTGATATTTTTCCTCTTTAATAAAAAAATAAAAGTATTAGACGTTTATTTAAAATTTTATTAATAGTAACAATAATAGCCATTTATACATTTGAATTTATAAAACCAACTATGGTTATTTTTCACCTAAAAAAAATTTAAATAATGAATTGATGAATATTTTGATGAATATTTACCATTACTGTAACTTAAATTTGCAAATTTATGAAGAAAATAATTGATGGAAACGTAAAATAAAATTATGAAAAACACATTTATTTATTAAAAAGGAAGATGAATTATCTGGTCATTTAAAAGATATTGAATACAAATATGTACAACTATAAAAAATTCGTATAACATGAATTAATAAAATAACATATTGCATTAATCTAGCACATAACTATCTAATGATTTATACGTTGAAAATACAATATTTTAGCTTTCGATCAAAGTTTAAAAGCTGAAAAAGCAAAAACATATTTTCATATTTCTTTACCTCTCATGTTTACCTTATAAGTTATGCATGTTTAATACTTGACAAATTCCTTTGTAAACCTTGCCAGAAAAACAAAAGCAAAATACGTGAAAATAAAAAGGAATTCCCCAAACAATTCGGTGTGCTTTTACAAAATTACAGTATTAGGCCATAAATTTCATGCGAGTTGAACTTCAGGTTTTTTTTCCTCCACTCTTATACCATGCTATCTCCCGCATAATGTTGCAGAAATTTCCAATGAAGGTTGAAAAATGATGTTTACAGACATAACTCTTCTGCGAAACCTGGCAGGATAAACTAGTTTGAGGAAGGTTTATATCAAGGATAAATAAACATACTGCATGGCTCCGTAGTAGTAGTTTTTATTTCTTGAAGCACTTTGTAAAGGAAAGTGTTCGGCTATAAAGAGGGGGAATTAATGATGTGGTTGATAATTGTGTGGTTATCGGTTTGAGGGAGAGTAATTAATTTGTGGTTACTTTCATCAAGAAGTTATGGTATTAGCGTAAACTTGTTGCCCATTAATTGTTCAACCTTTCTGGATATTAGAGGTAATATGTGATTTAGTGATGTATGAATTAATCAATTTCGTATCTTTTATAAATAGTTATTAAAAGCAGACTATCAGCATAGTTTGAATATAATGGTGCACACAATTATCATTTGAATGTGCAATTATAGTTTATAAGTGATGATAAATAATTATAAATGATAATTTAAGTTATTTATTTCATAATGTTCAAATTAATCAATTTCGTATCTTTTAAAAATAGTTATAAAAGGCAGACTAGCAGCATAGTTTTGACTATGTTGTTGCACACAATTTTGCTTTGAATGTGAAATTATGGTTTATAAGTGATGATAAATAAATATAAGTTATAAATAATAAGCGACGATAATTTATTATGATTTATTTAGTAATGTATGAATAATTCAATTTCGTGTCTTTAGGCATAGTTATAAATAGCAGACTAGTAGCATTTGATATATTGTTGTAAAAATAGTTTAAAAAAGCAGACTATATTTGAATATATTGTTGCACACAATTATCATATGAATGTGCAATTATGATTTATAAATGATTATAAATAAATTATAAATGATAAATAATAAGTGAAGATAATTTATAATGATTTATTTAGTGATGTATAAATTAATCAATTTCGTATCTTTTAGCATTTTTATAAAAAGCAGACTAGCAGCATAGTTTGAATATATTGTTGCACACAATTATCATTTGGATGGGCAATTATGGGATTAATTAACAGATATATAATAACTGAAATTCAAATTAGTCACTGATAAATATCAGTTATTAATTTTAATTTGATTTATTATTAACTTGAAATTAATAACATCTATTTATGATTTTTTTTTTTTTTTTTTTTTTTTTGGACTTCAAACAGAAAAAATTAACAAGTTAATTTTTAAGGTGTCAATTATACTTAGTTTACAGACATAACTCTTCTGTGAAACCTGGTAGGATAAACTGGTTTGAAGAAGGTTTATATAAAGGATAAATAAACATATTGCATGGTTCCGTAGTAGTTGAAAGTAGTTTTTATTTCTTGGAACACTTTGCAAAGGAAAGTGTTCGGCTATAAAGAGGGGGAATTAATAATGTTGATAATTGTGTGGTTATCGGTTTGAGGAAGGATAATTAAATTGTGGTTACTTTCATCAAGAAGTTATGGCATTAACTTAAACTTGTTGCTCATTAATTGTTCAACCTTTCTGGATATTAGAGGTAATATGTGATTTAGTGATGTATGAATTAATCAATTTCGTATCTTTTATAAATAGTTATTAAAAGCAGACTATCAGCATAGTTTGAATATAATGGTGCACACAATTATCATTTGAATGTGCAATTATAGTTTATAAGTGATGATAAATAATTATAAATGATAATTTAAGTTATTTATTTCATAATGTTCAAATTAATCAATTTCGTATCTTTTAAAAATAGTTATAAAAGGCAGACTAGCAGCATAGTTTTGACTATGTTGTTGCACACAATTTTGCTTTGAATGTGAAATTATGGTTTATAAGTGATGATAAATAAATATAAGTTATAAATAATAAGCGACGATAATTTATTATGATTTATTTAGTAATGTATGAATAATTCAATTTCGTGTCTTTAGGCATAGTTATAAATAGCAGACTAGTAGCATTTGATATATTGTTGTAAAAATAGTTTAAAAAAAGCAGACTATATTTGAATATATTGTTGCACACAATTATCATATGAATGTGCAATTATGATTTATAAATGATTATAAATAAATTATAAATGATAAATAATAAGTGAAGATAATTTATAATGATTTATTTAGTGATGTATAAATTAATCAATTTCGTATCTTTTAGCATTTTTATAAAAAGCAGACTAGCAGCATAGTTTGAATATATTGTTGCACACAATTATCATTTGGATGGGCAATTATGGGATTAATTAACAGATATATAATAACTGAAATTCAAATTAGTCACTGATAAATATCAGTTATTAATTTTAATTTGATTTATTATTAACTTGAAATTAATAACATCTATTTATGATTTTTTTTTTTTTTTTTTTTGTTCAAACAGAAAAAATTAACAAGTTAATTTTTAAGGTGTCAATTATACTTAGTTTACAGACATAACTCTTCTGTGAAACCTGGTAGGATAAACTGGTTTGAAGAAGGTTTATATAAAGGATAAATAAACATATTGCATGGTTCCGTAGTAGTTGAAAGTAGTTTTTATTTCTTGGAACACTTTGCAAAGGAAAGTGTTCGGCTATAAAGAGGGGGAATTAATAATGTTGATAATTGTGTGGTTATCGGTTTGAGGAAGGATAATTAAATTGTGGTTACTTTCATCAAGAAGTTATGGCATTAACTTAAACTTGTTGCTCATTAATTGTTCACCCTTTCTGGACATTAAGAGGTAATGTGTGATTTATTGATGCATAAATTAATCAATTTCGTATCTCTTATAAATATTTACGAAAAGCAGACTAGCAGTACAGTTTGAATATATTGTTGCACACAATTATCATTTGGATGTGAAATTATATTTTAATGTGCAACTATGGTTTATAAGTGATGATAAATAGTTATACGAGATAATTTATATGATTTATTTAGTGATGTACAAATTAAACAATTTAAAAATAGTTAAAAAACGTAGAATAGCAACATACTTTGAATATATTATTGCTCACAATTATCATTTGAATGTACAATTATGGTTTATAAAAGATTATAAATAAATTATAAGTGATAAATAATAAGTGAAGATGATTTATAATGATTTATTTAGTGATGTACAAATTAATTAATTCCGTATCTTTAAGCATAGTTATAAAAAGCAGACTAGCAGCATAGTTTTAATATATTGTTGCACATAATGTTCATTTGAATGTGCAATTATGAGATTAATTAACAGAGTGGGGTATGAGGGGGGATATATGGGTGTGTGGGGGTGTCTGAATACATGTATATATAATGAGAAGCATGGATAAATTACTTTGATCTGTTTACATAAAGAAAATCTCCATGTTTGGAAAAATATGAAATGTTTATATTTATTTTATATTAAATACACATAAAAAATGTATTTTATAAAATAGTAACATTATATTCTTAAAGTTTCAAGAGAACACATTATTTAAAACAATTTAACAGAAAGCTGTCAAATTTTGACAAGCAATACATCGCGAAGTTAAAATATAACCGAAAGAAAAAAAATAATTTTATTTCCCTCTAATAGGAGCTACGGCAGGTAAAATAAAAATATCAGATTCTAGAGAAAAAAACTCTTCCAACAAAACACCGGATAGAAAACACAATGGACAAATAACAGCATTTCCTGCTCTAAGATAGAAGGTTGTCATTCCCACGTTATCTGCCCCGCTCTGAGCACCAGCACCTTAAGAGTATTTACTTGTATTGGACCAAGTCCTTCTAACAAAACACAATTTCTCTTAAAATACCAAACTTTTTCATCTTCTTTCTTTCTCCACTGACATGTCCGGAGAAGGGGTCTGTGAGCCTTTGACGCTGATGGAAAAATATTCTGATAGTGTCCAGAACATTCTCCGGGTTTGCTGTTTTTTATTGATTGCAAGCTTTCGGTTGATTCATCGCTGCTTTATTTTTATCTTTACCTAAAGTTGTCTGTTTTCTTTTTTTCTTTCTTTTCGCTTACAGTAGGAGACGGTTTATTGCATTTCTCCCAGAGAGGAGAAAGGTTGCTGCTGCGTTTTTTTACTTTTCGGTGGCTGTCGATTTTCAGTCCGGGATATGGCCTCTTCCAAATCTGATTATGTCATAGTCCAGTCCGGTTGTTAACGAAGAGGAAATTGCGAAGGAATGATTTGTTCTTTGAGAGCGGATTATTTTTTTATTGCTTCGTGATATTGGCAACCGCCTTTTTGAGGATTACCAGAATATTTTTATTTACTTTTGTTTCTGACGTATCCAGAATATTTATAATAGTTATGTCTTCCTCTTTGTGTGATTGGGACACTCACTAAATGGATGACAGTTTACTTTTTCTATATATTTTTAATTACTAGTGATAATGATATTGAAATCTTTAAGTAACCGACTTGTGGCTCAGTGGCAACATGAAAATTATGGCGGAGTTTTAATCCGCTGGCGACTTTGTTGTAGACAATATTACAAAAAATAGAGAATCGCTATCGTTTGTGTTATTTAATACCTTTCCTCGTTTATCGGACTGTCCTGTGAGAGATTTCTAGTTTTCTTCCATACAATAGACAAATGTGGGTAGTTTCCCATAAAATAATCTCCGGAAGGCACTGCCCTCCTTCAAGGTTGCGGAGTCAAGTCTGGCTTCTAACTACAGGTACTCCATCACAATAACAGCTGCCCCTCCTTCTACGAGATTTCCTAACTTCTTGTACATGGCCTAGATGGTACTGTGTACCAAGTGGGGTAAAAAAAACAGCAGCAAAGCTATAATTTTAGAAAATTCAAACATTTCATGTCGTTGTCATGTAATTTGGGTACAATGTTCTAGTATAGTGTAAGTAATGTACACTAGGTGTCAGAAGAGAAAATAGAAATAAATATTAAGTGACTTTTAAAATGGAGAAATGCATTAAAAAAAACAAATTCTGCCAATAGATTTTAGACAAGTAAACTTTGAAAACTTATTGGAAATTACTCGTTCGAATGAAACTGCTATTGTATTGATGCATACTGCTATTGTATTCATGCTGGCAACAAGTATACGTATAAAGTATAAAAGGCACAAATGTGTCATCTCTGAAATACACATCAAATCATTGAGTACAGCCATAAGAATATCCAATCAACACCACATTGCGTCGATATTACTTTTGTCACCTGTCGATTTTCAGTCGAGGATATCACCTCTTCCAAATCTGATTGTGTCACAGTCCAGTCCGGTTGTTATAGAAGAGGAAATTACAAAGGAATGATTTGTTCTTTGAGGGCGGATTATTTTTTTTACTGCTTCGTGATACTGGCAACAGCATTTTGGACTTCTGACGTGATCTAGAATATTTTTTTACCGCTCCTCCTCTTTGTACGATTGGGGCACACACATATTGACTACAGTTGTTTTGTTTTGTATATTTAAATACAAGAGATAATTACACTATCTGGAAGAAAGTGACGGGACACCCCTCGAAAAGTAGAAAAGTCGACAATACAGCTGACACATGCGCAATAATAGGTATCACGTGCCAGCCATATCCTATAAATACTCTGTGGAGTCGACTAGTTGTTTTTTGTCAGGATGCCGCCACGGGAAGAGTTGTCTAAGTTCGAGAAAGGTGTGTTGGTTGGATTGCATCTTGCCAAGGTGTCAATTGGGGAGATATCTCGTCTCCGTAACTGCTCAAAATCAACTGTAGCACGTGTTGTGTGTCGCTACAAGAGTGAGGGGCACTGTCAGAACAAACCCCAAAGTGGACGACCTACAGTTCTCACCAGTAGGGACCGGCGGGTGCTTGGCAGGGAGATTCGAAGTAACCGTCAAACATTCATGGATAATATCGCTAATGAGTTTAGACAAGCCACAGGTGTGGCCGTTTCGACCAAGACTCTTCGTATCGAGGCCCATAAGTTCGGTTACACTGGACGTTCGGCGGCCCATAAGCCTTTGATTACGAAAACCAACAAGACAGCGCGCTTTCGATGGGCCAAAGACCACCGTACTTGGACTCTGGATGACTAGAAAAGCGTCCTTTGGAGTGACGAGTCACGATTTACCCTTTTCCGTTCCGATGGACGTGTTTGGGTATGGCGTTTACCAGGAGAACGCCTTTTGCCTGAGTGTGTCGTCCCAACTGTAAAGTTTGTTGGAGGAGGATTGATGGTATGGGCCTGTTTCTCCTGGTATGGGGCTGGCCCACTGGTGAAGGTTGATGGTGCGATGAATGCCGATAGATACTGTGATATTCTCGACAATCATGTCCTTCCTACCTTGCGGGCAACGTACGGAATGGATGATTGCTGGTATCAAGATGACAACGCAACAAGCCATGTTGCAAGGAGGACTCTTGATTGGTATGTGAACAACAATGTTAAACGCACGGAGTGGGCGGAGCAGAGCCCTGATCTTAACCCAATTGAACATCCCTGGGACGAATTGGACCGCCGGTTGAGGGCCTGCACCCCACTCCCCAAAAGCAAGCCTGAACTATGGAAATTCCTGTTAAACATTTGGAAGGAAATTCCTCTTGCCACTATGGCTAATTTAGTGAAAAGCATGCCCAGAAGGGTTGCAGCTGTGATTCCAGCCAAAGGAGGCCCAACCTCCTATTAATTTTAATAAATATGAGTTTATGTCGTTATAGTGTCGTGTCCCGTCACTTTCTTCCACATAGTGTATATGGAAACCTATATGAATTAGAAAATTCCGACATTTCACGTGTTGCCATGAAAATTGGCAATAATGTTCTAGTATAGTATAAAGAATGTCTACTAGGTGGCAGAGGAGTGTAGAAAAATCAAGTGACTATGCATTTCTCAAGCCCGTTGGAGAAATACATAAAAAAAAAAATTTTTCTGTCAAAAGATATTAGACAAGTAAATTTATTGGAAATTAATCGTTCGAACACAAAGGCACACAATAAGTTGACGATATTTTGCTTTGTTCTATACATTTTTAAATACTAGAGATAATCATATGAATACTGACTCGTGGCAACGTGTATTCTAATGAGTATTAAGGTGGATGTTTAATCAGCTAAGGGCTTTATTGCTGACACAGTTTCAAAAAAGGAGGAGAATCTATGACAATTGTGATATTCAGCGCCTTGTCTCATTCGTTGGGCTACCCGATGAAAGTTTTACGATTATTTCCCTCCAAAAGGAACTCTGGAAGTAACTTCCCTCCTTCTTCAGTGTCAAAGAGCCAAGTCAGACTTTTACATATTGGTACTCCATCGCAACAGAAGCTGCATCTCTTCCCTTCTCTGCTTCCATGAGACCAAACGTGTTCTTGGACTTGGTATAGATATTGTTGCCTACCAAGTGGTATAAGAAATAACAACAAACCTATAATTTTGAACATTTCCGACATTTATCGCCGTTTTTATGTAAATTTGCAAAAATATTTCAGTATAGTGTAAGGGATGCCGAATGAGTGGTCCGGATTCCATTTTAAGCCTTAGGTCACTGTCTAATATGACTATAGAGACTTGGGAGTAGGGTTGACAACCCTACCCAATAACAAGCCAGCGACATGGAGCCAAGTCAGATTTCTACCTATGAATGCTCTATCGCAACAGAAGCTGACCCCTTCCTCCGTCCATGAGAGCGCGCGGGTTCTTGGATTTGGTCTAGATGCTGCTGTCTTCTAAGTGAGATAAAAACAATAACAACAAACCTATAAGTTTTAGAAAATTCCGATATTTTACGCTGTTGTCATGCAAATTTTCAAAAATATTCTAGCATAGTGAAAGGAATGCCCACTATGTGGCAGAACAGTTTAGAAAAGTCAAGTAAATGTCCATTGAAGAAATGCATGCTTTATTATTTCAACAGATTTTAGACAAGAAAACTTTAAAAAGTTATTTGAAATTAATCTTCCGTCTGAAACTCTTATTATATTGATGCATAGTTGTCCCAGAAACAAATGTAAGTATAAAGTATAAAAAGCACAAATATTGTGGCATCTATGAAATGCAGATCACAACATTGAGTACATCCCTAAGAATATTCCCTGAAAACCATCTTTCCTCGATATTAATTTTAGTGGCTGTCGATTTTCAGTCCGGGATATGGTCTGTTCCAGATCTGATTATGTCATAGTCCAGTCCGATTGTTAACGAACAGGAAATTGCAAAGAAATGACTTCTTCTTTGAGGGTGGATTATTTTTTTATTGCTTCGCGATATTGGTAACCACATTTTGGATTTCTGACATAAATCCAGAATATTTTTATTTATCGTTGCTTTATCTTTGTATGATTGAGGCAAACACTAAATTCACGATATATTTGCTTTGTTCTATATATTTTTTAAATACTAGGGATAATCATATTTTAACCTATAAGTGTCCTATCGTGGCTCACTGCTAATGCGCACCGCTGGTGTGATTTAAAGGAGAGGTTCAATCCGCTGGCGTTGTAGGCACTGTTTCAATGAAACGAGAATACTCGATGCCTTTTTGATGCGGTAACCTGTGGTACCACATCCACGAAATCTGTGGTACAGAGTGCTAGCCACTCGCCAACAATTTTTGTTGTTCACGTCTCCAAATATTGCGAATAGATTTTATTGTTTAAATAAATTGCTCTTCTTCAATGGTGCAAAGCTTTACAGTCATATTAGACTGGTACCTACGGATTAAAGTGGATTCCATCTGATTGTCTACAGTAAAAAAAAAAATGCAGTAAATTCATAACTTATTAAAAACGAATTAACATTGTAAAAAAAAACCCTTAAAAATTAATCAACGAAGCAGTCAGTGGAATATAGAATTTAATTTGTTGAAATGAGAAATAATAATTATCTATCATCTTTATATTTGATTGGCAGGGATATCTGATATCACATACTTATTAATTGAAAACTCAAAGGTCAGACTTGAATTAACTCTATTTTGTGCAGCGTATTCAAATGTATAATGGAAAAACTGAATGTTCATTCTTAATATTAATTTCTTTGAAATGTTCCGTCAGAAGTTATTATGCCGCTAACAACCCAAAACAAGTTCGATTTCCATAAAGTTTAAGTGCAGACTTGCTTATCATTGAGCGGCCTGATGGCCATTTGGCTAGCGCTCTGGCCTTTGGTAGCACATACTTCACCTTTGAATCATGGCGGGGCATGGATGTTTGTTAGTGGTTCTAAATCCACTTTAATCTGTATCTCTCAGTCTAATTAGCACTCATGTACATAAAATGACCGTAGAGCAGCAAGACAAAATAGTTCTTCGTTGTTGGCACAAAAGCTCCATGACCGACAAAGGCCGTCTGCCTATTTTAAGATTTTGAGACAGGGTTGTCAGCCCTGCAGTCATATTAGATTGGGTCAGTCCTACAGTAATATTAAACTCTCTCTACTATCATATTAGACTTGGACATAAGCTTTAAAGTGGATTACAGCTAATTGTATATACTAACAAAAAGTCTACTAAATTCCTAATTTACGATAAAAAAAAAGATTACTTTATAAAAAAAAACCCTTAAAAATCAGTCAACGAAGAAATAAGTACAATATAGAATTTAATTTGATGAAATGACAAATAATAAATATCTATCATCATTTTTACATTTGATTGGCAGGGATATGTGATATCACATACTTAATCACTGAAAAGTCAAAGGGCAAACTTGACTTATCCCTATTTTCTGCAACGCATTTAAATGGATAATGGAACAACTGAATGTTCATTCTTAATATTAATTTCTCGGAAATGTTCCGTCAGAAGTTATTAAGCCGCTAACAACCAATAACAAGTTCGATTTCCATAAAGTTTAACAAGAGAAATGAAGGATCTGGCTGGCGCAATATCGTATCTTTCGGAAAACTGAGCTCACGATCTTTATAATTAATGGAATTCACTGGCAAAATAATTGATTATTCGTTTAACCATGCCGAATTTAGAACGATCTCTTTGGAATAAATCTTATTCATTTATGCGTAAAGCTTTCCTGGGACTGCAGTTGCAGTTGCAGTTTCACCACATCGGGGTGTATCGCTGCCAACAATCAATTTCGCTATTCTTGTCAATTATGTAAGGCTCATCACTAATTAAGTTGAGAAGTTTGTTTGCTTCTGAACATGCCGATGAAGGAATGAGTTATTTTAATGAATTGAGATTGATTGTGAATAATTTCAAACGCTAAAATTTTATTAAAAGTAACATCAATTAAATTGATTACTTCTGCTATACTGAAAACAGGAGGAACTTTAGAAGTTATTTTATAAATAAGTATTTTAAAATTCTTATCAAATATAATATATACTAATGATTATTTAATAGAATGATAAGAAATGTGTTAATTTTCTAAAATTAATAAGTTTGTTGCTGTTGTTTCTATAGAACAACTATTCTTCCAGAATATCAAAATCACTAAATAAATTTTTTTTAAATTACAAAAGAAAGCCAACGGTTTAAATTCAATTTTTGATTGGTGTTAATATCTTGAATATCAATCAATTTTCCATTGGTGTTAATATTTTGAATATCAATCAATTTTTTATTGGCGTTAATATCTTGAATATCAATCAATTTTTTATTGGTGTTAATGTCTTCTTAAATATCAATCAATTTTTGATTGGTGTTATTATCTTGAATATCAATCAATTTTTGATTGGTGTTACTACTTTGAATATCAATCAGTTTTTGATTAATATTCAACGCTATCTTGATTAGCGTTAATATCTTGAATATCAACCAATTTTTGATTGACGTTAATATCTTGAATATCAACCAATTTTAGATTGAAATTAATATCTTGAATATCAATCAGTTTCGATTTTTGGACCATAAATGTAATGATGAATTCACCTCTGCACCTGCACTTCTGCCTTTATAGTATCATATGTATTCAAATGATGCAATCAGATCAACTTTTGCCTTTGCGCCATATAAAGCGATATATATCGCCATCTACTAAATCCAACCGTTTCAACCTGTATAGAAAAATGCTTTTGAAAAAAACGTGAAATTCTCTATTGAATAAGTCAACAAGATTTTCCAATTCCTTTTCTAGAAGGGTTGGTGTGGCCTGCTTTAGATTTGTCACGGGGTAGACATGACTTATTACAGAGTCACCTGCATAGAATACAACTGGCTGATGCAAATATCTACTATCTTTGCCACCATGCCTTGCCCATGATTGGAGAGCACCTCAGTACGGGCCCTACGATTCTTAACTGTTTCCATTTTTGTGTTACTGACAATGACTTTAATGATTGTTTTTGTCGTTCTTTGTTTGGGCTGTTCGTCGACTAATGACTAAGAGGTCGGAGATGGGCATATGATAAAAAAAAAGTACCAAATGTCCACAAATTAAATTTTCCGGCACTCGAAAACAACAACAAAATGAGGTGTTTGGAACAAACCTAACCACAGGGTGGTTATAATTAAAGTGATCTTATTCAGGCCCCTCTAGAGCCCCTTCTATCCAATGGCCTGGCCAATGCCTGACCTCCTCGTTCACCTAACTTTAATCCCTGATATTTCTAGTTGTGGGGATTCCTGAAATATCTTGCTTATGGAAGGGGAATTATGACTATACCTGAGTTGAAATCCAGCATTACGCGCCATGTTGCTGAAATCCCTCGAGAGTTTCTTCACTACCATTGAACACTCTAAAATATGCTTTCAACATGTAATTGGTCAATGGAGCACACGTTCAGCATATTCTGAAATAAATTTTAATGGTTTTGATAAATTTTCTGTCCTTCCTTAGGCGCCCCAATTCCCTCTGGTGTTCAAAATTTTTTATTGCAGAAATCTTTGCCAAATGGTCCATATACCGTATATGCCAAGTTTCATCAAAATCCTTTGGGTAGAACGATTCCAGAGGGGTCTGAATAGGATCACTTTAATTATAACCACACTGTATTCTATCTTTCTCTTGCAATTAATGACAAGAAAAACAAGCACAGAAATCAGAATTAGTGAAAACAAGAAGTAGAGGATAAAGCTGACAGACAACATAAGCAAGGCGGATTAAGTCAAATCCTTTTGGGCATGATCCAACATACTTTTTGCCTTATTAAATGCCAATCATGTATATCCCTAGATTTGAATGGCTGTCCTACATCCAATGCCTTATTAGTAGAACATGGGAGGACACATTAGGTGTAATTCCTTTCATAGAAAGTTAGGACACTAATTTTTTCATATTTTCTTATCTTTCTTTTTTGAATCTTTTACACCATATTTGTAAAATTAATTGATTTTTCTTTCTGCTTTCGGACCTTAAATGTTAAAGACGTATTGTAAATTGAAGACAAAATAGTTTTACATTTTTTTTTGTTAGAAGACTCCTACCATATCTTCCTAGTACAAAAATGGTGACAATACTCCCCATTAAATGTATTTCAGCAAAGCTTTAAAAAATTCCATTTCAACAAAATATTCACATAAATATACGTGTAAAGCGTTAAGGCATATACTTAACAAAGCATGAGAGTTTATCGTTTTACCAACTAAATAGAAAGTTTAATTAGATTTATTAATTAAGTATATTTATTAGATTTAATTAGATTAATAAAACTAAGGAAACTGGAAATATAAAAGAAAGCACTCGTTTTTTTATCTCACCTGGTAGACAACAATATCTAGACCAAGTCCAAGAACCCATGTGTGCTCAAGGAATTGGGGAAAGGGCGCTTCTGTTGTGATGGATCACCCGTAGGTAGAAGTCTGACTTGGCATCGTGACGCTGAATTTTACGAGGTCAGCCGTACGCCGTCTACAGTCATATTATACGGGACATATAACAACATCTGCTGTTTCGGAATTGACAGAAGACCTTGCCTACTGTTGTCGTGCCATTGAAGAACAAAATATGTAACTACAACATGTATTAATAGTAAAGTAACAATTAATGCATTTATATGAACCTGAATTCATTGTTTTACCGTGTTCGCCGTTTTTTCCAACTCCACTGCCATAAACGATGGACTGATGTACTGTATTGATTATTGGTCATTCTTCATAAGCAAGAATTTTTACAGGATATAACTGCTTGCAACTTTTTTCAGATGACTACGTTTTCTATCTGTCAGTTAACTAATACAATTACATCATTAATGAGATACCTCTGCTTCATTCTTTCTCATTTGTTCATCACCAATCTCCATATACAAAACACAAAGAAAAGAAACTTATTTTATCCAATGAAGCTGTATTTTTAACCGTTGGCACCTTTTCCAGATGAGTGCCCATCAACCCAAAAGGAATTAATCCGTCACTAAAATCCTTACCTATCTTCTTTTGACGTATCCTTTTTTTTTCCTGTATTCTTTATCCTGGAAACGTGATATCTGACCCTCGCTTCCATTGGGGACTTAATTAATATGTCTTTTTCATTTCAATGCACGAGTGCTTTTTAATATTAATGAGCGAACCTTGCTTAACGGTCCGTTTGGTACTAGGTGCCTACTGTAGTGATAACACCAGGACAACGTGTGGGTTTTACAAACCACTGATCAAATCTCTGTAATCACATACTTTTCTGTGAAGAGATTTGTGACTCGTAGAAAAGATACATAAAAAAATTATTGCGCAATTAATAGATTGTGCTCAAGTGAAAAAGATCTAACGAATCATATTCATTATTTATTATCGTTATTAAAGAATTACTTGATTGTTTATGGATGAGAAATCAAAGAATAGTTTAGATGATGATCTAGTAACCGAATTATAGTGATTTACAACACTTTTAGTGCACTTTTTTACTAAGTACTGGTTTTATCTATATTGCAAAATAATGATAAACATGAAAGATATTTAATCAGCTAATGTTATTATCATATCACCACGATAATTAAGAGAATAGAAGTTTGAGAGAGTGATCATATAAAAAAAAGATAAGAGATACAGAAAAGAGAAAAATATATAAAGATTTTCTGAAATGCTGACAGTACCTTTAGGATAAAAAATATCACAGTAAACACAAATTGATTTTCACTTATATTAGATGTCGTGTAATACAATTTGTTGAATATATTTATGTAGCCCTTTTAGCATAAAATAATTTGAAGAAAAGTATTCATCTATTCATAACATTATATGCAAATATATAACTGATATAAATATGCGGATATGTAACTGTTATGTATATTTGGATATATAACTGCTACGAATGTACAAAAATATAACTGTTATCTATATTTGGATACATAACTGCTACGAATGTACGAAAATATAACTGTTATCTATATTTGGATATATAACTGCTACGAATATGTGGATATATAACTCTTACGAATATGCGAAATAACTGTTATTAATATACGAACATATAATTGTTATGAATATACGAATATATAGTTATGAATATGCGAGTATATAACAGTTATGAATATGTGAATATATAACTGTTATGAATGATAACATATAACATCATATTTCCCTGGAACTTAAAAATTCAACACATATTGCAAAGAAAAATAATGTATATAAAGCATAGAATAATTTGTTTTGACTTATATTAGATGTGCTGTAAAGCAATTTGTTGTCTATATTTTTGTAGGACATTTGTCATCCAATAATTTGAAGAAAAACATTCATATATGAATATTCATCTAGTATATGCGAGTATATAACTGTTATGAATAATATATAACTCCTTATATCCCTGGTATTTAAAAAAAATCATCAGTTGAGCACTGAACCTGAGGCACCGAGATTCAGAGTTCCAGTCAGGCCAATACATATATGAATCTACAACATTAAAATACAATTAATCCATTTCTGTGTTAAAAATCAGATCGTATTAATCACTACTGACCATATCTGTGTAAACACATACTTTCGTAAGAGGCTGTTACTTTCAGAAAAAAAATATATACTCTCAAGAGCCAAAACATTGTGACCATCTGTCAATAACGAGTTGGCCCATCTTTGCCGCCAACGCAAATCCGAGATATTGCGAATTGGTGGTCTTTGAACTCTGAGCTGCCGTCCCAGGACATCCCAAATGTGTTCTATCGGATTGAGATCCGGTGAGTTAGGCGGCCAGGACATTAATTGGAATTCAGCATCCTGGTCCTGGAACCACTCCAACACAATATTAGCCTTGTGACAAGGGGCGTTGTCCTGTTGGAACATTCCATTTCCAGCTGGAAAAACAGAGGCCATGTAAGGGTGCAACTGGTCATCAATGATGTTCATATACCCTGTAGCATTCATGGTCTGCTCTACCACAACCACGGGTCCCAGAGACGCCCAAGAGAACGTCCCCCAAAGCATAATACCGCCACCACCGGCCTGTGTATGACCTACTGTACATTAAGGGAGCAAATGTTCGCCTGGAAGACGGCGTATCCTGATACGGACATCGGCGTGATGAATGACAAACCGTGATTCATCTGACCAGTCAACCCACTCCCACTGATCCATGGACCAGTCACGATGTTCCCGGGCCCAGCGCAGGCGCAGTTGGCGATGACGCTTGGTCAGCAAAGGCACACGAGTGGGACGTTTGCTGCGTAGCCCCATATCCAACAGTGACCGCTGAACAGTGTGCTCCGATACTATTCTACTTGGCCCTGCATTGTATTGTGTTGTCAGGTGAGCCACTGTGTGGCTCCGGTTTTGCTTCACCATGCGAGACAGTCTTTGACGACCTTTTCCTTTGATAGCGTGTGAACGTCCAACACCATATCGTCTATTGCTGATTTCACCGTCATTCTTCCACTTTCCATAAGTACTAACAACTGTAGATCGCGAACAACCCACGAGTCGTGCAGTTTCGGAAATACTTGTTCCGAGCTTTCGAGCCATTACAATCTGCCCTCTATCAAAGTCTCTTAGATCCGCAGCCTTTCCCATCCCACACAGAAGTGAGTGAAAGAATGATTCTTTACGACTCTCCAGCAGCAGTTAAATACCACTTCCACCTGATCAGGTGCCTTCCACGTCATCCAGGCGAGTTCATTGCAAAATGTAGGGGTGGTCATAATATTTTGACTCTTGAGTGTATATACTTTATTCATTCTGTGTTTGTTTAGGTAGGAACATATTCTTAAAGGATGTAAGCCAATTATGTTCGATATAACTTAACTGCACATAAGAAAAACCTGGAAAATTATCTAGCACGCTTATATTTCTATTCTTTATAAACAACAAAAAAATAATAATAAAAACACTGTATTCTATAGCCAAAAAATAAATAAGGACTTTAACGAATGATATTACATTTTAATAATTATGTATTTTAGTATTGGGTTCTGTTTTTTTAGTAGCCAATCTCTGAAAAATGACTCCAAGTGAGGAGTCAAATGTATTTTTTTTTCAATTATTTCTATTAGCTCATACTCTCCCCATATATATGTTGTTCAAATTTTCAATCGTTAATAAAATACATTTCATTCCTACACTCAAGTTCAAATACATTTTTTTTAACTTGTAGCGGGTGACACTTGATGTTAATACAGTTTTTTTCAAATGCTAATACAGTAATTAAATTTAATTAATTAATTTTAGCTTTTTTCAGATTTAGGTTGCATATAGCTACCAATAGATGGTGTCAGATAAACTTAAAAAAATTAATGAAACTTACTTATAAAGGACTTTCTGCAATATAGTGAAAAATAAGTAGAAATTACCTTAATTTTTTTTTTATATTACTTGTTTTGTTAATACTTTACATCGATTTCTAAGAATGTTTTCTTTACAAATGTTGATTTAAACGAGCTCGTTCATTTTAATGTAGTTTATAGCAACAACGACATATATTGAGTTTAAAGCAATTTAATAGTGAAACGTTTATTGCCAATGCATATCGTATAAATGAAATACGTAAATCTGCATTTATTCTAGTAAGTTATTGACAAACGATGTGAACTTTTATTTCACAATAAAATAATAAACACTGAATAAAATATCTTTCTAACATTTAAATATTTTTTTTTTAAATTTTAATTAAACTAAAGGATTAAACTGGAATAAATTAGGGAACATAATTTTAATTAAACTAAAGGATTAAACTGGAATAAATTAGGGAACATAATTTTAATTAAACTAAAGGATTAAACTGGAATAAATTAGAGAACATAATTTTAATTAAACTAAAGGATTAAACTGGAATAAATTAGGGAACATAATTTTAATTAAACTAAAGGATGCTCCCTGATCTATTCTTTCCTCAAAATCTGAAATTTTTACAAACATATATCGGTTGTAATTTTAAGTAACGTGGACATACGTTGAGGTAAGGCACAAGTACAGCTTCTGCATAATGTTGTCAGTGCACCTCTGATTTAACGACAAATATTTGTTGTTGATTTTTAACCCACTTGGTCTTGTTCCTTTTTGCATTTGACATTGAGGGCACAAAGACATACGGCACCCAATGCAAGAAGTCTCATTTTGCCCAACCAGGTTATGCCCACGGACACGGGACACACATTTTTAGTTGTCATTTACGACATGCATGGCTTACAGTGGAGCTATGCTAACCAGGACCCAAACGGAGAACGAAACATATTTGAAAACCAGATTAAATAAGCTATTATGTTTCATTTTATCCAGCGTTGTCCAATTTGTTAAGCAAAATGTAGATGCATTTACTGCATTGTTTAGTCTTTTATTGACATTAAAAATGCCCATGTAAACCAAGTCCACTAACTCGTGGTCATGATAAAGGGTAAAAATTGCAGCCAGGTTCTTTTTACCTTGACTTTGCGGCACAAATACATGGGACACCCGAAGAGTGATGTCTGTCTATATCCCACCCTGTTATACCCCCGGTCACTAGGTACTTATTTTAGTCGTTATTTACCACATGCATGAGCTATAGTGCGGCTTTCTAACTCGGACCTACATGAGGAAGACAAATATTTGGAAAGAAGAATAAATAAGCAGTTCTAATTTATTTTATCCAGCATTGTTCTATTGCATATTGCTAAACAAAATATACTTGCATTTACTGTATTGTTTAAACTTTGATGGACAAATTTACGCCACATTCAGCATATATATTAATCTTTTACATCAACAGATTCATATTTTACATTGCAGCTGCAGTTGGACATTAAATCCTTATAAATGACCTTTCGGACTCACCGTGCTAATCTAAGATTAAAATTTCGCTTCATAAATAATATCAGCTCAGAGTCATAACCGCGCGTTACTGACGCTCTATCACTTCCACGGTGCATTGATATCATCTATTGGCTTTTGGCGACCGCCAGCACTTAGGATTAATAAACGTTTTCGCTAACAATGACCCCCAGGGATGGAGAGGAGGTCTACCGGCAGAGAGAGTGAGAATAATTGCATATTTTGTTAACGATTCCGAATCCCTGGGTCGGCGTTTGCATTAAAAGGGGAAAAATGCTTTCGCAGATAATGTCCTGTTTGTTTCGGAATGGCTGACTTGCAGTTGATTTGTTGTTCATTAGGATAAGCTGCAGTTTGTTCGGAAAAGTTGCGATTATTTTCACACAGAATTAAAAATTGGATTTCTCTTGCTTTAGATAATGATACCCTGGGTTTTCCGAATGAGTGATCATTTTGATGGGTGTTGCTGATAGATTGCGCTGTTTGGAAAGTTGGTATTCTGAATATTTGTCATTTTTGTTATATTTATACATTTGTGTCTGTATCGGTTATTGGGTTTGATAATATCTGTTGCCAGCAGGAAATAAAATGGCTATAGTTGTTTGGATTTTACATTGATTCAGTATCTTGTTGCGATTGTTTGAATTAATTACAAGAATGAAACCACGATTTGATATTTTGTCAGTCAGAATTAACTGCTAATATTATTAGTTAATTATTTAATTTATGTCAATTATATAAATGTAAATTTGTAAATGCCAATTTCGATCTATTATATTATTATTCTTCATTGGCAAAACAGCCGAGTGGTGGCATAAGAACATATGCATAACTATATATTGAGAAAGAGGATATGTTTCTTTTTTAGAGGATAAAGTTGTTATCCTTATATTGGGCCAGGGGCCTAAAGGGCCCGGTAGCTAGAGTTATGTGCCACAGGCTTCCGGTTCGGGCCACCGGCTGTTATATGGATGTTTGTAGTGGTTCGGAATCCACTTTAAGCCGTATACCCCGTTCTCATATGACCGTAGAGCGTCACGGAGACCAGTCAGACTGTTCTCACCCACATCATTCAAAAACTGTAAAGAGGCAATTCTGCTCTCCGCACAGTGATGTGTAGTAGCACAAAAGCATGGTGCTCCCAAATGGAGAAGTGTAACTTTACTCCAGCCAGCTATAGTCACAAGTACTGCTTACCTGTTTAGTCGCCTTTTACGACAGCTACAGTAGGGCAATTCTAACCGGAACTCACACGGGAGACGACAAATATTTGAAACCAGAACAAATAAACATTTTTAATTTATTTTATTCAGCGTTGTTCGATTGTATTTTTTTAAGCAAAATGTAAGTGCATTTATTATATTATTTAGACTTTTATGGATATATTTGCGCCACATTCGGAATGTATGTAAATATTTTAAATCAACAATAAACAGAAGTTAAACTGCTTTATATATTCTACTTATCCATATTTTACGTTGCAGTTGCAGTTGGACATTAAATCCTTACAAATGACCTTTCAGACTCACCGTGCTAATCTAAGATTAACATTTCGCTTCATAAATAATATCAGCGCAGAGATATAACTACGCGTTACTGACGCTCTATCGCTTCGACGGGGCATTGATATCATCTATTGGCTTTTGGCGACCGCCAGCACTTAGGATTAATAAACGTTTTCGCTAATAATGTCCCCCAGGGAGGGACAGGAGGTCTACCGGCAGAGTGAGTGAGACTAATTGCATATTTTGTTAACGATTCCGAATCCCTGGGTCGGCGTTTGCATTAAAAGGGGGAAAACGCTTTCGCAGATAATGTCCTGTTTGTTTCGGAATGGCTGACTTGCAGTTGATTTGTCGTTGATTAGCATAAGCTGTAGTTCGTGTTCGGAAAAGTTGCGATTATTTTCACACAGAATTCCAAATTGGATTTCCCATACTTTAGATAATGGTACCCTGGGTTTTCCGAATGAGTGATCATTTCGATGGCTTTTGGTGATAGATTGCGCTGTTTGGAAAGTTGGTATTCTGAATATTTGTCATTTTTGTTATATTTATACATTTGTCACTGTATCGGTTATTGTTTTGATAACATCTGTTAGAAGCACGAAATAAAATGTCTATCATCTGGATTTCACACTTCAGTATGTTGTTGCGAATGTTTGCATTAATCACAAGCATGAAACTACAAACCGATATCTTGACAGTCAGAATTGGCTAGTAATGTCATGACTTAATTATATACTTATTCAGATATGTTTTGTTATTCCAATTTCATACTTTTAAAATCACTACTAAATTTCATACTTTGCAAAATATTTTATGATGTTATGGAAATTTACCAATACATAATAAGATGCATTATATGGTTGGAAATTGGTGATTTTAATAATTTTGCAGAAATAATGTTATAAAAATAAATTTTATTTAAATGCAGTTAAATTTAAATGTACGCTTTTCATTTCAATATCTATAAATCAAAATGAAAGGATCATATCATATGTCTTCATCAATTCATGTCTTTAAAATATGTTTCTGTTAAAGAATGACAAACATGTAATGCTATTAGAATGACATGAAAAAAATTGTTATTAATTAACTCCCCCACAGGGGAAAAGGAAATTAGTCGCTGGATGCCAATAACATTAACTCTCTAGTCGCCAATATCTGATGTACAAATTTTCTTCATTCAATGAGGAACAACTTTGCAAGTGATCTTGATCATCTCATAGTTCGGGTTGCACTTAGGACTGTTATATATAGTAGTACTGCGTAGATCAAGTTTATCCAGACAATCATGTCCCGTCGCATTTTAAGACATGTATGTTATGTACTACAGTGGATCTATTCTAACTAGGACCCATACGGGAAACGACAAATATATTGAACAAGAATAAATAAATAGTTCAAATTGATTTTATTCAGCTTTGTCCAACACTATTTTGTTAAGCAAAATGTACGTGCATTTACTATATTGTTTAGACTTTTATGGACATATTTGCGCCACATTCAGAATGTATGTAAATATTTTAAATCAACAATAAACAGAAGTTAAACCTTTAAATATTCTACTTATTCATATTTTACGTTGCAGTTGGACATTAAATCCTTACAAATGACCTTTCGGACTCACCATGCTAATCTAAGATCAACATTTCGCTTCATAAATAATATCAGCGCAGAGTCATAACCGCGCGTTACTGACGCTCTATCACTTCCACGGTGCATTGATGACATATATTGGCTTTTGGCGACCGCCAGCACTTAGGATTAATAAACGTTTTCGCTAATAATGTCCCCCAGGTATGGAGAGGAGGTCTACCGGCAATGTGAGTGAGACTAATTGCATATTTTGTTAATGATTCCAAATCCTTGGATCGGCGTTTGCATTAAGAGGGGAGAAAATGCTTTCGCATATAATGTCCTGTTTGTTTCGGAATGGCTGACTTGCAGTTGATTTGTTGTTGATTAGGATAAGCTTTAGTTCGTTCGGAAGAGTTGCGATTATTTTCACACAGAATTCCAAATTGGGTTTCCCATACTTTAGATAATGATACCCTGGGTTTTCGGAATGAGTGATCATTTTGATGGGTGTTGGAGATAGATTGCGCTAAGGGCTGTTTGGAAAGTCTGAATATTTTTAATTTTATTATATTTATACATTTGTCACTGTATCTGTTATTGGGTTTGATAACATCTGTTACCAGCAGGAAATAAAATCGCTATCGTTTGGATTTAATTCGAGTTGTTGTTGTGAATGCTTGATTAATTGCAAGTGTGAAACTACAAAATGTTATCTTGGCAATTAGAATTAACTTGTATTATCATATGTTAATTATTTAATTTAGGTATGTTATGTAATTGTAAATTTGAAAAGGCCAATTTCTGTCTCTTATATTCTGCTTCTTCTTCATTGGTGCAACAGGCCTGTGGTGGGCAAATATTGGCAGATTTTGGGAAGGCAGTTTTTTTTTCTTTTTACGGGTTAGGGTTGTCAGACATATGCCACGTATTTTACATTCATATTAGACCGAGACCTGCTATTTAAAGTAGATTATGAACCAACATCTAGATAAAGTCCATGAACTCTTGATCGCGATAAAGGTAAAAAATGCAGCCCTTTTTGTCGTTGATCTTGTGGCACAAAGGCATAGGGCACCCAAAGAGAGAAGTATGACTTTACTTTTCCCGGTTATATCCCCTGGTATTGGTAGACATTTTAGTCGTCGTTTACAACATCCATGGACTACAGTAGGGCTGTTCTAACCAGGAATTACACTGGAGACAACTAATATTTGGAAACCAGACTAAATAAACAATTTTAATTTATTTTATTCAGCGTTGTTCTATTGTATTTTGTTAAGCAAAATGTAAGTGCATTTACTCTATTGTTTAGACTTTTATGGACATATTTGCGAAACATTCAGAATGTATGTAAATATTTTAAATCAACAATAAACAAAAGTTAAACTGCTTTAAATATTCTACTTATCCATATTCTACTTTGTAGTTGCAGTTGGACATCAAATCCTCACAAATGACCTTTCGGACTCACCGTACTAATCTAAGATTAACATTTCTCTTCATAAATAATATCAGCGCATAGTCATAACCGCGCGTTACTGACTGTCTATCGCCTCGGCGGTGCATTGATATCATCTATTGGCTTTTGGCGATCGCCAGCACTTAGGATTAATAAACGTTTTCGCTAATAATGTCCCCCAGGGATGGAGATGAGGTCTACTGGCAGAGTGAGTGAAACTAATTGCATATTTTGTTAACGATTCCGAATCCCTGGGTCGGCGTTTGTATTAAAAGGGGGAATGCTTTCGTAGATAATGTCCTGTTTGTTTCGGAATGGCTGACTTGCAGGTGATTTGTTGTTGATTAGGATAAGCTGCCGTTTGTTCTGAAAAGTTACGATTATTTTCACACAGAATTCCAAATTGGGTTTCCCATACTTTAGATCATGATAAGCCTGGGTTTTCGGATTGAAGGATCATTTTGATGGGTGTTGCTGATGGATTGTGCTATTTGGAAAGTTGGTATTCTGAATATTTATTATTTTTATTAAGTTTATACCATGTCACTGTATCGGTTATTGGGTTTGATAACATCTGTTTTAAGCAGGAAATAAAAATGACTATAGTTGTTTGCATTTTACACTGATTCAGGATAATGTGGTAAATATCTGATTAATCACAAATATTGGAACTACAAATTGGTATCTTATTGGTATTGGTATATCACAACTGAATTATTTAAATTAGGTCTGTTGTGTAGTTGTAAATTTGTAGATACGAATATCGATCACTTATATTCTTCTTCATTGATACAACAGCCCAACAGCCTAAGTACATATGCATACTGGCACATTGCAAAACCGCAGATCTTTTATTTTTTGCAGTGTAAGGTTGGTAGCCTTATATTAGGCCAGGGGCCTGAATGGCCGATTGTCTAGCGGTCTGGCTGTATGTGCCACAGGTTTCGGGCTCGCATCTCTCGAATTCGATCATTTTTCCGGGTGTTGGTGATAGGTTGTGCTAAGGATGTTTAGAAAGTTGGTATTCTGAATATTTGTCATTTTTGTTATATTTATACATTTGTCACTGTATCGATTATTGTTTTGATAAAATCTGTAAGAAGCACGAAATAAAATGTCTATCATTTGGATTTCACACTTCAGTGTGTTGTTGCGAATGTTTGCATTAATCACAAGCATGAAACTACAAACTGATATCTTGACAGTCAGAATTGACCAGTAATGCTATGACTTAATTATATACTTATTCAGATATGTTTTGTTATTCAAATTCATACTTTTAAAATCACTACTAAATTTCATACTTCGCAAAATATTTTATGATGTTATGGAAATTTACCGATACATAATAAGATGCCTTATATGGTTGAAAATTGGTAATTTTAATAATATTGCAGAAATAATGTTATAAAAATAGATTTTATTTAAATGCAGTTAAATTTAAATGTACGCTTTTCATTTCAATGTCTATAAATCAAAATGAAAGGATCATATCATATGTCTTCATCAATTCACGTCTTTAAAATATGTTTCTGTTAAAGAATGACAAACATGTAATGCTATTAGAATGACATGAAAAATATTCTTATTAATTAACTCCCCCACAGGGGAAAAGGAAATTAGTCGCTGGATGCCAATAACATTAACTCTCTAGTCGCCAATATCTGCTGTACAAATTTTCTTCATTCAATGAGGGACAACTTTGCAAGTGATCTTGATCATCTCGCAGTTCGGGTTGCACTTAGGACTGTTATATATAGTAGTGCTGCGTAGATCAAGTTTATCCAGACAATCATGTCCTGTCGCATTTTAAGACATGTATGTTATGTACTACATTGGATCTATTCTAACTAAGACCTATACGGGGAACGACAAATATAGTGAACAAGAATAAATAAATAGTTCAAATTGATTTTATTCAGCTTTGTCCAACAGTATTTTGTTAAGCAAAATGTACGTGCATTTACTATATTGTTTAGACTTTTGTGGACATATTTGCGCCACATTCAGAATGTATGTAAATATTTTAAATCAACAATAAACGGAAGTTAAACTGCTTTAAATATTCTACTTATCCATATTTTACTTTGCAGTTGCAGTGGGACATTAAATCCTTACAAATAACCTTTCGGACTCACCGTGCTAATCTAAGATTAACATGTTGCTTCATAAATAATATCAGTGTAGAGTCATAACCACGCGTTACTGACGCTCTATCGCCTCGACGGCTCACTGATATTATCTATTGGCTTTTGGCGACCACCAGCACTTAGGATTAATAAACGTTTTCGCTAATAATGCCTCCCAGGGATGGAGAGGAGGTCTACCGGCAGAGTGAGTGAGACTAATTGCACATTTTGTTAACGATTCCGAATTCCCTGGGTCGGCGTTTGCATCAAAAGGGGGAAAATGTTTTCGCAGATAATGTACTGTGTGTTTCGGAATGGCTGACTTGCAGTTGATTTGTTGTTGACTAGGATAGGCTGCAGTTTGTTCAGAAAAGTTGCGATTATTTTCACACAGAATTCCAAATTGGATTTCCCATACTTTAGATAATGATACCCTGGGTTTTCGGAATGAGTGATCATTTTGGTGGGTGTTGGAGATAGATTGCGCTAAAGGCTGTTTGGAAAGTCTGAATATTTGTTATTTTGATTATATTTATACATTTGTCACTGTATCGGTTATTGGGTTTGATAACATCTGTTACCAGCAGGAAATAAAATGGCTATCGTCTGGATTTAATTCGAGTTGTTGTTGTGAATGCTTGATTAATTGCAAGTATGAAACTACAAAATGTTATCTTGGCAATTATAATTAACTAGTATTATCATATGTTAATTATTTAATTTAGGTATGTTAAGTAATTGTAAATTTGAAAATGCCAATTTCTGTCTCTTATATTCTACTTCTTCTTCATTGGTGCAACAGGCCTGTGGCGGGCAAATATTGGCAGTTTTGGGGAGGCAATTTTATTCTTTTTATGGGGTAGGGTTGTCACACATATGCCTCATATTTTACATTCATATTAGACCGAGACCTGCTGTTTAAAGTGGATTATGAAACAACATCTAGATAAAGTCCATGAACCCTTGATCCTGATAAAGGTAAAAAATGCAGCTCTTTTTGTCCTTGATCTTGTGGCACAAAGGCATAGGGCACCCAAAGAGAGAAGTATGACTTTACTTTTCCCGGTTATACCCCCTGGTATTGGTACATATTTTAGTCGTCGATCACAACATCCATGGACTACAGTAGGGCTGTTCTAACCAGGAATTACACCAGAGACGACTAATATTTGGAAACCAGACTAAATAAACAATTTTAATTTATTTTATTCAGCGTTGTTCTATTGTATTTTGTTAAGCAAAATGTAAGTGCATTTACTATATTGCTTAGACTTTTATGGATATATTTGCGAACCATTCAGAATGTATGTAAATATTTTAAATCAACAATAAACGGAAGTTAAACTGCTTTAAATATTCTACTTATTCATATTTTACTTTGCAATTGCAGTTGGACATTAAATCCTCACAAATGACCTTTCGGATTCCCCGTGCTAATTTAAGATTAACATTTCGCTTCATAAATAATATCAGAGCAGAGTCATAACCGCGAGTACTTACGCTCTATCGCCTCGACGGTGCATTGATATCATCTATTGGCTTTTGGCGACCGCCAGCACTTAGGATTAATAAACGTTTTCGCTAATAATGTCCCCCAGGGATGGAGAGGAGGTCTACCGGCAGAGTGAGTGAAACTAATAGCATATTTTGTTAACAATTCCGAATCCCCGGGTCGGCGTTTGCCTTAAAAGGGTGAACATGCTTTCGCAGATAATGTCCCGTTTGTTTCGGAATGGCTGACTTGCAGTTCATTTGTTTTTGATTAGGATAGGCTGTAGTTCGTTCGGAAAAGTTGCGATTATTTTCACACAGAATTCCAAATTGGATTTCCCCCACTTTAGATAATGATACCCTGGGTTTTGCGAATGAGTGGTCAGTTTGATGGGTGTTGCTGATAGATTGCGCTGTTTGGAAAGTTGGTATCCTGAATATTTGTCATTTTTTTTGTATTTAAACATTTGTCACTGTATCGGTTATTGGTTTGATAACATCTGTTACAAGCAGGAACTAAAATGCCTATCGTTTGGATTTCACACTTCAGTATGTTGTTGTGTATGTTTGCATTAATCACAAGTATGAAACTACAAACTGATATCCTGATAGTCAGAATTAACAAGTAATGTCATGACTTAATTATATACTTATTCAGATATGATGTGTTATTCCAATTTCATACTTTTAAAATTATTACTAAATTTCATACTTTGGAAAATCTTTTATGATGTTATGGACATTTACCGATACATAATAAGATGCCTTATATGGTTGGAAATTAGTAATTTTTATAATTTTGCAGAAATAATGTTATAGAAATATATTTTATTTAAATGCAGTTAAATTTAAATGTACACTTTTCATTTCAATGTCTATAAGTCAAAATGAAAGGATCATATCATACGTCTTCATACATTTATGTTTTCATCAATTCATGTCTTTAAAATACGTTTTTGTTAAATGATGACAAACATGTGAGGCTATTAGAATAACACGAAAAAAATTGTTATTCAATAACACCCCCACAGGGGAAAAGGAAATTAGTCGCTGGATGCCAATCGCATCAACTCTCTAGTCGCCAATATCTCCTGTAGAAATTTTCTTCATTCAATGAGGAACAACTTTGCAAGTAATATTATGGTCATCTCACAGTTCTGGTTGCATATAGGACTGTTATATATAGTAATACTGCGCAGATCAAGACAATCATCTCCTCTCACATTTAACGAGATGTATGTTATGTACTACAGTGGATCTATTCCAACTAGGACCCATACGGGGAACGACAAATATATTGAACCAAAATAAATAAATAGTTCAAATTGATTTTATTCAGCTTTGTCCAACAGTATTTTGTTAAGTAAAATGTAAGCAAATGTAATGTATTGTTCAAATTATGAGGGGCATATTTACGCCACATGCAGCATATTTGTTAATGTTCTAAATCAACAGAAGTTAAAATCTTTTAAATATTCCACTAATCCATATTTTACGTTGCAGCTGCAGTTGGACATTAAATCCTTACAAATGATCTTTTGGACTCACTGTGCTAATCTAAGATGAACATTTCGCTTCATAAATAATATCAGCGCAGAGTCATAACCGCGCGTTACTGACGCTCTGTCGCCTCAACGGCGCACTGATATCATCTATTGGCTTTTGGCGACCGGCAGCACTTAGGATTAATAAACGTTTTCGCTAATAATGTCCCCCAGGGATGGAGAGGAGGTTTACCGGCAGAGTGAGTGAGACTAATTGCATATTTTGTTAACGATTCCGAATCCCTGGGTCGGCGTTTGCATTAAAAGGGGGAAAATGCTTTCGCAGATAATGTCCTATTTGTTTCGGAATGGCTGACTTGCAGTTGATTTGTTGTTGATTAGGATAAGCTGCAGTTTGTTCGGAAAAGTTGCGTTTATTTTCACACAGAATTCCAAATTGGATTTCCCATACTTTAGATAATGATACCCTGGGTTTTCGGAATGAGTGATCATATTGCTGGGGGTTACGGATGGATTGTGCTAAAGGTTGCTTGGAAAGTCTGAATATTTGTTATTTTTATTACATTTATACCATTATACCACTGTATCAGTTATTTGGTTTTAACATCTGTGACCAGCAGGAAATAAAATGATTATCGCTTGGATTTTACACTGATTCAGTATGCTGTTGTAAATGTTTGATTAATTACAAATAGTAAACTACGAAATGATATCTTGACCGTCAGTATTAACTAGTAATATCCTACCTTAACTATATACTTATTCTGATTTGTTTTGTAATTGGAAATTTGTAGATGCCAATTTCGATCTCTTACATTGTTATGGAAATTTACAGATACTTATTAAGATGCCTTATATGGTTGGAAATTGGTAGTTTGTCAGTGTGATGACAGTTAATAACTTTGTAGAAATAATAATTTGAAAGCAAATTTGAAAAATGCAATTGGTAAAGGCAATAGTTTAAGCAACTTTTATATTTTATTAGCATTGATTTCACTGTCCTGTAACAAATAACCTAATTTTTGCCCAATATAAACGTTGGCTGCTAAAATGCAGGAGGACTTTTGTTGTTTGTATTCACTGATGACGTCTGCTACAGTTACTTTTTCAAACACTGAGATACTTGATGGTTACATAGCTTCCATGCATAAATGCCTCACCAAGATTTTAAGATACTTAATAGCAATTTTCTGTGTTTTAATTAGACAAATATGCAAATGTAAGCCGATTATCCTCTTTATTACTCGTTGATCAGCTACGCTAGTATAAAAATAATTGAGATACGAAGCACGTATATAATCACCCGCCCTCAATAAATATAGCCAACCATTAAATCTCTAATGAGTGATGAAGATTTGATTGATGATTTTATTGTTTTATATACTTCTTAGTATTCATCAATTGTTCAGAAAATAATTCAAAATTTACAACGTTAACAACATGTTTCCAATTTACGACAAAATTGAGAACTTTCTCGCCTTACATTTTTAATCCAACATAATTTTTTTATTATTGCTTTCAACTTCATTACATGCAAAACTGGAGAACTAGACATTTCAAAATAGGAATTTAGCATCTTATAACTTCAAAAGAGTATAAAAAATGATGAACTCAGTTCTTATACTAATGACAAAAGCATTAATAGTTCTTCATAGAGTTTTTAACAAACATTGTTTCAACTCATGACATTTCTTCAACGTATCATCATACATCCCTTCAATGTATTCTTTTGTAAAACAATTTTCCAAACAAAATTTCTGTGGTTAAAACTCATATTTATGAATTATATGCAAATAAGATATTTTTCAATGAATGTTTCTTAAGCAATATTTCCTTTTTCAACTTATAGCAAATCTTCACCAATTGTCTTTTAAATAAAGTCGAACATGTAATGATATTAGAGTAACACGGAAATAAATGTTATTAAATCTCCCTCAACAGAATTTCACCAATAGCAAACTCTCTGGATCAAACAGGAGCAGAACTCATATTGATGAATTATATACAAAAACACCATTTTTCACTGAATGTTTCTTAAGCAATACTTTCTTTCATTTTAACTTATGGCAAATCTTCATCAAGTCATGTCCTCAAAATATTTCTGTTAAAAAGTTCAACATATAATGCTATTAGAATAACACGACATTAATTTTTTTTATATTAATTCATCTTCAAAAGAATGCCAACAGTAAACTCTCAGGATCAAACAGGAGCAGAACTCATATTTATGGATTGTTTTCAAATAAGATGATTTTCAATGAAAATTTCTTAAACAATATTTTCTATCATTTCAATTTATAGCAGGTCTTCATCAATTCATATCTTTAAAATATGTTTGTGTTCAATGAAGACAATCATATAATGCTATTAGCATAACATAAAAAAATGGTATTAAATAGTACCCAACATAATTTCCTCACTAGAAAACTCTCTGGATCAAACAGAAACAGAACTCTTATTTATGAGTTATATACAAATAAGACATTTTTCAATGAATGTTTCTTAAGCAATACTTCCTTTCATCTCACCTTATAGCAAGTCTTCATCAATGCTTGTCTTCAAAATATATTTCTGTTAAATAAAGCTCAACATATAACGCTATTACAGTAACAAGAAAAAAACATGTTATTAAATAATCCAAAAAAAATTTCATCAGTAGGAAACTCTCTAGATGAAACAGAAGCAAAACTCATATTTCTGAATTATATACAAATAAGATATTTTTCATTGAATATTCCTTTAATAATATTTCTTTTCATTTCAAGTTATAGCGAGTCTTCAATTCATGTCTTTAAAATATGTTTCTGTTAAATTAAAACGAACATTAAATGCTATTAGAATATCACGGAGAAAATGCTGTTAAATCCTCCTCAACAGAATTTTATCAATACCAAACTCTCTGGATGTTGCAGAAGCAAAACTCATACTTTTGAATAAGATATTTTTCTATGAATGATTCTTCAACAATATTTCCTTTAATTTCAACTTATAGTAAGTATCTAATTCATCTCTTTAAAATATATTTTTATTAAATGAAGACTGACAAATAATGTTATTGGAATAACACGAAAAATAATGTTAGTAACTCCTCTCAAACTGGAATTCATCAATAGGATCAAATCGTATAGAATTCATCAATAGGACTCTCAGGATCAAACAGAAGCAGAGATCATATTTTTGAATTATATGCAAATAAAATATTTTTCATTCAATATTCCTGAAACAATATATCCATTCACATATACTTACAGCAAATCTTCATCAATTTATGTCTTTCAAATATGTTTGTATTAAATGAAGACTAATAAATGATGTTATTGGAATAACACGAACAAAATGTTATTAAATCCTCCCCACCAGAATTTCATTAATAGCAAACTCTCTGGATCAAACACAAGCAGAATATATATTTTTTAATTATATCCAAAAATATTCCTTTGAAATTTTGTTTCTTAAGAAATATATCCCTTCTTTTCAAATTATACTATGTCTTCATCAATTCATGTCTTTAAAATATGTTTCTGTTAAATGACTACTACCATATAATGCTATTAAAATACCACGAAAAAACAATAATTAAATCTTCTCTAACAGAATTTCATCAATAGAAAACTTTCTGGATTAAACATAAGCAGAACTCCCATTTTTGAAATACATAAAATTATAATTTTCAATTAATGTTTCCTTTCATTTCAACTTTAAGCAAATATTCATCAATTACTGTTTTCAAGGTATGTTTCTGTTAAAAAACCCAATAAAGCAAAACTCATATTTATGAATTATATATAAATAAGAAATTTTTCATTGAATATTCCTAATAATATTATTGCTTTTCATTTCAACTTACAGCAAATCTTCATCAATCAATGTCTTATGTCTATGCCTATACATAAGTTTATGTTAAATGAAGAATAACATATAGTAATATTAGAAAAACACGAAAATAAAATGTTATTAAATTCTCCAAAACTAATTTTCATCAATAGAAAACTCTCTGGATGAAATAGAAGCAGAACTCATAATTATGAATTTTATACAAATATATTTTTCATTGAATGTTACTTTCATTTCAACTTATGGTAAGTCTTCATCAATTTATGTCATTAAAATATGTTTATGTTAAATTAAGACGAACATGTAATGATATTAGAAAAACATGGCAAAAAAGAATGTTCTGAAGTCCTCAACAGCAGAACTTCATCAATAGTAAACTCTCTGGATCAAACAGAAGCACCATTCTGCTGGTACTTATCAAATAACGCCTCAAAATTTATAAATAAACATATTTTAAAGACTTGCAAATAAGACTTTTGAAGACTTGTTCATCAATTCATGTCTTTGAAATACAATTTATGTTAAATGAAGACGAACATATAATGCTAATAGTATAACAAGAAAAATAATTTATTAAATTCTCCCAAACAGAATTTCATCAATAGAAAATTATCTGGACCAAACAGAAGCAGGACTCATATTTATGAATTATATGCAAATAAGATATTTTTTATTTAATCTTTCTTAAATAATATTTCCTTTCCTATCAATTTATATGAATTCATCTCTTTAAAATACGTTTATTTTAAATCAAGATGGACGTATAATGCTATTAGAATAACACGATACAAAATGCTATTAAATTCTTGTTATTCATCAATTCATGTCTTTAAAATATGTTTCTGTTAAATGAAGCTGGATGTATAATGATGTTAAAACAACACGAAAAAAGGGTTAAAACCTCCGCAACAGAATGTCATCAATGGAAAACTATCTGGATCAAACAGAAGCAAAATTCATATTTATGAATTATACACAAATAAGATATTTTTCAATGAATATTTCTTGTCATTTAAAATCGTCAACAATTTATGTCTTTAAAATATATTTATGTTAAATGAAGACCAACATATAGTGCTATTAGAATAACATGACAAAAAAGAATCTTATTAAATCCTCAACAGCAGAATTTCATCAATAGCAAACTCTCTGGATCAAACAGAAGCACCATTCTGCTGAGAATCGGTACTTATCAAACAACACGTCTCAAACTAATGACCCAAAAGGGGTTCCTCCGATTCTTGGCAGTCCCGAAGATTGTCCCGCCATATCACGTTCTGTGCGAGATATGAGTCCATCTCACCTTCTTCAAAAGAGTTACGAACGCATGTTCCGGAAACAAGACACGATTCTTGGCTTTTCAAATCAAATGAGTTCGAGGAATTCTCGGATTTTTTGATGAATTCGATGAAAAGATTCGCTGTCGTGTCATCATTTCGCTTCGAGATTTATTCTCGATATTCTCATCAATAAAATGGATATGCTCTTTCCGTTTTGCTTCAGAATTCGATAATAATGGATTTGATTTATTTGGCACCATGTTATGGCAATGTGTATCTTGGAATGATGTAAAGGAACATGAAAGAGAGATGAAACATTCCATTTTGAGGGAGGAATAGAATGAAATGAGAAGTAAATATTTGAGTAAAGTAACTTATTAGCTTTATATTTTAATAACATCTGAGTTATCATATAATGCTTTGGTGATTAGAAATCTTTGTGAATTTTGTAACTACGAAGGAAGTTGTTATTGATTTAATTTTCGTGAACCTAAGGGGAAATTGAAAGTTATGGAATAATAATTATTTTAACAAAGCTCGTTTATCTGGATAGCTATACTTTGTACAGTATATTATGATATAATATAAAAGTTTTCTTGCAGAAAATTTCATATTTTGCTATTATCTTTTATTATATAAAATAAATCCCCTATGGTTGACTTTTAGATATTGGAATTTTTTAATTATCGTTACGACAATGCGTTTTCTGCCACAAATATACTAATACAACTTAAGGCGAATAGAAAGTTATAGAATGATAATTATACAAAGCTCGTATATATGGATTTCTTTATTTTGAATAATATATATTGATATAATATAAAAGTTTTCCTTCAGGTGATGTTATATTGCGTTTTTCTCTTTTATTATAGAGCAGCAAATTCCTTAAGGTTAACTTTTAGATATTATAGGTTTTTTTTAATACTGTTACTGTAATGTGTTCCACGTCACAAATCAACTAATTTGATAATTTAAGGGGAAATGTAAGTTATAGAATGACAATTACGTTAACAAATTTCGTCTATCTGGATGGCTTTGTCTTGTATAATATGTTTTGATATAATATAAAAGTTTTCTTCCAGATGATGTCAAATTTCGTTTTTTTTTTTTTTTTTTCAATTCCTTCTGTTAGCTCGCACTCTCCCTATATATATCTTGTTCAAATTTTCAATCGTTAATAAAATACTTTTTATTCAACCGCTCAAGTTTAAATACATTTTTTTGAACTTGTAGTGGATGACACTGGATGTTAATACATTTTTTTTAAATATTGATTCTGTAATTAAATGTAGATTTACACCGGTTTCAAAAGATTCATCCCGGGCGAACCTACAGTTTTGTTAGACTTCTCTACCAGTCTAACAAAAGCTTAACTTTTGAAGTGGGTGTCTAGGGGTGTATTTCAAAACACATTAAGAAAACGTTGTTTTTCTCTCAACAACAACATTTAATTAAGCACGGTTATATGTACAGCGATACTTACATTAATTGTTAAACATTCACAAACATTTTCTACCGCTGCTTGACGCAGCCTCTCCCATGTCAGCTAGCGTTCTCTTTCGTGCCCATCTACGGGGTCCTGTCCCCTTCTCGTGGGGTCAGAGTTCAAAGTTGAATACTCCCCCACGTTGTAAACAGGCTTTGTCAAAGACAAGCAATCGTAAAGTGTCGCCGCCTGCTGATTACCACGCAAACAAATCCTACATAAATTTAATTAATTATTTTTAGTTTTTTTTAGATTTAAGTTGCATATATCTACCAATAGATGGTGCCTGATAAACTTAAAAAAATGAATACAAATTATTTATAAAGGACTTTCTGCAATATAGTGGGAAAAAAGTGGGAATTGCCTTTATTTTTTTTTATATTACTTGTTTTTAATTATAATAACAGTAAATCTCTTACGGTTAACTTTTAGATATTGGAATTTTTTTCAATACCATTACGGTAATGCGTTCCGCGTCACAGATATACTAATATATACTTGAAAAGCAATTGAAAGTTATAGAGTCATAATTATATTAAACAAAGCTCGTCTATCTGGATGGCTTTATTTTATACAATAGGTTTTAATATACTAAAAAAGTTTCCTTCAAAGGGATGTCATATTTTGTTTTCCTCTTTTATTATAGAGCAGTAATTTTTAGATATCAGAGTTTTTTTAATACGTTATTGTAATGCCTTCCGCATCACAAATCTACTAATTTGATGAACTCAATTAAGTATATACATTACCAGGGAGAGAAAAGATTCAAAATGTTACGTTAGCTTCATAGTTAGCAAAGAGTTTCATATCCTACTTGTACTGAGATTAGCTAATTTTTACGGTACAAAGTACTTGATGTTTGTGAATAATTTGAAGAAATTAAAATCATTTTTACATCTAGAAAATGTCTTAACTACGGCTAAAAATTACATTACTAAAATATATTATTATATGGAATATCGGAAAATAAAGCTACTGTTTCTAAGCTACTGTTCTAATATTTTAAAGAGACAAGAAAAATACACGTTGTAGAGTGTAGCTTGGGCAACCAGACTGTAACTGGGTGTGGTGGGTTGAGTTACTTGAGGCACAGTTTGGAGAACTCACAATTTTAAATACACACATATACACCACACACATATAATACTTAACACATCCTTACATTCGTGGAAGGATTCCATTTCAAAGCCGAAAAAACGATACACTTTTGAATTTGCTAGTTCTGGATTGGATTCTGCACTTTAGGGTTCCCATTTTGCCAAGTCTTTTTTCAACGACAAATGGGATCAACAAAGCCACAGTAATTTGTAACCCCAACGGTCATTTTGTTCGTTTAAGAGGGAAATTGACGAAAACCACAAGGAACAAAAATCGCCAATTAAACAAACGGAACCCTAAAGTACAAAACTCCCATTTTTTTAATATTCTAACCAATTACTTCATGAATTTCTAAAATTACTGAACATTGGTATATTCCTATGTGTATTCGTCCATCAAAGTATGTTCAAACATCATAAATTGAAATTCGTGAAATGATTTCACTTTTTATATAATCCATTAATATATTATGTTAGATTTTGTTTTTTATTATATTTATTTATAAACAGATTATATATGCCAACGGCCATACCATGCTGAATATACCGGTTCTCGTTAGATCACCGAAGTCAAGTATCATTGCGCGCGGTCAGTACTTGGGTGGGCGACCACCTTGGGAATACCGCGTGCCATTGGCATTCATAAATTTGGGACCTGAATGGCCGAGTGTTCTAGCTCTCTGGCGCTCGGTGCCACAGGTTTCGGGTTCGAATCCCGGCGGTGCCATGGATGTTTGTAGTGGTTCGGAATCCACTTTAAACCGTAGGTCCCGGTCTCCCATGACTGTAAAAGCGTCACGGAGCCAAAGTCAGACCTCTACCTACGGGTGATCCATCACAACAGAAGCTGCTTCCTTCCAATTCAATCATGAGTACGTATGGGCTCATGGGCTTGGCCAGCCAAGTCGGATAAGAAACAACAAAACATAAACAGATTATACTTTTTAAGCAGCACATAATAAAAGTTTATAGTTCTAATTGTTCTGCAAAATTGATAGAAAATTGAATACTTTATTTGATTTTAGAACATTAGTTTTTTTTTACGAGTTACGATTTATTAATTAAAAATTAATTTTAGAGTAATCAAAACTGTACCGTGAAAAAAATGAAATACATAAGAGTTTTTAAAATTTTAATACATAAAAAGTATCATAGAAAAAAATGTATAAGTATTGAGAAAAATGTATAAGTCAAAATTATAATGTATAAATGTAGAAGTACTTATAAATAATAATGATATTCACTTTATATACAATCATTATTACATTATTATTATTTTCATATTTCAGTTTATATTTTAAGAAAGGTCAGACAGTTCGAAAGAAAAGTTAAGATATGTAAATCTTAAGCCTATCATTTTTATCAAAGTAGAAAATATTTTAATCTTTACTAGGTGAAAGAATACTTAATTTATGTTATGACAATGGGGGCTTGATGGCCGAATGGCTAGAGCTCTGGTGTTCGGTAACACAGGTGTAGTGGTTCGGAATCCACTTTAAACAGTATGTCCCTGTCCTAATAGGATCGTAGAGCGCTGTGGGGGCATTGTTACTCCGCGTTCGTGGCTTACCATCAAGTTACATGCGCCCATGGGTAATGCAAAGTGAGTAACATCAGTGCAACCCTTATGGCGAAGATCACGGTCTATTTGCCAGCAGCATTAGAAGAAAAAAAAGTGTTATGGCAACAATTTTAAAATCAAAGTTAAATACTTAGATCTATATAAGTCATTTTTTGAAGAAATATAATTTATCGAAAATAACTTAAATTAAAAAAAAATATATAACTTTAAAATATTAATGTATAAAAATATAAAGAAATTATAATAAATATGTTTAAGACGAAACAGTTGTTCAATACAGCATTCTTTATTTCCAAAAATATCTGACACATTTCTTTTCCTTTCGATCTAACCTTTACTGTACGGATGGCTTCTCTGTCCTTAACGACTATTCTGCCAACAATTCGGCTTTCCTGCCGAGCACGTGACGTGAATTGGAAGGCCAATCTAAGCTGGATTAGCCTTAATCTACTTCTGTTCTTCGGAATCGGTGATGAGTTCGAGTCCTTGGAAGATAATTCTCAAAGATAATACTCCTGATGTCAGGAAAGAGACGACACATGGCTTGATAGCAGTTATTTCTTGAGAAACTTAACAAATGGGGTGGTTTGTGTGTTGGATATAAATATGTTTCTACTATAGTAAATAGTGTACGAAAACTAACACTTGATTTTAAAAATTAGTACAGGCAACTTATTAAATGTATTAATGAAGGTAGCATTCTACTTAAAAATATGTAGAAAAATGATTGATATCAAAATTATTTATTACTTAATATCACAAAGTATTTAAATTAATAAAGAGTATATTAAAATTAACCATGACAAATTTATTAAAATACATTCAATTATTGAATTCCATTAAGAAAAATTAAATATACATGATTAATTAAAAAATCTTTAGTTTTCAAAGCGAAACGCATAATTTAATAACCTACGAATTCTCTTCTTATGTCCGCATATGAATGTGATCTTGATTCAATGTTGTTCATGAATATAAATTAAATGATTTTTCAAAATGAAAACAAGAAGTTTAGCTGCCATATTTATTAAAATTTGCAAAGATAGTACTGCACAACTACAGCACATAACACAACACAATTATATAACAAACATCATTGTTATTTACGGACACTACAGAAATTAATAGAAAAGCATTGATTATAATCAGTCATTGATAAATTCACTGTTAATGTGGAGGTAGTCGAAGTTAAAAAGAGGTTTGTGTGGTTCAAGAAAGTCATGTCAATGCCATTATAAAATCATGTAATGTTAAACTGTCATTATACTTTAAAAACACAAAAAAACATGCTTTTAGAGTTAATCAAACTAAAAAGTAAAAAATAAATGAATAGTTTAAAAAAAAACTAAAAAAACACGCTTTTAGAGTTAATCTATCTAAAAAGTAAAAAATAGCTGTTAACATAAGAATAAAATGACTGACGAGAAAATGAATGTCACTGTTCCAAAAGCGTGGGGTGCTCGATATCAATCGTTATAATTTTTCACTAGTTTCATTCCAAAATGCAGAGTTAGTGTAAAAATGTCATACAAAGCACCCCATGCTTTTGGAACAGTGACATTCATTTTCTCGTCGGTCATTTTATTCTTATGTTAACAGCTATTTTTTACTTTTTAGATAGATTAACTCTAAAAGCGTGTTTTTTTAGTTTTTTTTAAACTATTCATTTATTTTTTACTTTTTAGTTTGATTAACTCTAAAAGCATGTTTTTTAGTGTTTTTAAACTAATATTTAAATGAGGTCCCGGTACGGAGGAGTGGAACTATAGTTCTTACAATAATGTAATTGTGAGTAAAACAAAGGCTAAATGCGAATAGTCCGTTGTGCCACTGACCCACGGATCTGATCACTTAAAGTAGGGCAAAATCGAGCCCAAAGAGTCAGTTATAAACAAACAAACAAACAAACATACAGGTGAAACTAATATAAAAGCATATTAAAAAGAATCAACTGTTTTCTTTTTGAAAGATGCCTGTAAATGTTTCTTTGCAGCGCTATTAGTTTATATGAGGAGAAACAGATCTCCAGGGGAAAAAGTCAGTTACATACATACATACATACATACAAACATACAGGTGAAGCTAATAAAAGCGTATTAAAAAGGAAAAAATAATTGTTAACATAAGGATAAAATTACTGACGTGGGGTGCTTTGTATGACATTGTTAAACTAACTCTGCATTACGGAATGAAACTAGTGAAAAGTTATAACGATTGATATCGAGCACCCCATGCTTTTAGAACAGTGACATTAATTTTCTCGTCAGTAATTTTATTCTTATGTTAACAATTATTTTTTACTTTTTTGTTTGATTAACTCTAATGGCGTGTTTTCTTAGTTTTTTTAAACTATTAATTTATTTATCAATTTTTAGTTTGATTAATTCTAAAAGCATGTTTTTTTGTGTTTTTAAATTATAATGACAGTTTAACATTACATGATTTTATAATGGCATTGACATGACTTTCTTGAATCACACAAACCTCTTTTTAACTTCGACTACTTCCACATTAACAGTGAATTCATCAATGACGGATTATAATCAATGCTTTTCTATTAATTTCTGTAGTGTCCGTAAATAACAATGAAAAATTCATCCCAATTAAACCAAATAAGTGATTCAAAAATTATAGTTTATCAGTTAAAATATATTAATTTATATATTTATGATTTCTGTACCAAAATTACATATTCATTACATGAATAAGACAAAATATTTTAACCAGATGCTAGATTTTTAAAAATATATTTACATAAATTAAAATATTTTAAAAATAAAACAATATTATTAAAATAAAATTATTTAAAACTGAAACAAAAACATGTTTAACTTTTATAGATCATTTATTTTTTTGTTTTAAGTAAAAATTTCCTTTTATTTTAAAATATTGAATTTAAAGTAAAAGCTTTTTTTTAATTTTTATATTTGAATTAAAAATTTAATTTTAACTTAAGAATTTGATTTAGTCTAAAAATTCCCTTTTGGCTTCGTTTAATTTTGGTTCTTTTGGGTTTAAATTAATTTTTTTTTTCATTTAATAATTAAATTAAAAATCTGTTTAATTAAAAATTAAAAACAAATTCCAAATCAAGAGATGATAATCAATAAATCAAGAATTTCCTTTTAATAAAAATCTATTAAACTTTTATATAGTAATATATTTTTTTTCTTTTAAATTAAAATTTTTAAATTAAGTAAATTTTTAATTTCATATTAAAATTAAGAATTTACTTTTATCTTAAAAAATTGATTTCTTCGTCTGAAAATTTTCTTTTGATTTAAAATTAAAATTAAAAATTAAAAACAATATTAGAAATTAAAAATATGAAATTAAAAATTATTATTTTTTTTTTCATACTAAAAATTAGCTTTCAATTTCAAAATTTTATTTAGTTTAAAAATTATCTTTTTTTTTTAAATTTTAATTAAAAATTTCCTTTTTAATTTAAAATATTAAAATTAAAATTAATTTTTTTAAATTTCATATTAAAATTAAAAATGTACTTTTAACATAACAATTTGATTTAGTTTAAAAATTGTCTTTTGGTTTCAAATTTATTAAAAATTTCCTTTTTTTTTCCCTTCGATAACAAGTTCTATTCTTCTAAGGCGATTCCTCTATAATTCGAAGAGAAATAGGTTTATGACATACACTTGTCAAGATTACAAAAATGTCTGAAGAATCTCCCAGTGTGTGCAAAAATTTTCAGACATGCCGCCTCATATCAGACATTCCACCCGAAAGCTCTAAATCCTGCACGCTCCAATGACCAACTTCTCGGAGTAATAAATTTATCACTCTCTTCTTCTTTCTCTAAATCCTCTGACCTTCACTTGACCTTCGATTTCCGAAAGGAATGCGAATCATCTCTCAAATCGAGCAAGAAGAAATGTCATCGACCTCATTCCATTAGGAAGGCTCAATATTTTTTTTCGGTGATGCTGGAAATGAATTTGCATAAATCTCCGAACACAGCGAACGTCATCACACTAGAATTCGAACTTGTTTTAGGGAGCTGTCTGCATTTTCGAATAATTAATTTATTTTTCTTCCTGATACACTCAAAAGTAAGATATTTACTTGCAGAAATAGGAATAAAATACTTTTTATGCATTGATCTTCATCGTTACTTGGTGGAAATTGAGCTTTATGTTCATGTGTATGTTTTTTAAATACTATAACAAATAATTTTAAGAAATCTTTAATGCTATTATTAACTTGCATTTTAATTTTACACCCGTTTGGGTAATTTTATATATAATATAATCGTATATAACATTTTGTTAAAATAACAATTATCTAAGGTATTTTTACAATCAATTAATAAAAAAAGAATTGTTGTAATGAATATTACGTTCGATTTCAGAACCAGTGGTCATATTCTTCTTCATTAGCGCAACAGCCCCATGGTTGGGGGCCCCTGGCAAACGCATTACGAATGACGATATATATATACCACAGGTAACTCCCAATAATGAAGTGCCAGGGAAAAGTTCTTACACCGAAGTACGGTTACAGTTCAAAAATAAAGTTCTAAAGAGTTCAAGTGGTAAATAGTTAAAAAGTTCTAGATATACAGCCTTTTTAACAGTCATGTTCATTTTATATTACAATGATTTTAGAGTGCTTCTTAAGCAGTCTTCTTATATGTTTATGGATACAATTTTATTATTTTTGTACGTCTATATACAATAATAATAATTTTGAAAACGACAAAATTATAGATCAGCACTTAAGTAAATTAACTTACATTGTTAGAGGCTAAAATTTAACTTCATTTCATGCACATATTGTATCATTACATTGGTTTAATCAATCCAACCACTCATCTGGGATCCTTATTTGCCGTTTAATTAATTCCACCGACATAGGTCGGTCTTGAAACAACAGTCCAGTATGCAGGAAATGGCTTGAATATGTCCATTATTAGGGCACCAACAACCCCCCTAATCACCATCGGATATCGCGGTCTCTTTGATCCTAATGAATCACCGTCCTGCATTAGGGTCGTTTCATTACCTCGCAAGAGGTGAAACTCAAGAAGCAGTGAAATTGGTAGATTCTGGTCTTTATGAAAACAGTCTGAAATGCACACACAGACCACGGACCATTGAAGCACGAGTTGTGCAGGGTTGTGAATCGAAATGAATATGATGTCTGCAATATTCATGGCTGAAGATACTATTGTATACATTTGATGTGAGTAATTCCGACCTAATACGCTGATAATGTAAACTATACACCTTACAAAGCCATTGTTTAATTTGAAATGTATCTGAAATTTCAATATGGGATATGTTATAAAGATAGTTGATATTTTACTGTTTCTTTCTATGAATTCAGCAGCATGTATAGTTCTTATTCACATTATTTATCCTTGAGGGTCTGTTCAGCTTAGAAACGCATTTTTTAAATTTTATAATTACAAATAAAAACATCTTAAAGTCGTAAGGATATTTAATATTACATTGCAATGGTTTTACAGTGTGTTTCTTAGACGGTCTTTCAGTATATTAATACACATAATTTTATTATTTTTACGTGGCTCTTAAATTAGAGTAAATGAAATTAAATTTAAGTATAACAAAATTACAGACGTATTTAAATATATTAATTTACATCAATGTTTTAAATTAGAGCAAATGATATTAAATTTGAGTATAACAAAATTATAAACGTATTTAGGTATATATATTTGCATTGTTATCTTAAATTAGTGTAAATGAAATTAAATTCGACCATAACAAAATTATACATTGCCATTTAAGTATCTTAACTTATTTTGTTAGAGGCTTAAATTAAACTTCATTCCATGCATATATCGTATCATTCCATTGATTTAACCAATCCGACCACTCATCTGGGATCGTTATTTGTCGTTTAATTAATTCCACCGACATAGGTCGGTCTGAAAACAACAGTCCAGAATGCAGGAAATGGCGTGGATATGGCCATTATTACGGCACCAAGAACCCTCCTAATCACTATGGGATATCGCGGAGTCTTTGATCCTAATGAATCACCGTCCTGCATTAGGGTCGTTTCATTACCTCGCAAGAGGTGAAACTCAAGAAGCAGCGACATTGGTATATTCTGGTCTTTATGAAAACAGTCTGAATTGCACACGCAGACCACGAGCCATTGAAGAACGACTTGTGCAAGGTTGTGCTTCGAAATGAATATGATGTCTGAGATATTCGTTGCCGAAGAAGCTATTGGATACATTTGATATGAGTAATTTCGACCTTATAGGCTAAGAATGTGAACTGTAACTCTTACAAAGTCGTTGTAATTTTAAATGTAACTGGAATTTTAGTATGGGATATGTTATAAAGGTACAGAATATTTTCTTGTATACTTCTATTGATACTTCATGTACAGTTCTTATTTGTCCATTATATCCTGGAGGGTCCCTTCAACTTAGAAGCTCAGTTATTTAATTTTATAATAACAACTAAAAACTTCTTAAAGATTTAAGGATAATTAATGTTACATTACATGGTTTTACAGTGCGTTTCATAGAGATTCTAATGTATGTATTAGTCTTAGTGTGATGTTTACTTATAAATGCAATTCTATTATTTTAGTATGGTTCTTAAATTAGAGTAAATAAAATTAAATTTAACTTCAACAAAATTATAAACGTACTTAAGGTATAAACGAATGTGAACGTATAGAACGAAAGTTATTAAACGAATGTGAACTGCACACCTTACAAAGACATTGTAATTTGTAATGTAATAGATATTTAAATATGGATATGATATAAAGATAGGACCTGTTTATTTTTATTGATATTGCACTATGTACAAATCTTATTAGTTCCATTTATCTTTGATTATCTCTTCAACTTCGAAACCCAGCTCTTATTAAATTTTATATTCATAACTAAAAAAACATCTTAAAGACTTAAGGTCCCTTTCAAATAACATTGAAATGCTCTGCAGTGTGTTTCTTAAACAGTCTTTATGCTTGTAATTTTATTATAAGTATAACAAAATTATAGACGTATTTAAGTATATTTATTTACATTGTTATCTTAAATTAGAGTAAATTGAACTAAATTTGAGCATAATAGAATTACAGATTAGTGTTTAAGTATAATAATTTAATTTGTTAGCGTCCTAAATTAAACTTCATTTCATGCACATATTGTATCATTCCATTGCTTTAATCAATCCTACCACTCATCCGGGATCTCTATTTGCCGTTTAATTAATTCCACCGACATAGGTCGGTCTTGAAACAACAGTCCAGAATGCAGGAAATGACGTGGATATAGCCATTATTAGGGCATCAACAACCCTCCTAATCACCATCGGATATTTCGGATTCTTTGATCCTAGTGAATCACCGTCCTGCATTAGGGTCGTTTCATTACCTCGCAAGAGGTGAAACTCAAGAAGCAGCGAAATTGGCATATTCTGGTCTTTATGAAAACAGTCTGAATTGCACGCACAGACCACGGACCATTGAAGTCCGAGTTGTGCAGGGTTGTGAATCGAAATGAATAGGATGTCTGCAATATTCCTTGCTGAAGATGCTATTGGATACATTTGATATGAGTAATTCCGACCTTACAGGCTGAGATTATAAACTATACACCTTACAAAGCCATTGTTTAATTTGAAATGTAACTGAAATTTCAATATGGGATATGTTATAAAGATAGTTGATATTTTACAGTTTCTTTTTATTAATTCAGCAGCATGTACAGTACTTATTCACATTATTTATCCTTGAGGGTCTGTTCAGCTTAGAAACGCATTTTTTAAATTTTATAATTACAACTAAAAACATCTTAAAGTCGTAAGGATATTTAATATTACATTGCAATGGTTTTACAGTGCGTTTGTTAGACGGTCTTTCTGTATACTTATAAACATAATTTTATTATTTTTATCTGCCTCTTAAATTAGAGTAAATGAAATTAAATTTAAGTATAACAAAATTACAGACGTATTTAAATATATTAGTTTACATCAATGTTTTAAATTAGAGCAAATGAAATTAAATTTGAGTATAACAAAATTACAAACTTATTTAGGTATATATATTTACATTGTTATCTTAAATTAGTTTAAATGAAATTAAATTCGACCATAAGAAAATTATACATTGCCATTTAAGTATCTTAACTTAGAGACTTATAGAGGCTTAAATTAAACTTCATTCCATGCATATATCGTATCATTCCATTGATTTAACCAATCCTAACACTCATCTGGAATCCTTATTTGTCGTTTAATTAATTCCACCGACATAGGTCGGTCTTGAAACAACAGTCCAGAATGCAGGAAATGGCGTGGATACGGCCATTATTACGGCACCAAGAACCCTCCTAATCACTATGGGATATCGCGGAGTCTTTGATCCTAATGAATCACCGCCCTGCATTAGGGTCGTTTCATTACCCCGCAAGAGGTGAAATTCAAGAAGCAGCGAAATTGGTAGATTCTAGTCTTTATGAAAACAGTCTGAAATGCACACACAGACCACGGACTATTGAAACACGAGTTGCGCAAGGTTGTGAATCGAAATGAATATGATGTCTGTGATATTCATTGCGGAAGATGCTATTGGATACTTTTGATATGAGTAATTCTGACCTTATAGGCTGAGAATGTGAACTGTACACCTTACAAAGCCATTGTAATTTGAAATTTAACTGAAATTTTAATATTGGATGTGTTATAAAGATAGATGATATTGCTATTGTAATTTGAAAAGTTACTGAAATTTTAATGTGATAGGTTATAAAGATAGGTGGTAGGTAACAGAAATTTTAATATTGGATGTGCTATAAAGATAGATGATATTGCTATTGTAATTTGAAAAGTGAGTGAAATTTTAATATGGGATAGGTTATAAAGATAGGTGATATTTTCCAGTTTATTTTAATTGATACTGCACCAAGTACAGTTCATATTAGTGTCATGTATCCTAGATGGTCTCTTCAACTTAGAAGCCCAATTATTAAATTTTATAATTGAAAATAAAAACATCTTAAAGACTTAAGGATATTTAATATTATATTGCAATGGTTATACAATGAGTTTCTTAGATGGTCTTTATGCATACTTATGAATGTAATTTCAGTATTTATTTATGTCTCTTAAATTAGAATAAATTTAATTTAATTTTTAGTATAACAAATTTTAGACGTATTTGAGTTTATTAATTTACATTGTTTTCTTAATTTAGAGTAAATAAAATTTAAGATATTTTGTACTATATTAGTTAACACTGTTATCTTAAACTAGAGAAGGAATTTAAATTTGAGTATTTCAGAATTATGACGCATTTAATTATGTTATTTTACATTATTGACTTAAATGAGAGTAAGTATAACGAATTTATAGGCATTTAAGTATATTAATTTTAGTTGTTATCGACTTAAATTAAACTGGGAATCATATATTGTATCATTCCATTGCTGTAATCAATCCTATCATTCATGCGGGGTCCGTATTTGCCGTTTAATTAATTCCACTGGCATAGGTCGGTCTTGAAACAACAGTCCAGAATGCAGGAAATGGCGTGGATATGGCCATTATTAGGGCACCAAGAACCCTCCTAATCACTATGGGATATCGCGGAGTCTTTGATCCTAATGAATCACCGCCCTGCATTAGGGTCGTTTCATTACCTCGCAAGAGGTGGAACTCAAGAAGCAGCGAAATTGATATATTCTGGTCTTTATGAAAACAGTCTGAATTGCACACGCAGACCACGGACCATTGAAGCACGAGTTGTGCAAGGTTGTGCTTCGAAATAAATATGATGTCTGATATATTCATTGCCGAAGAAGCTATTGGATACATTTGATATGAGTAATTCCGACCTTATAGGCTAAGAATGGGAACTGTAACTGTTACAAAGCCATTGTAATTTGAAATGTAACTGAAATTTTAATAAAGAGTAGGTAATACAGATCGGTGAAACTTGTATAATTCAGATTCCTTCATAATGATTTTCTAATATAACCATTAAAATCTTTGAAGGCTTTATTTGAAAATTTGATTTCAACCATTTGTTATTATTGTTCCTAATTTGTATTTGAAATATTAAAAGAATAATAAGATTAAGATTATCCTTAATCTTATTATTAGAAATAATAAGATTAAGGATAATTTATTTAAAAAAATGTTATTATGACTTTGTCTTTTATAAATATGGTTACTTTATTTGACTTTATTTTATGGACTTGTTTTTGTGTAAAATTTTATATAAAATAATAACGGGGAAGATGGCAATAATTTAGAGCAACTTATGTAACATTATACACATAGTATATAATAAACCCGTTTTGTAAATGTAATTTGTATGTTTTTTGTTTCTTTATTTATTTATATTGTCAGATCATTTGAATAATGATTATAATCAAATTTGTACATGCATATTTGCTGATATTTTTACTTGAAAAACATCTTTTAAAATAGCTTATCACAGTTACTTTCACGTTGATTATTGGAGAATCAATGTCACGTCATAAAAATAAGAATTTTTATTTCACAATTAACCCACATCAATTATCAGACAGATGATAAATGCGTAGAAACGTTCGAAACCTTGTTGAATAAGTAGCATGCGTCAGTTACAGTCCTGATCACATTCATCAATCCAGAATCCATCCCAATATGAAGATGGCAACAATTAAGAGCATCTTATGTAAGATTATATACACATTACATAATATGCCTGTTTTGTAGATAAAACATGTATTCCTTTTTGTTCATCTATTAATTTATTTTGTCGGATTATTTGAGAATAAAATTTGTACGCACATATTTGCTGATATGTTTACTTGAGAAACATCCTTTAAAATATCATTGTAAGCTTCAAAATCACTTTAATGGTGATTAGCTATTATATTGTAGAATCAATTCCATATCATAAACATTTTAATCTTCTCTTCACAATTAACCCACATCAATTACCAGACATTCTTTGGGAAGCTACACTTTGTGACGTTACTTCTAACAGCCCATCCAACCCAGTCAGAGTAATCAAGTCCCTTTTCCTCCTCAAAAAAGGTCATTTTTCTAACGACTTTCTACTTATTTTGTAAAATCTTCCTCTCCCTCGGAACCCTTTCTTGCAAACGCACCCACCTGGAGGTTCCCACCTGGGAATCGATTTTTCGGAAAAAGTTCTTCGTATTTGGGGGAAAACATGTTTGGCTCTCAGGCGTCTAATGCTTTTGGATTTTAAAAGCTTCCTTGTTTGAGTTGCCTGTTTATTTCTGCAAACGGCTATTATTTTGGGCGCATTACTTTCTGGAGAGGCAATCTGTCAGTTTTGAACGTTTGCGTAAACAAAAGGGAAAGGGATGGTTAGCATGTACGTGTATGAAACGCCTTGTATGAAATGTAGTAAAAGTCTCATGGGAAAAGTATTATTCTTACTTTAAAAATGTTTTAAGAAATAAATACATAAGCTTTCCAATTAGAAAAGTTAACAAACCCATACTTCGTAAAGCTGGTATGTATAGCAAGATTAAAATTTGATGATTTAATTAGCTTAGAAAGTGAATCTTTGATTGATTTTTAAATTCCAGACAGATATCAAAAGGAATAGTGATAAAAGTAATATATTGAAAAATACTTTGAGTCCAATTAATTACGTTTTCATGGCGTTTTTCAATTGAAAAATCAGAAAGAGTATTGGTTCGAAACCCGGCAAACAATGTTGAAGGAAAAGCCCCCATGTCACTGACAGTGATATGCACGATAAACACAGAGGTTAAAAATCATTCATTGGATTTTAAAAGATTCCTTGCTTGAGTTGCCTGTTAATTTCTGCAAACGGCTATTATTTTGGGCGCATTACTTTCTGGCGAGGCAATCTGTCAGTTTTTGAACGTTTGCGTAAACAAAGGGGAAGGGATGGTACGTGTAGAAACGCTTCGTATGAAATGTAGTAAAAGTCTCATGGTAAAGCATTATGCTTACTTTATTTTAGTATGTAAATGCATACGCTTTTCTATTAGAATAGTTCGTAAATTCCTACTTCATTTAAATTTGATAATATACTGATATACTAAAGTGATTTTTAAAATTGCAGACATATATCTACAGCGGTAATTATAAAATAATATATTACAAAATACTCAAAATTTAGGTAATATTCATTACTTTTTTATGGCGCTTTACTTTTCAGAAATCAGAAGGATTGTTGGGTCAAAATAGGGCAAACAATGTTGAAAGGAATGCCCCTATGTCACTGCCAGTGATATGCTCAATAAATTCATACGTTAAAAATTATCCATTACACTGAATGAAGTAGAAGGAAATTGAATTTCTCCATATGCTGTCCATAGTACTTCAAAGGTTCTCTTTTAAGAGGTTTTTTTCTGTTTGTCGCTCCACAGTCATTTTTTGCACACTTTTAGCTAATTAGACTATGACGTATAGTTTAACGTAGATTCCGAACAATTAACAAACATTTATGCCACCGCCAGTATTAAAACCTAAAGCCTATGGTACCAAAGGTCAGAGTGCTAGCCAATTGGCCATCAGGCCACTCTTTTAAGAAGTACTCCTATGGACAGCATTTGGGTAAATTCAACTTCCATGTTACTTCATTAAATGCAATGAATGATGTTAATATATTATCCATTTTATATCTTATATTTTTATGATTATATTTTTTTTATATGTATGGAAATGTGCTTATATTTACTCCTACAGATATCACATAACATGGCCATTTTTTAACATATTTATTATTCCAAAAAATAATGGGAATCAATATGCAATTCTTGCTAAAATTGCAAATACTGCTAATATTCTCAATACATAGTGAAAATGAGTAACTACATAATAAGTATCATGAAGCACATGATACTTATTATGCAGCTTTATGTAGTTACTTTGTTTAATTCAGTTACGTAATATAACGAATAATTAGATAAAATGTATATGCTTCGGTTCAGTATGATAAAGAAGTTAACTAAAAGGTCGTTTAAATGCTGTCGGGAAGTAGGATGTATAGCTCCCTATGTAATCTACACTCAAGAGCCAAAACATTATGACCACCTGTCAATAACGAGTTGGCAGACCTTTGGCGCGCAACACAGCTTCAACCCGCCTTGACATGGATGCCGCAAGTCCTTGGTAGATGGCCGATGACAGATTGTACTAGATGTTTAAGCAACGGTCACGCAAATCCGAGATATTGCGAATTGGTGGTCTTTGAACTCTGAGCTGCCGCCCCAGGACATCCCAAATGTGTTCTATCGGATTGCGATCCGGTGAGTTAGGTGGCCAGGACATTAATTGGAATTCAGCATCCTGGTCCTGGAACCACTCCAACACAATTTTAGCCTTGTGACAAGGGGCGTTGTCCTGTTGGAACATTCCATTTCCAGCTGGAAAAACAGAGGCCATGTAAGGGTACAACTGGTCAGCAATGATGTTCATATACCCTGTAGCATTCATGGTCTGCTCTACCACAACCACGGGTCCCAGAGACGCCCAAGAGAACGTCCCCAAAAGCATAATACCGCCACCACCGGCCTGTGTATGACCTACTGTACAATAAGGGAGCAAATGTTCGCCTGGAAGACGGCGTATCCTGATACGGCCATCGGCGTGATGAATGACAAACCGTGATTCTTTTGACCAGTCAACCCACTCCCACTGATCCATGGACCAGTCACGATGTTCCCGGGCCCAGCGCAGGCGCAGTTGGCGATGACGCTTGGTCAGCAAAGGCCCACGAGTGGGACGTTTGCTGCGTAGCCCCATATCCAACAGTGACCGCTGAGCAGTGTGCTCCGATACTATTCTACTTGGCCCTGCATTGTATTGTGTTGTCAGGTGAGCCACTGTGTGGCTCCGATTTTGCTTCACCATGCGAGACAGTCTCCGACGACCTTTTCCTTTGATAGTGTGTGAACGTCCAACACCATATCGTCTATTGCTGATTTCACAGTCATTCATCCACTTTGCATAAGTACTAACAACTGTAGATCGCGATCAACCCACGAGTCGTGCAGTTTTGGAAATACTTGTTCCGAGCCGTCGAGCCATTAGAATTTGCCCTCTATCAATGTCGCTTAAATCCGCAGCCTTCCCCATCACACGTAGAAGTCAGTGAAAGAATGATTCTTCAGACTCTCCAGCAGCAGTTAAATACCACTTCCACCTGATCACGTGCCTTTAACGTCAACCAGGCGAGTTCATTGCAAAATGTAGAGGTGGTCATAATGTTTTGCCTCTTCAGTGTATATAGTACTATTTCAAAGTTGATTGGAAACAACTGCGATTGTGGCAATGTTCTTTTTCCCCTGCTAAAGTTAATTGACATAGAGACATTATGACATATTTTTCTTTTAAAACTCATGGATATTTACGTCTCTTTGGGTAGATAGTGTGTATGCAATTAATGGGCACGATAAAGTAGTAGTCTGAAAACTCCATTCATTGTTGACAGATAGTATGATGTATATAGTATGATCCCTATGCAGCCTATGAAGATTATATTTCAAAATTTCCAAACCAGCAACTTTGATTGAAGGAAAGACACATTTTCCCCTATGATGACTGATATTCAAACGAACACGATACGAGTATTATACGATCTCATTGTGCGGGCATTTACAATTCTGTCAGTCTGCTAATAAAGCACGAGACTTGCTCGCAATTTACAAGGGTTTCATATTTAGATGGTCAGCATTAATCATTGATAACCCAGTAATTTAAAATGTATTATTTGCAGGGACACACCTTCCCCTTGAAACAGACAGCAGAAATGAGCAATAACACATATTTTCAAAACATCTGTAAAATAATCAATCAAAACCTAATACCTGTAGCTAATCCCACTTTTTCATTTTGCAGTTCCACCGGTCGAGGTGCAAATCGAAGAGAAGAGGAGGGCCCTGTCGGCCCAGAAGCCAGTGGAGCTGGTGTGCCGAGCAGGAGGTTCCAGACCCCCGGCCAATATCACGTGGTTCATCGGGAACCAACCCCTCAAAGGCACCAAGGAGAAAATATCGTCTGAAGGCAATATAACCACAGGACGACTGATATTCATACCTACAATTGAAGACAGGGGCAAAAACATATCGTGTAGGGCAGAGAACATGCTCATACCAGGCAGCTCTATCAAAGACGAATGGAAGGTGGACGTACATTGTAAGTATGATAGGACGTATTTTATTTTATTTTCTTAAAAAAAGTGTATGGTTTTTAAAATTATTTTAGCATTGATCAATTTTTATATGATCGGTTTGTTTTAACTCAAGCATAGTGTTTAAGGCCTCTGATCAGGTTGATCCTTCCTTTGAACTATATAATGAAAATAATACCAAATATAAGAAAATTAACTATTGGAAACTTTAGGTTTCAAATTTCTGCAGGAATTCTAGATACTCCTCTATCCAGAAAAGAAAACTGTAAAAAACTCAATTTGATAGTAATTTTCACAACAGACTACTCATAATGTCCACAAAAGTTACACCCGTTTTTTAACTTTTCAGAATGACAGTGGACCGATTAAAATCGAAATCACATGAATTCGTTAAGCGATCTGATGGTTAGCGTCAACCAATAAAATCATTCAGGCTTCAGGCATTGATTTTTGCGATTGTTCCTCGTTTAGCACTAGATCGCTCATCGACTTGGTCAGAAAGCGGTCTTATAATAGCAAAACTTGGGGCCTGATATGTGTCTGGTCTTGATTCAGTGTTGTTCATGGATTGAAATAAAATGATTTCTTAAATTATATACGATATGTTTAGCTGGAATATTTATCAAAATTCGCAAAAACAGTACTGCAACACATAACATACATAACACAATTATATAACAAATGTTTACAAAATCATCTTAAAACATGCTCGTTTTAAGGGTCTTTGTACCCTCCACCCTGCCAGGAATTCATCACTCGACTCTGCCAACTTCCTTTTCTCTTTGGCTCTCTACCATTATCGGTTCAAGCGTAGAGGACGGAAAAAAAAAAAACCCGTGCAAAATCCAAAGTCAAAATCGTGCAAAATCCAAAGTCAAAATCATGCAAAATCCAAAGTCTAACGTAAGGGTCAACCCATCTTTGAGAAGTCCCTTGAACTCTTCTATTTTGTTTCGAAAAGACGTGGATCCTTACTAGATCAGGACAATATGACCAAGCCAACGGCCATACCATGTTGAATATACCGGTTCTCGTTAGATCACAGAAGTCAAGCATCATTGGGCGCGGTCAGTACTTGGGTAGGTGACCACCTGGGAATTCCGCGTGCCGTTGGCATTCGCACATTTGGAACCTGAATGGCCGAGTGTCTGGCGCTTGGTGCCCACAGGTTTCGGGTTCGAATCCCGGTGGTGCCATGGATGTTTGTAGTGGTTCGGAATCCACTTTAAGCCGTAGGTCTCCTATGACTGTAAGAGCGGCACGGAGCAAAAGTCAGGCTTCTACCTACGGGTGCTCCATCACAACAGAAGCTGCTTCCTTCCCCTTCAATCATGAGTACGTATGGGCTCGTGGGCTTGGCCAGCCAAGTGGGTAAGAAACAACAACAACACAATATGACCACTTACGTTTCGGTCAGGCAGCCGTACGTGTTGATGGCTGCACGTATGTTTTAATTCTTATAGTGAGTAAATTAGACAATTCTGCGATTAATTATATAATATGTTTCTCTTAGAAAATCATCTAAATAAATTAATGATACTCTATTATCTGCTGATTTTTTTAACTTTTACATGATGTAATGGTTTCATTAATTTATTATTAAATTTTAGTTATCCATTCTTGAAAAGCATATGGTAGATATTTTATGATCAGTTTTTTTCTAAATGTCAACTTCACGTTTTATAATAATTTATATCATTACATTAAACATAAATTCAGATTTTTTTAAAGCTCAGAAGAGTAAATACAAATAATAAAATAAAGAGTCTATAATTAAATAATTAAAATTTTGCTGTTTAAATGTCCATAATCTAATTAAAATATTGAAATTAAAATATTACCATTACTGGCTTGCAATATAAATTACTAAGGAAAAACGTTAATTGCATTTTAATGGGTTCCAAAAACCAACATGCTTTAAAAACCTTTAATAAGATAGAAGAGTGGAATTCCATTGTAATTAATTGAATTTTTCGGGCAATTAAATGGATTCCCATGAATCAATCACTAATTACATTTAAGAACCTAACTACGGAGCTGAATTACAGATAAATTTCATTAAAGATTTGCTTTATTTTAAGCGTAATAAGCTAATTAATTCAATGCAATGGCCATTACTCGTATCCAGTATAAAATTTGTAACTTGTTTCTTATTGTAAATTTTAATTATCTGTTATTGATTGTGTTCGTCCGTTAAATTAATCCATTTAAATGGTAAAAGCAATGGTCTTTTTCGTGCTGGATTGGTAAAAGATATGTTTCTTATTATAGTCTACATTTTCATAGTATCAGCCTTTGTTCATTAGCTATATGTTTGTTCATCTTAAGTCATTTGTGGAATTTATTGAGTCATGTGGAATAAAAGTGAGTTCGATAATCGGATTAAACACACATAAACTGTTGCCACAAATATTAAGCAAAAGTATTTAATGACAAGAACGATAGTAATTATTTCAATTTAGTTAGTTTGTGACCATGACATTATTAGATTTGTTGCTACCCGTTAAAAACGATTTATAAGGTACATCTGTTGCATACCGTATCTAAAACGCTAATTGGCAGATCTGAAGCAATAATGAATAATCTAATTTTGTTAATCCAACGCGATAACAATAAAAGGTATTATGTTATTAAACAAACGTCCTAAGTATTTTTATACTATTCTCATTCTTAAGTGCCCGACTCTTGCCTCAGTGGTAACAGGGGCTGATTGTAAGCATTAGGACAGACGTTCAATTCACTGGTGGCATTATTGTAGACACTGTTTCAAATAAAAGGAGGATAATCGATGTCGTTTGTGACGTTCAGCATCTTGCCTCGTTAGTCCGACTAACGAGGCAAGATGCTGGTGGAGGTTCAATGCTGCTGGTTCGTTTCAATATCCCATACGATATGCAAATTCTGGGTAGTTCCCCTTGAAGTAATTTCGGAAGGCACATCCTTCCTTCAGTATTTTGGAGCGAAGTCAGACTTCTACCTACGGGTGTTCCATCACAACAGAAGCTACTTCCTTTTCCTCCATTCATAAGCAGACTACTAATGGGGTGTCCATCCCGCGCTTCCGGAACTGAGTATTAATTACAACAACTTTCAAAAATCATCAAAGTTGTAGAAATCATATCTTATAAATAAGATATGGTAAGTCTAAGATTAGAAGAAGAGGTATGCTTTTAAATACGTCATACGATGTTTCCTTTCAACTAACTTTCAAACTGATGTGTAAATATTTCATTATTTTTAACCAAAAATTTTTAATATAAAGTTAACAAAGTCAAAACATTATGATTATTTTTATTATTTTATTCGTAAAGCATAAGATATTACGTCTAAATATAATACCTTAGCCCTAAAAAATTCGAGGAATGTAAACCCTTCCCTTATTCCGATAAACCAAGACGCAAAGCAGTGGCGGCCCTTCACCATCAATCGGATCTGAATGTCTTGCTGCCCATCTGCACCGCGTATGCATTTCAACCGATCCTATTTACCCACTTTGTGACTCTGGAGAAGTAATGGGCAGGGATCATCTGCTCCTATGTGGAGCTCTTAGTGGACTTTCAGTATTTCGGGATATTGGGAAGCAAGATCGCTCATTAAGCAATGACTCTGGTCTTCTTAGTTCTTTATAGTTGTATCGTTCTATGTAACATTTTGCCTAGCCATTTTAAATAAAAAAAAAATAAATAAACATCTAAATGTTAAGGCTAATAAGCTATTTTACAACAAAGCTAACTATTCTTTAAAAAAAAAGCATATAAAATTTTATCTTGCTTTGAAAAAAAAATGACTATGCATGAAAATACTGTCGAATCTAAATAGATGCAAATTGGTATTTCTTTTCGCATTACAAAAATAATTCATATTAATATATGTTTTAATAAACCAATCAAAATTATTAATTTGTGTGATGTATTTCGTGGCCATATGATGTAAAGTCATGCATGTGTAATTGCGAGTTAAGTGACATGCTGGATGATAAGAGCCTAATTCACAATGGTGGCAGGGGGTTATCGTTAATACTTTAAGAGCAAGTAGATTTGTTGGTAATAATGAATGAGTCACTTGTAGTATCAGACTAAAATCAAACATTGTGATAAAACACTCGAAGCAATTATCTTTAAAAGTTTTCGATTAAAAAGTAATATGTCTTATGTTCTACGAGATATTCCTTATTCTAAATATGCTAATTGTTCTCTCACTCTAGCACTCACAGATGTTCTTGAACTCAAGCACACGGTGGACTGTAATTTTAAATGACACTGACACACCACAATAATAATACACGCAAGATAAACTTAACAAACACTTTTATTAACGTAACAGCCATAGCCACTCGCAGCCATGCTGTTTCACTCTTGCCGATCTGGCACAACACTTAACACCAGGAGTTCTGCGCATACAGGTGCATACATACACCTTTTTCGCCGGCTAGGGGTATCCACGCGAGTAGGCGCGAACATATCGTCCGACGCGGACCTGTTCACATTCAACCACTTTTAGAGTTCAAATATTCACAAAATTCTCAAATTATTCACTACACACTAATCACACAAGAAATATACAATATGAAAATGAATTTTCCTAAAAGTATTCACAAAAAATACACAATATAAAAATCAATTTTCTTCATTAACACTAGGCAAAAGTACGGCGTTAATTACTGGCCTTTTACATATGCCATTTTGATCTTTTAAAGTAACCAATCTTGTTACTTTATCTTCACCTGGGTGAATTTCGATAGTTCTAGCCGAATTTCACTAATTATGGAGTTCATATGACAATTTAAGAAAATTCAAATAACCATACATTAAAACAGGTATATGTACATATAATTTTTGTACAACACCAATTTTAAAAAATATATTCCTTCATAATCCTTTCTTTGTTTTTCCTTTTACCAGTTGTTCCCCAGCTGACCTTGAAACTGGGCAGCAAGCTTCGCCATTCTCACATACAGGAGGGCAAGGACGTGTACCTGGAGTGCGCCATCGTAGCGAACCCTTCTGTGTCGGAGATCGGATGGAGATTCGAAGACAGGGAGTTGCATACCAACAAGTCCGCAGGCATCATTGTCAGCAATCAATCTCTGGTTTTGCAGAGCGTGCGCAGGAGTAACAGGGGGAGGTACACGTGCACGGCTGACAACTCAGAGGGGAAAGGGGAGAGTGCACCCCTCTACCTCAAGGTGCAATGTAAGTACCCTCTATAATCCTCTCTTCTTGAGATGGGTGTTGTCCTCCATGGACAATAGATGTTATAAGTTTCAGAAATCTATTTGATGTACAAGACATTGTACACTAGATGTTTAATTGATGGATGAGCAGTGCAGACATCCTTGTACATGGATTATGGTAGTTTATTGCATGTTCAAGTTCAATTACTAGACATTCAGCCAATGAAGATAGAATGCCCCTTATTTAATATATTCAGAAACCTTACTAAATATTGAATTTTGATGTTAAATTTATCTTGAATATCCAGTTTCAATATCTTCGTTCTTTTAAGTTACTAAATGATCATCATGAAGGTTCAAATCTAATTAACTTTGAATAGTCTATTTGAATACACATGTTCCTTAAGGTTAATAAATGAGTAGTATCAAGATTCAAATCTCTTTATCCTTGAATATTCAATTTCAATATGTTTGTTCTCTAAGGTTAGTAAATGATCAGTATGAAGATGTAAATCTAACTATCCTTGAATATTCAATTTCAATATCTTTGTTCCTTAAGGTTACTAAATGATCAGTATATAGATTCAAATCTAATTATCCTTAAATATTCAATTCCAGTATCTATGTTTCTTAAGGTTACTAAATAATCAGTATGGAGCTTCAAATGTAGTTATCCTTGAATATCAAATTTTAATATTAAAACTTAATTATTTGATGTTTATTCAATGAATATGCAGATTCGTGGTTGTATTGCTTCAGGATTTTTTTTTACAATTCTAGATAATCTTTTCATAAAGTAATTCGAGGTTAATAAATGTTCGATTAGAACAAATGGATCCTGAATGACTAGTAGGCGTTAAAATTTCAAAGTCAAATGCCATTAGAGGCTATCAGTAAGTCTGTAAGTAAGCCTGCCTTCTTTTAGACAAAAAAATGCAGACTTTGGAAGTCGTATTTTCATTTAAACGATGTGATAAAGTTATGTTTTTAGTAGCCACACAGGCTCATAACTCCAGTAAATATTCTGCATATCAATATATGGCCTCAGATTTCATACCGACATATATGATCATTAATTTAAGAAATGGTTTAAGTTAGAGATGTCTAGTTATATGATATTTAAGCAAAAAAAAAAAAAAAAAAACTACAAATCATTTTTATATGAAAGATACGGATGGACTGTCCATTATCTTAGGGATACAGATTAGAGTTCGCGATGAATCTCCATTGGCTGTACTTCAGATAAAATAGTTAATATAGTTCCGTAATTAATAATTGAGTTATAATGCTATTATAGTAGTTAATAATTCAATTATAATGATAGTACAGTAGTTAATAATTCAATTATTATGATTGGATTTATAAGACGTATATATATATATATATAGAATTACAAATCCCGGAAATCCATTCGAATGTTCTAAATCCGATTATCAAATTAAATAAATTCCCAAAAAATTTGTCATGGCTGCACATATTTAACCAAAATCTAAATAATTAGATTTTGGAACTCTAGGTTTGTTGGACGCTGATGCAAATTGGGTTTTAAATTTCAAAATTTTATTAATTTATTTAAAATTTATCAATTAAACATTTAAATTCAATTATTCTGGAAGATATATATATAAAGGAATTCTCCATAATATAATTTTGATATTTACACACTTTATAACATATCTTATTAAAAAATGAACGCATGTCATTCTTAAATAATTAGAAGAATAGTGACTCATATCTACAAAAGTATATGAATATTTTTTTTAGAAAAGTGAATAAATAATAATGAATGTTGTCGATTTCTATTAATCAATATAACTCACAATTCATTTGTAATTTCTAAAATTAACTCAAATTATACATGCATATATAGTTGATTTTATATTATTTATTTTTGATATATAGGATTTATGTATGACGTATTTATAATATTATACATTGTTTATATTTATTATGTTATACATATATATATTATTATTTTATATTATTTATTCATGAAAAGTCTGTGAATATCTTTTTTTTCAGAAAAGGTAATGATAAATAATAATGACTGTTATTGTTTTCTATTAATGAGTAAAACTCACAATCGATTTGTAATTTCTGCATTAACTCAAATTCTACATGTATATATTGTTGATAGACTTATGAATTAATAATCAATTGTATGATTTAAAAAGCATTTGTATGAATGATTGCGATTTAGTTGTATTTAAAGTTTTTAAATAAAAAAACGAAGTGTGTTCTATTCTAATTGATAAATGCAGCTTATTTAATAGGTTTATTTTAAGGTTCAAATGCATGTTATTCTTGTAATGTTATAGTGTAGATGCAGCAGTGTGCAAGTCAGACCAAAAACTACTGTATGGTGTGTAATTTCAGAATTAACTCGCATTGGGCATATATGGTTGATAGATTTATGAAATAATAATCAATTGTATGCTTTAAAAAGCTTTTGCATGAATAATTAGGTTTGAATTAAATTTAAAGTTTTTAAATAAAAAAACAAAGTGTGTTCTATTCTAATTGATAAATGCAGCTTATTTAATAGGTTTATTTTAAGGTTCAAATGCATGTTATTCTTGTAATGTTATAGTGTAGATGCAACAGTGTGCAAGTCAGACCAAAAACTACTGTATGGTGTGTAATTTCAGAATTAACTCAAATTGGGCATATATGGTTGATAGATTTATGAAATAATAATCAATTGTATGCTTTAAAAAGCTTTTGCATGAATAATTAGGTTTCAAATAAATTTAAAGTTTTTAAATAAAAAAACAAAGCCAAAAACAAATTTCATACTTTATCATACCTCATAAATGCAGCTTTTTTAATTGGTTTAATTTAAAGTTAGCATGCCTGTTATTCTTGTAATAATATTCTTGGAATGTTATGTTGTAGATGCCCCAGTGTGCAAGTCAGACCAGAAACTACTGTATGGTGTGGCACGCCATGAGCCAGTGAAGGTCACTTGTGAAGTAGAGGCGGACCCTTCCAGAGCCAACTTCACGTGGAAGTTCAATAACTCGGTGGAGAGCATGGACGTGTTATCGTTTGCGAGCGAGGACAGCATCAGTATCGCCACTTACATCCCGAGGACGGAGTACGACTATGGTACTCTACTCTGCTGGGGCAAAAATTCAGTTGGGACTCAAAAAGAACCCTGCGTCTTTACAGTTATACCAGCAGGTGGGTACACCAATCTTTATTATTATTATTATTATTTTTTTTTTTTTTTGAATTCCAACTTTAACTCGCATAATGTTTTAAATATTGACATTAATCTCTTGGGATCTAAATCTTTATGTTTATTATCATTTTTTAAATAAAATTTGAGATAATTTTTTTTAAATGTTTGCTTTCAAATAAATGGTTCTTTGGTAACAGATTGATAGCCAAAGCCATGTGAAAGATTTCAACCCTCCCATTCTAGTATTTCTTAACTACAATTGTCGAATAAGTACCTGTGGCAATGAGAACCTGTGAATTTTTCAGCCAAACATGGCTGATATTGGACTTTCTTACATAGAGTGTCATGACATCTTATTTCTAAAAGTTATTATATTTTCTCGGAGGATATATTTTATACAGATCCAGGAGTCGATATCCACCAAGTTATGGATAATGGCATTCTTTGTAACGTATAAAATGTCGACTCTTTCAGCTATTCAGTATTTATTATTGAAGTTGATGCAACTACTTTTTGGAAGAAAAAAATTTGAATTAATGTTTTAGGGTAGTTCACATCATGGCGTTAATTTCTCGTATATACAAACAACCAGATTCTTACTTTGTATTTAAAAGTATTTTTTTTTTTAATTTGGTCATCAAAGAACTCCGCGCCTTCCAATTTTTTTCATCTAATCCATTGCTGAAACACTTTTAGAATATCATGTTAGCCAATCGGCAAGCTCCCTGATCTTTGGTACCCAGGCTTCAGTTTCGAATCCTGGCTGTGGCATGGATGTTTCTTAGTGGTACGGAATCTACGTTAAACTGTAGGCCCCGGCCTAATTCGCCCAAATTGTGCACAATATGATCGTAGAGCAACATACCAAACTAAGCAAAAAAATCACAACTACTATTATTTCCCTCACATTTCATTAAGTGTGAGAATGACTGATTTTTTGAAATTCCTACTAAAATAAGATCAAATTTATTCGTGAAGAATGTACGTTCTTTTAGCGATATTAAACAATTTGTATACACTTAATCAAATTATAATCATAGCAATTATGATTCCCGTCAAAATAATAAAACATTAGAAATTTGAACGGAAGAAAATACTATTTTTTATATCAAAAGATATCTATCCAAAAGAATACATTTATTAAAAAAATTAAATAAAATATAGCAAACAATATTTTACTTATATTTCAAAGCTCTATTCAAATTAGAAAAAGTACAAGTTAAATTTTTTTACTTTTACTCAATTGCCTCATTTTATGTTAAGTATATTAATCCTCTGTCAAAAATAAAGATTGCTTACGTTTTCAAATATTCATCGAAAGATATCACTCTCACTCAAACTATAAATCTCGAAAATAAATAAGCCGTGTTAAAACTTTCTTACCTCAACATAAAAAAAGTATTTCTTGCATTTAGTATTCTGCGCTATGATTATTTTTCTGCTATTTCAAAAAAATTTTCACATTTATGCATTTTTAAAGAGGAGAAAACTTTTGGCGATTCTTCAAATAGGTATTGCCAAACCAACTATGAATCTACTTTTTGATATTTACTTTTTCACATCGTAGCGATGGATTACTTTCAACTTCTTACACCATCTTATTTTCATCTGGTAAAAAAGAAAGAAATGATGAATGTTTACACTATTAATTTTTTATCTAACAAGATTCAAGCTTTTTTACAGTGGTTTGGATATTTATTTTTTGCTGCCTTCAGAAGAGATTCGAAATTTTTTTCTATCAATTTTTTAGTTGTAGAATAAAGACATCAGAAAATAGGACATATTATTTTTTTCTTCTTTTATTTAAGAGTATGCTGTGATGAAATATTTAAGAAGTATGTTCTAATTTCAAAAAAATTAACTGAAATTTTTAATATGCTATAAAGGCAAAATAAATGATTACCTTGTTGCATAATTTATACTGATCTGTAATGTCAGGAATGTATGCATAAATAATTTTGAAGGTTGTATTGTTTCTACATAAAATAAAATATTTTAATTAATCATATGTTGATCTATGATAAAATATCACGGAAGAATACTTTACGTCAGTTTTATATTACTAGATACATGAGAATTAATTGAAATTTTATGCAAATTTGAAAATGAATTAATTTTTTTTCCTGCATAACGCTTGACACAACATTGAGAGTCCATTAATTAAAATGTTTAATTTTTTTTTTTAAATAATGTTTGATTTAGGTTCGGTCGCTCTACGGTCAATTTATGGAAACTTTTAGACTAATTAGACCGAGAGCTACAGTTTAACGTGGATACCGAACCACTAATAAACATCCATACCACAGCCAGGATTTGAAACTGAATCTTGTGTTTAACTGTACTTTTTTGATATAATATGACTGCAGGACTTTAGGTGTAGGGAAAAGAAGCCTGCCTCACAAATGAAGACCTCTTTAGTCTCGAAATCTTCCAGTAGGCAGACGGCCTTGGCCAACCATGGGGCTGGTGTGTCAATAAAGATTTGTTTTGGTTTTTGAGCTTTACAATCATTTTGTACACACGTTGCGCTAAATAGACCGGGACCTAAAGTTTAAATTGGATTCCGAACCACTAATAAGCATCTATGCTACCACCAGGATTCGATCCTGAAGGGTTTGGTATCAAAGGTCGGAGCGCGTGCCAATTGTCCATCAGGTCGCTCAAGGATTTGTTGAGCCAATTAAGAATAGGCTAGCCAATACTAGCCAATACTCTAGTCATTTAAATTGGGATTCTCCTGAAAGCAAATAAAATAATAGCAATTTAAACAAAACCGGATACCATGTTATTAAATCAACAAATGTCTAACCAAAAGAAAACATTTATTAAAAATAATGTTAACATTATCGCAAACAATATTTTACTTAAATTTCAAAACTCACTAAAAATTAAAAAAAATAAAAAAGTATGATTTAAAACATTTTGCTTTTATTCAATTGTCTCACTTCATGTTAAATATATTAATACTCTTTTAAAAAGTAAAGATTGCTTACGTTTTCAATTATTCATCGAAAGAGATGACTCTAACTCAAACTATAAATCTTGCAGAAGAAACAAGCCATATTAAAAGTTTCATTACCTGAACATGAAAAAAAAAAATAATGTGCATTTAATATTCTGAGCTATGATTATTTTTCGATTACTTCTAAAAATTCTTCCACATTTATGCATTTTTAAAGAAAGGTAAACTTTTGGCGATTCGTCAAATAGATATTGCCAAACCAACTCTGAAACAACTTTTCGATATTTACTTTTTCACATCATAGCGATGAATTACTTTCAGTACTTGCACCATCATGTTCACATCTGGTAAAAAAAAAAAGAAGAAATGATGAGTGTTTACACTATTAATTTTTTATTTAACAAGCTTCGAGTTTTTTTGCAGCTGCTAGGATATTTATTTTTTGCTGCCTTCAGATAAATTCAAAATTTTTTTTCTACCAATTTTTTGCTTGTAGAAAAAAGCGGAAATGTCATTTTTTTTTCTTTTTTTTAAGGATATGCTGCGCTGAAATATTTACGAAGTATGTTCTAGTTTTAAAAAATTATGTTGAATTTTTAATATGCTATCATGGCGAAATAAATGATTACCTAGTTGCATAATTTATTTTAATAATGTAATGTCAGGAATTTATGAATAAATAATTCTGAAGGTTGTGCCGTTTATACATAACATAAAATATTTTAATTTGTATATCTGTGATATAATGTCAAAAATTAATAATTTATGCCTGTGGAGTATTAGACGATATATGAAAAAAAAATTGAAATTTAAGCAAATTTGAAAATGTTTTAAATTTCATACAAAATTCTCCTACATACAAAATGACACTTAATTGAAGCACTGTAATACATACTTAAAACGATGAATAAAATATAAATAAAATGATTTTAAATAATACAAAAAATACTACGATTAAATATTTTTTATATAAGTTAAGATATATTGTAGTTAAGCGGCTTTTATACTTGCCGCTTTTACGGTCTCCTTGTATATACAAGGGCTAAAACCGACCAGTACCTACAATTTAACATGGATTCCGAACCATTAGAAAATATCCATGCTATCGTCAGGATTCGAACTTGAAATGTTTGGTACTAAAGACCAGAGCGCTAGCCACTTGACCATCAGGCCGATCAATGACTTGGCCCAACATGGGACTGTTGCGTCAATGAAGAAATAAAATTCTGGTCATTTAAGTTGTAATTCTCGTCGAAGTAAATAAAACATTAGCAATTTAAACAAAAGCGATTACCATTTTTTAAAGTTAACAAATCTCTAAACAGTTGACTAAATTGATTAAAAAATAAAAACAATATTGCAAATAATATTTTACTTATATTTTAAAACTCCCTACAAAGTAGAATAAATACCACTTATTTTTTTACTCATATTCAATTGCCTCACTTTATGTTAAATATATTAATCCTCTTTTAAAAATAAATAAAGATTGCTTACGTTTTCAAATATTCATCGAAAAAGATCACTCTCACTTAAACTTCTAAATCTCGAAAAGAAATAAGCCATATTAAAACTTTCTTACCTCAACATCAAAAAAATATTTCGTGCATTTAGTATTCTGCGCTATGATTATTTTTCTGTTATTTCTAAAAATTCTTCCAAATTGATACATTTTTAAATAGGGAAAAACTTTTGGCGATTCGTCAAATAGGCATTGCCAAACCAACTCTGTAACTATTTTTTGATTTTTACTTTTTCACATTATTGCGATGAATTACTTTCAACTTCTTATACCATCATTTCCTCATATATTAAAAAATAAGAAATGATGAGTGTTTACACTATTAATTTTTTACTTAGCAAGCTTCAAGCTTTTCGCTGTGACTTGGATATTTATTTTTTGCTGCCTTCTGATGAAATTCGAAAATATTTTTTCTATCAGTTTTTTGCTTGTAGGAAAAAAAAAACACAAAAAAAGCGGAAATGTCTTTCTTTAAGATTATGATGTGCTGAAATATTTAAGAAGTAAGTTCCAGTTTTTAAAAAATTAGCTTGAATTTTTAATATATTGTAAAGGCGAAAAAATTGCTTACCTAGTTGCATAATTTATTTTAATCTGTAATGTCAGGAATTTATGCATAAATAATTCTTGTATCGCTTTTCCATAAAATATTTTTCGGTACTTACGTATTAACGGTACCTTAGCGACAGTTGCGCCAATAAAGATCACACGCGCCAACCGATTTTTAATCGCGACGTTAGATTGGCGACACTTAAAAACAGCCAAGTCTGTCACCAAGGTACCGTTAATATGTAAGTACCTATTTTTCTTTTAATTAATCATTTGTTTTTCAATCTTATTTCAATTTTTATTAATATTTTAATTTCATTTTCTTTTAATTAATCATGGTTGTTGTATAATATCTCAAAACATGCTTTATATCGATATTATTTGCTAGATATATGTGAATTAATTGAAATTTTATGCAAACTTGAAAATGAATGAATTTAATTTTTTTCCTACATAACACTTCATACAACATTAAAGTTCTGTAAGAAATACAGAAACGATGAATGAGGAATCCATAAAATATATATATATATATATATATTTTTTTTTACAATGTTTGGTTTCGTTTGTCGATCTACGGTCAGTTTATGAACATTTTTTGGCTGAACAGGGATCTACAGTTTAACCTGGATTCCGAACCATTTACAAACATCCATGCCACTGCCAGGATTTGAAGCATGTGATAAACTCTACGTATATGATCTAATATCACAGTGGGGCGTTAGGCGTAGGGCTGCAGAAACTGTCTCGTAAAAAAGAAAACATTTCCTGTCTTGAAATTTTCCAGTAGGCATACGGTCTTTTTTGCCCACCATTGGGATGTTGCACCAATAAAGAACTGATTTGGTTTGTCGCCCTACGGTCATTTTATACACACGAGAGATAATTAGACCCGGACCTACATTTTAAAGTGGATTATGAACCAATAATAATCATCCATGCTACTACCAGGATACCAAAGGTTTCTTGGTGCCGCTTCATCACCTGGCGCACCATGGAGCTGTTGCGCCAATGAAACAGAAATAAAATTTTAGTCATATGAATTGTGATTCGCGTCAAAATAAAACACCATCAATTTAAACAAAAGCTATCCATTTTTTTTAAATCAACCATTTTCTAACCAAAGGAATATATTTAATGAAAAATAAAAACAATATCGCCAACAATATTTTACTTATATTTCAAAACTCACTCCAAATTAGTTTTTTTTTTACTTTTATTCAATTGCCTCACTGTATGTTAAATATATTAATCGTCTTTTAAAAATTAATAAAGATTGCTAACGATTTCAAATATTCATCGAAAGAGATCACTCTCACTCAAACTTCTAAATCTCGAAAAGAAATAAGCCATATTAAAACTTTCTTACCACAACAAAAAAAAGTGTTTCGTGCATTTAGTATTCTGCGCTATGATTATTTTTCTGTTATTTCTAAAAGTTCTTTCAACTTTATACATTTTTAAGGAGGAAAAAAACATTTGGCGATTGTGATTATAGAAGTTGTTCATATAGCTGATATTCCTGCCACGTAAAAGAAAATATCTCCGGTCTCGAAACTTGCCAGTAAACACTCGGGCTTTGCCCCCATGGGGCTGTTACGCTAATGAAGAAGAACTAATTTGGTTTGTCGCTCTACTGTAATTTTATGCACACGAGGGCTAATTTGTCCACAATCTACAGTTTAAAGTAGATTCCGAATGACTAACAAACATTCATGGCCCAGTGCAGGAAACAAACCTAAAGCCTTTTAATACCAAAGGACAGAGCGTTAGTCAATTGGAAATCAGGCCACTGAATGATTTGGCCCGCCATAGGGCTGTTGCGCCAATGATGAAGAAATAAAATTCTAGTCATTTAAATCGTGATTCCCGTCAAAGTAAATAAAGCATTAGTAAATTAAAAAAACAGATACCAATTTTTTAAAAATCAGCAAATATCTATTCAAAAAATACATTTATAAAAAAAAATAAAACCATAAATATTATATATACAATACAATATAATAAAAACGATAAATATCAAAAAAATATTTTTGTTTATATATAATTCATATATAAACAAAAAAAAACAATATATACAATAATAACAAACAAAATAACGACAATAAAACAAACAATAAACAATAATATACAAAAAATAGCAGCAATATTATATATTTATATATAAACAAACAGTATAAGAAGCGAAATTTTACTTCTATTTAAAAATTCCCTATAAAGTGGAAAAAAAAATACAAGTTAATTTTTTTTTATAACTTCTATTCAATTGCCTCCCTTTATGTTACTAAAATAATCCTCTTTTAAAACTAAATAAAGATTGCTTACGTTTTCAAATATTAATCGACACAGATCACTCTCACTCAAAACTATAAATCTCGAAAAAGAAATAAGCCATATTAAAACTTTCTTACCTCAACATAAAAAAGCATTTCGTGCATTCAGTATTCTGCGCTATGATTATTTTTCTGTTATTTCTAAAAATTCTTTCACATTTATACATTTTTAAAGAGGGAAACACTTTTGGCGATTCGACAAATAGGTTATTGCCAAACCAACTCTGTAACTATTTTTTGATATTTACTTTTTCACATCATAGCGATGGATTTTTTCAGAAAGGATGAGTGTTTACACTACTAATTTTTTATTTAACAAGCTTCAAGCTTTTTGCAGTGACCTGGATATTTATTTTTTGCTGCTTTCAAATGAAATTCGAAATTGTTTTTCTATCCATTTTTTGCTTGTAAAAAAAAAAAACCGTGAAAAAAGCGGAAATGTCATTTTTTAAGATGATGCTGTGCTGAAATATTGAAGAAGTACGTTCCAGATTTTTAAAACAATTAACTTGCATTTTTAATATGCTTTATAGGCAAAGTAAATGATTGCCTAGTTGCATAATTTATTCTAATCTGTAATGTCAGGTATTTAGGCATAAATAATTCTTAAGGTTGTATCGCTTTTACATTTGTTGATCTAAGATAAAATATAACAAAAACAATGCTTTATGTCAGCAGTATATTACTAGGTATATGAGAAATAATTGAAATTTTATGTAAATTTAAAAATATTTTTTTTTTCTTCTCCATACCGAAACACCAAAAAAGACCATAATAAATACATAAAACGTAAATAAAAAATACATAAAATACCAAGTTTAGATATTTTTTTTTTTTGCATAAGTAAGGATATATTGCAGTAACGGGGTAAACTCTACTCCGTAAAAAGGAAACATATCCTGTCTGTGAAACTGCCATTAGACAGACGAACTTGGCCCACCATTGAGTATTGTAAAAATGAAGATAGGGTTTGATTTGTTGTTCTACGATCATTTTGTGCACACTTTGGGCTAAATAGACCGGGACCTACAGATTAACGTGGATTCTGAAACTCTAGCAAACATTCATACCACCACCAGAATTCGAACCTGAAGCCTGTGGTACCAAAGTCCAGAAGGCTATCCCATTGGTCATCAGACCGCTCAATGACTTGTCCCACCATAGGACGGTTGCGCCAATGAAGAAATAAACTTCTAGTCATTTAAATTGTGTTTTCCGTCAAAATAAATAAAAAGGTTATCAAGTTAAACGATATTCGATAATTTTTTTAAATCAACAAATCTCTAACCAAAATAATATATTTATTAAAAAAATAAATACAATATAGCAAATACTCTTTTACTTATATTTGAAAACTACATCTAAAACAGAAGAAATATATGAGTTATTTTTTTTTTTTTACTTTTATTCAATTGCCTCACTTTATGTCAAATATATTAATCCTCCTCTAAAAATAAATAAAGACTGCTAACGTTTTCAAACATTCATCGAAAGAGATCACTCTCACTCAAAACTATAAATCTCGAAAAGAAATAAGCCATATTAAAACTTTCTTACCTCAACATTAAAAAGTATTTCGTGCGTTTAGTATTCTGCTCTGTGATTATTTTTCTGTTATTTCTAAAATTTCTTTCACATTTATACATTTTTAAAGAAAGAAAAACTTTTGTCGATTCGTCAAATAGGTATTGGTAAACCAACTCCGAAACTACTTTTTCATATTTGCGTTTTCACATCATAGCGCTGAATTACTTTCACCTTCTTACATCATCAAGTTCTCATCTGGTAAAAAAAAAGAAAGAAATGATGAGTGTTTACACTATTAATTTTTTATTTAACAAGCTTCCAACTTTTTTGCAGTGGTTTGGATATTTATTTTTTGATGCCTTCAGATGAAATTCGAATTTCTTTTTCATTTTTTGCTTGTAGAAAAAAAATATGAGAAAATCGGAAATGTAATATTTTTCTTTTTGTTTTTTTTAAGATTATGTTGTGCTGAAATATTTAGAAAGTACGATCTAGTTTTAAAAAAATTAGCTTACATTTTTAATATGCTGTGAAGGCAAGATAAGTGATTACTTAGATCATAATTTATTCTAATTTGTAATGACAGGACTTTATAGATAAATAATTCTGCAGGTTGTATAGCTTCTACATAAAATAAAATATGGTTAAATAATCATTTTTAGATCTACGATAAAATATCACAAAAACAATAGAGAGTTTTTGCATATCGTACTTTAGTTACTGTAGCGCGTCCGTTAGCTTTTTCTCCCTAGCGCGCATGCTCATAGGAAACATAATTTCCTATGAGCATGTGCGATGGGAGAAAAAGCTAACGGACGTCCTACGGTAACTAACGTACGGTATGCAAAAACTCTCTATTGTCTTAAGTCAGTTTTATATTATTAGATAAATTAAAATTAATTGAAATTTCATGCACATTCGAAAATGAATTAATTTTTATTTGTTTTCACCATAACACTTCATACATCAGTAAAGTATTGTAATAAACATAGAAAATTATGAATAAAAAATACATAAAATACCATGTTTATATGTATGTTTTTGAATAGATAAGGTCTGTTGGGTTTGTCGCTCTACTGTCATTTTGTGCACACTTTAAGAAAATGTATCAGGGACGTTTAGTTTAAAGAAGATTCCGAAACATTAACAAACATCCATACTACATATAGGATTGAAACCTAATGCCAGTGTTAAACTGTACGTATTTGGTCTAATACGATCGTAGAGCGTTAGGTAAAGAGCTGGCAACCTGCCCCTTAAAAAATAAAGCATATCCTGTCTTAAAATCTGCCAGTAGGCAGATGGCCTTTACCAACCATGGTGCTGTTTCGCCAATTAAAATGAACTGCTTTGGTTTGTCGCTCAACTGTAATTTTATGTACACGAGGGCTAATTAGAGCCTGGACCAATAGATTAATGTGGATTTTGAACCATTCACAAACATCCATGCTACCGCCAGTATTCGCATCTGAAATTTTTGGTACCAAAGGCCAGAGCGCTAGCCAATTGGAGGTCAGGACGTTCGATGACTTGGCCCATAATGGGGTTATTGAGCCAATGATGAAGAAATAAAATTGTCATTTAAATTGTGATTTCCGTAAAATTTATTAAGACGTTATAAATTTAAGCAAAAACGATCTTTTTTTTTTGTAAATCAACAAAAACTAATAGCAATCCTTTATCAAAAAAATAAATAAATAAAAACGATTTACCAAACAATATTTTACTGATATTTCAAAATTCAATTAAAAAATACGATTTATTTATTATTTTTTTTTTTTACTTTTGTTTAATTGTCTCACTTTATGTTAAGCATGTTTATCCTCTTTTAAAAATAAAAAAAGATTGCTTACGTTTTCAAATATTCATCGAAAGAGATCACTCTCACTTAAAACTATAAGTCTCGAAAAGAAATAAGCCATATTAAGACTTTCTTACCTCAACATAAAAAAGTATTTCGTGCATTTAGTATTCTGCGCTATGATTATTTTTCTGTTATTTCTAAAAATTCTTTCACATTCATACATTTTTAAAGAGAAAAAGAAACTTTTGGCGATTCGTCAAATAGGTATTGCCAAACCAACTCCGAAACTACTTTTTGATATTTACTTCTTCACATCATAGCGATAAGTTACTTTCAACTGCTTTCACCATCATATTCTCATCTGGTTAAAAAAGAAGAAATGACGAGTGTTTACACTACTAATTTTTTATTTAACAATCTTCAAGCTTTTTTACAGTGGCTTGGATATTTATTTTTCGCTTCCTTCAGAAGAAACTCGAAAATTTTTTTTTCTATCAATTTTTTGCTTGTAGAAAAAAAAACATGAGAAAAGCGGAATTGTCATTTTTTTTTTTTTTTTTTTTTTTTAAGATTATGCTCTAGAGTAGATTTTAGTCTTTTAAAAAAATTATTTTGAATTTTTAATATGCTGTAAAAGCAAATAAATGATTACCTAGTTGCATAATTTATTTAAATCTGTAATGTCAGTAATTTATACACAAGTAATTCTGAAGATTGTATCGCTTCTGCATAAAATAAAATATTTTAATTAATCATGTGTAGATCCATAATAAAATATGGCAGAAATAATACTTTTTGTGAGTAGTATATATGTATATGAGAATTAATTGACATTTTATGCAAATTTCATAACAAATTTATTTTAATTTTTTCCTGCATAACACTTGACACTACATTGATGTACTGTAAGAAATACATAGACGATGAATGTAGAATCCATAAAATAAAATATTTAAATATTTTTTATACAGTTGGATAGTTTTCTTGCCTTCGGTAATAAAGGCTTTCGGTTTGAATCTGTGGCGCTAGCATGGTTGTTTATTAGGGGTTCGAAATCTACTTTACACTTAATCTGTAGGTGCCGGTGCATAAAATGACCATACAGAGACAAAGCAAACCAGTCTTTCTTCATTGGCGCAACAGCCCCATGGTTGGCTGAAACCATATGTCTACTGACAAATTTCGAAACAATAGAGAGTTTTTGCATACCGTATGTTAGTTACCGTAGGACGTCCGTTAGCTTTTTCTCCCTAGCGCGCATGCTCAGTTTCCTATGAGCATGCGCGTTAGGGAGAAAAAGCTAACGGACGTCCTACGGTAACTAACATACGGTATGCAAAAACTCTCTAATAGAGAGTTTTTGCATACCGTATTTTGGACGTCCGTTAGTTTTTTCTCCCTAGCGCGCATTCTCATAGGAAACATTATTACGGTTACGCATGCGTTTCCTATGAGCATATTTCTATTAGCAGTTTTCTTTTTACTGGGCGGTATTCTCGGCCCAACATCCAGCTCTCTACAGTGATATTAGACCAAATACGTACAGTTTAACACATACTTCAATTTCTAATCCTGGCAGGGGCATGGATGTTTGTTAGTTTTACGGAATGTAATTTAAACTGTGTTCAATCTGTGTTCAATTTAAACTGTGTTAATCAAGGTATTTTTAGCCTAAAATGTGCACAGACTGATAGTAGAGCAATAAAAAAAAAATTAAAAAAAAAAAAAAAAAAAAAAAAAAAAAAAAACCCATTACTTGTGTAAAAAGAAAAAAAATATTTCAATATTTTTTTTTAGGAATTCTTTATTCATGGTTTATGTATTTCTTACAGTACTTAAATCATTTTCAAGTTTTAATAAAATTTCAATTAATTCGAATATATACTACTATTGATATAAAGAGTTGATTTTATAATATTTTATCGCAGATCTACAAATGAATATTTAAAATATTTTATTTTATGTACAAACGGTACAACATTCAGAAATATCTATGCATTAAACCCTGACATTACAGATTAGAATAAATTATGCAACTAGGTAATCATTTATTTTGATTTTACAACGTTTTAAAAATTCAAGATAATTTTTTTAAAACTAACAGGTAATTCTTAGATATTTCAGCACAGCATAATCTTTAAAAAAAAATGACATTTCCGTTTTTCTCATGTTTTTTCTACAAACAAAATATTGATAGAAAAAAAAATTCGAATTTCCTCTGAAGGCAGCAAAAAATAAATATCCAAGCCACTGCAAAAAAAACTTGAAGCTTGTTAAATAAAAAATTATTAGTGTAAACAATCATCATTTCTTTCTTTTTTTTTACCAGATGAGTATATAATGGTGTAAGAAGTTGAAAGTAATTCAGCGCTATGATGTGAAAAATAAATATCAAAAAGTTGTTTCGGAGTTGGTTTGGCAATACCTATTGGACGAATCGCCAAAAGTTTTTCCCTTTTTAAAAATGTATAAATGTGAAAGAATTTTTAAAAATAACAGAAAAATAATCATAGCGCAGAATACTAAATGCACGAGATACTTTTTTTATGTCGAGGTAAGAAAGTTTTAATATGGCTTATTTCTTTTTCGAGATTTATAGTTTTGAGTGAGAGTGATCTCTTTTGATGAATATTTGAAAACGTAAGCAATCTTTATTTATTTTTAAAAGAGGATCAATATGCTTAACATAAAGTGAGGCAATTGTATAAAAGTAAAACAAAGATTAACTCGCATTTTTTTTTCCATTTTGAATGGAGTTTTGAAATATAAATTACTGACGTTATTTTTATCTTTAGCATAAGTGTATTCTTTTGGTTAGATATATGTTGATTTAAAAATTTTTTATCCAATGTTGTTTAAATTACTAATTTTATATTTACTTTGACTGGAATCACAATTTAAATGATTAGAATTTTATTTCTCTTTCATTGACGCAACTGCCCCATGGATGGCGAAGTCATTGAGTGATCGGATAGCCAATTGGCTAGATCTTTGGCCTTTGGTATCCAAAGCTTCAGGTTCGAATCCTGACGGTAGCATTGTTGATTGTTAGTGGTTTCAAATCAACGTTAACTGTAGGTTCTGGTCTGTTTAGCCCAAAGTGTGCATTAAATGACCATAGAGCGACAAATCAATTCATGTTCATTGGTGCAACAGCCCCATGGTGGGCAAAGGCCATCTGGCTGCTGGAGATGATGTTTTTTTTTTTTTTTTTTGCTGGGCAAGGTTGTCAGCACTACGCCTAAGACTTTATTAGATCAAACGTGTCCAGTTTAAAACATGCACCAAGTTCTAATCGTTACGGTGGTATGGATGTTTGTTAATGGTTCGAAATCCACGGTAAATTGTAGGTCTCTGACAAATTTTCTTAAAGTGTGCACAAAATGACAAACAAAACCGAACATTACTTATAGAAAACAATACATAAAAATTATATGTTACGTATTTTTTTCTCGCCATTTTATTTTATTTATTACAGTAACTTACTGATGTATGAAGTGTTATGGAAGAAAAAATAAAAATTAATTCATTTTCAAATTTGTATAAAATTTCAATTAATTCGCATATATCTAGTAATATACTACTGACTTAAAGCATTATGTTTGTGATACTTTATCATAATTCTACAAATAATTTATTAACATATTTTATTTTATGTAGAAACGATACAACCTTCAGAATTATTTATGCATAAATTCCTGTCATTACAGATACAAATAAGTTATTCAACTAGGTAATCATTTATTAGCCTTTACAGCATATTAAAAATTCAAGCTAATTTTTTTTTAAAACTGGAACGTACTTCTTAAATATTTCAGCACAGCATAATCTCAAAAAAAAGAAGAAAAAAATAGCATTTCTGCTTTTCTCATGTTTTTGTCTACAGAAAAAATTGATAAAAAAAATTTCGAATTTCATCTGGAGACAGTAAAAAATAAATATCCAAGCCACTGCAAAAAGCTTGAAGCTTGTTAAATAAAAAATTAATAGCGTAAACACTCATCATTTCTTCTTTTTTAACCAGATGAGAATATGATGGTGTAAGAATTTGAAAATAATTCATCGCTATGATGTGAGAAAGTAAATATCAAAAAGTAGTTTTAGAGTTGGTATGGCAATACCTATTTGTCGAATCGCCAAAAGTCCTTCCCTGTTTAAAAATGTATGAATGTGAAATAATTTTTAGAAATAACAGAAAAATAATCACTGCGCAGAATACTAAATGCACAAAATGCTTTTTTAAGTTGAGGTAAGAAAATTTAAGATGTCTTATTTATTTTTCGAGATTTATAGTTTGAGTGAGAGTGATATCTTTCAATGAATATTTGAAAACGTAAGAAATCTTTATTTACTTTTGAAAGAGGATTAATATGTTTATCATAAAGTGAGGCAATTGAATAAAAGTAAAGAACTTTAACTCGTATTTATTTTGTTCTACTTTGGAAGGAGTTTTGAAATATTAGTAAAATATTGTTTGGGATATGATTTTTATTTATTTAATAAATGTATTCTTTTGGACAGTAATTTTTTTATTTAAAAAATGGATCGTTTTTATTGAAATCAATAACGTTTTTAATTACTTTGACGAGAATCAAAATTTAAATGACTAAAATTTTATTTTTTCTTAATTGGCGCAATGTCCCATAGTGGCCAAGTTATTGAGCCGTCTAATGACCAATTGGCTAGCGCTCTGGCCTTTGGAACCAATGGCTTCAGGTTCGAATCTTGGCAAAAGCATGGATGTTTGTTAGTGGTTCTGAATCCACGTTAAATAGTAGGTCTCGGTCTATTTAGTTTAAAAGTGCACACAGACTTACCGTAGCGTAATAAATCAAAACTAACATTACTGATGCAAAAGAAAAAAAAATATTTATACATTTTAATGTTTGGATTCTTCATTCGTCGTTTGTGTATTTCTTACATACAGTACTTCAATGTTGTATCAAATGTTACGCATAAAAAAATAACAGTTAACTCATTTTCAAATTTGCATAAAATTTCAAATAATTTGCATATATCTAGTACACTGATATATGAAAAAAACTGACAAAATAAAACTGACATATATAAAACACTGACAAAACGTATTGTTTTTGGAAGATTTCATCATAACTCTACAAATGATTAATTAAAATATTCTATTTTATGTAGAAGCGACGCAACCTCCAGAATTATTTATGCATAAATACCTGACATAACAGATCATATTAAATTATGCAAGCGGGCAATCATTTATTTTGCCTTTACATCATATTAAAAATTCAAGCTAATTTTTTTTTTTTTTTTTTTTTTTTTTTTTTTTAAACTGGGTCGTACTTCTTAAGTATTTCAGCTCAGCATAATCTCTAAAAAAGAAGAAAAAAATGACATTTCTGCCTTTCTCATGTTTTTGTCTACAAGAAAAAATTGATAAAAAAAAATCGAATTTCATCTGAAAGGCTGCAAAAAATAAATATCCAAGCCACTGCAAAAAGCTTGAAGCTTGCTAAATAAAAAATTAATAGTGTAAACACTCATCATTTCTTTCTTTTTACCAGATGTGAATCTGATGGCGTAAGAAGTTGAAAGTAATTCATGGCTATGATGTGAAAAAGTAAATATCAAAAAATAGTTATAGAGTTGGTTTGGCAATGCCTATTGGAAGAATCGCAAAAGTTTTTCCCTCTTTAAAAATGTATAAATGTGAAAGAATTTTCAGAAATAACAGAAAAATAATCATAGCGCAGAATACTAAATGCAGGAAATACTTTTTCATGTTGAGGTAAGAAAGTTTTAATATGGCTTATTTCTTTTCGAGATTTATAGTTTGAGTGAGAGTGATATCATTCGAAGAATATTTGAAAAAGTAAGCAATCTTTCTTTATTTTAAAAGAGGATTAATATACTTAACATAAAGTGAGGCAATTGAATAAAAGTAATAAAAAATACTTTGGAGTGCATTTTGAAATATAAGTAAAATATTGTTTGAGATAAATTTTTTATATTTTCAATAAATATTGCTTTTTTTTTAAATTTGCTTTTTTTTTTTTTTTTTTTAAGATTATGCTGTGTTGAAATATTTAAGAAGTACATTCTAGTTTAAAAAAAAAAAAATTAGCTTGAATTTTTAATATGCTGTAAATGCAAAATAAATTATTGCCTAGTTACATAACCTATTCTAATCTGTAATGTCAGGAATTTATGCATAAATAATTCTGAAGGTCGTATCGTTTCTACATAAGATAAAATTTTTAGTTAATCACTTGTACATCTATGATAAAATATAATAAAAACAATCTTTTATATCAATATCATATTACTAGATATAATATTAATATAAAACATCGTTTTTAAAGAAACGTCTTTTTGAAAAATATATATATATTTTTTTTTATATATATGATGCAGCTGGCAAATATGACATTTTGTAAAGACATGTCTTTTCACTCGATGAAACTAATGATCCGAGAATTTTTCCGGAACACTCTATCTGATAATTTACATGAAGACAAATCATCTAAAACCTGTTTTAACTTTATTCTAAACATTCCTGATCAGCCCAGCTTTAAAGCTGATGCCCTTTTCAGACTCCTGACTGGCCATGATTGTTTGGCCAATCACCTCTTCCGAATAGAATATTTGCAAGCCCAAAATGCATGCTCTGCAGTCTTGGTGAAGACTTGGATTCACCTCACCTTCCTGTCTACCCTGAGCTTGTTTCCTCTACTGTGTAGGGTCTTTACTGGGAAGCTAGGGCCTTTATGGGCTAAACATGCCACTATGTGATTTCCTTCGTTTCTCGTTGTTGCTGCTGTTTTTATATTCCTTGTGTTCCTTTTATTTTGTTGCTTATTGTAGCCTGCCATTAGAAATAAAAAATAATAATAGATATATCTGAAATAATTGAAATTTTATACAAATTTGATAATGAATTAATTTTTATTTTTTCATGCATAACATTGGACACATTATTGAATCATAAATACAAAATCTGATGAATAAAAAATACATAAAATCCTATGTTTAAATATTTCATTTACGTATGCACATATTGCAGTAAAGTGGCGTTTGTAATTTAGTTTTTCTAGTAGGTTAGCGTTAAATACAGAAATTTATTTTGCATCGTTTCATATAAAAGTTCTTATAGTGATAACGACCTATAATTTCCAGATTCCAAATAAATAATTTCTTTTTTTTTGGGAAGAAAAATTTGCTAAAGCTCCCATTATAATGAATTTTTAATCAATCTAACCGAAAGAAGTACTGAATACAGGCATTTATGTACATCGATTAAGTTAGCTCGGACTTTATTTTACTTTTTAAGTTTTGTCTGTATCTCGACTAAGTTATGTTATTGTGATATATAAGATAATTGGGATGACTAACATGAGCAATGTTTTGCTAAAAATTAGCATTAGTGGGTAGTAGCCTTAGGGGCCGGATGGCCGAATGGCTAGCGCTCACACAGGTATCGGGTATCACACAGGTTTCGGTAGCGCGGTACCCAGGTATCGGGTTCAAATCCCGGCTTTGCCCATGGGTGTTGTAGTGGTTCGGAATCCACTTTAAGCCGTAGGTCCCGGTCCTAATAGGATCGTAGAGCGTTGCGGGGGCATTGTTACTCCGCGTCCGTGGCTTACCATCAAGTTGCACGCGCCCCCTGGGTAATGGAAAGTGAGTAACATCGGTGCAGCTCTTATGGCGAAAAATCACGGTCTATTTGACAGCTGCATTAGAAAAAGAAAAAAAAAAGCCTTAGTCCAGTGAAGTTAGTTGTTTTGAAGGATTTATCATTATCGATGCTATTTGTTAAATCAGCAGGGCATTATATAACAGTCTAAATTTCAGATTTAAAACAAGCTATCTAAAACACAACTTTTTCTACAAGTTGCAGCTACTCACTCTTCTACCTGCAAGAGACAGCTGTTCTCTCTGATTTTATCATTTAATTTTTTGCTTTCTCTCTAACTTTTTCTTGATCTCTACGAAATCCAGGCACGCCGGAAGTATTCCCTGAAATGTTCTAATGGAATGACCAATTCGGCTTGGTTTCACTCTTCTCCTTTTTTCCGTTCCTTTCTGTTCCCGATGGAAGTGGGCCTTATTGACCCAGCGTTTCCAAGAAATTATCCTTGTGATTTTATAAGGAATATTCCCTTTTTTCTGTCGTTTTGACTCGTATATAGTTCATTTTGGAGCGCATGGTTCAGTAGATATGAGCCCGATCCTTGCATTCTACTTGTAAGATAGATTTTATTCTTAATATAACATAGAAGTTCTGGTCAATCATTCGAATCCTGCCGGTGGCAAGGATGTTCATTAGTGGTTCAGAATCCGCGTTAAAATGTAAGTCCCGGTTTAATTAGCTTAAAATGTCCAAAAATGACGGTAGAGCGATAGACCATGCAAATAGAAGTGAGAGCAATTACTTCTAAAAATTCTCCATGTATACATTATTCCCCACCATTCCTCTTATAAGTATAATATTCCATTTTATGAATGGGACATTACGTAAACGTAAATCTATTCAGAAATAGTTTGCAATGTAGTACTTTAACAATTTCATAAATCTAAATTCAGTATACTTCAGAAACATATACATGTCAAAGCATTTCTAAAAATGGATGCCCCGTCCATCATTAGCCAATTGGAAATATCGCACTAATAATGAATGGAGGGGCAACGGGCAACGGGCGTACCTGTTACGGAGTTCCTGGGTGGTTTTAAGAACCACAATACCTCCCCATCTTAAATTAGTTAAAAAATTTGCATAAAATGTAATTGCTTAAATTATAGAATATTAATAAATAAAAATAGAACATTTAAAAATTTAGGAAAAACATGTCTTGCTTGAGAACAATTAAAGCAAGAGATCGGAAAAGCTAAAGCTATAGGTACAATTAGGAGTCCGTTGACGATGCCCAAAAAAAAGATTTAAGATTAAAGTTGAAATTAAAAATTTTAGAAGCTAAAATAGAAAAAAAAAGGGATTGTATGATAACATAGCATAAACCATACAAAATATATCAGCAGTTGCTGTTTGACTGGCTTGCCAACGAATAATGAATGGAATTAATCATATAAGATACAATCTAAAGTATGCTAAATAAACAGTTATCAAACAACTTCCCTGAATACTAACTTAATAAACTAATGAACTTAATGTAGGATTCGAATAGAGATAGGAAAGAGAAATTTCATTTTTTACCGACTTACATCTATTGGTGATGTTGAATCTTTCTCTTTAAATTGTCAATCTTTATCTCTCAAGAACGAAAAATATGAAATGGTGAATTACCATATAAAGTTAGCTCTGAACATTACTAATACTAGACATTAAACTTCTGATAGAAGAACAGAATGTCTTCTAGTAATAAGCTTTCTGATAATTACTTTTCATTATTACTTAATCTCACAGTCATTAATAGCTTATCGTATAAATAACACAATATGAAATTTTAAATAATAATAGTTATTATACGAATGTTCTGAATTATTAATGTAGATTTTTTTTATAATTTACCTTGGAGTCTGCCCAGAATAACATAATTAGAAAAACCTAAATCAGTATTATTTTATTATAAATTATTCCTCTCAATCTGTTCCTTTGTCACACTACGGACATTTTTTTACACACTTTAGGCTAATTAAACCAGGACGTACAGTTTAACGTGGATTCCGAACCACAAACTAACATCTGTGCCACCACAAGAATTCGAACCTAAAGGCTGTGATATCAAATTAGGCCGCTTTCAACTTCTTCAAGTATGAGTGGTGATGAATTTCCAAAATCCCTTCCATTAGACCGTACGGGTTCATTGACTTGGTTTTAATTTTTTCTATCGACTCTACCAAATGGCATAAGAAAAAAAAATATTTCTATTAAGAAAGATAGAACCAAAACAGTTCTAATAAGATAACCTTTTAATAAACAAAAAAATGATAGGTTTTATCAGATTATTAATGTAGTTTAATTTTAATACCTAATAGTATTTTAATTTTAATACAAATTAACCTATTGATATTGGCTGCCGAATTTATAGATAAACCTTAAATTGCTCTTAGAATGGCAGAAATAATAGGATCCTATAAAACCTTACTTTAAACTGTATATCCATGTCTGCTTAGCCCCCGTGTGGCAAGATGACCATAGAACGACAAACCTATAAAATCCTATATTCAATACTTGAAAGCAAATAATGAAAAACAGTTATAGGTAATTAGATATTTAAAATCCTAATACACTCATAATTCTCAACTGAACATACAAAGGTATGTCAAACAACTTGCAATAAGCGGCTAACACAACTTTTGTTCTGCCATTAATCAAACACACTCACCTTTTAACCCACCCTAACAACATCTCACCATGGACACCCAATAACAGCACTTATTCCCACCAACTTCCTGCGACCCTACAGCGTGTCCGACATGCCCTACTTGACCACCCGACATCCCCGGAGTCCTGGCGCAAACTTAATGAAAGACGCGAGTCCGGCTTATAATTTGACTGTCAAATTCTGCAGCACAGAAACGTTTCATTAGTGGATTGATTTCTGGCCGAACCGTGGCTAATGACCGGCGTAAGGACCGCTGTTTACTTTTGGACTCAATTGGACCAGCAATTAATGCGGTCCTTACAAGTTGGTCCGGATTCGTCTTGATGAGTCCGGCGATCACTGTTGATCAATTAACGGTGTAATTTGCCCCAAATTGGACCTTTTCATAAAATGAATTCGTGCACGATAGTGAAATTGGGTGTAATTAACCGCTGGTAGTTGGTTTTGAAGTAAATGTTTGTGACTTTGTTTTGATTGGGAATAGTTTACAAACTTTATAAATAATTTCATTTTTCGTATGCTGTAATTAATTGAATAGGTAAATAAAGAAGAACTTTATTTGAAAATTGTTATTTTTATTTATATTTATATGGAGCTGGGAATATATTTTTCTAATGCAATCGACAGCTGTTTTGTTCTTCTGCCACAGTATTAAATGGCTGATGTCATCTATTGAAAATAACAATGTATATTGTCATATATTGTTTGTAGCACGATTAAAAAAATTATTCTGTAAATAGGGACCACATAAAAAATGTCCCACATGTAAAAATATGTAAATCTAAACCTCGCGATGTAGTACTTCTTTCATCTAATAAGATTCGTGGTAATGTGAAGATATAATTTCATTTGAGGCATCAGTTGGATTTAATTTGTGTGTTATTCTGACATTTGTTTTTCTTTTTATTTATTTATTTTTTATTCATAAAATACAATTGATGATTTTTTTTTATAAACCACACAGAAAGAAATCGCTCATAAAAAACAGCATCAACGGATCTCATAAAAACAGGTTTGAATGCAATTTACAGTGAAAATTTTTATCATGCTCAATCACATAGACATGGACATGGAGATATGATTTGTCAATCAATAAATAGGTTTCATATCCACCTTTATTCCAGATTATTCAAGATTCGACCAAACCGGGTTTGTACATTTTTTAACATATTCTTGTGAAACAATGCAACTGTAACTTTAATTTAACGTGCATATATCTCTATATACGTATTGATTGAAAAGAAATCATGTATTGTGTGTATATTAATCTCAATCATCACATTACGTAAGCATGCTGAAATGATCGGCTGATACCCATATGACGAAAATACGTAGAAGAAATGAATTCGCCAAACTTCCGGGTTCTTGTAGTTGTTCGCAAATGTTGATTTGTCGGTGGTTCAAAATAAATCAACTCTCTTGAATTAATTATTGACTATTTTATGACACATACTAGGAATAATTGAAACTTTGTACACTATTTACAAATTGATAATAATGCCACACATTCTAATCTCTAATGCCATAAAACTTAATACCTCTCACACTTCTAAGATTACCTCTCTCTCTCTCTCTTGCTATCCAAGCACTCTCTCAAACTCGCACTTCTTTCGCCCAATTAACTTGGCGTCGCAGCGCCCTCTAACGATCATTCATTCATCTTTTTTCCACAACCCATGTTTATCCGATCAGCCACACAAAAAAGGACAGCATAAAAACAAGTTTTAATGTAATTTAAAGTGGAAGGGTTTATCGTGCTCATTCGCAACCTAGACAACATGGTAATTTTGGCCCAATAAATAGCTTTTATACCAACCTTTATTCAAAATTCAAACACACTAACGATCAAACCATTGTGACTTACTTTTATATATTTTTGATAATTTTTTTGCTCAGCAATGCAACTGCAACTCCCATTTAACGTGTATATATCTTTATATACATGTAGACTTCAGCCGCTTGCAAAAGACGGATCCCAGCCGAAACCCCAATTTATGTAGATTTACACCGGTTTCAACTGATGCATCCCGGCCGAACCTACAGTTTTGTTAAGACTTCTCTACCAGTCTAACAGTAGCTGTACTTTTACAGTGGGTGTCTCGGGGTGTATTTCCAAACACATCAACGAAACGTTGGTTTTCTCTCAACAACACATATTTAATGAATATATTTACATCAATATTTACATTAATTGTTAATCATTCACAACCATTTTCTACCGCTGCTTGACGCAGCGCGTTGCAGTTTCGCCATCTCCCAGCGTTCCTCTCTACGGGGTTTTTACCCTTCTTCCAGGGCCAGAGTTCAAGGTCCAATACTGCCACTACATGGCAAAAGGTTGGTGTGAAAGGCACATAGTCCGTGATGTGTTTCCATCTGGTGCTTAGCAGGCAAACAAATCCTACATACATATTGATTGAAAAGCAATCAAGTAGTGCATGCGTATTAATCTAAATTATTACATACGTAAGTATCAAATGATCGGCTAATATCCATGTTTATCCGATCAGCCGCACACAAAAAAAGGACCGCATAAAAACAAGTTTGAATGTAATTTAAAGTGGAAAGGTTTATCATGTTCATTCACAACATAGACATTTAAGTTTTGACACAATAAATATGTTTCATACCAACCTTTATTCAAAATTCAAACGCACTAACGACCAAACCATTCTACCTTATTTGTGCATATTTTGAACATATTCTTGCGCAACAACGCAACTTCAACTGTCATTTAACGTATATATATATATATATCTATATACGTATTGATTAAAAAGCAATCAAGTATTAAATGCTTATTAATCTAAATCATTACATCACGTAAACATGCTCAAATGATCGGCTAATACCCAATTTTTAGCCGGTTAACCACACAAAAAAGGACCGTAAAACATTTTTTTGCCCTAATGCAACTGGCAAACACTTAAATAATTGTCCTGAATGCCTTAAGGCAAGCGCTGCACCGACGTTACTCAGTACCCAGGAGGTGCGAGTAACTTGAAGATAAGCTATGGACGCTGAGTAATAATACCCCCGGAACGTAAAAACAAGTTTAAATGTATTTACAGTGGAAGGTTTTATCATGCTGATTCGCAACATAGACATGGACATTTTTAAACAATAAATAGGTTTCATACCAATCTTTATTCAAAATTCAAACACACTGACGACCAAACCATTTACCTTATTTTTTCATTGTATACATTTTTAGCCGATCAACCACACAAAAACGGACATCATAAAGTTTGAATGTAACTTAAAGTTCAAGGTTTCATTATGCCCATTCGCAACATTGGCATGAAGATTTGATTTGTCAAACAATAAATAGTTTTCATACCTACCTTTATTCAAAATTCAAGCACACTAACGACTAAACGATTTTGCACATTTTATTTTTGCGCAACAATGCAACGTCAACACCCCTTTAACGTACATATATCTCTATATACATATTGATTAAAAAGCAATCGAGTATTGCATGCATATCAATCTAAATTACCACATTAGGTAAGCATGGTCAAATGATAGGCTAATGCCCATTTTAGACTGTCTGAATTCAATACCCAGTGAAAGTATTCAGATTGTTAACTATTCGATCAAAGCCTTTGAGCTCCAATATTCCTCACCTTTGCTTTTCTGATTGTCGATTAAATAATGAATTAGTTTGCCATGAAAAGTGTAAATCGCCGAATAGTTTAAAGGCACTTCGCGGTTTCATAGGGGAGGAGGAGGAGGTTAAACTGAGTTAGGGTAATCGTGTTACTCCGAGATGTAAATAATCTATGGTGTAATTTTGAGCTAACGGCTCATTAACTTTGTTTACCGTCGTTAGCGGTGTTCTGGGCATTGTTATGGAATGCTTCTCCTGACACTTTGTCGTGAGATATCAGATAATTTGGCAAGTTATGCATTAGCGCTGCATGGATGGGCTTTCATGCAGTTTCGTCGTCACTCTGAAACCAGTCATACAATACGTCGGCAAATTTAATTAAAAATAAATAAAATCGGTTCTTACCAATTCGAATCTGTTGATCAGAAATCAAAAGCCATCAGAATGATTCAAAAATATTGTAATTATTAATAGTTCATAATGGTCATAAGTGGGATCATAACAGGCAATAGGAAATAAATATAAATAAAGATATTAAACTTTCCCATTCATGGAGCATAGTCTCTTACCTTTATTATGTGAACAAAAAATTTAAATACAACAAGTTAATTCGGTTTTCAAGCAGTTTCATCATCACTCTGAAAACTAATTAAAAATAAATAAAATGGGTCCTTCAAATTCGAACCTTTTTTTATTAGAACTCAAAAGCAATTAGAACGATTCAAAAGTGTTGTATTCTGTATTGAATTTATTTTTAGTTCATACTGGTCTTTCAAATTGTTTGAACGAGCATCTATATAAAATTAAGTGCGGTCATATCACGCAATAGGAAATAAATATAAATCAGATATAAATAAATACATTAAACTTTCCATTTACGCTGATTTTATATATATATATATATGGATATACACGTGGACTTATTAAGTAACCCCCAACGCAATGTTGGAATTGAAAGAACGGAGGAGTAGTGAGATGAGTTGGGTTTCAAAACCAGGATTCGAAACTCGATAAACAATGTCGAATCAGAACAGTGCATCGTTACACCTGTAGACCTGAATATTCTTCCATTCTATTAAATAATGATAAATCGCTCAAAAGTGCTATACTATGTGAATGTCCCCTTAAAATTACAGTAGGACAGTGTGGTTGTAATTTGGAAGACTCCTTATGTTGCTGGATCTGCGATTTATATTCTATTTGACTACTTAGATGTTTAACACAAGGTGGACCTCTGTCACGGTCAAATTCTACTACCCAACATCTCGAATTCTTTCTTATCTTCATCACTATTGAGTAATTAGCGCTAGGAAAGGATGGCAATGGCATTTCCTTACCACCTATAGAAATGACATTTCCCATAATGATCCTTTCTGAATCGAGATTTCTAGAAACGTGACATGTATTACATTTGGGGAACAAGGTGTATGGGGAATCTACCTAGGTCTAATAGATCATTTAAAATTTCTAATAGGTACGTGACAACAGTGCTAAAATCTCTCTTGGTGGCCATTTGGCTACATTTGTGGCCTAAGGTACCACAGACTTCAGGTTAGAATCCTGGCCTTGTCATAGATCTTTGTTAGTGGTTCGGAAACCACTTTAAACTGTAAGTCCCGGCATAATTATCCCAAAGTGTGCAAAAAAATGACCGTAGAGCGATAATTCAAATCTCCTATCGGTAACTTCTGATGCATTTTTTTCCGAAATTAATTTCCCCATGCTTTCCGCAACATTTTAGTATATGCTATTTGGTTTCATTTTTTTTATTAGTTTCAGCTTAATATACCTTCAAGCTAGTTATTTTATGACCACATTGTACATTAATATTTAAATGGTACGTGACCACATATATGGTATGGACTTCAGTAGAACTGCACACATCATCAGAACACTCTGATAAAATAAAATGACTCATTAGCCAGATGAAACAGCTAGTTATTTAATAATAAAAGATAATTCCAACCATTTCCAAAATTAATTTTGATTCAAAATATAAAAATAATTACATAAAATAGCAAAAACGTAAATATTTTTAGAAATTGCAGGTTTTGAAAAATGGGTTTATTTTTATCAAAATACGCTAAATTTTCTCAAAAATATTGATTCGGTTTTAAAATTTTTGTAAGCTAACAATGTATTTCTAAATACAAAATATGATAAGAAACACGATTTTTTTTTTTTTTTTGTTATAATGCAGCTGGTACACTTAGACAGCTTGGTCGTGGATGCCTTAAGGCAAGCGCTGCACAAACGTTACTCACTTTGCATTACCCAGGGGGCGCGTGTAACTTGAAGATAAGCCACGGACGCGGAGTAGCAATGCCCCCGCAACGTTCTACGATCCTATTAGGACCGGGACCTACGGTTTAAAGTGGATTCCGAACCACTACAAACATCCATGGCACCGCCGGGACTTGAACCGGAAACCTGTGGTACGGAGCGCCAGAGCGCTAGCCACTCGGCCATTCAGGCCCCGATTAATTTTTTTTTTAGTTCATAAAATAGTAAAATTCATTCAATTTCTTAGATGATGCATTGGGATGACAAAGCAATTGGAATATAAGCAAAACTTCTAATATAATAATTTAGCAAAACTTCTATGCAAAACTTCTAGCAAAACTTCTAATATAATATGTTCTTTTTAATGATAATCTGTAGTAAAATTACATTAATATAATTAAATTCAATGTTCTTTTAGCACTAAACCAATATACAGTAATCTAGTAAACCGTAAATCTAAGTCTAGATCTATTTTACATATTCCACTAATCATTATATCAATTTATATAGCCAAACAAAAACAAAATTACAATTCAAAACAAGAATAATTTAAGCTCCGTCTTATGCAGCTTAATATTTTTATGAACATAATTATAAAACTGAAGGCGGATAATTAATTTGAGTTCCATTCCCCTTCAATTAAATTGATACAATTTTAAACCAGCAATGTTCTTATTTATTTTTTTTTTAAATTTAAAAATTATTTATTTAAATTATGGTTACAATAAGTTTATTTGACTAAGATATTTTTTTGTTTAATTTGTATCCAATTTGCCTTAAACGAAAAATCTCGCATTCTTAAAAATCTAAAGATTAAAAGATTTAAGTTGAAGGCACATTTTAATTGAAAGAAAATTATAATTTGAACTAAGAAGTTTTAACATAAAACATGCTTTTCTTATTTAAAATATATTTATGAAATATTAAATAGTAAATAAAAAAAAAAAACTAAAGCATTTTTTTAATTTAAATTATGATAATGTTAATTTTATTTGACTAAAAGATTTATATTAAATTTGTATCAATGTGCCTCAAAGAGAAACCTCGCATTCTTAAAAATTTAAATAAAAATGTTATTATTTTAAAAATTAAAGTTGGAAACCTATCTTAATTGAATTGAAATTATAATTTGAATTAAGTCGTTTTAATATAAAACTTGCATTTTTTTTTATCTAAAATAGATTTACAAATATTAAATAGTAAATAAAAAAATGAAGCATATTTTATTCAAATTATGATGATTATAATTTTATTTGATTAAAATATTTATGTTAAATTAGCATCCAATACGCCTCAAACGTAAACCTCATATTCTTAAAATTCTATCGACACGATGCTATTATTTTAAAAGATTTAAGTTGATGGCATATTTTAACTGACTGAAAATTATAATTTGAACTTAGTAGTTTTAATATAAAATTTACTTTTTTAATCCAAAATATATTTAAATATATTTTATATTAATATATTTGTTTATTATCCAAAATATATTTAATGTATTTATCTAATTATATTAAATATACTTAAATTTAAGGGGCCTGATAGCCGAGTGGCTAGCTCTCAGTACAAAAGGTTTCGGTTTCGTTACTTGCGGTGCCATGGATGTTTGTAGTGGTTCGGAATCCACTTTAAACGGTAGGTCCTGGTCTAACAGGATCGTAGAGCGTTGCGGGTGTATTCTTATTACGCGTCCGTAGCTTATCTTCGAGCTACACACACCTGCTGGAAAGTGCTATGTGGTACTAACATTGGTGCAGAGCTTGCCTTAAGGCACCAAAGACGATCGTCTAAGTGTCTGCCAGCTACATTAGAACAAAAAAATATATATTTTCTAAATATATTTAAAATAATATATCCAAAATACATTTAAAATAATATATCCAAAATATATTTATTTTATAATATATCCAAAATATAGTTTACATAGCTAGAACTAAAACATATTTAAATAAACACATAAATCAAAATATATTTAAATAACATTAAAACGACCTCATATCTAAAGTTATTTTAATATTATATCGATTAAATTTATCACAATATATCACGAAGTAAATAAATGTGTCTATAAAGAACAGGAAAACGCTAATTCTATACATAATATGTTTGAATTGTGCATCTGATATTATGCTAACAAAATAACAATCAATATTTAGAGCAGACTTATCTTAATAGAATTTCGTATAAGCACTTCCTAGTACAATATTAACGCTCAAATAACTCCGTGTGTAAGCTTCTGTTACTAAACGCTAGTAAATAGCGCCTATCCTATGCAAGGCCGTGTACTATAGCTTTAATCAGGAAACCGTTTGATTTATGACATTTATGCTATGTGTCTATTCATTTCGCTATTGATTGATCCGGGCTGCGTATTCAAGTCCTGGTGTAATTGAATGCCCTGCAAACTGGGAATGGAACAGGTTAAATGAACTAGAGGGTGTAGGTTCAAATGCGAGAGGATTTGCTGTATCAGGACTCGTAGAATTGAATAGTGTACTAGATGTGATAGTGAGATTTGTACTAGCTTCTTCCTGTCTTTGGTATGGTTTAGATATAGAAATCAAAAGTGTTGTATGCACTCTATCTATGCCTTAAAAAAATTTTATGTGTTTGCGTATTTTAAAAAAATTAACCTTTGAAATATTATATTTTTACATTTTTAATAATTAAAATTTAGTGTGTAACAATAAATCATGAAAAAATTTGTTATTAATTATTTTCTGGGGGCCTGATGACCGAGTGAATAGCACTCGGTACCATAGGTTTTTGGTTCTGTACCGGGGGTGCCATGGATGATTGTAGTAGTTCGGATTCGTCTTTAAGCTGTAGGTTCTGGTCTAATATGATTGTAAAGCGTTGGACATAGTGCTGACAACCCTACCCCGTCAAAAAAAATATCTGCTGTTACGAAATTTACCAGTAGGTTGTGCTAGCCCACCATAAGGTTGTGCTAGCTTCGGGCTGTCTTTGGTATGGCTTAGATATAAAAATTAAAAGTGTTTTATTTGAAATTTATCTATTCAAAATATTACAAAAAATTTTATGTGTTTGTGCATTTAAAAAAAATTATATTTGATATATTTTGTTTGCATTTTAAACTTTTAAAATTCAGTGTGTAGCAATAAATTAAGAAAAAATTGTTAATAATTATTTTGTCGTGTTCTGATAGCCAAGTGACTAGCGCTTGGTACCACATGTTTCGGTTCGGTACCAGCGGGGTCATGGTCATGGTATTAGTTCTGAATCCACTTTAAACCCTAGATCCCTATCTAATATGGCTGCAGAACACTAGACGTAGGGCTACTATTACTACTACACCATACCACATCTCTGTGCTTAGAGCGGAGTTGTCTCTTTACAGTTTGAGAATGATGTAGGTGAGAAGTCTGACTGGGGCGCTCTACAGGCATATGAGACCGGGACCTATATATTCGAGTGGCCTCCGAATCACTACAAAAACCTATGGCATCGCGGGATTCGAACCGGAAAACTGTGGTACCGAGGGCCAGAGAGGTAAACACTGGCCACCAGGCGTTCTACCCCTAAAAAATATATATCTTGTCTAGAAATCTGCCATTAGGCAGACGGTCTTGGCCTACTATAGGATCGTTGCACCAACGAAGAATTATAATTCATTTCTCCGTATTTTTTTTTTTTTATTCACAAAGTTTGTTGGCCCCTGACGGATTTAGACAGATAAACCGTGTTTTATCATTATAAGATAACCATTTAAAAAAAAAATGGCTTGCTTTTATCAGGATGCTGATAATATTATCGAAAATCAGAGAGTAAATAAAAGTAATTTGGATAATAAACAATTTTTTTACTCTTAGTACAAATAATACATAATTGAAGGATTGTGAAATCCATTTCATTTTCTAAATATTTATTATTATTAATTGGTTCATCGAAGAGAATTACAATAAAATTATATTTTGTTCTCTTTAAATTCAATAAATTTTAAAATCAAATTAGTAACAAAATAAAATTTAAAAAATTAAAAATTTTGTCAGCAGTTAATTTTTTTTTTTTTTTCTGTTCACGGAGTATGTTGGAAAGATAAACAGCAATTTTGGCCTTATAAAAAGATAAACAGCAATTTTTCATTGTAAAATTACGATTTCAAAACTTTACTTCAGTATATTGGTATTATTATATTAAAATAGTGAGTAAATAAAATAATTTAGATAATAAATAAGTGTTTAACTTTTGACGTAAATAACATAAATTAAAAGATCGAGGATTCCATTTTTTAAAAATTTATTATATTCAATTGATTCATCAATTAAAATTACAATAAATTCTAATATGATCTCTTTAAATTAAGTAAATTTTAAATTCAAATTATCTATCAAATAAATTAAAAAAAATTAAAAAAATTTTAGTAATTATTTTTCTCTTGATTTTTTTCGGTAAACCGAAATTATACTCTAAAATTCTGAATTAAACTCCCCATATAAAATAAGGATTTATTGGACATTTAGGACATTAGACAGATAAACCTTGCTTTTCATTATAAAATTACGATTGCAAAAACTTGATTTCTTTTATCATAGTATTAGTAATATTATCGAAAAATAGTAATTAAAAGTAATTTAAATGATAAATAAATGTTAACTCATGATATAAACAAATAATTAAAAATCGAAATATCCGTTTATTTTTCATAATCTTTATTAATTTTTAATTATTTCATCAATTAAAATTACAAGAAAAATCTAAAATATCCTCTTTAATTAAATGAATTTTAAAATCAAAGTAGCTGCAGAAAAAAAATAAACATTCTTTAAATATATCAGTTAAAAAAAATCGCCTGTTTTCACTTGTATGAATGTATTAAATTATTTGTAATTATTCCATTTCAAATAATACTTTTATTTGTGTTTAAAAATATTCTTTAAGTTATCATGAAAAAAAAATCTTGTTTATAACTGCCTTTTAATGCATGTATTTTTTCGTTTCTAGAATAAAATTTAATTTTTCAATTAAATTCATCATAATAATATAATATTCACCTCCATTAAAGAGGGAAAATGCCGAGTGACGTTTGATAATCTGCAAAAATCTTGCAAGTTAAAATATATAGAAATCCATTTCTTTTCTTAATATTTATTTTATTTAATTGTTTTATTAACAAAATTACAATAAAATGCTAATATGTTCAATATAAATTAAATAAATTTTAATATCAAATTAGCCGTAGAATAAAATTAAACATTCTTAAACTGCATCAGTCAAAAAAATAGCCTGCTTTCGTTTTCATAAGTGCAATGAATTATTTGTAATTATTTGATTTCAAATAACACTTTTATTTGTTTTTAAAAGTATTCTATGAGTTAAAATTACCCAAAAAGTGTGTTTTTAATTGCCTTTTAATGGGTTATTTTATTTTTTCGTTTCTAGAATCGTTCTAATAAAATTTAATTTTTTTTCATATAAGTTTATCATAGTGAAATATTTACTTCCATTGAAGCTGAAAAATGCCGAGTCATTTTTGATAAACTGCAAGAAAAATTTCAAATTAAAAGGTAGAGAAACCCATTTCTTTTTTTTAATATTTATTATATTTTTTTTATTTTTTCATCAACAAAAATTACAATAAAATTATAATATATTCTCTTTCAATTAAATAAATTTTAAAATCAAATTAGCTGTGGAATAAAATTAAACATTATTGCGATACATAAGTTTAAAAAAACTCGTCTATTTTCATTTGTATAAATGAAGTAAATTATTTGTAATTATTTGATTGCGAATAATTTTTTTTTATTTGATTTAAAAAAAAAAATATTCTTTCAGTTAACATGCCAAAAAAAGATTTGTTTTTCTAATTGTCGTTTAATATATACAAAGTTTTTTTTTTTTTTTTTCGTTTTTAGTATTGTTCTTATATTTTTTTTCTCAATTAAATTCACCATAGTAAAACAATTGCTTGTGAAGAAGGAAAATGCAGTGTAACGTTTGATAATCTGCAAAAATTCTTGCAAATTAAAAGATAGAGAAATCCATTTATTTTTGATAATGCTTACTATTTTTAATTGCTTTATCAACAAAATTACAATAAAATTCTAATATGTTCAATTTAAATTAAATAAATTTTAAAATCAAATTAGCTGTAGAATAAAATTAAACATTCTTAAAAAACATCAGTTAAAAAAAATAGCCTGCTTTCGTTTTCATAAGTGCAATGAATTATTTGTAATTATTTGATTTCGAATAACACTTTTATTTGTTTTTAAAAATATTCTATGAGATAAAATTTCCCAAAAAGTGTGTTTTTAATTGCCTTTTATTGGTTTATTTTATTTTTTCGTTTCTGGAATTGTTCTAATAATATTTAATTTGTTTCATATAATTTCATCATAGTAAAATATTTACGTCCATTGAAGCTGAAAAATGCCGAATCACTTTTGATAAACTGCAAAAAAAATTTCAAATTAAAAGATAGAGAAACCCATTTCTTTTTTTTAATATTTATTATATTTTTTTTATTTTTTCATCAACAAAAATTACAATAAAATTATAATATGTTCTCTTTCAATTAAATAAATTTAAAAATGAAATTAGCTGTGGAATAAAATTAAACATTATTGCGATACGTAAGTTTAAAAAAACTCATCCGTTTTCACTTGTATAAATGAAGTAAATTATTTGTAATTATTTGATTGCGAATATTTTTTTTTTTTATTTTAAAAAAATATTCTTTCAGTTAACATGATTAAAATAACTTGTTTTTCTAATTGTCGTTTAATATATACAAAGTTTTTTTTTTTTCGTTTTTAGTGTTGTTCTAATATTTTTTTTCACAATTAAATTCCCCATAGTAAAATAATTGCGTGCAATGAAGAAGGAAAATACAATGTAACGTTTGATAATCTGCAAAAATTCGTGCAAATTAAAAGATTGAGAAATCCATTTATTTTCTTAATATTTATTATTTTTAATCGTTTTATTAACAAAATTACAATAAAATTCTAATATGTTCAATTTAAATTAAATAAATTTTAAAATCAAATTAGCTGTAGAATATAATTAATTATTCTTAAACTACATCAGTTAAAAAATTCGCCTGCTTTCGTTTTCATAAATGCAATGAATTATTTGTAATTATTCAATTTCAAATAATACTTTTATTTGCTTTTAAAAATATTCTATGAGTTAAAATGATCCAGAAAGGCTTTTTTTAATTGCCTTTTAATGTTTTTTTTTTTTTTTTTTTCGTTTCTAGAATTGTTGAATAAAATTTATTTTTCTCAATTAAATTCACCATAGTTAAATATTCACTTCCATTTAAAAGAGAAAATGCCGATTCACGTTTGATAATCCGCAAAAATCTTGCAAAATAAAAGATAGAGAAATCGATTTCTTTTTCTTAATATTTATTATTTTTATTGGTTCATCAATAAAAATTACAATGAAATTATAATACGTTTTCTTTAAATAGAGTAAATTTTTAAGTCAAATTAACTGTAGAATAAATTTCAACATTTTTGAACTACATCAGTTAAAAATATCGACCAGTTTTCACGTGTATAAATGTATTGAATTATTTGTAATTATTGGATTGCAAATAATTTTATATTTGTTTTTAAAAATTATTCTCTAAGTCAACATGACAAAAATTGTGTTTGTAATTGACTTTTAATACACATATTTTTTTCGTTTCTGGAATTGTTTTAATAAAATTTATTTTTTTCAATTAAATTCACCATATTAAAATATCCACTTAAATTGAAAAGAGAAAATGTCAAGTCACGTTTGATAATCTGCAAAATATCTTGCAAATTAAAAGTTCGAGAAATCCATTTATTTTTCTTAACATTTATTATTTTAATTTGACTATTAAAAAATAAAATAAAATTCTAATCTGTTGTTTTTAAATATATTTAAAAAATTTATTTAAAATTTATTTTAAATATATTTAAATTTTGTAAATTAAATATATTTTATTATCAAATTATCTATAGAATAAATAAAATTAAACATTCTTGAACTACATCAGTTAAAAATAATCGTCTGCTTTCTCTTGCAGTAAATTATTTGTAATTATTAAATTGCAAATATTTTTTTTTTTTTTGTGTTTAAAAATATTCTATGAGTTAAAATGACCAAAAAAAAAAAAAAAAAAAAAAAAAAAAAAAAATGTGTTTTTTAATTGCCTTTTAATGTTTTTTTTTATTATTTTTTTCATTTCTAGAATTGTTTAAATCAAATTTATTTTTCTCAATTAAATTCACCATAATAAAATACAAGTATTCACTTCATTTAAGCTGAAAATGCTGAGTCACGTTTTGTAATCTGCAAAAAAAACTTGCAAATTAATTCAAGGTAGATCATGAATATTTTTTGGGAAATATCAATAAGATTGTTTTATTTAATAAATAGACTAAAGGTTCATTTATTGCATCAATATTTTTTTCTTTATTTAAATCCCCCCTTTCCCCCGCGGGCTTAGGATATTGCAAGTGGTATGTGATTGTGATAATATACACTTGTGACTTTCTAAAGGTTAGCAATATTCAGGCTTTTAAATAAAAATTATAAGATATTTGTGTCGTGTACTATTTTTTTGAGAAATGAGATCTTTTATGTACATTGGAAATATCGTTTTCCATCTATGCATGTCACTGACAATTAGGGGAGAAATTTCCAGAACTTTATTGGCTTTTGAAATTTCCCAACAATCACCCTTATTATTCATGTGAAATGCTCAAAAGCCAATTGCTTAATGCCGAATCATCATCGAGTATTTTCCTTTCTGAAAGCAATGACTGAAATGCCAAACCACAAGTTAACCTAAAACTGAGCTCTTCTGCTGCGTAAATCATCACTAGGTCAACAGTACAGCTATGTATTATAGTTATGTTATGATTCAGTAGTTTCAATAAAAAAATGTGAATCACACATTATGTGTTATTCTTCAGTAAAGTTCTCTTTTTGTGGGTTGAATTTAAGAAAGTGATCTAAATAATTTCGATTTGAAACCTCAATGATATGGATGAAAACCTAAAACCACATCAGTGACTGTTAGCTTTATGTATGTGGTTTTACTGCTTATATTTTCAAACCCGATTCTTCAACTTCAACTTCATTCCCGATTTTCAGTATGTATACAATCCAAAAAAAAAAAAAAAAAAAAAAAAAAAAAAAAATAAGTGCACAACCAAAATTCCATACTTGAAGGCATTTTACAAGATCCCATGCGGTTTTACTGGTTATATTTATAAGCCCAATTTTTAAAATATACAAAATACCATGGGTTTATATGAAGGGTTTATACAAAACATGGTATTTTGTATAAACCCTTCATATAATCCCATGGTATTTGTTGTTCTATTGGTTATATTTTTAAACCCAATTCGTCAAACACTTCAAAACAGCGTTTCAGTTAGTGTGCTATCCAAATAACAAAAGAGATGCACGTTCAAGATTCCATACTTGAAGAGTTTATACAAGATGACATGTGGTTTTACCGGTCATATATTTTAAACCCAATTCGTCAACCACTTCAAAACATCATTTCAGTTAGTGTGCTATCCAAATAACAAAAGAGATGCACGTTCAGGATTCCATACTTGAAGAGTTTATACAAGATGACATGTGGTTTTACTGGTCATATATATTAAACCCAATTCGTCAACCACTTCAAAACATCGTTTCAGTTAGTGTGCTATCCAAATAACAAAAGAGATGCACGTTCAAGATTCCATACTTGAAGAGTTTATACAAGATGACATGTGGTTTTACTGGTCATATATTTTAAACCCAATTCGTCAACCACTTCAAAACAGCGTTTCAGTTAGTGTGTATCCAAATAACAAAAGAGATGCACGTTCAAGATTCCATACTTGAAGAGTTTATACAAGATGACATGTGGTTTTACTGGTCATATATTTTAAACCCAATTCGTCAACCACTTCAAAACAGCGCTTCAGTTAGTGTGCTATCCAAATAATAAAAGAGATGCACGTTCAAGATTCCATACTTGAAGAGTTTATACAAGATGACATTTGGTTTTACTGGTCATATATTTTAAACCCAATTCTTCAACCACTTCAAAACAATGTTTCAGTTAGTGTGCTATCCAAATAACAAAAGAGATGCACGTTCAAGATTCCATACTTGAAGAGTTTATATAAGATGACATGTGGTTTTACTGGTCATATATTTTAAACCCAATTCGTGAACCACTTCAAAACAGCGTTTCAGTTAGTGTGCTATCCAAATAATAAAAGAGATGCACGTTCAAGATTCCATACTTGAAGAGTTTATACAAGATGACATGTGGTTTTACTGGTCATATATTTTAAACCCAATTCTTCAACCACTTCAAAACAATGTTTCAGTTAGTGTGCTATCCAAATAACAAAAGAGATGCACGTTCAAGATTCCATACTTGAAGAGTTTATATAAGATGACATGTGGTTTTACTGGTCATATATTTTAAACCCAATTCGTGAACCACTTCAAAAACAGCGTTTCAGTTAGTGTGCTATCCAAATAACAAAAGAGATGCACGTTCAAGATTCCATACTTGAAGAGTTTATATAAGATGACATGTGGTTTTACTGGTCATATATTTTAAACCCAATTCTTCAACCACTTCAAAACAGCGTTTCAGTTAGTGTGTATCCAAATAACAAAAGAGATGCAAGTTCAAGATTCCATACTTGAAGAGTTTATATAAGATGACATGTGGTTTTCTGGTCATATATTTTAAACCCAATTCGTGAACCACTTCAAAACAGCGTTTCAGTTAGTGTGCTATCCAAATAACAAAAGAGATGCACGTTCAAGATTCCATACTTGAAGAGTTTATATAAGATGACATGTGGTTTTACTGGTCATATATTTTAAACCCAATTCGTGAACCACTTCAAAACAGCGTTTCAGTTAGTGTGCTATCCAAATAACAAAAGAGATGCACGTTCAAGATTCCATACTTGAAGAGTTTATACAAGATGCCATGTGGTTTTACTGGTCATATATTTTAAACCCAATTCTTCAACCACTTCAAAACAGCGTTTCAGTTAGTGTGTATCCAAATAACAAAAGAGATGCACGTTCAAGATTCCATACTTGAAGAGTTTATATAAGATGACATGTGGTTTTACTGGTCATATATTTTAAACCCAATTCTTCAACCACTTCAAAACAGCGTTTCAGTTAGTGTGTATCCAAATAACAAAAGAGATGCACGTTCAAGATTCCATACTTGAAGAGTTTATACAAGATGACATTTGGTTTTACTGGTCATGTATTTTAAACCCAATTCTTCAACAACTTCAAAACAGCTTTATGTTTCCAGTTTGTTTGTTATTACAAAAAGTGGATTAGGTACATAACCAAGATTCCATACTTGAAGGTGCTCGTCCTAAGTTGTGTGCAGCAGATTCTTGCGTTGCACTTTGAGTAATTCTAATGGTATGTTGCATGTATTGCATGGGTACTTGGTATATTGAATGTATTCCTATCTAATGATTAAAAATTACTCGAAAGCAGAAATTATAAAAATTAACATTATCCAAATAAACAATAATAAACAATAGGTAAATAACTGAACCATATTAGAACTGAACACATTAAAAAATTGGAGATGAATCAACTAAATATGAGGAATGAAACATATTTTATTTGAAAACCAAAATATTACTCTTTGCTCAAACCTATATTGACCTAATATTGATTCGAATATTTCCATTCCTTGCTATTTTAATTTAAAGTTTAAGGAATTCATGAAATACCAGTCATATTTGAATAACAGCATATATCAAAGATATGGCGTTTCTTGCATAAAGTTTGTGAAGTATAATGCATAAATGCATAATGTATATATGTAAGCTAAAACTTACTGTAGATGTCTAGAAGGTGAATAGTCCTAAGGAAAATGACATCAATTTCATATATTCAAATAAAAATCTTGCAACACTACTACATCAAAATTCTACATCAAAATTACTACATCAAAATTCTAGTAGAATCCAATATGAATCATCACCTTACGTTCTTATGAAAAGATGAAAGGTAGTACGAAACTATATATTTTTTATTTAGTAATAAGGCAGCTTATATTTCTCAATCTCGTTATGAAGATGTATTTTTTGATATTTTTATAAATGTGTTCTTTATATAGAGTTTCCTTGCCTTCTAGTAGTCATTATTATGTAGCAAGTTTCCCTTATAAAATGTAAGTTCCGTAGTTATTCCTTCTCTGACATGTCCCGAGGTTACCATAATTTATACTTAACTGTAACTGTATTTGATGGTCTAAGTATTAAATCACCATCTCAGAAGGAAATGTTAGATTATCTAGAAGTCTAGATTTCACCCAATGTGAATTCTGCATTAGTATGTATGAATTCGGTGCAGTAAAAATCATGACATTTTTATAATTTTTTACAGGTGAGTTATTTATAGATTAACTTAATAAAATGATAAATTTTTAGTAAACGAATATAACCTTCCTCTTTTATTTTTTTATATTTTCAAATTTAGAAGTGATCTCAAATAGCTTATTAAAGTATTTTATATATCAAGTTTATCGCGAACACAGATATATTTTATGTTTAGAGACATATTTTATGTTTAGAGACGTATACAGATTATGAAAAATGTAGTTCATATTTTTGTCATAGTTGAATATCAGATGATTGTGCACAATGTAAATAGTGCCAATCTATTGTGTAGGCATAGTTAAATTTCTGTAGTTCAAGCTGTTGTCTTTTAAAAATAATATTTTGCAATATTTTATTTTTAAGTTTTTTGACAAAAACTATATAAAAAAAAAACACACAACATAAAAGTTTTAATTGCAAATTACCTTTGTAAAGTGATAACGAAAATATGTTTCTAAATTTTAAATGTAAATGTTAGTTTAATATGTAAATGTTAATTTTAATTTTAATGTAAATGTTAATTTAATATTTTTAATGTAAATGTTAATATTAGTTTAATATGTAAATGTTAATTATTAGTTTAATATGTAAATGTTAATATTAGTTTAATATGTAAATGTACATGTTAATTTAAAATGTAAATGTTAATATGTAAATGTTATGTAAATGTTGTTAAATGTTGTTATGTAAATGTTATTAAATGTAAATTTATATGTAAATATTAATTTTAAATGTTATGTTTTTTTTTTCTTAATTTTAAATGTATTTCTGCAATAAACCACTGATTGAAATGCTGCTGATAATAAAAGCAACTTTAAAAAGTAACTAAACAAAAAGTAAATAAGTATTCCATAAAGTTTTAAATTTTTGTAGTAGACAAATTTGAAAAAAATATTTCTTCAGCAACAGTTTGAACGAAAACTTTTCCATAACAACTCAAACAAGCTTGAAAGCCTACTAATTTCAAATGACCTACATAAAATGACAACAAAATTTTAATTTTTCATATATTTCTGAAAAAAATAAAAATTAGATATTGATAACCATAATTCAGTTGAGTTAACATGAAAAGATTTAGTTTGATTTGTCACTCTACGGTCGTCTTGTGCACACTTTCGGCTAATTGGACAGTGACCTACAGTTAAACGTGGATTCCTAACCACTAGCAAACATCCATGCCACCACCACAATTCGAACCTGAAGTCTGTGGCACCAAAGCCAGAGAACTAGCAAATAGGCCATCAGGCCACTACCTTGAAAGAAAGACGAAACATAATTATATACTGGACATTTTTAAAAAACGGTTTTTATACAAATTCTGCAGAACCAAATTAAATATAATTCATTATTAAAATGTTCCTTTGGTTTGTAACTGTAAATTTATATTTCATATTTTAAGGGAGAATTTAATACTTTAATCATAATTTTTTAATAACAAATATTCATTTACGATAAAATCGAAAAGTTATTTTTTTCAAGTTTAATTACGTTAAATGTGTAATTATACGTAAATTAATAAAACGTAACACCGTATTATAAATTATTTGACATAAAAGGTAATTAAGATAATTATTATCTTTATATTTATTCTCCCTCGATCGCATCTTGTTGCAAAATAATCTCACTAATGTAATTCATTCGCACGTTGTCCTGGTACATGTGCTCATAAATTATTCCTACATGTTAATCTACTCAGCCTTCTATCTACATAATGTATTGAAGAAATAATTACTTAATTAAAGATACCTTGAAGCTTTAAAATTATATGAGGACCATCTTTATGACTAACTACGATGAACACGTCTTTTAGAAAAAAAGTTAATTAAAACCATTTTTAGTTTTAGGACATTTTCTTCGATCTACCACCATTTTTGATGAAATCATTACTTAATTATGATTAGCAATAATTCAAGAAATCTAAGCATGAGCAATTTGTCCTTGATTTTAAAGGGTATCATTCTAACATTTAAAGCACTTTATTAGTAAAAAAAAGTAAAAAAAAGTAAAATGAATGTAAATGAAATATTTTTTAATTTTAATATTAATGTTAAAAAAAATTAAATGTGCAGCAAGTAAGAGTAATTCTGTATTTTTAATTTTACTGATTAAAATTATGCCACTTTAAAAAAAAAAAGTATTTTATTAATTCCAAATATGATTTTCAAAATTTTGCTATTTTAATCTAGATAACGTAGTTGATTATATTGGACATCTAATTGTTAATATCATTTTAGACGTCATTTATTAATTTCAAATATGAATTTTAAAATTTTTACTATTTTAATCTAGATAACGTGATTGATTATACTGGTCATCCAGTATAGCCATTTGTATAGTCTTTGTCTTCCTTTAGTTTTAATACAACATGGCACTACTGTATTAAATTTATTCGTTAAATTTAGTTTATAATATAAATTATTTATTAGTATATGTGAACCTATTACTGTCCTTGGTAAATTATTGTTTTTATTAATACTTCTATGGTCTCCTTCATTTAGTTCTGGCGAGGAAACTGTGGATTAATTAAAAAGATTAAAAGATGAGTTTGGTATTTTTTTGGAAAAAGCCTTATTTATTATTTTTAATTTTAAATGCTGGGAAATCATGAGTCAATTAAATGATACAGTTTTTTTTTTACAATAAGAAAGGTTTCATTTTCATCTTGTACACATTTTAGGCTAAATAGATCGGGGCCTACAGTTCAATGTGAGTTTCGAAAGGCTGACAAACACCTATGCCACATCCAGGATCCTAACCTAAAGTCTGTGGTACAAAATGTCAAAGCTGTTATCCTATTGTCCATTAGGTCATTCATCAACGCATCAGTTCTATTATATACGCATCAGTCCTATCTCCTTAGTAGTTCTCTACAGTTCTATCATATACGTATCAGTCCTTTCCAACTATTAGTTCTCATCAGTGTATCAGTCCTGTCATATAAGAATCAATCCTATCTATTTAGTAGTTTTCATCAGCATATCAGTCCTATCATATAAGGATCAATCCTATCTATTTAGTAGTTCTCATCAGCGTATCATTTCTACCATATATGTATCCGTCCTATCTATCTAGTAGTTTTCATCAGCATATCAGTCCTGTCATATAAGAATCAATCCTATCTATTTAGTAGTTCTCATCAACGTATCAGTCCTATCATATAAGGATCTATCCTATCTATTTAGTAGTTCTCATCAGCGTATCTGTTCTACCATATATGTATCCGTCCTATCTATCTAGTAGTTCTCATCAGCGTATCAGTCCTGTCATATAAGAATCAATCCTATCTATTTAGTAGTTCTCATCAGCGTATCAGTCCTATCATATAAGGATCAATCCTATATATTTAGTAGTTCTCATCAGCGTATCAGTCCTACCATATATGTATCCATCCTATCTATCTAGTAGTTCTCATCAGCGATCAATCGTATCTAATTAGTAGTTCTCATCAGCGCATCAGTTCTACCATATATATATATCCGTCCTATCTATCTAGTAGTTCTCATCAGCGTATCCGTCCTATCTATCTAGTAGTTCTCATCAGCGTATCCGTCACATTCTAAAACAGGCAATGCTTATCTTAGTTTAATTCGCTAATCCTTTAAATATAATTAACCAACACAATATAAATTTCATAAAAAAGGGATTCTATGTGTTATATATGAGCATTACCATTAATATATGAGCATTAAAAATTTATTTCAACTAATTATTTGTATTTAACACAACCAATTGTTTATTTGAACAGGTCCACCAGACCCTGTACAAAACTGCAGCGTGAGCAACCATACGGAGGAGTCCCTGACAGTCCGGTGCCAGGAAGCGTACGACGGAGGTTTACAGCAAAGCTTCGCTCTGGAGACGTACGACGCGGCCCATACGGTCATGCTCAATAACCAGAGCGGCACGAGTCCCCTGTTTACGGTGTACGACCTCACACCCGGCACCAGCTTCGTCATCATCGTGTACGCCTTCAATTCGAAGGGGCGCAGCGAGGGTAGGGTCATCAGGACAAGCACCCTGGCCACCCCGGAAAGCCTCACGCAAAGGGGTAAGTATTGAGACTAGATTGTTTTTCCATAATTGTGCATTTCTCATAATTGCATTAAATTGTGCTTTTATGCGTCAAAGAGATTATTTTTGGCTAGATTGATCTTCTCATATTTTAATTCCTGACTTTCTACCGCAAAGGATTGCGCCTAGATTAATCTTTCCGTAGTTTAATTTGTGGTTTTCGCACCAACGAGTTACTTTTGCCTAGATATTGATCTTCTCATATTTTAATTTAAGCCTTACTATAGCAAAGGAGTGAGTTTTGTGCCTAGATTGATTCTCCCATATTTTAATTTATGCTATTCTGCACCAAAGGGCTAACTTTTACCTAGAGTGATATTCCTATATTTTAATTCCCGGCTTTATGTCCTAAAGGAGTGAGTATTGTGCCTAGATTGATCTTCCCAAATTTCAATTCTTGCTTTTCTGCCTCAAAGGAATGAGTATTGTGTCTAGATTGATATTCCCATATTTTAATTTCTACTTGTTTGTCCTAAAGGAGTGAATATTGTGATCTTCCAATAATTTAATTTGTGATTTTTTGCACCAAAGAGCTTGATTGAGCCTAGGTTGATCTTCTTATATTTTAATTCTTACCTTTCTACCGAAAAGAGTGAGTATTGTACCTAAATTGATCTTTCAATATTTTAATGTATACCTTTCTGCATCAAATGGCTTACTTTTACTTAGATTGATATTTCTATATTATAATTCTTACCTTATATATCACAAAGAAGTGAGTATTGGGCCTATATTGATCTCCACATATTTTAATTTATGCCTTTCTACACCAAAGGTTTTACTTTTGCCTAGATTGATCTTCTCATATTTGAATTCCAGACTTTCTAATTCAAAGGAGTGAGTATTGTGCCTAGATTGATCTCCCCATATTTTAATTTATGCCTTCCTGCATCAAAGGTTTTACTTTTACCTAGATTGAACCCTCCCATATTATGTATACTTGACTTTCTGCACCAAACGAGTGAGAATGCGCCTAGATTGATATTTCCATATCGGAATTCCTTTCTCCAAAAGGCTTACTATTGCTCCTAGATAGATGTCTCTAAATTTTAATTCGTACTGTTCTTAATCAAAGTGTAGACTATTGGGACTAAATTGATTTTCCAATATTTAAATTCGTGCTTTCCTGAACTAATAATATTTATATATTACTTGAGTAATTTAAATTTAAATTTTTAAAATCAGCTTTTCAATTAATTTACTGGAACAGAAAGATAACTATTGTATAGTCTTACCTGTATAAAAAAAAAATAATAAAAAAAATTAAAAAAACCGACCAGCAAGATTTCAGTGCCAAGTCTGGAGATAGGGTTGCTAAATATTTCAGTTGTAATATTTAATCGAATGGATTATTAATTAAATCCAAACTATTATAATAATAATAAATCGAAATCAAATAAGTTATTAATAAATTGCAAATATTCATTAGGAATTTATATTTCAATATGAAATGAACTTCAAAGCTGGTGTAATTGAACAGCCTCGCCTTAGTTTGCAATATAAAACGTGAATAATGAAATGCTAATAAAAAATTACTAAAAATATCTCTTTTACACTTTTAGGAAATATTTAAAAATATAGCTCAATTACAAAATACTATTATAATGATAATTAAATACATAAAACTGTTACTTATTTTTTTTAATATAAACATGGATTAAGTTTTCACTTGGCCATAGTACTAGTTAATTTTCCATACTAAAAATATTTCAAATGAGGGTCATAAAATAGCAATTTATAGAAATATTTTAAGTTCTATCAAGAAAAGTTGTGCAGTTAATTGATTTTTAACTAATTATGTTTTACCTAATGACCTCTTAATTGTCTATATTAATGGGTACTTAAGTTACTAATTATTTGAGTTTATGTATCCAAACAAAAAAAAATGTATTTTATGCTTAATAATCGTATGATTAGTTCCAAAATATTAGGTAGTTAAATACATTATTTTTTAAACTATTTATTGATTTAATGTTTTATGAATATAGACATATAATATTCTGCAAATTAAATATCTAAAAATATTATTTAAATTTTACTATTACTCACTCATAATGGTTCCCAACACTAAAAAAAGAATTGATATGGGTAATATTTAAATGCAAATTACTTTATGAGCTTATAATAATAGCAGTATTATAATAATTCATTGCTGTTATATTTTAAAAATAGATAAATGTTTTGTTATTAATAGATGAAAACTGTTTACCTAAGAGCTGATGTGTTAAAAATATTGATTTAAAAATAGATTGTGAATTATTGTTAAACAAATTTTAATAATTACCATCATTTTAAATGCATAATAAATAATTGTATTATATATTACGTAAATTATGTTAGAATCCCAAATATGATTCTTATTTTTATAGTCATGAAATTTTCAAATCAATAAATTTATATTAGAATAATTATTTTAATTTAAATTTATTGATTTGAAAATCAATAAATTTAAATAAAAAAAATATAATTTTTTAATAAATTTAAATATAATTATTGGTACTATAGGATATTTTACGTTTTGAAAAATTATGTTATTTTGACGTTTTAAAAAATTCTTCTCCTGCTTATTTTTCTTCAAGTCCTTCTATTAGCTCGCACTCTCCCTATATATATCTTGTTCAAATTTTCAATCCTTCATACAATTTTTATTCATCCACTCAAGTTCAAATACATTTTCTTGAACTTGCAGTGATGTTAATACAGTTTTTTTTTAAACTTGCAGTGGATGACACTGGACGTTAATACAGCTTTTTCAAATATCAATTCAGTAATTAAATTTAATTGATTAATTTTAGTTTTTTTTTAGATTTAAGTTGAATATATCTACTAATAGGTGGCGCCATATAAACTTAAAAAAAAAGCATGAAAATTATTTATAAAGGACTTTCTGCAATAGAGTTAACAAAAAGTAGGAAATGACTTTTAAATGACTTTTTCTGAATCTAATTGTATGCAAATTTCACGCGAGGTGTTTCTCAGATGATCCGATTGTCACATTTTCTTAGTTTCAATTAAATTAAAGAAATGCTAATTTTTCAACAGAACACATGCTCGTTCATCTAATTACGATAATAAATCAGTTCAGGGTGTTAACGTTATTTCCTTGAACCGCGTGTATAGTCCTCTAAAATGTTTCATGGATAAATGCTCTGCAATTTAAATATCAAAAATTTCAAGCCAGCACCTCGATTGATTGTGCCACATTCTGAAACAACATACAAGTATACTACATTATCTAAGCCATGCAACCACTTTTTGATGATAAATAATAATTCATTAACATAGAGACGCTTTAAAAACAGACATTTCATTATTATAAGCTGAAAACTAATTTACTCAGAATAATGAAACTTGTTAAGAATAATGAATATCAAACTGTTTAAATAACATTGATTATTAAATGTTCCATCAACGAATTTTAATAAATTGTAAATTTGTAGGTCACATACCATATTTCACGTAATTATATGTATATATATATATATATATAAGCTTTGAATTATATAAGTATTCTTATACATTGTCATCATTTGAACATTAAAACGAATAAAATCTTCCTTATTCATTTTTAACAAGATACGGTGCAGTTCTTACAAAGCAGTTTCTTCAACAAGCTATACAATGTTTCTTAATTACAAACTCTTGAGACCCAATAAAAATAAATAATAAAAAACCACAGAAAAAAGAACCACTATCCAAAAAATTCCTCCCCTAAAAATACATTCAATGACAGCCATTATCCTTCTAGTACCCTCTTTCATTCCTCAGCAGACGATATATTCCTCCAGACGATAGTTGAAGCATTCCTCCACCCCTATAAATCATCGCCGAAACGGCCCACAGTTAAAGAGAGTGAATATGCTTTTATTGAGGCGAGCTTCGCAAGACCCAGCGAGTACCTAGAAGCGCCCCCTGGTAGTGAGATTCGGAGACATCGATGTCAAAGTACCGCTGAGTTATAGAGAGCATTATGAGTGGTTCTCGACCGTCATTACTGGTAATGTGACAGCATTAAAGCTTTACTGCAGCTAATGAATGCCAGAAGGACTCTTCAGGGATTCACATGTGGATTCGCGAGTCTTCCTTTGATTCTCTTCGGGAAAAATTGTTGCAAGGTTTATTGTTTTGATATTAATACTAAACAACGATGAGGATTGGTTTTTCTTGGTACTAAGCTTAGTAAAGAGTTTCTGTTTCTTTATTTATTATTCTATTTTGAATGCTGCCGCAATAAGGTAAATATATTGCTACTTCAGACAATAATGAACCTGGGAATTAAACACTGTCTGAATTATTTCAATGCATTAATAATAAAACTCTGGATTACAATGTATTATATTTGCATACTAATTATAGAATAAGGATTGGAGATTTTAAATTGACGAAGAAAATATTTGCTACTTTTGAGGATTGCAATATGACGAGACGAAATGACTTTTTGTGACGAAATTTTTTTTTTTTTTTTAATATGTGAAAGATATATATAAAAAGCACACATTCATCGACTGTAAAATTACCCCACACTAAATATGAATCCTTATAAATATAATTTACAATTAATTCTTAGATATAATAAAATAATTTATAAAAAAATAGAATGTTACTTTTCTGGCGCTTTGTGCCACAGATTCGATCCCTGGCGGGACCATGCATGTTTGTACTGGTTCGGATTCCACTTTAAACTGTAGGTCCGCGTCAAATATGATTGACAACCTCCTTCTGCACAATGAAAACAGCTCCTATCTCGAAATCTGTAGGTAGGTAACGGCCTTGGTCCACCAGCGAGCTGTTGCGTCAATTACTTTGTTGTACATTTGAACAAGATGTTTGCGAATTAAGGTACAAGTTCTTATTGAACGACATTGTAAATGTTAAAGATGAACAGTTTTCACAAATGTTCTCAAAGAATACAGCCAACCGTACCAATTATTATTGGAAGAAATGGCTGTATTGGTTAGAATGATGTATGTTGATAAAATCAACTAATTAAACCAGTTGAAACTACAAATATTAATTGAACTAACGTCAATTAACTAGAAAAATTAAAATATGGTTTATACAACTGTTTGACGCTTGAAATATGAATTAAATCGATTGAATCTTACACGAATGTTATTGATAGATTATAAAAATTAAGTGAAATAAAAATGTTCACGTTTAGCAAAAAATTTGCAATTTTCAAAATTTCACAAATCTTATCATCAACTTACACTAAAAAAACCTCTTTTACATATGACAGAAAGCTTCAATTCGTCGTTAGTCAATTTGTATTGTCTCATGGCATTATTTTTCAAAAAGCATTGTTATAATTAAGATTCGTCGCTTTAAAGATGTGCTTTTTCCCCTTTTTAATTGCTATCTTAGAGTTTCTTAAATTAGCGAAGTCCATTATGTTTGATAAAAAAAAAGAATATAAACAGTACATCATTAAATCTTTAAAGATCTTTTTTGTGTGTTTGTTTGAATCATAGAACATCATGGTGTTTGATTTCGAAATGCTAGGCAATTATTTTTTTTTATTGCTTAAAGATCGCTTAACTTTATTTTGAGTAAAGTTGGATGAAGGGAGGTTTTTGTATGGGATGGAACGTAAAGAACTTGTAAAAGTTGGAATGGGCTTCGAATAAGTAAAATCTAATAAATGTCAGTTAAAAGGCAGTCAAAAATAAACAAGTTTGGCAATAAACATTGTTTTCGCTATAATACTTTAGCAAAAACTAACGTAATTTTGTAATTATTTAAAATGAAATATTTCATTTATTGAGTAACAGAAAAAGTAAAATGTATCTAATAGTAATATTTAGTGTATCTATTATTGTGTCCAATGAGTGCATACAATATTATATACACTAGCATTTTATCCTAACTGAGGAAATTCTCCATTAGGATAAAATGTCGCCCCCCTAGATCTCATTAAAAAAAAAATTAGTACAAAATCTTCCTCAGGATTTGGGAAATTGAATATTTATAGAAACGTGACATGCATGTTTAAGGATAAATTCAGGGCCTTACTATCGAAGATAACTAATATTAATTGGAATTAATCTAGATTTTGGAGTGTGACCAAAGTTACATTTTTTAAACATTTATTTAAAACATATTGTTAGTTTTCTACGCCTATTGAATAACATATTCGTGCAAGCTGCTCCTTCCCTCATGGAAAGTTTCCAATAATGCTCAAAAACACTGCCGACTGCCTGGAGGATTATCTGGCAAAAACAGAGCATGTGAGCTTGATATATGATATACGGTTTTATGTAAGGCACAAAAAATGAATATGACCCATGTACTTGTTTGCTCGGGATTAACCACTAGCTTACAACAGAATGGTGATTTATGTACTCTTTACTGGAGGGTCACAGAAAACATGAACTGATCACGCGGACATTTATTATAGTGTTTCTAGTTTTTTTAAATTTTTATACTTAAAATATTTTTAACTTATTTTTTACTGCTTTTAAGATCCTTTGTCTTTTTTGTTAAGAATGCCTGGTCCTTTCTCTTTGTAATTTTCATTTCTTTCTTTCTTTTTGTTTCTACGGTAAGTGGTGAAATTTCTAAGGATTGAGTTCTAATAAAGCAATACGTAACACCAACAACAATTCTCAAAAAATATTTTCCCTCATAAATTTAAATGTAGAAAACAAACGGAACTTTGTATATTTTCACTGATTATAATTAGCAATAAGAAATTTCTTGGAACATTTCACATTTTTAACATAAGCAAAAGGTTATCTTAAAATATGTGTACAATTTTCCTTCACAAGATTATCATGGCATAATATATTATTCATGGGCCTAATACTAATATACATTGGTCATAGAACAGAGGCAATGCTTTCAATAATCAAGGAGAGTATTCTGAGCATTTTGATTTTCAAGTTTTGAACCGTAAATATTTACTTGAAATTCCTTCAGAAAACGATATCAAGTCATTTTATTATTATGAAAATTATTGATGAGCATTTAAAAACCCAAAGTAATTTCTCTTAGGAAAAAACAATTTGGCATTCTTTTCGAACTTTTGTACAGAAAACCAATTAACTCAGCTTTAGATTTTACTTACTTGATGCATTACGAGTTTGTTACTTTCCATTCCATACAAAATCCTTCCAACGCCATCTTGACTGAAAGTAATGTTTAAGCGATCTTCAAACAAAACAAAACAAAAAAAATTAATTGCCTAGAATTTCAAAATCGAACACCATGATGTTCTATGATTCAAACAAACACACTAAAAAAAGGACTTTAAAGATTTAATGACGTACTGTTTATATTCTTTTTTTTTATCAAACAGAATGAACTTCGTTAATTTAAGAAACTCTAAGATAGCAATTAAAAAGGGGAAAAAGCACAACTTTAAAGCAACGGATCTTAATTACAAAAATGATTTTTTGAAAAATAATGCCATGAAGCAATACAAATTGGCTCGGTGCGAAATCATATATAAATATTGCAGTTTATGTGCTACTTTTAATACGGAAAACGTTTCCTTCTGTAGGATCTACATTTGTTTAGTTTTCCTTTACAAGTAGATTCCCTAATCGATAATTGCATTGCAGATTCTTTGGGTTTTAATTTTCTGGTAAGCAAGTAATTAATGTTAAGAGACCGCAAATTAATGATAGTTGCACCTTTTTTATGGAAGGTGTTCTTCGTTTTTTTTTTTATGCTTGTTTCTAAAGACTTTTGGCTGCCTTAAGAAACACGAAAATCGAAAACGATAATAATAAAAAAAATATCTAATTGTATTGTTTTGGGGTTTTTTTCGTCCTCCATTCAGTAATGTGAGATAATGTATTATTTTTTTTTCTTATTTTTTTAGTAAAACAAATTTGTTTGTATTGAGTGAGTTAAAATGAAAAGATGGCAACTAATAAAAAATAACATAGAAGTTCCATTGTGTAGAGTTTATTTTCGGAAGTGTGTAAGAGTAGAAGTAATAAATGAACTCCACTTTGCATAAACGGAGGTTAAAGAACTGCTTATTTATGATGTTCACCTTTTACTGACTCTGGTGATACATAATTTTTGTTAGAAGAAGACCAATATTTTAAGAGTTAGTAGTGATGATAAGTTTCAATGAACAATAATAACCAGGTTTCAGAACAACAGACATCAGAGGCGTGAGGGAAAGAACGTTTGATTCATGGGTTAATTGTTTGATATACGGAAACAGATGTCAGATTGATCTAATTATTACCAACCTTTCTAAAATCCAAATGCCTCCACTGAAGAAGTCCATTTAAAGTTATAGCGGTACAATTTGGATTCAGTATTGCAAATGCCATGTGGTATACTATCTGGGTGCTATATTTTTGCTTCTGCTGTATTTTTGCTCCATCTTCTACATTTGGATATATCTAACCCTTTTTTGCCATGATAGAGGCAATAAATTGTAGTTGAAGCTCACGAAAGAAAACAGTGTACTGATACTAGATCAAGGTGGTAGATGCTTTTACTATTGCTGTATCTTCTATATTTGGGTACATCTACCACATTTTTGCCATTTTAGAGGCAAATAAATTGTAGTTGAAGAGCACAAAAGAATAGCATCAACATAAAACAGTGCACTCATACATCAACAAGGTGGTAGATGCTCTTTTACTCTTGCTGTATCTTCCCCATTTGGGTATATATACCCTTTTTCTGCCATGTTAGAGGCAAATAAATTGTAGTTGAAGCACACGAAAGAATAGCAGCATCATAAAACAGTGCACTTATACTTCAATAAGGTAGTAGATGCTACTTTACTTTTACTGCATCTTCTACATTTGGGTGCATCTATAACATTTTTGCAGTAATAGGACAAATATATTGATGTTGAGGCACCCGGAAGAACAGCAACGTCATATTTCAAACAATGAACTGATATTTCAACAAAGTGGCAGATGTATTTTTACTTTTGCTGCACCTTCAAGTTTTGGATACATCTACCACATTTATGCTGCAACAGGGGAAATTTTCAACCTAATTCTTTAATTTTGCATTCATTCTAAACATTTAGATTTTCAGGATTTCAACAGCAAATGTTTACTTAAAGTTTCTGAGGAAAAATGTATCAAGATATTATAATTGTGAAAATTACAATGTATTAATGAACATTTAAAAATTGAGAGTAATTTATCTTAACAAAAAAAATACATTCATTTAGAACTCTTGTACAGAAAACCAATTATCTGAGCTTTAGATTTTATTTGCTGTAAGTCCATTCCATAATTTACAAGTTCGTTATTTTCCATTCAATATAAAAATCCTGCCCCGCCATCTTGATTGAAAGTAAAGTGTAGCGATCTTAAAAAAAAAAAAAAAAAATTAATTGCCTAACATTCCGAAATCAAATACCATGATGTTCTATGATTCAAACAAATACACGTAAAAAAAGAACTTTAAAGATTTAATGATGTACTGTTTATATATTTTTTTGTTTATCAAACATAATGGACTTCTAACATAATGGAATTTAAGAAACTCTAAGATAGCAATTAAAAAGGGGGAAAAGCACAGCTTTAAAGCAACGGATCTTAATTACAAAAATGCTTTTTGAAAAATAATACCATGAAGCAGTACAAATTGGCTCGGCTCAAAGTCATACTTAAATATTGCAGTTTATGTGCTACTTTTAATACGGAAAGCGTTTCCTTCTGTAGGATCTACATTTTTTTATTTAGTTTTCTTTTATAACTGGATTCTGCAATCGATATTTGTATTGCAACTTCTTTAGGTTTTAATTTTCTGGTAACGCGGTAATTAATGTTAAGGGACCGTAAATTAATGACAGTTGCACCTTTTTTTTTTTATGGAGGATGTTCTTCGATCTTTTTTTTATGCTTGTTTTTAAAGATTTTTGGCTGTCTTAAACAAATAAAAAAATCGAAAAAGTTAATAAAAAATATATATAATTGTATTGTTTACTTATTTTAGTCCACCATTCAGTAATGTGAGATAATGGGTTAATTTTTTTATTGCTTTGTTATTTTTTTAGTAAAATCAATGTGTTGCTATTGAGTTAGAATGAAGAGACGGTAAGTAATGAAATGTAAAGAAAAGGCTCCATTGTGTACAGTTTATTTTCGGAAGTACATAAGAGAAGAAGTTATAAATGAACTCTACTTTGCATAAATAGAGGTTAAAGAACTACTTATTTATAATCTTCGCTTTTTATTTATTCTGGTGACGCATATTTTTTGTTAGAAGATGACCAATATTTTAAGAGTTGGAGTGATTATAAGTTTTAATAAGAAAAATAATAAATCTTCAAGACATTTTTTTTAAACAGATGTAAGACGACTGGTGAATAGGGAGTTCCGTAAATGGTCTAATGGTTGGATACTCGGCAATAGATACCAAACCGATCTTATTAATACCATCCATTGTGGAATCCATATGCCTCCCCTGATAGGGTTCATTTAAAGTTATGGTGGGACAATGGCGTTTCAGTATTGTAATTGCAGGTAGTATACTTCCTGGTGGGTACAACTTTCCATTTACTACAGTTTTGCAACGTCTTCTACATCTGGATGTATTTCCATGTTGTTGCCGTAATAGGAGCAAATACATTGAAATTGAAGCGCCCCGAAAATAGCAACACCATAGTTCAAACTGTGCACTGATACTTCAAATATCCTTTTACTTTCGCTGCATCATCTACATTTGAGTTCATATACTACATTTATGCTGTAATAGTCACAAATAAATTGAAGTCTAGGTGCCCTGAAATTAGCAAAATCTATTTCAAAAATTGCCTGGTTCTTAAACAAAATGGTAGATGTTCTTTTACTTTAATTGCATATTCTACATTTGGAAGCATCTACCATAGTTTTGCCGTAATAAGTGCAAATAAATTGAAGTCCCCGGAAAATAGCAACGCATATTTCAAACAATGCACTGATACTTCAATAAAGTGGCAGATGTACTTTTAATTTTACAGCATCTTGCATTTTTGGATGTATCTACCACATTTATGCTGTAACAGGGGAAATTTTCAACTTAATTCTTTAATTTTGTATTCATTTTGAGCATTGAGATTTTCAACAGCACATATTTACTTAGTATTCCTTCTGAAAACAATATCAATGTATTTTATAATTATCAAAAATATTAGGGAACATTTAAAAATTCAAAATAATTTCTCTTAGAAAAAGAAAATAGCATTCCTTTCGAACTCCTGCACAGAAAACCAATTAACTGAGCATTAGATTTTACTTACTTGAAATCCATTCCATCTTTTAGAAGTTCGTTATTTTCCATTCAATACAGAAATTCCTCATCCGCCATCATGACTGAAAGTAAAGTTAAGCGATCTTCAAGCCAAAAAAATTAATTGTCTAGCATTTCGAAATCAAACACCATGATGTTCTAAGATTCAAGCAAACACACGAAAAAATGGACTTCAAGGATTTAATGATGTACTGCTTGTATTCTTTTTTATCAAACATAATGGACTTCGTTAATTTAAGAAACTCTAAGATAGCAATTAAAAAGGGGAAAAAGAACAACTTTAAAGCAACGGATCTTAATTACAAAAATGCTTTTTGAAAATTAATGCCATGAAGCAATACAAATTGGCTCGGCGCGAAGTCATAGTTAAATATCGCAGTTTATGTGCTACTTTGAATACGGAAACATTTCCTTCTGTAGGATCTACATTTGTTTATTTTTCCTTTACAGCTAGATTCTTCAATCGATAATTGTATTGCAGCTTCTTTGGGGTTTTAATTTTCTGGTAACACAGTAATTAATGTTAAGGGACAACAAATTAATGACAGTTGCACCTTTTTTTTATGGAGGACGTTATTCGCTCTTTTTTTGTGCTTGTTTCTAAAGATTTTTGGCTGCCTTAAACAAACAAAATTGAAAAAGATAATAAAAAAAATAATAATAATTGTATTGTTTAGTTATTTTCGTCCACCATTCAGTAATGTGAGATAATGAATTATTATTTTTTTTTCTAATTTTTTTTAGTAAAATCAATTTGCTTGTATTGAGTGAGGTAAAGAGAACTGATGGTAAATAATGAAAAATAACATAAAAGCTCCCTTGTGAAGAGTTTATTTTTGGAAGTCTGTAAGAGAAGAAGTAATAAATGAACTCCAACTCCACTTTGCATAAATAGAGATTAAAAAATTGCTTATTCATGATCTTCGTTTTTTCATTTACTTTGGTGACACATAATTTTTGTTAGAAGATGACCAATGTTTTAAGAGTTGTTGCTGATTATACTTTTCAATTAAAAAAAAAAAAAGACTTCAGGACGTTTTAAATTAAACAGATGTGAGAGGCCTGGTGAATAGGGAAATTGATTCATCGGTTAATGGTTTGATACTCGACAATAAATGTCCAACTGTTCTTATTATTACCATACACTGCAGGATCCAATGCCTCTTCTGAAGAGTTCCATCTTAAGTTATGGTGGTACAATGGGACTTTAGTATTGCAAATGCCATGTGGTATACTATACGGGTGTTACATTTTGGCTTATGTTACATTTGTGTTGCATCACATATATTTGAGTGCAATTATCACATTTATATGTAACAGGCACAATTAAATTGAAGACGAAGTTCCCAGAAAATAGCAACACCATAGTTCAAACACTTCACCGATACCTCATCTAAGGCGGTAAATATATCGTTATTTTGTTAAATCTACATTTGGCTGCATCTACTGAAATTATGCTGTAATACGCACAAATAAATTGAAGTTGAAACGCCCGATAGATAGCAACACCATATTTGAAACAATGCATTGATACTTCACCAAAGTTGCAGATGTACTTTTACTTTTGCTGCATCTTCTACTTTTGGATGCATCGATCACATTTATGCAGTAACAGGCGAAACTTTCAATTTAATTCTATAATTTTGTATTCATTCTGAACAGTTAGATTTACAAGTTTTGAACAGAAAATACTTACTTAAAATTCCTTCTGAAAATGATATCAAGGCATTTTATAAATTATAAAAAATATTCATGAATATTTAAACTTTCTATGTCCCTTAGAAAAACATTAGCATTCTTTTCGATTTCTTGAACAAAAAAACAATTAACTCAGCTTTAGATTTTACTTACGTTAAGCATATTCCATCTTTTACAATTTCGTTACTTTCCATTCAATGCAAAATTCCTTCCCGCGCCATCTTGACTGAAACTAAAGTTAAGCAATCTTCAACCAAAAAAAAAATAATTGTCCAGCATTTCGAAATCAAACACCATGATGTTCCATGATTCAAACAAACACACGAAAAAAAGGACTTTAAATATTTAATGGTATACTGTTTATATTCTTTTTTATCAAACATAATGTTCTTCGTTAATTTAAGAAACTCTAAGATAGCAATTAAAAAGGGGAAAAAGTAAAACTTTAAAGCAACGGATCTTAATTACTAAAATGGTTTTTGAAAAATAATGGCATGAAGCAAAACAAATTGGCTCTGCGCGAAGTCATATTTAAATATTGCCGTTTATGTGCTACTTTTAATACGGAAAACATTTCCTTCTGTAGGATCTACATTTGTTTTCTTTTCCTTTACAACTAGATTCTCCAATCGATAATTGCATTGAAGCTTCTTTGGGTTTTAATTTTCGAGTAACGCAGTAATTAATGTTAAGGGACCGCAAATTAATGACAGTTGCACTTTTTTTTATTTAGGGTATTATCCACTCTTTTTTATGCTTGTTTCTAAAGATTTTTGACTGCCTTAAGTAAACAAAATCTAAAAAGATGTTTAAAAAAACATCTAATTGTATTGTTTAGTTATTTTCGTTCAGCATTCAGTATTGTGAGATAATGGGTTATTTCTTTCTTATTTTTTTCAGTAAAATCAATTTGTTGCTATTTAGTGGGTTACAGTGAAAAGATGGTAAATAAATTAAAAATAACAAAAAAGTTCCCTAGAGTAGAGTTTATTTTTGGAAGTGTGTAAGAGAAGAATTAATAAAAGAACTCCACGTTTCATAAATAGAGGTTAAGGAACTGCTTATTTATGATCTTCGTTTTTTGTTTACTCTGGTGACACATATTTTTTGTTAAAAGATGACCAATATTTTAAGAGTTGGGAGTGATTATAAGTTTCAATAAAAAATAACAAAAATACTTCAGAGCATTTTTATTTAACAGACATCAGAGACCTGGTGAGTAGGGCGATTTTTCCAATGGGTTAATGGTTTGATACTAGACGATAGATGCCAAACTCATCTTATTATGACTATCCACTGCGGGATCCAAATACGCCCCTTGAATGATCCATTTAATGTTAAAGTGGTACAATGAGGCTTCTGTATTATATATGCCATGTGGTATACATCATCGGTGCTACATTTTCACTGCATCTTCTACATATACCTGCATCGACTACCATTACCCTGAATTTATTACCTACAACTAACACCATGATGACGGATCTGTCCTTTTTCTTACTTTCGCTGCATATTCTGCATTTGGGGAGGACTCATGGCCAACTGACTAGATCTGTCGCCGATAGCACCACAGGCTTCAAATTCGAATTCTGACGGTGGCTTGGATGTTTGTAGGTGTTTAGAATCTACGTTAAACTGTAGGTTTCGGTCAAATTAGCCTAAAGTGTACAGAAAATGACCGTAGAGAAACAAACCAATCTATATTTACCTACATCTACCACATTTTTGCCATAAATGCTTAAAATAAATTGATGTTGACGTGCTCTGAAAATAGCAAAACTATATCTTAAACAGTGCTCTAATTCTTAAGCAAAGTGGCAGATGTACTTTTACTTTTATCGAATATTCTACATTTGGGTGCATGCACTATATTTTTGCCATATTAGGTGCAAATGAATTGAAGTTCAAGTAAACGAAAAATGGCAACATCATATTTGAAACAATGCACTGATAATTATAAATGGCAGATGTACTTATATTTTTGCTGCATCTTCTACTTTTGGATGTATCTGCCACATTTATGCTGTAGCAGGGGAAATATTTCAACTTAATTCTTTAATTTTGCATTTATTCTGAGCATTTAGATTTTTAAATTTTTAACAGAAAATATTTACTTAAAATTGTTTTAGTAAACGATACCAAGCGAAACAATAGGACATTTTATAATTATGAAAAATATTAATAAACATTTAAAAAGGTTAAGCAATATCTCTTAGCAAAAAAAAAAAAATGCATTCTTCTCGAACTTCTGAACAGAAAACCAATTAACTTAACTTTAGATTTTACTTATTTCAAGTCCATTCAATCTTTTGCAAGTTCGATACGTTCCATCGAATACAAAAATCATCAACCGCCATCTGGACTGAAAGTAAATTTAAGCTTTCTTCAAGAAAAAAATAATAATTGCCTAGCATTTTGGAATCTAACACCATGATGCTCTATGATTGAAACAAACGTACGAAAAAAAGGACTTTAAAAGATTTAATGATGTACTGTTTATATTCTTTTTTATCAAACATAATGGACTTCGTTAATTTAAGAAACTCTAAGATAGCAATTAAAAAGGGGAAAAAGCACAGCTTTAAAGCAACGGATCTTAATTACAAAAATGCTTTTTGAAAAATAATACCATGAAGCTTTAAAAATTGACTCGGCGTGAAGTCTTATTTAAATATTGCAGTTTATGTGCTACTTTTAATACGGAAAACTTTTCCTTCTGTAGGTTCTACATTTGTTTAGTTGCCCTTTAAATCTAGATTCTCCAATCGATAATTGCATTGCAGCTTCTTTGGGGTTTTAATTTTCTGGTAACACAGTAATTAATGTTAAGGGACCGCAAATTAATGACAGTTGCACTTTTTTTTATTTAGGGTACTATCCGCTCTTTTTTATGCTTGTTTCTAAAGATTTTTGACTGTCTTAAATAAACAAAATCTAAAAAGATGATTAAAAAAACATCTAATTGTATTGTTTAGTTATTTTCTTTCACCATTCAGTATTGTGAGATAATGGGTTATTTCTTTCTAATTTTTTTCAGTAAAATCAATTTGTTGCTATTGAGTAGGCTAAAGAGAAAAAAAGGTATATAAATTAAAAAAAATAACAAAAAAGTTCCCTAGAGTAGAGTTTATTTTTGGAAGTGTGTAAGAGAAGTAGTAATAAAGGAACTCCACTTTTCATAAATAGAGGTTAAGGCACTGCATATTTATGATCTTGGTTTTTTATTTACTCTGGTGACACGTATATTTTGTTAAAAGATGACCAATATTTTAAGAGTTAATGAAAATAAGTTTCAATAAAAAATAATAAAAATACTTCAGTGCATTTTTATTTAACATTTATCAGAGGTATGGTGAAAAGGACCTTTGTTTCAAGGGTTAATGGTTGATACTGGGTAATCGTTGATAAACTAATTTTATTAGCACTTATTGTGAAATCCAAATTCCTTCCCTGAAGTGAGTCCATTTAAAATTAGATGGTACAGTGTGGCTTCAGTATTGCAAATGTCATGTGGTATACATCTTCGGTGCTACATTTTTACTGCATCTTCTACATATGGGTGAATCTAATACAATTATCATATCACCTTTAACTACCACCTTGTTGAAATATCAGTACATGTTCTTTAATTTTTGTTGCATATTCTACATTTGGGGCTGTGTGATGTTCAATTGTCTAGCTCTCTGACCGTTGGTAACACAGGCTTCATCCAGACTTCATACATCATCCAGGCTTTATCCTAAGTGCGACATCTATGTTTTTTGGTGTTTGTGGAATCCACGTTAAATTATAAGCTCCTCTCAAATTAATCCTAAAGTGTGCACAAAATTATCGTAGAGCGACTAACGAGACCAAACAAGCGACAAAACAAACCTCAATCTATATTTGGATGCCTCTACCATATTTTTGACTTAATAGGATCAAATAAATTAAATTTTAAGTTCCAGAAAGAGCAACACGATTTTTCAAAAACGTTAGAACGTTCACACTGATAAATCGAATGGTGGTAGATGTTCTTTTACCTTTACTGCATCTTCTACATTTGGGTATATCTACCACATTTTTGCTGTGATAGGGGCAAATAAATTGAAGGGAATAGCAATATTTATTTCAAACAGTATACTGATACTTCAACAAGATAGTAGATGTGCTTTTACGTAAGCAATACATGCATTGGTTCTATTCGTGAATTATATCTCGTCTTATGTACCATTTTTTAGCTTGTTGAATATTTTGAAATATATATGTTTCTAATATGTTCACCCCATTTTGGTTTTAATTTTTTTTATCATATTATAATATTTCTAACCTTCAAAGCATTGGATGACATGGTCCAATTTTCCACTTTTTCGAATGATCCAAATGGGTTAATGATAATTTTTCCTTTTTAACAAAACAGATGCTCTTCAATCAAAAATTCCATCCCATTTTGGACTTGTGTCACGGATTCAAATAAATGATTATTTTCTAAGAAATGCTAATCTCAAAATGGGACATTTACCATCTCCAGAGGAAAGCATCTCTTGCATTACAAATAAAACTTGTCTTCGAACCATTCTAAAACAACTTTTCGGCGTCACCGAAAACCAAACACTACTTAGGTATGTGAATAAAAACTCATTTCAATTTAGAACAAGCGGCAAAACTTTCAAATCCGCATTTATTCTCCCCGGAGATTGATATCATAGCTCCAACAAAACTTTTAGTTTCACTTATCTTTCCGATGTGACACCATTGCAAATGGAAGAGAGTGGTAAATAAAGTATGCAAACACCCCCTTGGAAAATTATAAATCCTTTGTAAAAGTCAACCCACCACACTAAATCAAGGCACTCGATTATTCATTCAACTGTGAAGAGAGAGAGGGAGAGAGAGAACGGAATCTTTTGAAAGCTAATTTTCATTCACGTGGCATCTTTTACTCACTTCCTTTCATTTCAAATCTACTTAAGGAAACTCACCGTTTCAAAATTTTAATCCGTTAGCATCCATTACGTAATGCCATTCGCCCGTCCCCCATTCCTTTTCGAACATCTCGACTCACCCCCCACCCCTTTTCAAGGAACCAAATATGCAGAAGTGCACCAAGATGTCTAAGTGGTTGAATGGAGATATATATATCAGTGTCTTTCTTAACAACAAGCCCTATGCATTGCCATCAGTCAACCGAATTTTAAATCGGCCAAACGATAATTTATATCAATTAAAGATCGTGGCTTCCGTGCGAGGGGAGGGGCATTTGCATAAATCGCTTGCTGGGGGGAACGATGAAGAGATTTATCGCTGCTGGAAGATGTTTCGATTTCAGAAAGGCCTCCAGGTAGAATCGGTGGCGTAGAGCGGATGGAATTGGAAATTAGGTGTTAATTCGGTAGATGAAATGTCAAAGGATGCTTGAATAACTTGATTCAAGTTAAGATGAGGCTGAGGTAAAGTGATGCAAGTAGAGATTTGAAGTCAATGGAACATGCTATATAATTCGAAAATTATAATTTGCCTTATTAATTTTAATTCGTATGATAGGTTTCTTCTATTGATAAGAATTTACACCATTAATGCTGTAAACCTTGAATGATGTATTGAAGACATTGATCAAACAAATCCTGCTTGTGTTTATCTAGTAATAGTAATAATAAAAACAGGTTGTACTGAATTTCGAACCTGAATAACTAGCAAACTGCTCATTTTGATGTATTTATATTGAGAATTTTATATTATATATATATTATATAAATAAATGTAATATTTGTATTTATTTTTGAATAGTATTCATAATAGGTAATTTTGAATATTAAATGTACTTATTCATTATCAGCTTATTTCAGATTTTGTGAGTGCGTGTGCGTGATAAATTATTTTCTAACTTTTGCATTTCTCCATTTGCAATCTCTCTCCAATAATATTGATTTCTTTCTCTATCACATCATATCTTTTAATGTGTATTATCTTTTTAAAAATAATTTCCATTGATATGCTAGAAGACTAAACACATATTTAATTTAAAAATATGTGTTTAGTTTTCTAGCATATCAATGGAAATTATTTTCAAAAAGAAAATCTTACCAATAAAAATATGACGGTCGTATTACTTTGAAACCTTTTTTTAGAAATTCAATACAATTTAAGATTTTGCATGCAGATAAACCTGTAAATATGATCCATTCCGGGAATTCACCATGAGAATTAACAACGTACTCTTTCGAGTTTCATTATTAAGGCAAATATGATATTCTTTGTCTCAAATGATGCTATTTATGAAAAATCATAATGTAATCAAATCGCAACGACCTATTTACAAATCACCCCTCCTTTTATAACTGTGGACACAAAATCTTAATAACTTGCGAAAATCTTAAATCTCGAACCTATGGCACGGATGGCCACATTGCTTTCTTCTTTTGTTAATTAAACAAGATTGATTCAATTGAAGATTATAAACAAATTAAGAAAAAAATAAAGCCTCAAACAATAATATTTATTCGTAATATTTTGCTTCACAAATAATTTTTAAATTAATAATTGAAAAACTTTTCAAAATGATAGTTGAATAAATTAAGTAAATGTTTAATATATAAAGATGAAAAAGGAAAATTTGGGGAAAGTTATAATAGGTGGGAAATCAATGTAACTTATTATATGTTAAAAAAAAAATGTGCCCCAAATAAATTTTAAAATTTTGTTGATTCAATTTTATTTCATTAAAATGTGATACATTACCTCAAAAGTGGATTGGATAATGGATTAACAAATCAAAGGTTTTGCAAATAAATCTTTTTAATTAATGCTGTATGCAATATGAATAATTATGAATATGGATGCAAAATTAATTTTATATAATTTTGTGCTTATAAAAATTTATAATGCCTCAGATAATAAATTAATTTAAATGATACTATTTAATTTATATTCGGGAATAAAGCACTTGTGTTGTCGAAATTAATATAATTGATATTCAATAAATTAACTACCGTCTATATTCCTTTCTTCAAGAACTTCTTTGTTATAGTCATAGTATAACATAAAGAAACAGAGGTAGAAATTTCCCATTCGATAAAACACAATACAAATCAATGAAACCCCCAACAAATGCTATAAAGTATTCCGGAACACCGTGTGTCTCCATACGCGTTGACCATAGTTCCCGGGAACAGATCGGAGCGTGTGATTTGTTTCGTGTGCAATCATCCCCTTTTCGAACACAGGCAAATAGTCGGTGAAAGGAACCCAGCAAGGAGTGACAGATTCTCGCATTTGCTTCTCAGACCATCTGTGGACATAATGTTGCATTCTGATTTGTTGGAGCGAATGCTGGACTTGAGAGGTAAAATGGCTCTCGTGGGCAAATGGGATTTTGATAGTAGCATTATAGGTGGAAACTCCTTTCTTTGTGGAAAGAGGTTTTTGCAAAAAAAGTATTTGATTTGTTAGGTGTTTAAATGTTAAGACAAGCATGTAGATTTGAAGTAATTAATATCCATTAGCATTTTATGCAATATGGCTCAGAAAAAATGTAAAAAATATAATAGTCAATTATAGGAAAGGGGCATTATGGGTTCGAGTGCCAGCAGTGTAATGAATGTTTCTAGTGGTTAAGTATCCTCTTTAAACCGTAGGTCTGGTCTCTAAATGCTAAATTAGTAATTAAATGACTGTAGAGTGTTAGGAGTAAGGCTGACAACCCTACACTTTGAAAAGGAACATATCCCGTCTCGGAATCTGACAGTAAGAAGACAGCTATGGTCCAACATGAATTGTAGTACAGTAGAATTAATTGAATAAACTAAGTGCATGTGTAATATATAAAGATGGGAAGGGATCATTTGGGGAAAAGGATAATAGATTGAAAATCAAAGTAACTTATCTGATGTTAACAAAAAATAATTCTCAAATAATCAAAAAATAATTCTTGTTGATTCAATTTTATTTCATTAAAAATGAATAGATTAACTTATGGATTGAAAAATCATAAGTTATTGAAATAATTATTTTCTGATTAATGCTACAAGTAATATGAATAGTTATGAATATGGATGCAAAATTAATTTTATATCTCTTTTGGGCTTATAATCAGTCGTTATACCTCAGATAAAAATTGATACTTTTTAATTAGTAATGGGAAATAAAGTACATGTTTATTCTAATAAATTAACAATTACCTATATGTCTTTCTTCAAAAACTGCTTTGTACTAGTCTCAATATAGCATAAAGAAACAGAGAGAAATTCCCATGCGATAAAACACAATACAAATCAATGAAACCCCCAACAAATGCTATAAAGTATTCCGGAACAACGTGTTCCTCCATACGCGTTGACCATAGTTCCCGGGAACAGATCGGACCGTGTGATTTGTTCCGTGTGCAATCATCCCCTTTTTGAACACAGCCAAATAGTCGGTGAAAGGAACCCAACAAGGAGTGACAGATTCTCGCATTTGCTTCTCAGACCATCTGTGTACAGAGTGTTGCATTCTGATTTGTTGGAGCGAATGCTGGACTTGAGAGGTAAAATGGTTCTCCAGGGCAAATGGGTTTTTGATAGTGGCATTATAGGTGCATAGAAACTCCTTTCTTTGTGGAAAGCAGTTTATGCAAAATATTTTTGTTTAGTTAGGTGTTCAATGTTAAGACAAGCAAGTAGATTTGAGGGAATTAATATCCATTAGCTTTTTATGTAAAATTCCTTTAGAATATAAAATATAATAATTAATTCTATTGAAATAAAGTACTTATATTAATTACAAGGCAAATGAAAATTTTGGAAAAATTCAATTCAATTTTCAATGCCTTTCAATTTTATTTGGCAAATACATTATCATGCATTCTTATATGTAATTAACTCATATTCTGATGATATTTATAAAAGACAACTGCTAATAAGAAATACATTGCATTTCTTTTTAAAATGGAATTTTAGTATTTTACTAAAGGAGTTAAAGAAGAAAAAAGAAGATAAAGAAGAACTGAGGCTTTCCTTAGATTCTTAGATTAAAGCTACGTAAAAAAATAACATTGTAGTGCGTGTGAGCAATTGCAACTAGATTTAACTGGGTGTGGTTGGAATGAAATATTGAAGGCATAGATTTGGGAACTCACAGTTTTATAGAGATAAGCACAAACCCCATACGCACACAATTATAGACATGCAATAATTAACACATTTTAAAGACAGTTATATATTCGTGGAAGGATTCCACTTCTAAACCGAAAACTAGATACTCGGCTACGCGCAGGATGCAAGATATATATTTCCTCTCGGATGAGAGTATATATTACGACTAAGCACCGTGATGGATTAAATATATATCCTATCAATCTTAGAGACTGTAAACTAAACGTTTCTCAACAGAAGCGCAGATTGGTCAGTACTTCTTCGCAGGAAAGAGTTTCCAGGCCTACTGACTATCTCTCTTGAACCTTAAGGAGGTGCTCTCACCAGTGTGTAGGAGTACGCACGGTTACAACAATGGATAAATTTGCAAATATTCATAATATACTTTCATTTATAATAATTTTATTGTTGTTTTCCAAATGGTACATCTCGAAAAGGCACCAGATTGTTAAAATTACATATTCATGCAAGATAAATAGTTAATTCCAAGGCATTTTTTTTACTTTTTCTTAAAGTAAAAAAATGCCTTTTATTTAACAAATTATCTTGTATTAACAATAAATTTTCACAATCTGGTGCCTTTCTGAGATGTAAATAATATCTTAAATAGATGATAATACTCATCTTAAATAGATAAAATGACAAGCATATAAATATTGAAATACAAAATGTTTGACGCAAAAACGTTTTAATCGATACATTAGATCTCTTATATTAAAGCTGCATCATAGAAAAAAACATCTATTTTTCACAATGTGGTGCCCTTTCGAGTTGTACCATTTGGAAAACGCCAATATAAATAATATCGTAATGATAATACTCGTCTTAAATAGATACAATACCAAGCGTATAATTAATGAAACCCAAAATAGTTGATGCAAAAATATTTTAATCTATATAAATAAAATTTTAATTAAATTAAATGATAAGTAAACTGGTGAACTTTAAAATTGCTGTAACATGAGAATAGCGCAAAATAAACTCGAAATTGAAGAAAAGGTACAATGTATTGAGACATGCCAATTGTTATTTTAAAACAGATTCGTAAAGCATTTAGAAGTACCATCTTCTTCTTCATTAACGCAACAGCCCCATGGCAGTCCAATCTCATATGTCTATTGACAGATTTCGTGAAAGAAGATGTTTTCTCTTTTCCGTGCTAAATTTGTCAGCCCTACGCCCAATAACATCTCCTATATAAAGGAGAAAATTGAAAAATAAGTTTCTCGAACGGAAATAGAATTCGTTCGTTTGCAGCATATAGGCAAATAGTGTTATGATTTGTGTAATGAAGAAAAACTTCTAAGATCAGGAGTCAGAATTTGATCGTAACCTCTCAGAACCACGATATATCGCTCCCGATATCGTTTTAAAACATCACTTCCAGGGAAATAGGAAATTGAAGATTCTTAAAATGTAATGCAGTTCTCCTTGTAGGACCTTCATGACCACTGGTCAGTCAGATAGAAGTGGCAGTTGTCTGCAAGTGTTAACATAATTAAATATCGTATACACTGAAAAGGAAATTTGGATTTTTCATGGGAAAAAGATAATTTTACAATAAAAGGATTTTAAAATAATCACACCTTTGCATGAAAATATGTTAACAAATATTTAAAAACAAGATGAAAAAAAATCTGTTAGAAATTAATAAAATAATTTTTAACATATGTAAAATACATGTATGTGTTTATTGCTGTTCTAATGCAGCTGACAATACAGAGACACTCAATATTTATGCTATAAGCAAGGGCTGCATCAAGCAAGGATTTTAAAAGCAAGCCTGGGCAAGGATTTTAAAATAATCACAATGGCAAGGATTTTAAAATAATCACACCGTTGCATGAAAATATTTTAACAAATATTTAAAAACAAGATGAAAAAAAAATCTGTTAGAAATTAATAAAATAATTTTTAACATATGTAAAATACATGCATGTGTTTATTGCTGTTCTAATGCAGCTGACAATACAGAGACACTCAATATTTATGCTATAAGCAAGGGCTGCACCAAGCAAGGATTTTAAAAGCAAGCCTGGGCAAGGATTTTAAAATAATCACACCGTTGCATGAAAATATTTTAACAAATATTTAAAAAAAAAAAAAAATCTGTATTTTTAAAAGCTGACGATACAGAGACACTAATATTTATGCATAAAAAAATGCTGTTGGGCATTTTAAAAATAATCACACCGTTGAAAAATATTTTAACAAATTTTAAAAACAAGATGAAAAAAATCTGTTAGAAATTAATAAAATAATTTTTAACATATGTAAAATACATGCATGTGTTTATTGCTGTTCTAATGCAGCTGACAATACAGAGACACTCAATATTTATGCTATAAGCAAGGGCTGCACCAAGCAAGGATTTTAAAAGCAAGCCTGGGCAAGGATTTTAAAATAATCACACCGTTGCATGAAAATATTTTAACAAATATTTAAAAACAAGATGAAAAAAATCTGTTAGAAATTAATAAAATAATTTTTAACATATGTAAAATACATGTATGTGTTTATTGCTGTTCTAATGCAGCTGACGATACAGAGACACTCAATATTTATGCTATAAGCAAGGGCTGCACCAAGCAAGAATTTTAAAAGCAAGCCTGGGCAAGGATTTTAAAATAATCATACCGTTGCATGAAAATATTTTAACAAATATTTAAAAACAAGATGAAAAAAAATCTGTTAGAAATTAATAAATTAATTATTTACAGGAAGCCTTTTCTAATATATCGATCACCAACATACAGTTAATAGTTAATACATTTCATTCAAAAATTATCAAATTTCATCAACCCTTCAATAGCGTGTATTTTGTTTTAACACAACATGTTAATAGGCCTGAATGGCCGAGTGTCTACCACTCTGGCGTTCGGTGCCACAGGTTCTCTGGTTCGAGTCCCAGCGGTGCCATGGATGTTTGCAGTGGTTCGGAATCCACTTTAAGCCGTAAGTCTCGGTCTGTTATGACTGTAAGAGCGTCCCGGAGCTTCTACCTACGGGTGCTCTATCAGAACAGAAGCTGCATCCCTCCTTCCGTGAGGGACACGATAACAGCAACAACAACATGTTAATGCAATAATTCACAGTTTTTACTCAATATTAAGTACACGGACATTTTTCGACGTAAATAGTGCCAATTTGCAATAGTCTTCAAGCAATTTACTTCATAAAAAATATGAATAAAACCGTCAAACAACTAAATCATATTCCGTTAGGATAGCATAATATTTTTCTAAACTTTTTTCCGTGTAATATTTTCAAAGAAATTAACTTTCTTCAACTTCGCTAGGTACAAGATCATTTTATTTTTCAAGTACACTGTCTGCCAACACTTTAAATAAAATCTATATTACGTGTAGGTCATGACTAGGAAATTAATTGACCAAAACAATAGGAAGCATTATTAAAAATTTCCACGACCATCGTTGATGATGAGTTTATGACATCTCCTAATTAGAGCCTTTGATGTCAATATTCATTCGTCATAATGTAATGTCATGTGTGTTACTATTTGATTGAAATCTGTACTACGTTTAGGTCAGGATTAAGAAATTGATTGTTTAACGAGTAATAAAAAATAAGATAAAAAAAAAATAATAAAAAAAATTAAAGTCAATTCCTACATTTTTTTCACTCTATTACAGAAAGTCCTTTATAAATAATTTTTATTCATTTTTTTTTAATTTATCTGGCGCCATCTATTGGTAGATATATGCAACTTAAATCTAAAAAAAATAAAATTAATTAATTAAATTTAATGAATGAATTAATATTTGAAAAAACTGTATTAACATCCAGTGTCATCCACTACAAGTTCAAAACAATGCATTTGAACCTGAGTGGATGAATAAAAAGTATTTCATGAACGATTGAAAATTCGAACAAGATATATATAGCGAGAGTGTGAGCTAATAGAAGGAATTGAAAAAAATAGAGAGCATCATTAAATAGTTTCCGAAGATTTGGTGATGGTGAGTTTACGTTCTTTCATAGTTAGAGCTTTTGCTACCAATATTCGTTCTCCATACTGTAATATACTATCTGTCACCATTTTGAATGAAACTGCTACTACATGTAGGTCATGACTAAGATATTAATTGACCCAAAAAACAAGCAATATAAGAAAAAAAAATTAAAGTCAATTCCTACTTTTTTTTTTCACTATATTGCGGTAAGTCCTTTATAAATAATTTTCATTCATTTTTTTAAAGTTTATCTGCCGTTATCTATTGGTAGATATATGCAACTTAAATCTAAAATAAAAATTAATTAATTAATTAAATTTAATGAATGAATTAATATTAAAAAAACTGTCTTAACATCCAGTGTCATCCACTACAAGTTCAAAAAAATGTATTTGAACCTGAGTGGATGAATAAAAAGTATTTTACGAACGATTGCAAATTTGAACAAGATATATATAGGGAGAGTGTGATCTAATAGAAGAAATTGTATAAGGAACATCATTGGAAACATTGGGGATGATGAGTTTAAGACCTCTCCTAGTTAGAGCCTTTGTTACCAATGTTCGTTCTCCATTTTGTAAAATAATTCTGATAGTTATGTTCTTGTTGAGAAATATTCTACCCCAAAACTCTGAAGTATATAAAATACTTCATTTGAACCAAATTTGAATATCCTTATTATCCGAAGATGATAATATTGCCATTTGTAGTTTTGAAAACCTCATAAAAAAAACAGAAAATAGCTTCGAATTTCCAATTTCTCTCCGAGAAATATATCGCGCATCAAAGAATAAGTATATAAATGTATAAATACTTTAAAAATAAAAAATACCATTATACTATTGTGACCAAACGATTTCAAATAAAGAATATTAAAGGCTCAAAGTGCAATTTTAATCAAAAGACTGATTTTATTCTAAATTTGCTGTATTTTATATCTTCATTCAAAATCCTCAGACTTAAAATTGAATTTCTAAGTTGTTTACGATAAAATGGCTTACAAGATAAAATTAATAGAAACTTTCGAATAATGTATTGATGTTAAAACTATTTTCAGTTTTGAATAAATTTCGAATAAGCTACAAAGCTTGATGTTTATTTTCCGGAATAAAATAAATGTACATCTGTTTTGCATCGATATTTTTATTGCATTATATAGAATTACAATTTATTGAAGGCACATTGGGAAATATAAGACTTCATTTATGCTGTGTTGTGGAATTGGATTATAAACAGATACTCATAACCGCATTGATGATAACGTTTCGAATTGGGTCGTCGAAAATCAGTTTATTTTTCACGAATTCTACTCTGAAAAGGAATTGAGGTTAATATTCATGCATAAATTTTGAATTTCCTTTGAGAATATTTTTGATTCTTATACGGAGAAGTATTATATGTGTACAAAACCGCAAATAAATAGTAAATTATTATGTGTGTGAATGTGAATAAATACTTTTCTCAATTGTTGAATTTTAATAAAGGCTTACGATTCAAACCAGTTAATCCAGGTTTTGCAAATCTAAAATAACATTTTTTTGCATTGAAATTTAAATCTTTTATTATTCAACTTAAGTTCTAATGGATTATAATTTTCAAAATGAAAAAAAAAATATTTGTGTGTTTGAATACAACAACAATAAAATACATCGACAAATAAAAAGTGTATTATTATATGTGTAAATATGAATGAATACTATTCTCAATTGTTGAATTTTACTAAAGGTTACTATTCAAATCAGTTAATCAGGTTTTCTATTATATTTTTACTGTGTAGCAATTTGTTTATCATGAAATTTAAATTTTTTGTTACTCAACTTAAATTAGAATAGGTTATAATTTTCCAGCTGAAAAAATTATTTTTGTGTTTGGATATAACAATAATATCAAAAGAAAAATCAGCGAGACGTGAAAACATCGAAATATATAAATATAATTCCCACACATACAGCAATTGAATTTTATTGGTAAATGGTGATTGAAAAGAGTTCAACTACAAGACAAAATTTTTCTCTTTTTTTAACCCTTCTTCTAGTTATGACAATTTTGCCTTACGCAGTACATATTGGAATATTTTATTAAACAAATCTAAAAAAAAAAATATATATATATATTTAAAATTACAATATATATAAATAAATTAATATGTTGTAAATTAAAATAAAAGGTAGTTGACATGAAACCCTTAATTTACGAATTATTTTTTTATATTTTAATTTTTAACAAAAAAATTAATTTACTTATATATTAATACCCTGAACTGATTTGAATTTTCAAAATCTATTTAAACGTGCGCACACACACACAAATATAAATATATATATTCACTTTCTCTCGTCACAGGGCTAAATGTCTTACTGCACAATTTCATATTTTACATTTATTAATAAAGGGCCTGGTGGCCGAGTGGCTAGCGCTCTGGCGCTCGATACCACAGGTTTCGGGTTCGAGTCCTGGCGGTGCCATGGATGTTTGTAGTATTTCGGAATCCACTTTAAACTGTATGTCCCGGTCTAATAGGATCGTAGAGCGTTGCGGAGACATTGTTACTCAGCGTCCGTGGCTTATCTTCAAGTTACACGCGCTCCCTGCGTAATGCAAAGTGAGTAACGTCTGTGCAACGCTTGCCTTAAGACATACAAGACCAACCTGTATAAATGTTTGCCAGCTGCATTAGAAAAAAAAAACATTTATTAATAAATACGTATGCGATATTAAAATGCTTTTCTGAACAACTATTAAATAGGATTTTGTGAAATATCAGATGGCAATTCATTTTGAGGAACATAGATAATTCTCCCCGTGTTAAAAACATAATTTATACATTATATAAAAATGCTTTATAGTGAGAGCCTACCATATATATATATATATACATGTGTGTGTGTTCAACAGCAACAAAGAAAATTACTCTATTAAAATATGCACACTAAAAACATTTCTACACCAGTATTTCTTTAATATGTAATATCCAAGTTCGTTACGATTAAAAAATTTTCCCAGTGATTACAATTTCCAGAAATTCTCCACACTACAAGTGTTTTTTTCCGCACATTTCTTAGAAGAAATCATTCCATTAATCTCTTCATCACCAGTCCATTTTATCACTTTGGTTATTAATTGGAACCCCTACACCGTACAATAAATCATTCCACTCTAATACTACACCAAAACAAATTATTGATCGTAGAAAGTCAACCAATCACTCGCTTAATAGCAACATTATTATCAACAGTCATGAGGTTCTTTGTGACTCAATTTTTGCTAAATAAAACTATATATTATCTAAGTGGGAATGGTCGAGTGGATAGCGCTCTGGCGCTCGGTACCACAGGTTTCGGGTTCGAGTCCCGGCGGTGACATGGATGTTTGTAGTGGTTCGTGTTCTCGTCAATAGCACTCACACATGTTGTCTAGCACTGGACTGTATGTGGAATCACATTCATAATAAGTACTCACAATGAAAAACTTAACTGCACTTTATTTCACTAAATAGTCACAGCCGTGCTGATCAGACACTACTCAGACTTATGCGCATGCATACACTTTTTTCGCCGCTAGGGGTATCCTTACGCGTAGGCGGGAACAGTTCGGAATCCACTTTAAGCCATAGGTCCCGGTCTCATATGACTGTAAGAGAGTCTCGGAGCAAAATTCAGACTTCTACCTACAGGTGCTCCATCACAATAGAAGCTGCCCCTTTCCCTCCATCCATGAGTAGATCACTCATGGGATGTCCGTCCTGCAGGACATTGAGGATTAGTCAACAACAACTATCTGAGTTCCTCAGCATTATAACTTACCTACTCTAAACGGAAGGTTGTTCTGTATATTTTAAGTTATTAAATCATCTCGTGAACAGAAACAACATAGTTGATCGATTACGAAAAAGAATACCTAAACTCAATATATTGCTATTACACTACTGCGACTCTGTGATCAATCTTTTGGCACTATATAAAAATAGAAATTTAAAATTACTTTTGCATCAAAAATATGCAAAACCCAATTTATACAATTATGAAATTTATGTACTAATGTGAAATTGGTAAACATATAAAAATCACATTCGCTCACTACACTCTTGTTACCTTTGATTGTATATTCACTTTGTTGTCCTAAAAACACACAGAGGACGAAAACATAATTCATATATCTGGAAATTTGAACACACAGATAAGGCACTTCTTATTCCAATTAACAGTTAGGGTGAAAAGTTCGTAGGCTGACACATAGATGGCGCTACTATTAGTATGTGAGTTACAACATTTTTAGTGAAGCAACTCTTGTTAGTTTGGAAAAATAAATGGATAAAAAGGAATTTCGTGTGTTAATAAAGCATTGCTCTTCGGCAAAAAAAAAAAAAAAAAAAAAAAAAATACTTTTGAAGTCAGGGCTTGGCTTGATAAACATTATTCGAACTTTGCACCCGGAAAATCTACCGTAGAGAAGAAGCCCCAAAAAGACTGTTACCGACGAAAACATCAAAAAAGTCCACAAAATAATTTCTGATAACCATAAAATGAAGTTGATTGAGATACCTGAGACCCTAAAGATATCAAAGGAACGTGTTGGGCATATCGTGAATGAATATTTTGATATGCGAAAGCTCTGTTCAAAGTGGGTGCCGCGCGAGCTCACAATCGACCCAGAACCTCAACGAATTGATGATTCTAAGCAGTGTCTGCAGCTGTTCAATCGTAATAAACCCTATTTTTGTGTCGATATGGGACAATGGATGAAACGTGGCTCCATCATTTCCTATCGGAGTCCAATCGACCGTCAGCCGAGTGGACTGCACGTGGCTTGATAAACATTATTCGGACTTTGCACCAGGAAAATCTACCGTAGCGAAGAAGCCCCAAAAAGGCTGTTACCGACGAAAACATCAAAAAAGTCCACAAAATAATTTCTGATAACCATAAAATGAAGTTGATTGAGATACCTGAGACCCTAAAGATATCAAAGGAACGTGTTGGGCATATCGTGAATGAATATTTTGATATGCGAAAGCTCTGTTCAAAGTGGGTGCCGCGCGAGCTCACAATCGACCCAGAACCTCAACGAATTGATGATTCTAAGCAGTGTCTGCAGCTGTTCAATCGTAATAAACCCTATTTTTGTGTCGATATGGGACAATGGATGAAACGTGGCTCCATCATTTCCTATCGGAGTCCAATCGACCGTCAGCCGAGTGGACTGCACGTGGCTTGATAAACATTATTCGGACTTTGCACCAGGAAAATCTACCGTAGCGAAGAAGCCCCAAAAAGGCTGTTACCGACGAAAACATCAAAAAAGTCCACAAAATAATTTCTGATAACCATAAAATGAAGTTGATTGAGATACCTGAGACCCTAAAGATATCAAAGGAACGTGTTGGGCATATCGTGAATGAATATTTTGATATGCGAAAGCTCTGTTCAAAGTGGGTACCGCGCGAGCTCACAATCGACCCAGAACCTCAAGGAATTGATGATTCTAAGCAGTGTTTGCAGCTGTTCAATCGTAATAAATCCGATTTTTGTGTCGATATGGGACAATGGATGAAACGTGGCTCCATCATTTCCTATCGGAGTCCAATCGACCGTCAGCCGAGTTGACTGCACGTGATGAACACTAAAAATGCTGTAACTCACATACTAATAGTACAACAGCTGCCAAATTTATACACGTGTCTTTTGAAGGTTAGGGCTAACAAAAATTCATAGGGATTTAATACTAGTAGCACCATCTATGTGTCAGCCTAACGAACTTGTCAGCCAACCTGTTACAGTAGATCCTACACAAAATATTTTAATCACACATCAGTATAGCGTAATTAATTATTGTTGTGTTTCAAAGCAATGTAAAAACATTGAAAAGTTAACTCTAAATGTTGTAGCATCAACCCTTTATTAGGCATTCAATTCAAGAACACTTCAATGACAAAAAAGATGATATTCGTTAAATCATCAAATTCAATTTTATATAAGCTTATTTAAATTAAAATTATGAAAAATAATGTATTCAAGATTTTACATATTGATAATAAAACAAACATGAATATATGTTTAAGTAAGTCAGATTGACAAAACTTAAGTAAAGAACAGAATTTTTCTCTGTAAACCTGTCACCAAAAAACAGCGATTGTGTATATATTTTTTTATTCTAAAGCAGCTGGCAAACACTTAGACAGGTTGGTCTTGGATGCCTTAAGGCAAGCGCTGCACAGACGTACTCACTTTGCATTACCCAGGGGGCGCGTGTAACTTGAAGATAAACCACGGACGCGGAGTAACAATGCCCCCGCAAGACTCTACGATCCTATTAGGACCGGGATCTACGGTTTAAAGTGGATTCTGAACCACTACAATCATACATGGCACCGCCGGGACTCGAACCCGAAACATGTGGTACCGAGCGCCAGAGCGCTAGCCACTCGGCCATTCAGGTCCCTCGATTGTGTATATTAAGACATACAAATCCATAAATTTTGTTACGACTGTTTGTTGATTATTCCAACACATTGAAAGTTGCTGAAGTATTGAAAAATATTGCTTTTCCATCAACTGCATCGTGCTTTGAACCCGTAACCATGGTTCCCTTATCCTACTAGAAATTTATGTACAATTTGGATTGTATGGGGAATGGACAAAAAATAAATAAATAAATAAAACACAACATAAATTTATCCATAACTTTGCAATGTAAGCCATCCAATAGCACGGGCCACGAATAATTTACCATAATCCTTTGTTTATGAAGGAAGAAAACTAAGTTGAAAAAGTTGAAAAAAAAACTCTTTGGAAAAGAAGGATTTGGTGAAATAGGGTGGTCTTAGGGGAACTATCGTTTTTCCAAACGAAAGATGCCGGGCTATTTACGAGTTTTACCCTTTCTGACTCGAGTAAGGGTCGTTAGCTTATGCAGCATTTGCCTCTCCAAGGATTTGTATTTTGTTTGAAAAATTGCTAAGTTTCTCCGACTTATGGAAGCTGGAATAATTTAAAATTTATGCTTAAAATGCTCTTTAATGATGTATTTTTTGAGCGGTTGAAATAAATAATTCTGTTTCGCATTTAAAATATATTTCAAGAAAGCAGATGAACTACTTAAAAATCGTTTAAAACATTTTTTGGATGTATCACAGCATTTCCTATAGTGTGTGGAAGAAAATAAATTGTCATTAAATGTATGATATTAAGTTCATTTTTTCGGTACAGTTTGATTGTTGGTTTTATATCCATTTTAAAATCATTAAAGCCAAAAATTGCTGAATTTAGGAAATTTATTGCTGGCCATTCATAATTTTTGTAACATATTTGGTGTTATTCAGAACGCTAACAATTATATTTCAAATACATTTTATTTTAGCAGAATATTCCGGATTAACCAAAGTAGATTTATGTGCAGTAATATACATAAACATTCCTAACAATCGAAATACATAATTTAGTAAAGGAATGTTGATATAAGATATTATGTCTTAATCTATACCCAATCTCTTGTTTTTCACATCAGTAAGTATAATGCATGCCATAAGTAGAATTCCAACTTAAAAAGCTGTAACTCAGTAAATATTAAAGAATTCATTATGAATAATATTATCTGAATCTCTGATGTAAATATTAACATTATTAGAATATACTTTGAATGTTGTTGAAGTATTGGACAAATATTCCTTTTTCATCAACTATATCGTACTTTAAACTCCTAACCGTGGTTTCCTTATGCTACTAGAAATTTATGTACATTTTGGACAACATGGGGAATGGACAAAAACAAAATAAAACATCACTTAATTTTAACCATAACTTTGCAATGCAGGTCATCTAATAGTAGAGGTCACGAATAATTTACCATAATCCTTTGTTTATGAAGGAAGAAAACTTGACAAAAAAACTCTTTGCAAAGAAGGATTTGGTAAAGTAGGGTGGTCTTAGGGGAACTATCGTTTTTCCAAACGAAAGATGCTACGCTATTTACGAGTTTTTGCCTTTCTGACTCGAGTAAGGGTCGTCAATTTATGCAGCCTTAAATCTCCAAGGATTTGTATTTTGTTGGGAAAATTACTAAGTTTCTCCGACTTATGGAAGCTGGAATAATTTAAAATTTATGCTTAAAATGCTCTTTAATGATGTATTTTTTGATCGGTTGAAATAAATAATTCGGTTTCACATTTATGATATGTATCTCAAGAAATGAGATGAACTACTTAAACATTGTTTAAAACATTTTTTGGAAGTATCACAACATTTCATATTGTGTGCATTAGAAAGTAAATTGCCTTTAAATCAATAAATCAAGATCGTTTTTAAGTGCAGTTGGATTGTTGGTTTTTTTATTCATTGTAAATTCATTAAAGCCAAATATTATTGAAATTAGGCAATTTATTGTTAGCCATTCCTAATTTTTGTAATATATTTGGTGTTATTCAGAATGCTAACAACTATATTTCAAATAAATGTTATTTCAGCAGAATATTCTGGATTAACCAAAGCACATTTATGTGCAGTAATATACATAAACGTTCTAATCAATCGAAATACATCAATTAGTAAAGGAATGTTGATATAAGATATTCTGTCTTAATCTACACCCAATCTCTTTGTTTTGCTCACCAGCAATTATAGTACATGCCACAAGTGGAATTATATCTTAAAAACTAAAATTCAGTAAATATTAAAGAATTTACATAAATAATAACATCTTATTTATGATATAAGTGTTTTTTAAATATAAATTATTATGCATTTAAATGTATAAATGTGTTTCCAATATAAGATATATTTCACTCAATAAATATTAAAGAAATTAATATTAAATAAGCAAATATTAAATAAGCAAATATTAAATTAGTAAATATTAAATAAGTAAATATTAAATAAAAGTATTTAATAAATATTAAAGAATTTATCATGAATAATAACATCTGAATTTATGATGTAAATATTAACAGCATTCAATGTAATAAAATATACATTGAATTCTGTTGAAGTATTGTAAAAATGTTCCTTTTCCATCAACTAGAACGTACTTTAAACTCATTACCATGGTTTCCTTATGTTACTAGAAATTTTTGTATTTTTTGGACGCCATGGGGAATGGAGGAAAAAAAAAATAATAATAAAAAGTCATCTTATTTTATCCATAACTTTGCAATGCAAGCTATCTAATAGCACAGGCCACGAATAATTTACCATAATCCTTTGTTTATGAAGGAAGAAAACTTGAAAAAAAAACTCTTTGGAATGAAGGATTTGGTAAAGTAGGGTGGTCTTAGGGGAACTATCGTTTTTCCAAAAGAAAGATGCCGGGCTATTTACGAGTTTTTGTCTTTATGACTCGAGTAAGGGTCGTTAGTTTATGCAGCCTTGCCTCTCCAAGGATTTGTATTTTGTGGAGAAAATTGCTAAGTTTCTTTGACTTCTGGAAGCTGGAATAATTTAAAATTTTTGCTTAAAATGCTCTTTAATGATGTATTTTTGAACAGGCTAAAATAAATAATTCGGTTTCACATTTAAAGTATATCTTACGTAAGTAGATCAACTACTTAAAAGATGTTTTGGAAGTATTATAGCATTTTATATAGTGTGTAGAAAAAAAAATGAAATGTCATGAAGTGAACGAAATCAAGTTCATTTTTTTCGGTATATTTTGATTGCTCTCTTTATAATACTTTTTAATATCATTTAAACCAAATATTGCGTTTAGGAAATTTATTATTGGCCTTTCATAATTTTAGTAAATTATTTGATTTATCCAGAATTCTAACAATAACAATTCAAATAGAAGTTATCTCAAGAGAATATTCCGGAATAATCAACGCACATTTATGTGTAGTACTATACACAAACATATCAATCAGTCGAAACATTTCAATCCGGTAAAAGGAATTTTGATACAAGTTATTCTGTCTCAATATGCTGTGTTGGTTTGATAGAAGTTGTGCGGTCTAAATATGGTGTGCTCTCCGACTTCGTTGGGTTTTCACACAAGTAGCTGTAGTGCATTCAACCAGTGGAATTAGATCTTAAAAATTGTAACGAAAAAAATATTAATATATCGTAAATAATAACATCTGAATTTATTATGTAAATATTACTGAGATTTAACTTGTTGAGCATTTAAATGAATAATTGTGTTTTCAATATATTTCACTTAATAAGTTTGAAATAAATAAATATTAAATAAGCAAATATTAAATAAGTAATTATAAAAAAATAAGTATATATCAAATAAGTAAAGATTACATAAAAAAGCATTTATTTAACTCATTAAATATTAAAGAATTTATCATGAATAACAACAACTGAATTTATGATGTAAATATGAACAATATATAACGTATTAGAATATACATTAAATACTGTTGAAGGTATTGAAAAATATTGTTTTTCCATCAACTACATCGTACACTAAAGCCCTAACCATGATTTCCTTATGTTACTAGAAATTTATGTACATTTTAGACAGCATGGGGAATGGACAAAAAAAATATTAATATTATCCGTAACTTTGCAATGCAAGCCATCTAACAGCACAGGCCACGAATAATTTACAATAATCCTTTGTTTATGAAGAAGAAAACTTAAAAAAAAAAACTCTTTGGAAAAGAAGGATTTGGTAAAGTAGGGTGGTCTTAGGGGAACTATCGTTTTTCCAAACGAAAGATGCGGGGCTATTTACGAGTTTTTGCTGTTCTGACTCGAGTGAGGTCGTTAGTTTATGCAGCCTTGCCTCTCCAAGGATTTGTGTTTGGTTGGGAAAATTGCTAAGTTTCTCCGACTTATGGAAGCTGGAATAATTTAAAATTTATGCTCAAAATGCTCTTTAATGATGTACTTTTTGAGCGGCTAAAATAAGTAATTCGGTTTCGTATTTATCTTAAGAAAGCAGATGAACTACTTAAAAGTTATTTAAAACATTTTTGGAAGCCTTGTAGCATTCTATGTAGTGTGCGGAAGAAAAAAAAATTGTCATTAAGTGAAGTAAATATAGTTCATTTTTAAGTATATTTTGATTGTTGGATTTTTTAATGACTTTTAAAACCATTTAAGCCAAAAATTGCTGAATTTACGAAATTTATTCTTGGTTATTCATCATTTTAGTTATAGATGTGACTCTATCTAGAATACTAACAATTGCACTTCAAATAAATGTTATTTCAGGTGAATATTCCGGTTTAATAACGCACATTAATGTGCAGTACCTCATATTCCAATTTATCGAAGCACATCAATTAAGTTAAAGGAATGTTGATTTTTGTAAATTTGGAAAGGAAAGGAAATTTGGTGTAGATTAAGACAGAATATCTTGAAGAGATATTCTGTCTTAATCTACACCAAATTTCCTTGTCTTACACATCAATAACTATAATGCATGCCACTAGTGGAATTCCATCTAAAAACTATAACTCAGTAAATATCAAAGTATATATCATGAATAATAACATCTGAATTTATGATATAAATATTACCTAAATATAAATTGTTGCGCATTTAAATGAATAATTGTGTTTCAATATAAAATATATTTCACGCAATAAATATTAAAGAGGTAAATATTAAATATATAACTCAATAAATATTAAAGGATTTATCGTGTATAATAATATCAGAATTTATGATGTAAATATTAACAACATTCAATGTATTGGAATATACATTGAATACTGATAAAATATTCGAAAAATATTGCTTTTCCATCAACTACAACGTACTGTAAACTCCTAACCATGATTTCCTTATGTTACTAGAAATTTATTTTCTTTTTGGACTGCATGGGGAATGGACAAAAAAAAAAAAACATCACTTAATTTTATCCATAACTTTGCAATGCAAGCCATCTAACAGCACAGGCCACGAATAATTTACCATAATCCTTTGTTTATGAAGGAAGAAAACTTGACAAAAAAACTCTTTGCAAAGAAGGATTTGGTAAAGTAGGGTGGTCTTAGGGGAACTATCTTTTTTCCAAGCGAAAGATGCCGGGCTATTTACGAGTTTTTGCCTTTCTGACTCGAGTAAGGGTCGTTAGTTTATGCAGCCTTGCCTCTCCAAGGATTTGTATTTTGTTGGAAAATTGCTAAGTTTCTCCGATTTATGGAAGCTGGAATAATTTAAAATTTATGCTTAAAATGCTCTTTAATGATGTATTTTTTGAGCGGCTAAAATAAGTAATTCGGTTTCACATTTAAAATATATCTCTAGAAAGCAGATGAACTGCTTAAAAATTGTTGAAAACGTTTTTCTTGGAAGTAACCTAGCATTGCATATATAGTGTGTAGGAGAAAATAAATTGTTATTAAGTAAAGGAAAGCGAGTTTATTTTGGGGGTACATTTTGATTCATGGTTTTATATTCACCTTAAAACATTAAAGACAAAAATTACTGAATTTGGAAATTTGTTGTTGGCTATTCATAATTTTGACGTTATCCAGAATGCTACCAACAACATTTCAAATGAAAGTTATTTTTGAAGATTATTCAGAATTAACCAACTCGGTACCATACGTTGCGCGTTCGAATCCCGGCTGCTCCGCGGATGTTTGTTGTGATTCGGGATCCACTTTACACCGTAGGTCTCTGTCTCATATGACCGTAGAGCGTCATATAGACTTCTCCCACCCATATCATTCCCGAACTATAAAGGGGCGACTCAGCTCTGGACACAGTGATGTGGTGTAGTAGTAGTAGTAATAAGATAAAAAATACACATTTATGTGCAGCATTACACATAAACATTACAATCAATCGAAACATAGCAATCAGGTAAAAGGAATGCTGATACAAGATGATCCATCTTAATCGACACCCAATTTCCTTGTTTTTCACACCAGTAACTATAATGCATGGCATCAGTGAAATTTCATCTTAAAAACCATAAATCAATAAATATTAAAGAATTTATTCATAAAATTTCATCTAAATCGATGATGTAAATTTTACTTAAATATAAATTGTTGCGCATTTAAATGAATAATTGTGTTTTCAATATAAAATATATTTCACTAAATAAGTATTAGGGAAATTAATATTAAATAAGTAAATATTAAAGAAGGAAATGTTAACTAAGTAAATATAAATAAATAAGTAAATATTGAATAAAAAAGTATTTATTTAACCTATCAAATATTACATAATTTATCCTGAATAATATCATCTGAATTTAGGGTGTAAATATTAGAAGCTTTCAATATATTAGATTATACATTAATTGTTGTTGAAATATTGGAAAAATATTGCTTTTCCACCAACTACATTGTACTTTAAACTCCTAACCATGGTTTCCTCACGTTACTAGAAATTTATGTACATTTTGGACTGCATGGGACAAAAAAAAAATAAAACATCATTTAATTTTATCCATAACTATGCAATGCAAGCCATCTAATAGGACATGAGACGAATAATTTACCATAATCCTTTGTTTATGATGGAAGAAAAAAAAAAAAAAACTCTTTGGAAAGAAGGATTTGGTGAAGTAGGGTAGTCTTAGGGGAACTATCGTTTTTCCAAACGAAAGATGCCGGGCCTATTTACGAGTTTTTGCCTTTCTGACTCGAGTAAGGGTCGTTAAGTTTATGCAACCTTGCCTCTCCAAGGATTTGTATTTTGTTGGGAAATTGCTAAGTTTCTCCGACTTCAGGAATCTGGAATAATTTAAAATTTATCCTTAAAATGCTCTTTAATGATGAATTTTTTGAACAGGCTAAATAAATAATTATGTTTTGCATTTAAAATATATCTCAAGAAAGCAGATGAACTACTTAAAAATTGTTGAAGACATTTTTCTTGGAAGTATCATAGCATTTCTTGTAGTGTGCAGGATAAAATAAGTTGTCATTAAGTGTATGAAATCCAGTTCATTTTTAGGTACATTTTAATTTTTAGTTTTTTGTAATTTCTTAAAATCATTAAAAGCAAAAATTGCTGTATTTTGTAAATTTATTATTGCCTATACATCCATTTTGTAATAAATTTAATTTTATCCAGATTGCTACCAACTACATTTCAAATGAAAGTTATTTCAGGATAGTATTCAGGATTAACCAACTCGGTACCACTTGTTTAGGATTCGAATCCCAGCGGTGCCTTGTTTTTTGTAGTGGTTCGGAATCCATTTTAAACCATAGCCCGGTCTCATGTGACCGTAGAGCGTCACAGAGCCGAGTCAGACTTCTCACTCCCATCATTTTCAATCTGTAAATGGGCAACTCAGCTATGGTCACAGTGATGTGGTATGGCGTGGTGTAGCAGTAGTAGGATTAACCAGTGCACATTTATATGCAGTACTGCATATAAACACAACAATCAGACGAAAAACTCCAATCAGGTAAAATTAATGTTGATACAAGATATTCTGCGTTAAACTATACCCAATCTTCTTGTTTTTCCTACCAGTAACTATAGTGCAGGCCACCAGGGGAATTCCATCTAACAAATATTGAAGAATTTATCATGAATAATAGTATCTGAGTTCATGACGCAAATATTACATAAATATAAATTTTTTGCACTTAAATATATAATGGTGTTTTCATTATTAGATGCATTTCACTCAAAACTAAAGGATATTTTATTTAACCATTTAATAATAACATCTAAGTTTATAATATAAATATTACTTGAATATATATTTTCGGGCATTTAAATGTATAATAGTGTTTTCAGCATATGATATATTTCACTCAATAAATATTCAAGAATTTTTCATGAATAATAATATCTAAATACATAATGTAATTATCACTTAAATATAAATTGTTGTGCACTTAAATATACAATAGTGTTTTCAATATAAACTCTATTTCAAGAAGAATACTTAATCTTATTATTAAGACAAATGTAAATGTTTATTTATTTACCATAAGAAATTATTATATTGGACTACATCTTTGAAGACTTATAAATCGATATAAATGAATTTTAATAAATTAATATGAAATAAATCAAACATAATAATAAAAAAATCAACAATTAAATTCTATAAAACACTGAGAAGATAATAATAATAATAATCATAATAAATTATGTATTACCTATATCTAATAAAATGCTTTCGATACAAATATTAAAATTTAAAAAAATTAATTTTTTTTCGAAATACTTCAATAAATTATTAATATTTTTAAAATCGTAAGTGAAAAACTTTCAGCTGATTCTTTCCGAACATTTTTAGTTGCTTTAACATATTACACATTTTTTATGGCAATATTTGATAAAAATTCTTTATATTTAAATAGCATTACCACGTTTATAAATAATTAAAAACCAAGAAATAAATTGTTCAATAAAATAATCTACATTTTTTAGTTCATTAATTTTTGTGAATTTTAAATATGAATTAATTGTAATCACTTCTTTAAATAATAATTTTTTTTTATTCTAATGAAAGAAAATTCACTAAAATAATTGCAATGATCAGTTTTTAAATATTTTTTGATGCATTTATTTATAGAAAAAGTTAAATAAAGGAAATAATTTTCTTACTAAAGGAGAATTATTTTAAACTAAATGTAATGCACTTAAAATTTTAAATCTGATTGTATACATAATTAAGAAAAAATAAATGTAAAGTGAACAAAAAACATCTGAATAGACCATCGAAAAATTTTTAATTCAAATCTTCTGTCTTTGTAATTCAATCCTTTGAAGAAAATTTTATTTCATTTTTTTTAATAAAAGAACAAAATAGCACTCATAGAATTTTATAAATTACTTCTTTTCGCTACGACATTCTTTTCCTAATAAAAATAAAACAAAAGGAATAAAAAAAAATAAAAAAAACTTACTCAATTTACTAACTCATAATTTTTTAACAGCTATTATTACCAGAAAGTTAAGTTCCAAAGTCTTTTCATTCATTCTCTGATTGAATAGAAACAGAATTCTGTGAGTTGCCATTCGACACAAACTAAAAAGAAAGAAGGAAAGAAATAAAAACAAAAGCTCTAGTGCTGAAATTTATTGGCTTTTATTCTTCTCGCTAATACCTCTATTTGAAGGGAAAACACTTCCAGAAACGCAGGAAACAGTAATTTAATAACAACAGGAAAATGATTTATAAACAGAGATGGTGAAAACTAAAAACTGTAAACCATTTTGCCCCTGGCGGTCGTCGCCGTGAAGAGCAGGTGATGATACTGGAACGTTTCATTGTTGACGGTGGAGGTAAAACATTGTAGGGACGTCCATTAAAAAATTCTATACTTTGTATAATAACTCGAAAAACATTAAATTAATGTCCTTGAGTTTATTTTGGCCATCTGGTTTCTTTGCAGTTGAGTTTATTGGAGAGGTAACTTGGCAACAGGATGTGAGTGTTTATTTTTAAAAGCGTTTCAAACAAGTTGCAAAAATAAGAACATTTCATTTAATGTTGTGAGAAATGGTCTTGTAGATTTGAGTTTGACATTTAAATGAAAACTTTAGAAGGGAACTTTTAGATTCAATGCAGTAAATATACAATGAAATTGAAATAATATTAATAATATAATAGATATAATGATCGTATGATTTTTTTGATTTTTTTATTTAAGAGATATATAGTAATTATCAGCATTTTAAAAATTTACTGATGACTTTCAGCTAATTTAACCTAATTTATTTTTTAGTTCTTAATAAAGCAGAACGTTTTGAAACGTCTCGGCATATACTAAACATATAACGTCTTCAAGTAGAGGGCTACTGTCTAGTTCCTGGGAACACTTTAATTCTTATTCCTAAGCTTTTATATATATATATATATATATATATATATATATATAGGCGGAAAATCCGGGATGTTCAGTCACTCTGAGAAAAAGACAAATCAACACCCTTTGTCGACTCGTCATAAAACCCCCTTCTTTCGTCTCCAGAAACATCCATGCAAGGAAATCCGTCAAAAGGAAGGGTCAACTTCTCTCACTTCTTTTTGGAGTAGACATTTTCTCAGCTCATGGTCTATCATCATTCACGATGCAACAATTAATGGTATAGTCCATATTCCATCTGTAATTTTTTTTTACCTATGAAGATCGCACAAACCATCGCTAATTTCTTGACGTCTCATTATCCTTGATACTGAATATCTGCAATAAGATTTGCGTTTTTAAACTGTTATCATTAGTGCAAAACATTAATAGCATGTAATATAACTACCCACAAGGTACAGTATCTTCTGTCAAATGTGAATGATAGGTTGCAGTTATGTACTTGTCAAAGATTATACATTCCTTTCCCCTGGGAAAGAAACACTAACTAAAACTAACACTAACAACACTTACACTAACACTAACTAACTAACAAAACACTAACCACACTGTCACTTCCCTTGTAAATATGCTAAAGTTTCATTTAAGTTAATATTTATTTAATAATTACTTACATATATTTGTTTAAATGTTCGAATTTGTGTCTATTTATCTAGTGTCAAAATAGCACATAGAATTTCTAAGCCAAGTATGCTTTGTTCGAAGCTCATTGAGCAATGGTGAACCAACAGTTTTCCTATCTATGTTCTTTCAAACAATTTCAAAGAAAAGTATGCACTAAAATTAATTCTGTATAGAATACAATATTTTTTGAATAATTTTAATTGGTTTTTATTTCTGACAAAAATTTTCGAATTTGTATGAACCCATTTCATCGATTTTTAATTAATTTTCTATATCAGAAATAGCAGTGATAAATTTTTCTGGTCGGAATGGCCTACAGTTGGGATTGAGGAGAGATAAAGGTTCAAACTCCTGATTATTTTAAGTTGCTGGTGTAAAATGAGGGTAGTATGATGTGGGTCACCACACCCCATGTTGCACCCTGGGATAGCTACATCTGACGCATGTATTCATTCTACTAATGAATAACTTATATCCTTTTAACAACATGCACATCATACATACAATATTTTATTAAAAAGTTATTTTAAAAGGAACCAATTAATCTAATAAAGCAGAAAAATTAACAAGATATACAATGACAGATAACAATGAAATCTAAAAATATACAAAACAAATTGATGCTCTGTCTAAAATATTGAAGAAATATCCTGATTTTCTGTATTAGTACATGTGTGTTATAATTACATATACACTGATAAATTAGTTTTCTATGGACATTTTCCTTTCTGATAATGTGGGATTTTTTTTATTTTTAGTAAATCGTTATAGCTGTACATTTATCTTCATATTTGTAACATTCTTAATTTGAAAGTAATTTCTTAAAGTGAAGTTATAAGCCTCTCAAAACCGCATTCAGGTTTCAGATGGTAATTTTTCAATTTTTCTCTAAACAGACACTTAAACACAAGTATTAATAGTCAATAACTGACTACTGTCAATTATTGACCATATAAATGATTAAATGACTTATATCAAAGTACCTAGCAATTATATTAATAAACAATAACTATTAAATTATTAACGACAATTATATAAAACAACAATTATATGAATTAACAAAATCATTTGTAGGATACATAATTTCATTATATTAAATATTTTAACTATTTTATACAAGTTCCCCATTTATTTTTTAAAATTATTAATTATTACTTAAGATGCCCGTTAAAAACACTCGCTATGAATAATTTATATTTATTTAAAATTAATCGAGAAAACATTTTGTTAATTACAGTGCATTATTTCCTAATCCAATATCAGCATGTTATGTAGATTAATGACTTCCATTTCTTTTGCAAACACATTTTTACGAATCCGAAATTAATTGAAAACAAATATCTCCACAAAGAAAAAGAAAAATCAAGTATCCTCCTTAACTTATCATAAAAATTCTGAAATCCACTAAAATTTTATTACAAAACCATTTATTTTAATTAAAAAATAATTCAACTCAAATTATAACAATCGATTTATTGTTAAACGTCATACAAAAGAAATGTGTTTAAAATTAAATCCTTACGAAAAAAAAATATTTAACTTTTTTAGATTACAGAATTTCAAAAGGATAGTTCATTTTCTACAAAAATCTACAAAGAAGAATTTTAATCATTTTTTTTTCTACACGATGTAGTAGATTAAAAACGTGTTTTCCAGTTGTAAAGTAATTAAGTAATGTTTATTTGCTATGCATAAAACGTCAAACGGCGCAGGCTCTAGGTGATTGATTACGCTGTAAAATGACTTTACGGTTTTAGAATATGTTTTGCAATTTGTTTAATCAGTTATTTACTTCCAAGGAAGGTTGTGTTGTAATTATGGGCGTAGAAAAAAAAAATTCGTGAGAAATTTGAGATTGAGTTTATTTGAAATTATGTTCGTTTTTGAAAATGATTAATTTTATGCTCATTTTCTTCCAGTGTAAAAGTATCTTTAGTGATAGGTAATTTAAAATTCATTCCTTGAGTGTAATTAATTATAACCGTTTAATTAATGCAACGATTATTAAGAATTAAGGTATTTATTTATTGTATGTATAAAATTATAATTTAATTTTAAACAAAGTAAGTAATGTATGGGGCCTGATCGCCGAATGACTTAAGCTCTCGGTGCCACAGGTCTCAGGTTGGAGTCCCAGCGGTGCCATGAATGTTTGTAATGGTTTCGAATTGATTATAAACCGCAAGTCCCTATCTAATAAGAATGTAGATGATTGGGCGTACAGCTGAAAACTCTACCCCGCCAAAAGGAACCATTTCATGTCTAGGAATCTGCCAGTAGTCAGACGCCATTTGCCCACCATGTGGCAGCTTTGCCCATGATAATGATGATGAATTAATGTTAGCAGCCTGATGACTGCTCAGTGCCCAGATTTTCGGGTTCGAGCTCCGACGATGCCGTGAATGAACGTAGTAGTTCAGAATCGACTTTAAATCGTATGTCCCGGTCTAATATAACTGTTGGGCGTAGAGCTGACAACCCTACCCCGTAAAAAGAAAACATCTCCTAACTAGTAAGCAGTAGGCAGATATATAGCATATATTAGTAGGCAGACGGCCTTTGTGCACCATGGGTCTTTTGTGGTACTGAAGAAGAAGAAGAATTAATATATACGACTACATGCGATGACGCTTTTTTAAAGATAAAATGCTGTAATTGTGCAATTTTAACATATTTTTTATAAGAATTATACTCAGATATGGAAAAATTAACATTAATAATTATTTCATTATTTTTTCGCATAATGATCGATTTATGATGAAATTTACAGGTTAAGTTATTTATTTATTTAGTTTTGAAAATGAAAAATACAGCTGGTCGAAGAATTTTTCTTATAGAATTTTCTAAAATTAGCACTTACAATTCCTAGAATTGACCACAAAAAATTAAATATGGAAAAAAATCTCCAATCGCTTATGTGTATGAGTACAGATTACTATAATAATTAAAATTCAGTGTGTCCCTATAGAGATTAAATATCTATGTATATATTTGTATATTTTTATTTCTTTCAAAAAAGTTTCATGATCATCAGTGGCGCAACAATCCCATGGCGGACCAAGGCTGTCTGCATTACTGTCAGATTTCGAGACAGGAAATGTTTTTGTTTATAGGGGGCAGGATTTTCAATCGTACGCCCAGCGCACTACAACCATATTTCAAGAAAGTGTAACACTGTAAAGTAATGTCTTTTCCAGAATCAAATTTTTACCTAAAGAATAACAAAATTACAAAAAAAAAAAAAAAAAAAAAAAAAAAAATTGTTTTAAGTAAAAAAAATTATTTTCTAAAAATTAAAGAGTATATTACACAATTATATTTATTATATTATCATGCAACATCATCGAAAAGTTTTAAAACAATGTAAATAATTTTTAGTAATATTAATGTTTCGTAACAATTTCATTTTCGTTGTTGTTGTGACTAATCGTCAATGTCCGGCAGCGTGAGACGGATACCCCACGGGCAGCCTTCTCAAAATGCCTGGAGAGGAAGAGAGCAGTTTCTGTAGCGATGCAGCACCCGTAGGTAGATGGCTAATTTGGCTCCGAGTCGGTAAAATAGCATGACAGTGGCTTCCGGGATGACTTCTAATGAGAGCTACACTGCATTCGTGTATCGTATGGGAGAAAACCCTGAAAACTCTCAGCAGGTTGTCTGGATAACGAGGCAAAATGCGGAACATCACAAACGTCATTGAATCTCCTCGCTTTTGAAGCAGTGTCTACACACAGTCTCCAGCGGATTGAACCTTAGCCCTACTGCTCACGTTGCCACTGAGACACGAGTTTCCACTATTCCGTTTTTATAAAAAAGTTAATGCTTTGTAGTAATGTGCTTTTGCATCATGTCAGTTCTACGTTTTTTGGGAAATAATTGGTAAATTTTATGAATTGCAATGAATTACTCGAAACATATTTTTTTGAGTACGTACGATTTTTGAGTAAGTACTACTTTGAAATGTACCCTCTGTAGCTCACAAAGTATTATCATTAATGGGATATCTACAGACGTTATTTCTGAAGAATTTGCTTATTTATGCATGTCTGAAACTTGAAGATGCCTCAGGCAACTGAAAATCCTGCCAATTTCGAAATACGATTTGTTATGCGTTGCTTTAACAGAAGAACATGAAAAATGGAAAATTATACTATAGATCAGTAAAGTGTTTGGAGAAAACGGTTTGAGCCATAGAATATTAATAAAATGACGTGTAGATTCAATAATAACCTGATAACTGTACCATGCAATCCACAACAAAAACTTGGAAGGGTTAGAACAGGGATCGATTGCAATCACGACAATGTCCATCCATACGTGACAAATCGAACCCAAGATGTCATTGCGTCATTTGGATAGATATAACTTGATCAACTTGATCAACATAGCCTCAAGTAATTATCATTTGTTCTTGCTCTTAAAGACCCATCAGGGGCGCATATTTAGTTCTGTACATGTACCTCGATTCCGGTGTAAAACGATTATCTTTAACTTCATTCTTTTGCTGTTGTAGGTTTTTTTTTGTCTTATTTTTCTCGTCTAAACCACAAATCCCATTGCTGCGTCTCAGATCGTTATTACTTTCATGTGTTTGCTTTTTTTACTTTTTCTTTTATGAAAATCGCATTTGTGTTTTACATCGTAATTTATTTACTATCATTACTTTAGTTGATCTCATATAAGTTTATTTATTGAGAGGAACATGTGTCTAGACAACTAAACAATGTCTTGTTTTTGTGGTTTTATTACTTATGTCTGGATTTCTTAATACTGGCCCACGTGACTGGTTATGTTGGAATAGCGAATAATGAATCAGTGGATAGCTAAATTGGCAATTACTTTTATAAAGAATTTCATTCTTTTGTACAATAAAGATACTAGTTTGAAATTTAACCTCTCCTGTGATACAAATTATATCTATGATATTTTCTCTGTATTTGATGGTAATACAGAACTATGACTATATAAAAATAAGCATGCTGGAGTAGTTAAGACATCACGCATAGATTTTTTTTATAAGGATAGAATTCAGAAGCTGGTCTTACGAAATAATATAGTTGGACATTACGTAGAAAAATATGTGTCTAATCTCTCCTGTAACCATTAATTTGTTAATGAAATTGTCACTTGTTTGCTTATCAAAAGAATTTACAAAGACAATTTTATTAACCACTTACTTAAAAATAACCTTCGTATAATGCATGAATATCTCTTGAATTATATTATTACTTTTCTCATAGAAATATTTTTAATCACAATCATCAACCTACATTAAAGTAAATCTTATTCTTGTCAATGACATTGTTGATGAAAGGTCATTACAAAACACTTGATTGGGAAAAGAAAACACGATAAAATCCACATCAACAAAGGGAAAATACAGAGGATCCATGAAAAGCAAGTTGCTTAAAATTGAGAATTTGAATAACTAAAATTGTAGAGTTTTAAGCTAGCTCACAACTCGATTCCAATTGGCTACATTCAAGTTTTTGAAAATAAGGCGTTTGTAAATCTTCATGGTTTGTTTGATATTTCACTCTGCGGCCATTTTTCTTTTGCACACTTTGGGGTAATTAGACCAGGACCTATAGTTGAACGTGGATTCCGAACCGCTAACAAATCATCCCTGCCACAGCTAGGATTCTAATCTGAAGTCTGTGGTACGAACAACCAGATCGCTACGCAAATAGCCATCAGGCAATACGCAGAAATTGAAGAAACTGGAACAATATTCTGCAAAATATTTTTAAAAACTTAATCTCACTCCTTCTTTTAGAAAATTAAATATTAATAAACAATTAAGCTTAAATTAAATTTTTTAATCAAAATTATTAAAAAGTAAACGTATATTCTATTTTATGCAGAAGCTAAGCAAAATTTATTGATATCTGAAAGGGAGAAACATAAAAATTAAAATTTTGATGCATTTTTTCAGATATGTATTTTTGTTTTCCAGATGACCCCTGGCAAGCCACTCTCAGTCCCGTGCTCATCGTTCTCATCTGTGTCGTGATCGTCCTCATCCTGGTTGTGGTCGCCATCATCATTATCGTCAAAGCGCGCGGCAGGACGGACAGCGAGAAAGGTAATCACATTCAACATCGTTTTAAGTTTTCTAAATTGCTTAAAATAAATTTTTTTCCTGTTTTTTAATGTAAAAATAAAATTTGTATCAAAATTAGCTTATTTAAATATTTCTCGAACCAAAAAAATTTTTTTTTTTTCGTAGATTATTATGTCACTTGAAGATTAACAAAATATATTGGTACTTATTTTTTGTTAAAATTATTTTTATGTAAGGACATTAAAAACATCTCGGGTTGTATTATTTAACAATCATTGCTATCGTTTTGGTCACAGAAGTTGGTGATTTTTAATTAGTACATTTTTTTTTGTTATTATTATTATCAAAGTATGTTTATATATTAAATCTACATTTTAATTATATTACAATGAATTTAGAATATTTTTTGCCCCTTTTTGAGTGTGGAACCCATAACAAAGTGAAGAACAATAGAGAGTTTTTTCATACCGTATTTTGGACGTCCGTTAGCTTTTTCTCCCTAGCACGCATGTTCATAGGAAATTGCGCATGCTTATCTGTAGCAATTTTTCCTATGGGCATGCGCGCTAGGGAGAAAAAGCTAACGGACGTCCAAAATACGGTATGAAAAAACTCTCTAATGTCTAGGAAAACGATATACAAAAGATGTGAAGCAAAACTTTCTCAAGATATATTGGATAAAAACTGTTTATTTCTATTGGATGAGTCAACAGATTAATCTGTTTTCTTCTGGAATTGTCATGCCAGCATTAAGAATTTTATCAGGACAAGTTTACCAATGTCTAAAAGTTTGCAAATGTCTATATGAACATCAGCTTTATGCAAGGCGCATTAGCTTATGCTTATGCGACTTGCGCTCCGTCGATGGCTTGACAAGATTGTGTCCGTTGATGGCCAAGTTAAGCAACTTTTGTAGAAGAAGGTGCTTAATTTGGGATCGCGACCACTCAACTGAAAACACCCACAATGGGATATCGTCTCTTTCACAGAAGACTCCCGATTAGATCTATAGATACAATGACTGCTAATCAAGAGGACTTCTGGATCTCTGTATAAGAACTCAGTAATATCCACTAATTTCCATCTCACACATTCAGTAGTATGATTGTTTGGGCTGTACGATGTCGATTCCAGAACTGACTTCCATATGAAACCTAGTGTTATTATGATAATGGTGCAGTATACGTATGATAGTTTCTGGTAGCCTTGAATTCTGATTTTATTAATAAAGAAGATTGTGAATAATAATTTACGGTGCTTGTTTTGTCAGCTGATACAAGGCTCTGAAATACTGTTTCGTAACACGTGGCTATCACGATCACCCAATTTGCATCTCGTTGACCATTTATGGAACATCTATAGGCAATTATATTGGAAATCCTTCCTTTCTCTGTAACTTTCCGAACCAAGAGCATGTCTTCATAAATTTCACAATTAACGTAATAAACCATCAATTTTTTATTTTCATTTATTTATAAATCTAATTTCTACAGTAATAAATATCTGATTGCAACATATATTTTTTATAATGTTATTATTATTTCATTAATATTGTCAATTTAATAGGTACTATCTAAATGTAATAATAAATGATGAAATTATTAGCAGTGATTTTGTTGGTTAAAAATAAAAAAAATCCCAATATCTAATTAACAAAACTGTATAAATTTTACACTAACTATACAAAATGACATCTTTAATCTAAATGAAATCATTTTAAAAAAGTGTAATATGAAGAGATTTGGTAAAAAATTCAGTATATGTTGATTAAATGATTTTTCTTTGACAATATTTTTACTAAAACAAAAGAGTGTTAAGAAAATTGTAACATAGAAAATGTGTAATTTCAAAATAAATATTAATCTTTGGAATATATTGGATTTGTCTTAACATCAGAATTTCTTATTTTTATTGCATTCAATAAAAAGACAAGTATAGGTATAAATATATCAGCATATTGAATAAATATTAAATATAATTATCATAACTTTATACTGCTTCAAAGTTCTAATATAAAATGAAATATTGACTTCAAATTAAAAAACTATTAAAAAACAAATCACTATTAAAAAACAAAACATTAGAAGCCTCTTTCAAATATCAAAATGAATCATTTAATCAGGAAACAGTATACAGTTTGAAAAGACTTAATTTAATATATATTATTTATTAAAAATTCTAATATCAGATATTTATTTTATTATTCATAATCTTTATTTATGAACATTTGTATTAAAATATTCATTTTAGTTATTAAAATATACAAATGCCAACGGCCGTACCATGCTGAATACACCGGTTCTCGTTAGATCACCGAAGTTAAGCATCATTGGGAGCGGTCAGTACTTGGGTGGGTGACCACCTGGGAACACTGCGTGCCGTTGGCAAATTTGGGACCTGAATGGCCGAGTGTCTAGCGCTCTGGCGCTCGGTGCCACAGGTTTCGGGTTCGAATCCCGGCGGTGCCATGGATGTTTGTAGTGGTTCGGAATCCACTTTAAGCCGTAGGTCCCGGTCTTCTATGACTGTAAGAGCGTCACGGAGCAAAAGTCAGGCTTCTACCTACGGGTGCTCCATCACAACAGAAGCTGCTTCCTTCCTCTTCAATCATGAGTCCATATGGGCTCGTGGGCTTGGCCAGCCAAGTGGGATAAAAAACAACAACAACAACAAATATACAAATTAACTCTTGAGTATTCACTATTTTTTGAAATAGAAAATTGAATGTCGATTCATAATAATTTCTATTGCATCTTGTTTATTAATAACGCTGTAGCAAATATGATTGCAAATGTCAATATTTGGTGTTTACAGAACCGATACTTTAACGAATTTATTTGTAGTCCAAAAGTACAAATATATGTGTAGATAGTATAATAATATTTCATACTGCATAAATAATATGTATAATTATAATAATTTTATATTTCTTTAAACTTTTATTATAACGTTAAATATTGACTGCAAAACCTAAATAATTATTAAAAATTAAATATCATAAAGTTCTTTCAAATATTAAAATGAATAATTTAATCAGGAAACAGTAAAAATTTGCAAATACGTAATTTAAAATAAATTATTTGTTTAAAATTCTATTATCAGATATTTATTTTAATATTCATAATCTTTATTTATGGATTTTCGTATTAAAATATTCATTTTCTTTATTCATATCACTTGTTAAAATATACGAAGAATATTTTTAATAGAAAATTGAATATCGGTTCTTAATAATTTATATAGCATCTTGTTTATTAAGAATGCTGCAGCAAATGTCAATATTTAGTGTTTACAGAACCGATATTTTAATGAATTGATTTGCATTACGTTTCACTCGGAATCTCTGATACGAATTCAAAATGTTAACGATTCATTTCAATAATTATTCAGCCATTCCAAGTCAGAAGCAGGTAGAAAGCGAATTAGCCATTTCTGAACCGAATCGAACACGGCCTTGCCAGAAGCAAAATTCTTAAAAACAAATAAATTCGAAAAGGATTTCCGTAAAAGTTCCTGGAAGGCAGACTCGCAAAAGTCGAGTACCACTTAACATTTTCGATTTGGGCCACCCCCCAATAAACCAATCATCGCCAACTTTCTCCCCCAAAAATGATTTATAAATACATTTATTAAAGCAAAGCGCAGATGTTTGGGCATAAAACTCGAATGGCAAAGCGCGCCGAGTTAATTGCTCGAGTTATTAATAAAACATTCTCGGTTTGCTTTTAGCCCAGCTTTTCCCGCCATTTTTATCATTTCGAATGCAAATAAATTAACCCGAGTTCTCTGAATGTTCATCTGGAAACAGGAAAATCAAGCACAGATTGGTTAGTTAACTGATAAAAATCAATTGTCGTCTGCTCTCGCAGTAGGGCTGTTGCAGCTGCTAATGCATTTTCGATTCCACCCCCGCAGATGTTCCAATCGGAAGTTACAGATGAAAAGTCTTGGCCAGGCCCGCAATAAATTGTGTTAGCAGGAAAAGTTTGTGGAGTTAATATTGCGTTTTCGTCATTAGCATAAAATTCGGTGTTTTCATCTTGGCGTGTAGGCGAATTTCTTGTTGAGTATAATTTATTAATTTTTCCAGCAAGTGTTTTGTTGATGAGAAAAATAACTGAATTAAGGATTAAGGAATGGTAAAAGGAAATAAAATGCTCCTTTGTGATAAATAGAATATTTAAATCAAAACAGAAATTATGAAGCATATTGATATTGGTATCTCATAACATAGCATTGTATAAAAATGTCATGTTTTTTAACATAAAATATATGCTGTTAACAATATTTATAAAGTTAACAATGTTATTATTGTTTAATAACATTGTTAAAAACAATGTTATGTTTTTACATTAAAGTTATGCTGTTAGCATTAATGTTATGTTTTAACAATGTTACTACTGTTTAATAACAATGTTAGGTTTGGACTTAGAGATACCAAAGCTATTAAGCTTCCCAATTTCTGTTTTCATTTTAAAAATTTCTGTATTTAATTAGCAATATCACAGCTTTGTTTATAGTATGCACAAAAATTCAATTTTCCGTACTGGTAAAAATCAAATTTCCTTTTAGATTTCTAATAAAATATAGTTAATCTATACTTTTTATTTTTAAATCTATTTATTTTTTCCTTTTTTTCCAGTTAATTTATCTCATTATTATTTTTTTTAGAAATTTTAAACACTTTTATGATTAATTATTAAATTTAAATCGTAATAAATTGTGTTTGGAGTTAACATTGCAATTTCGTCATTAGCATAAAATTCGATATTTTCATCTTGGCGGTAGACGAATTTCTTGTGAAGAATAATGTATTAATTTCCCAGCAAGTCTTTTGTTGATGAGAAAAATAACTGAATTATGAATTAAGGAATGGTAAAGAGAAATACTCCTTTGTGATAAATATCATATTAAAATTAAAACTAAATTATTAAAATCAAAATAGAAACTATGAAGCATAACAGCATTGGTATCTATAAGTCCAACATAACATTGTTTAATAATTATTGTTGAATTGTTAACAATGTTTTTAACGTCAACAATGTTATGCTGTTAATGTATATACTGATAACAATGTTATGCTGTTAACAATCATTAGAATGATAACAATGTTTATAATAATAACAGCGTTATGTTGTTAACAATGTTTTTAATGTTAAAAATGTTAATATTGTTTAAAAACAATGTTATGTTTGGACTTAGATATACCAATGCCATTTGGCTTCATAATTTCTTATTTGATTTTATTAATTTATGTATTTAATTAACAATATCACAGCAATGTTTATAGTATAAACAAAAAATAAATTTTCTTTACTAGTAAAAATCAAATTTCGATTTTAATTTCTAGTAAAATATAGTTACAGAAATCTTTTTCTTTTCTTATTTTTTTCTATTTTTTTTATTTTATTATTTTTTTTGGGAAATTTTAAACATTTTATGAATTATTATTAAAGTTAAACATTTTATATGCGTTTTAAATATGTTTTTACTTATTTTGTAAAATCCTTGAACGAATTAGGTTTTACCACAATATTCACTATAAAGTTATACAATGTAACAACAGAATAAAAGTTTTACAATTTTGTTTCACCACATCATGCTAACTCTTTTTAATACATGAAATGAAATTTTAAAATCAGTTAGAGTTTCTGAGGACTATTTCCTAATGTCTATTTAATTCACTATAACTATTGTATAATCCTTGAATATTGTATATAATTGAATCATACACTACTGTACTACAGTACAATATTGTATATCATATCACTAATATATATTTTATATAACGATTCTTGGGCTTGGTCACGATTACATATCTACCAAGTGGAATAAATAACAACATATATTTTATGTTATGAATTAAAAATTATTCAACAATATAGCATTGACTCAAATTATTTAATTAATTTTGTGAATTATTTTATATCACACTATATTTTTCTGTATATTTTTTTTTCAAATGATTATTATTGAATTATTTTATATCAAACTATATATTTCTGTAATTTTATTTTTCATGCAGACAACCAAAAACATGGAGCTGACAAGTAAGTGTGCTATAAATATATTGTTAATATTTCTTGTTATTATGCTTTAAAATTTAAAATTTTATTTTAAATGCTAAGGCAATGAAACATTTGATAAAGCCCTTGTCTCTATTGTAACAGATTTATGACAATGCAACAGATTTATGCAAATGATATCTATTTGAATATAAATGATCTCTAATTAATTCTTATGATGTCAAATAAACATCATAAGAATAATATTAAGATGTCTATTTGATATCATAAGAATTGATATAAGATGTCTATTAGACATCATACGAATTATCTCAAGACGTCTATTTCACATCATAAGAATTATAAGATGTCTATTTAACATCATACGAATTATCTTAAGATGCATATTTCACATCATAAGAATTATCTTAATATGTCTATTCGATATCATGAATTATCAAAGATGTCTATTTCACACCATAAGAATTATCTTAAGATGTCTAATTGACACCATAAGAATTATTTTGGTGCTACTTTAATAATTCATTCACATTTTTTTTTATCTTATAACTGGTCAATGGAAAGATTTCTTTAGAAATTAATAGGCATGATAAGAAATTAAGATACTTTTGATTTAGAGTTTTGTGGATAGTGTCTGGGATATATTAGTTCAAAATATCACAAATAAAGTTAAATCAAACCTCCCATATTTAAGCAAAGAATGAAAAATAAGTAATTTAATAAATAAGTAGAAGGGAAATTCCTTCTATTGTGCACGCTACTTCAATAGCGAATGCAATATCCATTTTAAATGTGATACAATAATGAGAGCGCAAAGTAGAAGGCCTCAAAATTAAATTATTTGATGATGATATAAATGATGCGTGTTGACGATTTACGATTATTTTTTAAGGATAACAATAAGGATAATTAGATTTAATCTCTTTTATTTCAATGTAATTTCATCAGCTCAAGAATTATTGAATATACTCTACAAAATGAAACGAAATGGATTAGTTTTTAATAAATTTTGATCTGAAGTTATTTTAAAATTTATTAAATAGCATGTGCAGTAAAATTAAGAGATTCTAATCTAAAATAAAAAAATAAAGTGGAAATTTGTATTTAATGTTGGCATACGTTATGTATTTTGACTTTTTATGGTGAGGATTTTTTCTGAGTTATATCTCTTCTTGCTCTTTTTTAATTTAAATGCAGATATAATTACTTAAAACTCATTGCTATTTCATCAACACATAAATTACTTTTTATTAAAATTTTTTTGTAGTCCTATGGTAAATTGAATTTTTTCTATTTCAAGGTCAAATCTTTTATGAACAAAAATTTAAATTAATGTCACATATTACGAGGTATTTCATTTAAAACTGTTTACTTTTACAATTGTTAGCTATAATATTTCCTAGCATAATTACTGAATTTAATTTTTGAATATTTTTTTAAGAAGCCCATTTATATTTTGATTATTATTATTGAAATGTATTTTGTAAAATAATTTCTCATGCCAATTCAAATTAAATTTTTTGCTCATTGGCGTTATATAATTCATAAAACCTTAAAAATAGTTTTCCCTAAAATAAACTATATCACAATTATTAAAATTGGACATTACTTTTATTAAAGAATATATTTTAATTGTCAGAATATCTGACATGAAATTCCAAATAATATTTAAAGAGGCTATACAATCACTTTTTTTTAAATAAAATATTGTTGCTACCATTAAAAAAAAATTTTGCATTATATTTTTTTAATATTATTTAATAATTCTAATAATTCCTTTAAATGACAAATTAATATTTGGTAAATTACATCAATTTTTTCTTGTTCTATGAATTTACATCATTTTATATAGAGGCCAATGCCTTGTTTGCTATATATTGAGCCACCATTTTCTTTAGAGATATAACATTTTCTGCAAGCTGAGAAATTGAAAATAGGCATTCAATGTATAGAAAAAGTGTTAAAAAAATTTAAAAATATATTATAAAACCATAATATTTTATAATATTTCTTTCAAACAAATCCAATAATTTTCAATTAACTCTTCTCAATAAAAATAGTGCTAGCATCAAAACCCAAATTATGCATTTAATTTTTTTTAATATAATTAACCAAAAGTTGACCTACGTCATGTCATTTTGAAAGCCTTAATAACGTTTTTTTTATTGTTGTTATTTTTTGTTCCATATAACTATATACACGAACATATATATATATATATATAAAACATTGGGGCCTGATGACCGAGTGATTGCCGTTCTGGCGCTAGGTACCACAAATTTCGGGTTTGTGTCCCGGAGTGCCATGTATGTTTGTAGTGGTTCGAAATCCCCTTTACACCTTAGGTGCCGCTCTAATATGACTGCAGAGCGTTGGGCGTAGAGCTGACAATCCTACCCAGAAAAAAGAAAATATCCCCTGTCTCGAAATCTACCCGTAGGCACACGGACTTGGCCCACCATGGGGCTTTTGCACAAATGAAGAAGTAAAATCATTTCGTTTAAAATTTTGCTTTTATTCTTGATGGAAACATTTGACTAATTTTAATTAACCATATTTTGAGGTCTTTAAAGACTTAAAAGTTTTCGGTAAACCAAGAAAATGAAAATAGGAATAAAAAAAAAATAGCAACTTTGTTAATAACTTGTTTCCACCATATTTATAATGTTTATTTAAAATGAATTCAGTAATTTTTAATTACTTGTTATAAAGCAACATGGTACAGTCATCAAAAACCAAATTCTGCATTCAATTTTTTTGTAATGTAATTAATCATAAGTTGACCTACGTCGCATTAAAAACTATTATTTCAAAAAACGGAAATCACGTGATTAAAAAATTGTGTAGAAAAGAAAACTGTAGGGAAAAAAAATGTGGAGTCTTCATCGTTTGTCACAATTAAGTCATGCATAGCTAATCCTAGTAATTTAAGTTATGTGGCGTTCAAAACTTTTCAGCCAGAAAAAAAAGAACTTACTTTTTTTTTTCTTTTTGGAGGTCATACATATTTTTTGCAGTGACTGAAGTAAAAGATTATTGTTTAAAATTCCGTGTCAGTATCAGAAGTATATTTTATGCATTACGGATGATGAACCTCTAAGAAATATTGAACATCGTTTTGGGTTCGAGTTAAAGCAGTGCCATGGATATTTGTAAATATCGAACATCGTGATATTGACAACGAGAAATATAGGAATACATTAAGTCATTATAGCGATCGATCATTAAATATAAAATACTTCCAGTTCATTTTAAGAAAATTGTGTGTGCTTTTTAAAGTATGTAATCAGTATGAATTTGGAGATTTATTATTATTATTATTATTTTTTTTTTTTTTTGTTAATTTTTAAGGATAAAACATATATTAAGTGAATAAGTGAAATCGAATTTATTATTATACCTAGTAACAATTCAGGGGACAGAATGGCTAAGTGTCTAGGGCTCCGGCACTCTGTACCACAGGTTTCGGGTTCGAATCTCGGCTGTGCAATGGATGTTTGTAGTGGTTCGAAACCCACTTTAAACCGTAGATTCCGGTCTAATAAGAATTTACAGCCTTGGGAATAGGACTGACAATCCTACCCAACAAAAGAAAACATGTCATGTTTCGAAATCTGCCAGTAGACAAACGGCCTCGGCCCAACATGGGGCTGTTGCGGCAATGAAGATGAAGAATTACTTTTGCCAACGGCCGTACCATGCTGAATATACCGGTTCTCGTTAGATCACCGAAGTTAAGCATCATTGGGCGAGGTCAGTACTTGGGTGGGTGACCACCTGGGAACACTGCGTGCCGTTGGCAAATTTGGGACCTGAATGGCCGAGTGTCTAGCGCTCTGGCGCTCGGTGCCACATGTTTCGGGTTCGAATCCCGGCGGTGCCATGGATGTTTGTAGTGGTTCGGAATCCACTTTAAGCCGTAGGTCCCGGTCTTCTATGACTGTAAGAGCGTCACGGAGTAAAAGTCAGGCTTCTACCTACGGGTGCTCCATCACAACAGAAGCTGCTTCCTTCCCCTTCAACCATGAGTACATATGGGCTCGTGGGCTTGGCCAGCCAAGTGGGATAAGAAACAACAACAACAGAATTACTTTTAAATCTTTGCTTTTTTTTTCTTAATGTAAATTTTTTACTATTTCTTGTTTGGTCATATTTTGAGTTCTTTAGACACTTAAAATTATTGGCACACCAAGAAATTGAAAATATTAATTAAATATATAGCAACTGTGTTAATTTTTATTTTTTTCAAAATTTCCATTCGTAGCATTTTATAATGTTTTTTTTAAAACAAATTCAATAATTTTCAATTAAATATTCCGAAGTACTGCCATCGAAAGCCCAAACGTTGCATTCAATTTTTTTTTTAAATATAATTAATCATAATTTGATCTACATCATGTTAACAACCAGTATTTCAAAAAACGGAAATCACGTGATTAAAAAATTGTGTAGAAAAATAAATTGTAGAAAAAAAAAATGTGGAGTCTTCATCGTTTGTCACAATTTAGTCATGCATTGCTAATCCTAGTAATTTAAGTTATGTGGAGTTGGAAACTTTTCATCCAGAAAAAAAGAACTTGCATTTATTTTAATTTTTATTTTTTTTTAAATTTTTTTTATTCTGAGGTCACATTTTTTTTTCTTTGCAGCAACTGAAGTGAAATATTGTTGTTTAAAATTCCGTGTCAGTACCAGAAGAATACTTTATGCATTACATATAAGCAGTGAATGACAAACCTGTAGAAATATTGAACATAGTTTTGGGCTCGAGTACTAGCAGCCCATGAACGTTTGTAATATTGAACATCATAATATTGAAAATGAGAAATATTTTAAGCCATTATTAATGTCAATAAATATATAAAAAAAACATTTAGTTAATTTTAAAAACTTATGTGTGATTTTCAAAATGCTTTATCAGGTTAAAATTAAAGCCACATTTTGTTTTATATTATTAAGGAAAACATATGCTGCTTAAATGTATATATGTAATTCCATGTACTAATATACCAAATAAAAAATTAATAATATCTATTGGAAATTGTTCTGCAATATATATGCAATTCAGCAATAGAATATTTTTTTCATAAAATAAAATCACATTAATTTTATAGATACATATTAACGTGTTTTATTTTTGAAATACAATTTTTTAACCTGAAAGTAATGCAACTATAATCGTAAAAAGGTTTCCTAACAGAAAGTTTATTCTTTTTTGGATAATACTAATTAAAATGTTATACAACACTCCTTTTGCAATGGGTAGGATAAAATGAGGGCTTGATTGCCAAGTGACTGGCGATTGGTTTCGGGTAGGAGTCCTGAGTATGCCATGCATGATTGTATTTTGGAATCCACTTTAAACCATAGGTACCAGTCTAACAGGGCTGTAGAGCGTTGGGCGTGAAAAAGAAAATAAAAAAGAACCATGTAAAAAAGAAAATATGTCATGATTCGAAATCTGCCAGTTGGCAAACGTTCTTAAATAACTATGGGGCTGTTGCGAAATTGAAGAAGAATACTAGAAGGATAAAAGTAATTTGATATCTAAGGTTGAATGGCTATTTTATGATCTTAGAAATAAATTAACAAAAAAAGAACATTAAATGTATTAAAATACTCCATAAAAAATCTGGACTTCTTAGTTTTATAAATATAATTAGTCTTGAAAGCCTTTATAAAAATGTTAGATTAGAATATTCTTTTCAATTTGGAAAAAAAAAAAGTGCCCGACTCCTGGCTCCGTGGCAATGTGCACCTCTCGTGAACTTATGGTTGAGGTACAATCCGCTGGTGACTTTGTTGCAGACACTGTTGCAAAAAACGAGGACACTCGATGGCTTTGTGATGTTCAACATCATGCTTCGTTAACCGCACTATCTGGTGAGATATTTCTGGGTTTTCTCCCATACGATATGCAATGAGGAGAATTCCACCTAAAAGTCTTCCCAGAAAAAGTCGGATTATTTGGTGGAAGTTTTCATGGTTTTCTCAGATACGATACGTAAAAGAGACATAGTTCCTCTTAAAATTCCTCCATGAATATACTGCCCTCCTTCTTCAGCGACACGAAGCCAAGTCAGACTTCTACCTACGGGTGCACCATCATAATAGAAGCTGCCCCATTTTCCTTCATCAATGAGAACACAGATTCATGGACTTGGTCTAGATGTTGCTGCTTACCAATTTGGATAAGACTTTAGGTCCACCATGTTATGGATACGAGTTACGGCAGTGCCATGGATGATTGTGATGGTTCTGAATCCATTTTAAGCCATAGGTCCCTCTCTAATATGACTGTCGGGAGTAGCGCTGACAATCCTACCCCTTAAAAAGTCAACCGAAACTTCAAACCAAAAGGAACCGAGTCAAACTTCTACGTACGAGTGCTGCTTCACAACAGCAGCTGTTCCTTTCTCTCCATCCATGAGTAGCTTACTCATGGGATGTCCCTCCTTCAATGCCAGAAACTGAGGATTCTGCACAACAACAACAAAACTTTATTTTTATTTTTCAATAAACTTTAGTACATAAATAATGTAATTTGCAGAAGATTTATATGTGTGATTTATAACAAATGCGAAAACAAACGAAAATACTTAATATTTTCTAATTAGCTTTAAAACGAAACAGTAATCATCTTGAAACCTCTATCAAATTAAACAATTTTCCACTTTTTTAACTTATAACACGTATAATATTTTAATTCATTCAGGTGCATTATAAGCTTTTACGCATAAAAGGCCGGGTGCAGTTCTGTTCTGTATTCCTAATTTGTTGTTTGCTATAACGCATAACGGAGTCCCGGCGTCAAAAAGATGGCGGACGTAAATTGAACCTCTTTTTTTCCTCCAGTAATGAGTCCTCAGTTGGAATTTCGAACCCAACTCCGGTGTCGTGACCAAACTAATTCCAAAGTACCCCAACAAAACTAATAGGAAGGATGGCAACTTTTCCAAGTAAACACGAAGCTCTTGATTGCTTTAATTAAAGCGGCAAATGTACTTCGGAGAGAAGACTTTTTTACTCTGGTGCGTTAACTTTTCAAGATCGCATCTACCCACGCCAAACCTGGCGATTTAAACTGAAAATGCTTATAAGTACTTGTCAATTTTCGTAAAATACGCTGTTGCTTTTTGTTGGATGTTGAAATAGTTTTAAATATACTGCTTTAATTTTGTTTTCGTTCTTAATTACTTTAATTAAAACGGCGATTGTACTTTGGAGAGAAGATTTTGTTTTTTACTCTGGCGCCTTAAAGTGTTTTAAGATATCTATTCATTCCAAACCTGGTGAGCTAAACTGAAAATGGCTATACACCTTGCCAATTTTCTTAAAATATGCTATTACTTTTTTACAGACATTTTCATTTTTATTGGATATTGAAACAGTTTTAAATACTCTTTTTAAACGTTTTTCATTCTTGATTACTTTAAAATGGCAATTGCATTTTGGAGAAAAGATTTATTAATCTGACGGTTTAACGTTTAATTTTGTCATCTACCCATGCCGAAAATACGTATACATACTTGTCAACTTTGGTAAAATACGCTGTTGCTTTGTACAGAATTATATCCATTTTTATTGGATGTTATAGTTTTAAATTATCTGCTTATAATTTTTTTCGTTCGTGATTACTTTATTTAAAACGGCAATTGTACTTTGGAATGAATATTTTTTTTCACTCAGGCGCCTTAATAAGTTTTAAGATATCTATCCATTCCAACCCGGTGATCTAAATTGAAAATTCTTGTATATATGTAGTACTTGTCAACGTGCAAAAAATACGCTATTACTATTGACAGATTTACACCCATTTTTATTAAATGTTGAAATAGTTTTAAATACCCTTTTTATATTTTTCGCTCTTGATTATTTTAAAGTTGCGACTCTACTTTGAAATGAGGACTTCTTTTTACTTTGACAGTTTGACGTTTAATTTTTGCATCTACTCATGCCAAACCTGAGGGTCGAAACGTAAAATGCTTACATATATTTGTCAAATTTCGTAAAATACGCTACTGAGTTTTATATATTAATGTCCATTTTTATTAGATTTTGAAATAGTTTTAAATACACTGCTTCTAATTTTTTCGTTATTAAGTGCTTTAATTAAATAGGAGATTGTACTTTGGAGAGAAGAATGTTTTTACTTTGACACCTTAATATTTTAAGATCGCATCTACCCACGCCAAACCTGGCGATCCAAACTGAAAACGCTTATACATTCTTGTCAATTTTCGTAAAATATGCTATTGCTTTTGTTAAATGTTGAAATAGTTTTAAATACTCTGATTATAATTTTGTTTTCGCTCTTAATTGATTTAATTAAAATGGCGATTGTACTTCGGAGAGAAGAATTTTTTTTTACTCTGGCGCCTTAAAGTGTTTTAAGATATCTATCCATTCCAAACCTGGTGAATTAAACTGAAATTCTTATGTATACTTGTCAACATTCGTACGATACACTATTGCTCTTTACAGACTTACGTTCATTTTTGTTGGATGTTGAAATAATTTTAAATAACTATTTTATATTTTTTTTGCGCTCTTGATTACTTTAAAGTTAAGAATGTAATTTGGAGATAATTTTTTTTTTACTCACGGTTTAACGTTTAATTGTGGCATCTACCCACACCGAACCTAATGATCTACATTGAAAATGCTTATGCATACTTGTCAACTTCGGTAAAGCAAGTTATTGCCAGATACTTTATTGCGTTCATTCATGTCTACAATTGGACAGCCTGGATAAAATTCATCGATTTTTATTTTAATTTGAAATGGATAAGTATTCAAATAAAAAAAAATACAGATGCATTTGATGATTACATTGGGGCTGATAACGTTGAGAATTATTGCCAGTAAATAATAATTTATAGAATAACGTTACTTTTACTTTCAATTGATAAAAGGTGCTACTATTTCGTGTATTTAGTATGTGAGTATTACAAATCAAGAGATATAGGTTGCTATGTAACCAAGGCTCTCCGTCAACCTGACAAATTATCATCGTCGTATGTGAATACCAATTAAATACGAGTTTCAAGCTATTTCCTAAATAAACGTTCTTGATGTCACTCACTTAAAAAATAAAAAAATAACGATGGTAATTATCGTAAGGTGCGACCAAATTTTCATAAATAAACTTGTTTTTTCAAGAAACAAAACAGAAAACATTTCTCACTTACTTCTAAAACTCTTAACTACTTAAATCATCGTAATTATTTAAAAATGCACAACAATTCACAACTGAAATGAGATTTCTGTGAGATTGAATGTTAAATTTTTTCCAGGTCCACCACACCCTTACGCCAGGACACAGACGACAGACGAGAAATCATGACGACAGCCCTCGAGACCGAAGACAAATGCCCGGATGTCATACCAGGTAAGTGGAAGCGAAACAAAAACCTTTTTATGCGCCCCCCCTGCAACTATTTTTTTCTCACCCCATAAACCACCCCTAAATGGAACACGATGCTTGTTTTGGGCCATTAACCCCATGGGATGGAGATTTAAAATATGGGAGATTTCTCATAGGTGCTCGTATGGGCGTCATCCTGGGATATGGCTTCGGCGAACATTATCTTGTGATTGGGCAGTTTTTTTTATGAAGGTAATGGCTAAGAATAGGGATGCAGACAAATTGCAAAAGATCTGATCTTGAGCTATGGTTCCATAAATTGAAGTAAATTTTAAATCGTTACTAATAATATATATTTGGATCAAATCTTTAAAAGGCAAGCTTTGAACTATTTTTTTTTCAGATTGGTTTATCTTTATATACAGTTGGCAAGATGTACTAATATGTTTTTCGGGGATATTCCTATTTTTATTACTCCTATTTTTCTAATTCGCTGGCATTTAGTATCCTAATTCTAAATTAAGGTTTACAGCATCTGTCAGGTGCCATTGCTTCAAAATTTTTCATTGAAAAACTTCAAGCTAACGGATTTGTAATGTTCATAATTGGCATTGGCATGAAGGTTCTTCATTTGGCATAAATTTCTGGTTTCGAACAAACCCCCTTTCGTACACAAGTCCAACGGATGGGCTTAACCCTGGGGTATGGCTTCAAGGAAAATTGTCTTGTGATTGGAGAGCTTTTTTCATGAAGGTAATGGCTAAGAAAAGGGATGCAGACAAATTGCAACAGATCTGATCCTGAGCTATGGTTCCATAAATTCAAGTACATTTTAAATCGTTACTAAGAAGAGCTATGTTTGGATCAAATCTTAAAAAGCTTTTATACCTTGAGAAGTTTTGAATTATTTCTTTTTTCAGTATTAGCTTTTATCATGAAATTCAATTGACAATGAATTGACATTAGTTTTACCTTTATATGCAAATTGACATGACATTGGCATTGAATTGATATTAGTTTTTATCTTTATTTGCAATTGACATTGGTTTTTACCTTTACATGCAATTGGCATGGCATTGACATTGTTTTTTATCTTTATATGCAATTGCCACGATGTTTTGTGATCTCCTATTTTTCTAATTCGCTGGCATTTCGTCTTCCCAATTCTAATTTAAAATTTACAGCATCTGTCAGGTACCATTGCTTCTGTATTTCTTATTGAAAAAAACTTCAAGCTAGCGGATTTATAATACTCATCATTGGCATTGGCATTGGCATGAATATTCTCCGTTTGGCATCAAATTCTGGTTTCGAACAAATCTCCTTTCTTACAGCGGATGGGCGTCATTCTGGTGCATGGCTGCAGGGAACATTATCTTGTGATTGGACAGTTTTTTATGAAGGTAATGGCTAAGAATATGAATGTAGACAAATTGGAAAAGACCTGATCCTGAGCTATCGTTCCATAAATTCAAATGAATTTTAAATCGTTACTAAAAAGAGCTATAGTTGGATCAAATCTTAAAAAGCCTTTTATACTTCAAGAAGAATTGAACTTTTATTTTCAATGTTGGCTTTTATCTTGATATCCAATTGACACGATTTGTGATTTGACACGAACTGACACGGTTTCGCTACTTGGTGACATTTAGTCACCCCAATTTGAAACTAAGAATTGCAGCAGTCAGGTACCATCATTGGGTGCCATCTCAGGGTATGGCTGCGGGGAACTTTATCTTGTGATTGGACAGCTTTTTTATGAAGGTAATGGCTAAGAATAGGGATGCAGATAAATTGCAAAAGATCTGATCCTGAGCTATGGTTCCATAAATTCAAGTAAATTTTAAATCGTTACCAAAAAGAGTTATATTTGGATCACATCCTAAAAAGCTTTTATAATACAAGAAGCATTGAACTGGTTTTTTTTTTCAGTGTTGACTTTTATCTAAATTCGCAATTGACATGATGTTAAGCAAAGTTTTGTGAAATCATATTTTGCTTATCATATATCAATAATCCACTCCAAATTGAAACTAAGTTTTCAGATTTTTTCAAGCACCATCGGTTCTTTCTTTTCTCAACGGAAAAACTTTCGAGCTAATGGATTTAGTATGTCCATCTTTGGTAAATCCCGAAGATTATCTATTTGGCATCAATTTCAGGTTTCGAACCAATATCCCTTTGTTCCAGGCTCTAACGCATTTACCATCAGGCAATTTCAAACTTTTTAAATCGCTATTAAAAATATTGTTGTTGTGTATAATCATCAGTGTCGCGCAGCGCTGGACGAACACCCCATGAGTAGTCTACACAGGGATGGAGGGATAGGGGGGCAGCTATTGTTATGATGGAGCAGCCGTAGGAAGAAGTCTGACTTAGCTCCGAGTCGCTGAAGAACGTAGGCAGTCTTTCAGGGGGAAATAACCTAGCATTTGCGTATCGTATGGTAGAAACCTGGAAAAATCCCATCGGGCAGTCTGACTAACGATACAAAATGCTGAACATCACGAATGTCCCCGAGTCTCTTTGTTTTGGAAATAGTATCTACAACAATGCCACCAGCGAATTGAAGTGTGATTAAATACGAAGTATTAACATGCGCCTAAGGCTGAACAAATACGCACGTTACGACTGAGCCACGAGTCGAGCATTGAAATCTTAAAGCCTTTATAAGAAACCAGTTTATGCGATGGCAACTAAGTTTCATATGAGTTTATGCGATGGCAACTAAATTTCATATCAGTTTATTTAATATTTGTATGTTAATATAAGTTTACTCTATTCTTTTAAGAATATTAAATGAAGTAAACGATAAAAAAAAATATAATAGAAAAATAAATTAAATATGTTGGCAAGTCATTAATTAATCGATCCATATGTTACAATTTATTTTTGTTGAATTTTTACATTTAATTTAATAAATCTTTTAACACATTTTTTGGAATTAATTACTCTGTGATTGAAAATTGTTCACTTTTGACTGATTTTTTATTTATATGCCATAGTATGTTACTTGAACCATTTTATTAATTACAGTTACATAAAATTTTAAAAGAATCTTCCAAAGTTAATTACTAAATCCATAATTATAAATTCATTTAAAATTTTTATTTAAAATATTTCTCAAGCTTCCGTTTATATCAATTATAAACTCATGATTTCAATATAAATTAATATTGAAAATAAATATCTCGCTGTTAATGGGACGTTTTGTTATTAAAGTTTCTTACAAAAAATGTATACTCTTAGTATGTAATAAAATCTCTTTCAAATTTCGTAATAAATAAATTTAAAAGATAATTCTTGAAATAAGTTTAATTAATATATTTTTTTCCAAAATTTTTAACGTTTCTTTATATGCTAAGTTTCTTTCTTTTGAAACAATATCTGAAAAAGGAATAAAATATAAGAAAAACTTAATTTATATTAAGATTATTATATTTATTATAATGAAGCTTCAGTTTTATTCATTTTTAAGTAGAATAAAGAATCGCTGACAACATATTAAATTAAATTTCATTAAAATAATTTTTACAATTGATTTATATAAATTTTAAAGGTCACATTTTAATTAAAAGTTTATTATAATAATGAAAGTTTTATGTGTTTAAACATTTTAATATTTTTTATTTTTATTTTTTATTATAACTCAATATAATACAATGCTATCTAACAAATTGTAATTTATTTAAAATTTTATTCCATTCAGATTTCATATAATAGTTACGAACTTTATAATGATTTTTTCGTAAAATTTATGCAAGAATTCATTTGTGTTTGGTATTAATAAATTGGAGCATACCATAAAATAATTATTACCTGAGTTGTGTAAGTCATAAAGACAAAACGAATTATTAATGGCTGTATAAATATTTTGTGTAATTTCCTTTTGTAGATTTAAATATATTCACAATTAGCAAATGTTAGAGGGATATATGAATTTTTTAATTCCTTATTTTTAATTTTTAAACAAGAAATTCAAAGATAAATGTAATTAATATTATTTTTTATATGTTTTATAATTAAAAATTTAAATCAGATAAAACCTCTCCTTTATATTTTACAAAATAGAAGAGACTTTGATTTGTAAGATGAAAGAAGTCAATTATTTTTCTATATGAACAATTACTTTCAGGCATCATTATTATGTCTGAAAGTAATTGTTCATATAGAAAAATAATTTAATTTCTTTCATCTTACAAATCAAAGTCACTTCTATTCAAAGTAACAAATTCTATTCTAGTAACAAAATTCTCATATTTAATAGTTTGTTCAATTCTATTTTTCTAATATTTACTGACCTACGCAAAATTCTTCATATTGCTACGTCAACATATATGCTTATACAAGACCTACTGTAACTGTTATATATTGTTTGTTGTTGTTTCTTATCCCACTTGGCTGGCCAAGCCCACGAGCCCATATGGACTCATGATTGAAGGGGAAGGAAGCAGCTTCTGTTGTGATGGAGCACCCCGTAGGTAAAAGCCTGACTTTTGCTCCGTGACGCTCTTACAGTCATAGAAGACCGGGACCTACGGCTTAAAGTGGATTCCGAACCACTACTGTTATATATATATATATATATATATATATATATATATATATAACTCTGAGTTGATATATTGCTTACAAAAAATAAAAATTAGGATATCAATTTAATTTACAAGTTCAGTTCATTCCAAAATTGGAGATTTTCAGAGTTCTCGTGTCTGCGATGAACCTTATGCACCCGGTCTGCGGCAGATCTTAATTATCACAATTATTGTCAGCTTCCCTCACTTCTCATTGGAGGGAACAAATCCTTAATTGTTCTCCTCTCATGTTCTATCACCAATCACGTTGCAACAATTCATGACATAGTTCATATCCATCTGTAATTGTTTCGACCTGTGAAGGTCAAACAGACAATCTATAATTTCATAATGTGTCATTATCAAAGTCACTGATTATCTGCAGTCAGATTTGAATGACAGGGTTTTCTTATTAGAACGAAACTCTAATTACATATAGTATAAATATCCACAGCACTGTTTATCTATTGTCAGATCTGAGTAAAAGGTTGCACTTGTTAAAGAATATGCATTCCTTACCCCTGGAAACAGAAATGGTAATGGTCTTTTCTCATTTGAAAGCGGTCTGGTTTCCAATTGGTTAACCTGTGGCCTTTGGTACCACTGACTTCAAGTTCGAATCCTGGAGATAGCATAGATGTTTGTGAGTGGTTCAGAATCCACGTTAAACTGTAGGTCCCTCTCTAATTAGCCTAACTTGGGCACCAAATGACCGTAGAGCGACAAACCAAACCAAATATCATGAGAAAAATGTTGCACTTGCAACAATACTGTCAAATTAAAAGATAGCGCCCAAAATTTCCAAATTTTCTGAAACATTTAGCGTTTCCAAAACATTGCTTTAAAATTTCATTTAAAGAAACATTTAATATTTCCTCTACACTTACTAAAACTTCTAAATATCTAAAATGCCAATCAACCAATTTCCGAAAGTGATTCCACGTTCACCGAACAAAATCTAAATCTTCACTGCGGAAATAGATTCATAGCAGAGTACTAAATCAATCGAAAATATAAATTAGGAGGAGATGAAGAGTTTTAAAGGAATATGAAATTCCAAAATCTCAAGACTCCTGCCTTTCACCAACAGCAGCCTACTTCACATAAATCAAGCGGCCAAGTCTAAATGAAACGCTTGCTGCCATTGGTCGGAATTTATTTCGAACATTAGTGAATAAGATTGATTGCAGATGGTTCGAATTTCCGAACGGATATGAAAATATGATCCTCTGAACTGTATCTAATCTTTCGAATTAGATGGAGGATTTTAAATCAGAAACTTCTTGAAATTTTTGTAATTTAATGGATCAACGAATGTTACGGAACAGATATATTCGCTAATAGAAATATAATTCGAATGGAATTAGAACGGTTCAATTCAGTGCTTGTATTCTTGATGCAGTATGTAATAGCATCTAAATTAAAATAATCCATTTGGAATTAAGATTCTTTTAGGAGAGAATTTGTAACCTAAAATTGATTTCAAAATCATTTTAATAAATAAATAGAAAGTTTATAACTGCCTTTAAGAATATCTTTTCCCAATTTGTTCCCCATTTTTGAAGCATGCTATGTTTCCTGTACATAAAAAATACTGTTTATCTGAATTAAGAACCATTAATAAATTACTTTTAACTTTATATAAATTAATAACTGACACAACAGTTTCAGCGTAACACAGGATGACGCGGAAGGAAATGTTGCTATACGAATGATAAGAGGAAAAGAAGACAAAAATACATTACTTGCACATCTCATATATCATATTATATAATATTTTTGCTGAGCTAATTTTTTTTAAATATATAGTAACAAAATACTTATTCTGTGTATGGATTTAATAAATTTTTAATTCAACCAATCTTAAAAATATTATTAAAAAAATTAAATCACTGGTATATTTATTTAAAAAAACGTGTTACAAAATTATATCATAAATCAAAATCTTTATTAGATTGTTTTATATATGAATATATTTTTTTTAAAAAAAATTGCATAATTCTTAAACTTTTGGTAAACGGCTAAAAAATATTTTCAATTTTCATAGTTTTCAATAGAATATTTTCTTATTTCTATTGAAGTGAGTCGCAGACGACCTTTTTGAAGATTCCATTGTCAACAAAAGCATTTGGGCATTTTAAAAAAATTTAAAACACATTTTTTTTTTTACAAACCAAGATTTTCTCAAAACATATTTAGTAGAAAAACATTTTTCCTCTAAACATAGCATTACTTTTTCACATCCGCACAAAGCACACCTTCCCTTCCACGGTTGCAGTCACGGGTCATTTAAAGCAGACGATAATTCTCGACCGCGGAGAATATATCGCAGAAAATTCGAATCATTCGAACTCGTGGGAATATGCCGCGTGGAATAATAAAAATAAATAAATAAAAAAAAGTAACATCCCCTGCTTTTCTCTGTGTGTGGTTTCGATGTTTTAAACATGAATTTATTTATTTTTTTCCCCTCTCTTAGAGTAGCGTTGCTTTTGAATTTCGTTATCTAGTGGCTTGTCTCGCGCTGTTTCTATGCTTTTAAATGGGTTTTTTTCCCTACAATAGGGGAAAAATGACACTGGGAGGGAATAAAAATGCGTGAATGCATCTTTCAGTAGGATACATATTTTATACTGCGCATTCGTGGCAATAATGTGTACCCTTTACACTGAAGTCTTTGCGAAGAAATCCTCAATAGCATTTTCTTTTTACTCTGATTGTTTGAAAACAAAGAAACCTCATCTTATTTGAATTGTATCATGCTCTTTTCATTGTATTTGTGTGTTGCGAAAGGATCAAAAAAGCAATATTCTTTTCTTATAAAATATTAATATTTAAGAATTGTCTAAAATCTATAAAAAATTTATATCTAATTTTAGTCATCAATTTCTAGGAATTGTTAGTCTTGGAGTATTTTAGAAACTCGATATTGTTTTTTTGCCTATAATATTTAACTATTCCATAATTCAAATGCATAATTTCTTTTAAATTTTTTGAAAATCATAATTAAATTGAAACCATAATGATGGTCTATATATTTTTTGCACTTTATTATTATATCTTAAGTTCTATAGCTTATCTATAGCTATCTTAAGTTCTATATAATTGTTATATATTTTAAAGCTTAAGAGCTATTTATTTATTATTAAAATATTATATAATATTTTTGCTGAGCTTTTATTAAATTATATGAAATCTCTCTTAAGTATATGATAATAAAAATGCTTATTTTTTGTATGAATTTACTATCTTTTTAATGTAAACTGCTCTTAAATTTATTTTTTTTAAAAATGAAAGCATTGGCATATTTATTTTTAAAAGAAGTGTTAAAATATATTATGAATCAAATTTTATAATAAATGATATTACATATTAATACACTTTTTTTATAAAAATGCTTACATTTCTTAAACTTTTGGAAATGGCTTAAAAATCCTTTGAAATTTTTTAAAGTTTTTCAATATGATATTTTCTTATTTCTATTTAAGTGATTCTTAGAAGACATTTTTAAGGTTCCATTGTCAACAAACGCATTTGGGCATTTTTAAAAAATATAAAAAACATTTTTTTTTTTTACAAACCAAGATTTTCTCGAAACATATTTAGTATAAAAACCTTTTTCCTCTAAACACCACGGCATTACTTTTTCACATGCGCATAAAGCACACCTTCCCTTCCATGGTTGCAGTCACGGGTCATTTAAAGCAGACGATAATTCTCGACCGCGGAGAATATATCGCAGAAAATTCGAATCATTCGAACTCGCGGGAATACGCCGCATGGAATAATAAAAATAAATAAATAAATAAAAAAAGTAACATCACCTGCATTTCTCTGTGTGTGGTTTCGATGTTTTAAACATGAATTTATTTATTTTTTTCCTCTCTCTTAAAGTAGCATTGCTTTTGAATTTCGTTATCTAGTGGCTTGTCTCTCGCGCTGTTTCTATGCTTTTAAATGGGTTTTTTTCCCTACAATAGGGGAAAAATGACACTGTGAGGGAATAAAAATGCGCGAATGCATCTTTCAGTAGGATACATATTTTATACTGCGCATTTGTGGCAAAAATGTGTACCCTTTACACTGAAGTCTTGCGAAGAAATACTCAATAGCATTTTCTTTTTACTCTGATTGTTTGAAAACAAAGAAACCTCATCTTATTTGAATTGTATCATGCTCTTTTCATTGTATTTGTGTGTTGCGAAAGGATCAAAAAAGCAATATTCTTTTCTTATAAAATATTAATATTTAAGATTTGTCGAAAATTTATAAAAATTTCAGTCATAAATTTCAATGAATTGTTAGCTCTGAGTATTTTAGAAATACTTTATTAGAATATATTATTAGAAATAATATATTCTTTTCTTATAAAATATTAATATTTAAGATTTGTCGAAAATTTATAAAATTTTAGTCATAAATTTCAATGAATTGTTAGCTCTGAGTATTTTAGAAATACTCGATTTCTTCGTTGTGAAATGATCAAGAAAACTTTAATCATTTTTAAGCAATCATTTATATTTCAAAATTATCAAATGTTTAACATTTGGATATAGACTACACCCTGAATTATTGCATCATGAATGGTGATAGACCATGGGCTGAGAAAATGTCTACTCTAATGTGAAGTGAGGGAACTTGACCCACCGCACTGCGCGGATTTTCTTAAAGGGAAGTGTTTGGATGATAAAAACGAGAATTCTGTGACGATTCGACGGTATTGTTTTTCTCTTAAGTGATTGATCCGATCGGGGTTTCGGTCTCTTTCCAAAGCGAACCAATTGTTGTTTAAAGTCTGTCGCAGATCACGTGTTTAAAATTCGTCATTGACTCGATAACTAGTCATAGACTCGATAAGTCGATAAATACGTCATAGACTCGATAATCTCCGCTCTTGGAATGAACTGCTGTTGTGAATCGAATTTAAATCATTAATTTTCATTTTTTTTTGTGAAAAACTAATTGTATTAATCCAAATTTCTGTATGTATAATAATGCTTGTAATTAAAAATTTAAGTGTTCCCATGATCTTGAAATTGTTCCTATTCTTAAAGCCGTTCTAGGTTTAGTATAGGCTGAAACATTATATTTGAAAGAAATATATATCAACAGGGAAATCTTTCCGATTAGCTATATAGTTGGTTTCGGGAAGGCAGGGTGGGTCTTAAGAGAACTCAATAATTTTCGCGCACAATGCTTCCAGATATATAAAGCCTCTGGAATGTTTACACATGTTACATATATTACAGGTGTCCCATGCTACACATCTGTATCATACAATTGATACCAATTTATAACATGAATAGTTGATAGATTCTTTTACGGATATTTTTTCCCCTACGCAATAATGGACCTTCCTCACTCGACTGTCCACTCCCTTTTTTCGCTTCTCTCTCTCCAAGGATTAGTTCCAAGGTAAAACTGGGAAGAAAAAACAAGGAAAGGCATAGCGGATCTTCACCGAAACCAACAATTCTTCCAGATGTATAACACAATGTTATGATACTAATTTATAACATGAAGTATTTTGTCTGCATAAAGCAATACATTAAAAGTTTTTACCAGGTTATAGAATGCACAGCATTTATAGTAATTAGGGATTGCAATATGGGACCAACAGTTCAATACCGGTATTCGGTATTTTTTTATCTTAATACCGGGATACCGGTTTTAATACCGGTAGTAGAAATGTCATTTGTGCTATCATTTTACTTATAATTTCATCCAAATTATCTTTTTTTTTTTCAAAATTATCTAAAATCCCTGATGGCTTGGGCTTAGTACAGAGCTTATGTTTGTATGTTCATCGCAATTAGATTCTTTCCTCCTTAACAAATTTGTGTTATGTTTCGTTTTTAAATGTGTATGGAGTCCGCTTGTACTTCAATAACTTTAATAACTCTTGAACATTTTTTTACATTGTGCCACCATATTCTTTTCATCATATAAATAATGAAACCAAACCGAAGTATTATCAACTGATTTTTTATGTTCTTTAAAGTTAATCTGATTCATTATTATGATGTATTATTTATGAGTATATATATATAATAAATCTGAAAAATATTTTCAATTCTAAAGTATGATATGCAAATACAATGAGAAAAACAAACTCACCAATTTAAAAAATATCGAAATATTACACACTTTCTTCAAAACTACAAACTTGTTTTCACAGATAAGAATTCTGAATAAGAATTCACAGATAAGAATTCTGAATAAAAATTCACAGATAAGAATAAGAATTTCACACATAAGAATTCTTTCACAGAGGAATTCTAAATTTCTACACCGAGAAAATCGACCGAGAAAATTACCGAGATAAAAATACCGAGAATACCGGTATTACAAAACTGTACAAATTTCTCAAAATATCGGTATTCGGTATCCCGGTATACCGGTATTGCAATCCCTAATAGTAATGGAAGTGAACTTCTCCAGTGAGTGTCTTTTATTTGTCGTTACAAAATGTTTACATGTGAAAAAATGTATCTTTGCCCTAAATGTTAAGGAGTTATTTCGTAGGAAAATCAGCGAACCAAATTCTTACACAAATGCTAACAATGTTTTACTATTATAATTTATCCAAATAGAGTGAAAAGGAGAGTAATGGGTTCATTTCATATAATAATTGTGTTTCTAAATCATCCGAAATTGCTTCATTTCTTCTGATTACTGTACTGGTTGAACAATTGTAAAGAAGTTACAGCTAAAACTATTTCTGGTTTATTTTTAAATCCTTTAAATAACGAATTTGGAGGCTTCTAAACATTATTTCTGTTGTTAAATCCCAATCTCTGTATGGACTTTTTTGTAGTTAATAAATATGAGATTTTAAATGATGCGGTTGTTTCAACGTTTGAGTTTCCCAAAGGTTTATTAAAAATGCTTCGTTGTCTGATAATAGTTTATTTCAAGGAAAATTTCAAAAATATCTTTATTATTTTTATTACTTCGGAGAGCACAAGATAGTCGCTATCAAAATCTGAATGAATGCTTTTTAAATGTATTTTCATATTTTTCTTGCAGATCGGAATGCTATTATTCCACAATAAGTAGCTAATTGGTCTTTAAAATAAGTAAAATGAAGATCCTTGTCCCAGTCATCATTAAAACAATAAATTATTTTTTCTTTTACAATTATTCATAATGGTTTATGCATAAAATTCGTTTTAACTTTTGAATTTTTAAGCATTACAATTATTTACAAAGATTATTATTACTATTAAGCATTATAATTATTCAATTTTTACAATTATTTTTAAGCTATTTATGTAATGTTGTGATAACTTTGCGTCACTCCAAACTAATTACTTTTCAGATATTTAAAAAAAGCATGAAACAATATTTTTCGGTTTTTTTTCTTTTCCTATAATTTTTAACGATAGTCAAAAATATTACCCACAACGATTATTTTTCACCTCAACATCATTAGCGCAGCAGCCTCATGTTGGGCCTAGTCCATCTGCTTACTGGCAGATTTCTAGACAGGAGATATTTTCTGTGTACGGGTAGGGTTGTCAGCACTACGCTCATCGTCCTGCACCCATATTAGACCAGAACCTACGTTTTAAAGTAGATTCCGAACCACTATAAACATCCATGCCACCGCCGGGACTCGAACTCTAAACCTGTAGCTAGTCACTCGGCCATCAGGTCCATTAAATGAAATGCACTACATTAAAATATCTAGTATCCTAAAAATCAGTGGGTTGTTTGGTTTGTCGCTCTACGGTCATTTTGTGCACATTTTAGACTAATTTGGCCGGCACCTACTGTTTAACCTACGTTATGCAAAATTATATTTCATTTTGTACATATAGTTATAGTTTGGTAGAATAGAAATAAAGCTCAATATAAATTTTTAACACATACTTGCATTTGTGAGATTAACTCCAATAATCTTCACAGTTGAATAAAAAAACGACTACTCGGTGAGCGCTAAAGCAGTTCATACAAGACAATTATATTTTATTTATTATAATTTATATTGTGATCAGCACAGCTCTCTTTACAGAACACACAAAAATTAGGAACAAATTATTACGGAAAATAGGGAGAAATTGGTTATATAATTTTGCGTTTTGTTGATATTAGTCTTAAATAGATTAAAATGGATATGTCATTCATTCAATGTCTTACAAAAGATAACCTGACCATTAATTGTAGATGCAGGAAGATGGTCTGTGGAGAAAATAACTATCAAACTGATTGAAACTTTCCATTACCCGATATGCTTATCATATGCAATTATTTTATTTTTTGTTATGAAATGTATAGCTTTCAAAAATTACATCATGATATATATATATATCATGATGTAATTTCTGAAAGCTATACATTTCATGACAAAAAATAAAATATTTACATATGACGGATGTATATATATATATATTACAAATTTCAAATTCATATATTACGGATTTAAAATATATATATATATATATATATATATATATACAATTTGAAATTTAACAATGAAACAAAATCACGTGAATTATTTTCACAAAGTTATGCAATGGCATGTATATATATATATATATACATGCCATTGCATAACTTTGTGAAAATAATTCACGTGATTTTGTTTCATTGCTAAATTTCAAATTGTAAAAAGGTACAAAATCTATAATAAAAAATGGCTTTTTGGTGTATTTATAAATAACAATATTTTTTTTTACATATGTATTGATTGGTACATTAAATTATTTCTAACCAATGCTATTTTAAATTCTTTTATTGATTCTTAACTGGTGACTTTTTTATGAAGTGCAAAGTGGTGAGAAAGTTTAATTAGAAACATTTTGAATACTCTACATTTCAGCATCATTATAAATGAGCACCATCGCCATTCATTTGATGTTAATATATATGCAAATTATATGGCAAAATCTATAGTAAATGCCTTTACAGGAATATCTGCTACAATATTTCTAACCTTAAATAAAATAATTTTTCAATGATATTATTTTTAATTATACATTTAAGTTAAAAATGTCTAGACAGGATGTTTTAGTAGCCTTTAGAATATCATAAATTATTCCTGTCTGTAAAGATTTTTTTTTTTCAATTTTTGTTAGTTTCATTATTTAACTTTGTGTATGTTTTTTTTTTTTTTTTTTTTTTTTTTTTTAATATTATTATATATATTTTTCTTGAATGTAAGTACATTTATAATTAAATTTTAGAGATATTTAAGAGATGTAAATTACTGCAAGGTTTATAAAATTTGTTTTACCTTGCACATTTAAATGAATTGAATACACCTTCATGCATATGTAAGATAATTTATTAATAATACATGCAAGTTTTTTAGTATCTCATAAAAGAATTGTTTTTCCACTTTTATGAAGTTCATTGTATAATTAACTTGCAATGCATTTCATGAATTTGTACGCTGAAGTTATATAATTTGCATATTTCTTACATTGCATGTAATATTTAAATCTAAATTTCTTTTAAATAGGTATAATCAATATTAAACTACCGCGATTATATATAGAATTATTGTCTCTTAAATAATATTTAAATATAATTTAAATAATACATATAATTTATTTATATATAACCTATTCATAATTATTTAATTTAATAATTTAATAGTTTTAGTCATTTTAATTAATAATTTAATTAATTATATCTATAGTTATTCAATAGTTTTGTCTTTTAACTATTCTTTAAACTTAACTTTCTTCTTTAACTTTTAATTTTCTTTTATACATTTCAATATTAGAATACAAAAAAAGGGCTTAATCTTTCTATTAAATGAAGGACAATGTTTTCTTGAAATGGAATGCATATTATGCATCTCCTTCTTAAACATCATTTAACATTCTTAAAAGAATTCAATGTCATTGTATTACGCATAAATCGCTTAAAATATTCTTCTATAGGCTTCAAAAATTCAAAAATTGGCAAAATATGTCTGAAAAGCAGATTTTTCTTTTTTTTTTTATATTTTCAGTTCGTTTGAAAAGCCCAGAGTCTCGGGTAAAATGTAATTGAGAATCTTGCAGCTTTATCTAGAAATGGCTGACCGTTTCGCTACAGTTGCAGTTACGCACCATTTAAATCGGGACGATAAAATGGAGACGCCTTCGAAGGAACTTTCCAAGAAATCATGGCCCTCCATCGAAAAATCAAATTTGAATTTTTATAGGCGTTGATATCCCTTTCCCTTAGTCAAATTCTTTTTCTTTCTTTTTGCGCCGTTTTAGAATTCTGTTTTACTTTTTTTACAGAATTTAATGTAGAACTTCATGCAATTTTCGGTCCACTGAATCGTTAAATGCCTTTGGAATATTTTTATAGTTCCCAAGTATCGAAGATTCAGAGTACCTTTTCATGGCTTTTTTTGGAACGTTTTTTAGAGAAATATTGAAAGTATACGGCCTTATATGTATTCAGTGGATGGCTTTCCTATCTTTAAGAAGGAAGAAGTGTATTTGATAGGATTTATAATCTTCAATTGAATAAAATTTTTAAACCTGATTTTTTTTCTATTTTTTTATTCAAATAAAGTCAGATAAAATGGAAGCTTTATGTAATTTTTCGAGAAGTTTTGCAAAATGAAAATTGAGCAGTTTACAGAAACGCATTCTTTTCATTATATCTTCTTAACAAGAACTATGTAAACTGCTTTTTTAATTGATATTTTAGGATATAATGATGAACTAAAGCTAATTAAATATTTGATCATGCTATTCCTTATTAATTTCCAGAACTTAGTACTTCAACAAGTGTATTAGTTGCTTTCTTCCAGATTTTACTGTGCAATGTTTGTATCTGAAACTCTTACTTACAGCATTTAAACACTTAAAACACCGCGATTTTCTCAATTTAGGTTCAGCTCGCTTTTCGAAATTTGTCCATCAGACTAGATTGTTATTATTCATTGGTAGTTGCTTATCTTTGTAAAATAGTAACTACCAGATCTTCCAGATAATTATTCCATATTAACTACCTGATCTTTGTATCACAACATATGTTTCGCAGCTTTCTTCCAAATCTTATTGTGCAATGTTTGTCTCTTTAATTCTTAATTTAATTTAAAACACAACGATTTGCTCAGTTTTGGCTTAGCCCTCTGTTTCAAAATGTAACTGGATCATTATACTTATTGGTACTTGCTTTATATCACTAGTTTATATCATTGCTGGTTTATATCACTTATCACACGCGTAGAAATATTTAAACCTTACTTTTCACATATACTTTAATAATCCCATAAGGAATTTTTTTTCTAAAAGAGCAAAATGTGTCCTGCAAATTGTTTGTTTTTCAGCGATATTTTAAGTAATGAATAATTTTATTGATGTAGACTATCATTAAATTTTATTTCAAATTGATGCCATTCATTACTTAAATGAATAAATTTAATTCATCGAGAAAATTCTAATCGTTACAAAATTGCCTCAACACATATGCATATTTAGAAGACGATATTATACCAACAACTATAATAAAAACGTAAATATAACGCATCGTATACGTTTAGTAAACTATACGAAAATAAAAATGTAAATCTATTTAAGCACTGCAGAGTACTGTCTGAGTACTGTCAGAGTATGTATATTTTATAACATATTATACGGTGCTTGAGTTTAATTCATACGTTGCATATATTCCTATAAATATTAACTACTTTTCATGTTCCATCTGAATTTCATGTGTATTTCGAACACAAATTCGATATCATAATTTAGTATTTTCTTTTCTTTTTCATAAATATTAAAACCTTACTTTTCACATATATTTTTATACTTTCATAAAAATTGTATTTCTTTTAAAACACAAGAATATATCATTCAAATTGTTTATTTTTCAGCAATATTTTAAGCAGAGAATAATTTTAATGATGGAGGCGATAGTTAAATTATATTCCGAATTGATGCCCTTCAGGTTTTAGTTATTGAATGAATAAATTTAATTCATGGTAAAAAAATCCAAATGTTACAAAATTACCAGAACATACTTTGCATATGCAGAGAAAGAGAAGATGAGACGATGCCAATGACTATAACAAAAGTACATATTAATATAATATAAGTATTTTAAGCAAAAAAATGTTTAATTCAAAATGTTTATTTTCAGCGGTATTTTAAGCCAAGTAATAATTTAATGATGCACACGATAAAAAAATTATATTCCTGATTGAGGCCATTCAGGTTTTAATTACTTAAATTTATAAATTTAATTCCGGTAGAAAAGTCCACATCGTTACAATGTATGTAAGTTACAAACAAGTAGTATTTTACATCGTTACAAATGTATTTAAGCACTACAGAGTTCTTTCTAGTAAAATAAATTTTTTATAACATATTATACTGTGTTTTACGTTTAATTCATACTTTTGCATATATTCCTATGAATATTAGCCACATTCAATGTTCCATCTGAATTCCCTGTGTATTTCGAATACAAATTCGATATCTTAATTCAGTATTTTCTTCCCCTTTTCAGAAATATTAAAACCATACTTTACAAATATATTTTTATACTCACACAAAGTGTTTTTTCTTTGTAAAATGGCAGAATTGTGTCCTTCAAATTGTTTATTCAGAGATATTTTAACCAAAAAAAAAAATAATAATTTTAATGATGCAGATGATAGTTAAATTATATTCCTAACTGAGTACTTAAATGAATAAATGTCGATGGAGTAAGTCCAATTTGTTACAAAATTTCTTGAACATCCTTTGAATATGTAGAGAAACGAGAAAAGAGATGATGCGAACGATTAAATTATGAACATTAATTACTAACATAAAAACGTACATATATTTAAGCACTACAGAGTACTTTCTAGAAAATATTTTTTATATCATATTACACTGTGCTTTAAGTTTAATTCATGTGCTGCATATATTCCTATAAATATTAACTACTTTTCATGTTCCATCTGAATTTCATGTGTATTTCGAACACAAATTCGATTAGAAGAGTTGTTTTTCTTTGTAAAGAACAAACACATATCATTCAAATTGTTATTTTTCAGCGATATTTTAAGCAGAGAATAATTTTAATGATGCAGACGATAATTATATTATATTCTGAATTGATGCCATTCAGGTTTTAGTTACTTAAATGAATATATTTAATTCATGGTAGAAAATTCCACTCATAACAAAATTGCCTGAACATCGTTTGCATATGTAGAGAAAGAGAAGACGAGATGATGCTAACGACAAAATTTTATCAAAATAAACACGTAAATATATTTACGCACTATAACTTGTTTTGGTAAAATAAACTTTTTATAACATATTATACTGTACCTTAAGTTTAATTCATACTTTGCATTTATTCCTATACATATTAACCACTTTCCAATTCCATCTGTATTTTCTGTGTATTTCGAACACAAATTCGATACCCTAATTCAGTTAGCTTTTTCCAAACCTCAATGGACCGTCACTTAATTTAAATCGACATCGCCATACGTCTGGAGACCAATTAGAATAATATAAAAAAAAAACCCACCCCTTTCCTTGCATTTCAATTTAACGAGCTTTAAATGAAACGCTCTTAGTCCCAGACTAAAGCAGACCCTAATTAGCTGTTACTTTAAAATAATGTCTGCTTGCACCAGTGGAAAACTTAGCAAAAGAATCTGCATACAAGTAAATTGAGCCATCTGGCGAGTTCTGACTGGCAGACGAGGGTTCTTGATGCTTAAATGGGACATTTGATTGAGCTTCTTGATTGAGGTTGTAGGCGAACTTTTTTGTAAAGTTTTAGTGGTTAATCCGTCAATTTAGGAAAGCATTTGACTTCGTTTTTTATGCTATTTAGAGAAATTTAGTCAATAAGTGGTTTTGAAAAAGGAAATGTAGATGTATTTTGTTTAAATGAGAGTTAAATGTTTATCATTTGCAAATGTATACGTCGATTTAGTATTTTGTTTTTATTAATGATCTGAAATATTCTGAGTACTGTGAATAACTGAAAATATGTTGGCTTTAAAGTTATTTAAAATAAAACTGGAAGAATATTTTACATTCGTAATCTATTCCAGAATATAATAAGTAAATTATTTTTATAAAACTAATGTAAAAGTAATTCATGTTTTCTATTAACCTAATATTTAATTTAGATCATTAATAAGATAGTTGTTTTCAAAAATAGGGGACCCTGATCCAAAGCCATTTGCCATTACAGCAGCCAAAATATAGCAGAAATGAAGGTGAAGCACAGGTTGGGGAACTCACAGCTTTATATACACACGCACAAACACCACACATAAACACAATTAGAGACGTACAACATTCAACACATTTAAAAACATATAATTATATATTCGTGCAAGGATTCCACTTCTAAACCGAAAACCCGATACTTATCAATGCGCAAGATGAGCGAAATATTCTTCCTCTTTCCGGGTGATATTCTGTACGTGAAGAAATACGCAGTGCTGCGTTCAATATATTTAATTTCGGGATGAGAGACTATAAACTAAAAGTTTCTTAACAGAAGTACGTGGTTGCGCTGTACTTCTTCTCGAGCGAGAGTCTCGAGGTTGACTGACTATTTATCCTGAACGTCATAGGGGCTCTTGCGTAGAGGAAGAAGCACGATTAAAAAAGAAATATATATATATAAGTAGATAGATAGACGGCATTCCAATAAAGGTTAAAATTATTATTGAAATGTCTTTATTTCTTAAATATAGACTTGATTTTCTAGTACTTTTTAATTTCTATATATTTTATTACAAACATTAAATATATAAGATATTCTAACAGTGGATGTAGAATTAATAATGCCAAATTTTGCAATTATATTTTTTTATGAAACTTCAATTACCTTAATTATTTACAAATATGTTTTATGTTTAAAAAAACCAGCACACTGGAAAAAAAAAAAACCCTGAAAAAAAAATACTAAATACAAACACATACTCTATTTTTTTTATTTCAATTTTTTAATATTACTGTATGATTGCTAAAAATATCTTAAGACCCAATTATTTTATACCAAATTGAATTATTCAATCATTTTTTATTCCAATACAAAACGAACTTTATTTACTCAATATGCATTCTAATCACAATAAGACATTCTATCAAATAATTCAAAATAAACAATATAATTGAATCATATCTAATACAAATTACTATATTTTGATACTGCACAAAATAAACAATATTTTCCAAAGAATAATTTTTCCTAAGTCATTAATTTCTCATTATATTTTCAAAATAAATGGCCATTCACAAAACTGCAGCAACAAAATCATATTTCGTTAAACTAATGGTGCATAAATTCCTCTAATTCAAAAAATTGTTTTCGTGAGACGTTGCCATCTAATTTATTGTAAAATAACAAAAAGAACAAAAAAAAAACATCTTTTTGCGAACATTTATATGATCATAAAAGAAAGCTTTGTCTATTTATTTCCCATTTCGTTGGCAGATTATAAATAATTTCCTTTTTTTATATGCATTCTTCGTTTTTTTACAGTACTATCTCAAGAAAAACAATTTTTTTCTATATCTTTAGTCAGTCAAAAATTTTATTGTGGTATGCAACGAAAGAAATAGATTTATATCGTTACAAAACGCAATAATAATTTCCCAGATACTAAGACTAAATCTTAAAAAACAACATGTTTGATTTAGTATTATTAAACAAGTAAAAATATATTAAGTTACTAATAATAAATGTTAAATTTAATAAAATTAGTAACTTTGAAGCATTTATGAATAAGCGGTTATTAATTTCTTCAAGTTGAGATTAAATGATTATATTTTAAAATATATATATTTAATTATTTTAACTATGTACGAATGTATATACAAAAAACGACTCTAAATTAAAATAAATTCATTATTAATATCATAAATTTTGCAAGTCTCATTTATTACTATAAAATAACACTGATAATGGGGCCTGAGGGCCGTGGGACTAGCTCTCCATGCCCCAGGTTACGGGTTCGAGTCCCGGCGGTGTCGCGAATATTTGTATTGATTCGAAATCCACATTAAACCTTTATTAGTCTCTGTTTAATTAGGCTGTAGAGCGTTGGTCATAGGGCTGACTACCTACCTCGATAAGTAAACATCTGATGTTTCGAAATTTTTGATGTTTAAAATCAAAAAATGCCTAGATGTTTAAAACATCTAGAGAGATCTAGGCAGATGGCCTAGATCAATTATGGGGCTGTTGCGAAATTGAAGAATTAATTTGATAAAATAATAGGATAAAATTAATTTAATATCTAAATTTCTATTTTATGATCTTTATATATATTTTATGATGGTTCGGAATCCACTTTAAGCCGTAGGCCTCGGTCTAATAAGAATGTAGTGCGTAGGGCTGACAACTTCACCGTGGGGTTGTTACGCCATTGAAGACTGGTTTGTCGCTCTATGGTGATTTTGCACATACTTCAGGCTAATTAGACTGGGACCTACAGTTTAACTTGGATTCCGAACCCCTCACACGCATCCAAGCCACAGCCAGGATTCCTGGAGCATGTGTTAACAAAGGCCAGGGTGGTAGTCTATTGGCTATCAGGCCGCCACGCCATTGAAGAAGAACATTGATAATGTAAAAAATTATGATTATTTTTTCTGGTTACAATAAATAAAAATCTTAAAAAATATTATTTTTTCTTACTTGTTTGATTGTTATGAACTATATTATTTAGAATTCTGAAATTGCCAGACTCGTGGCTCAGTAGCAACACGAGCCACTGGTGAGCTGTAGGTGGATATTCAAACCACTGGCGCCTTTTTTTGGACACTTTTTCAAAAAACTAGGAGATTCGATGGCGTTTATAAGGTTCAATATCTTGGCTCATAAGTTGGATTATCTGGTGGGGGGTTTCAGGATTTTCACCCAAACGATACACAAATGAGGTGTAGTTCTCCCTAAAATTACACCCGGAAAGCACTGCCGTCCTTCTTCAGAGTATCTGACCAAGTCAGACTTCTGTCAATAGCCACACTATAGGCCAGGGTCGTCTGCCTACTGGTAGATTTCCTTTTTACATGGTACTGTTGAACATAGAACGTTGTACATAGAACTTTGGCGTAGCCATACGCCCAACGTTCTACAGTCATATTAGATCGGGACATACGATTTAAAGTGGATTCCGAACCACTACAAACATCCATGTCACCAACTCGGCTTAACCCCAAAACATGTGGCACAGAGAACCAAAGCGCTAGTTAAATGCATTAATAGGAAAAGAAAATTAATAGCTTATAAGATTTTTTACTATTCTGAAACCGTATGAATAACTGAGATGAATTTTTTCAGTATCGAATATGTATCTGCTCCAAACAAGAAAAATAATCAAAATAATATTTCCTCGAAACAAATCATCAATTCCTCGTTATATATTTTCACAACAAATAGCCATCATCAAAATCCGCCAACACGGGCTACGAAATCATATTTTCTCCGACTAATGATGTAAAAAATGTCCTTTAATACGAAACAATGATTTAGCGCGTTGCCAGATTTGTTTTTCTTCCATTGCTCGTATCTAATTTATCGTCTGCGTAGAAAGTTAGGTTTCGCTTAGAAGCTCATTTACATGAAGAGAAAGAAAGAACGATTTAGCTGTACTTTATAAAGTCGTCTGCTTTATTTTATTTGCTAAAGCTGTCGTCGACGAATCCGAGTCATTAATCTATCTCGGAAAGGATTGAATTTTCGGACTCGCTCTTGTTTTAAGATTCAGACCGTGAAAGCCCTCTGACTCTTATTATAATAGTTATTGATTTTTTTTCGCGTTCTTTTTTTTTTTTTTATTTAGTTCTTGACATCCGGATTTTTTTTTTTTTTTTTTACCTTTCAAAGCAAATTGAATTTCGGATGCCGAAGGAAAAAAAAAGAAATAAAAAAAAAAGTAAAAAGAGAAAAGAACGATGACTTCGTTTCTTAGAATATGGAAATGAGGATTGGGCGAAGAATCAAGTATAGGGGAAAAAAAAGGGAATTTTATAGGTAGAAGTCCATTATCTCAGTTTTTAGGGAATGCGCTGGCGGTAATTGCTGAAAAATGCGAAAAGCGAAAAAGTTCAAATTTCCATTACACTTTTATTTAAAGTTTTTTTAATACATAAATTTCCATGACAGTAAATAACTTATTTAATCCTTTTTTTCAAAAAGGGCTGCTATTTTGAGTGTATTTTTGAAGTGATTATAAATGGCAATCATGAAATTTAATACTTGGATATTACGAACTAACATTTTTATTGAAAAAAAATGATGATTCATTGCTATGTTCGAACAAATATATGAAATGATATAAAATAATTGTTTTAAACGATTCTTATTTAAAATTTATAAATTTGTTATTGTTTACATTGAAATGGTAGCCATGATTTACGTCATTTCTAAGGTTATATTTCTAATTGAATATTCTATCTTAATAATCTTTTGAAAATAACTTTTTACTTATCATAAATGTATCATTAATTTTGTTAATTTTGAAATTCTAGAAATTTGTGTATACTTTAACATTTTTAATATATATGCTTTTTTTTAAAATAATTTTATTTTATGATGTAAGTTTTTTTGAATGTTTTTGTCTCTGGTGATATAGAATATATATAGTCATATAATATATATATATATAAGATATATATATAATTGATAATTTGTCATTGCCATTTATTGTCATATAATTTGAGAGTCATATGCTATTTTACTCAATACAGGCAACGAAATCACATTTTTTAGAATGACATAAAAAATGTCTTTTAATTAGAAAATTTCTTTTTCACAATAATTGATGTATATTAATTCCTTAAAATTCTAATCGTTTATTTAATTCATTAAATACATAATTATTTATAATCACTGATCCTTTTTATATATTATTTTAGACAATATAATTTAATAATATAATAATATAATTGACAAATTGTTATTGTCATATAATTTGAAAGTCATACGATATTTTACTAAATAGAGGCAATAAAATCATATTGTTTTTAGCATGACATAAAAATGTTTTAATTAAAAATTTCTTTTTCACGATAATTTATGTTTATCAATTCCTTAAATTACTAATTAATTATTTAATTTATTAAATACATAATTGTTTATAAATACTGATTCTTTTTATATATTGTTTTGAATTCCAATCATATTTATTATTGAAATCATATTTTTATACTAATACTTGAGTATTGATTATTTGCTTATTATTAACTATTCAAATAATAAAGTATATATTTTGTTTATTTTTTTAATATTATGATAAATTAATTTATTAATATTAGGAAATCTATAAAATCCATTTAATGAGTTTTAATATTATAACGTGTACAAGTGGCCTAATCGCTGAGTGGGTAGCTCTACGCAATTGGTTCAGCAGGTTTTGGGTTCGAGTCCCGGTGATGCAATGAATGTTTGTAATGGTTCGGAATCCATAAGCAGTAGGACCTGGTCTAGTGTGAACATAGAACGCTGTGGGGGGGTAGTATTATTGACATCCTTAATATATCTTCAAACTACGCATGTTCCCTGGGTAGGTGAGTAATAGCGGGGCAGCAATTGCTTATGGCATAAATCTAATTATCTGTGTATTGTCAGCTGCATTAGAAAAAAAAATTCTAATTGAATGGTAAATATTAATAATCTTTTGAAAATAAAGGTTTATTTATTATAAATGTATCATACTAATGTTGAATTTTAATTTCTAGAAGTTTGTATATTCATAAACGTTTTTACTATACATATTTTTAAAAATATCTTTATTAAATGGTATACGCGGTGCTTCTTGTTGAAATTAATCATATAATATTCATATAGTCATATATGAATATATATAGGCAACGAAATCATATTTTTAGATTGTCATACAAAATGTACTTTAAAAAATTGAAATTGTTTCGAAATTTCTTTTTCAAAATAATTCATATTCATTCATCATCATCATCATCATCATCATCAGTGGATCAACAGCCCCATGGTGGACCAAGGCCATCTGCTTAATGGCAGATTTCGAGACATGACATGTTTTCTTTTTACGGGGTAGAGTTATCAGACCTAGGCTCAACGCTCTAAAGCCACATGAGATCGGGCGCTACAGTTTAAAGTAGATTCCAATGCAGTACAAATATCCATGTTCACCCGAAACCTGTAGCATCGCGCGCCATAGTGATAATCAATCGGCCATCAGGGACCATTTATATTCATAATTTTGTAAATTTCCAATTAATTATTAATTTAATTCATTAAATACATAATTATTTATAATCTCTGACTTTTTAGATAATGAGAGTTTTTGCATACTGTATTTTTATAATACGGTATTTTTTTCTCCCCAGCGCGCATGCTCGTAGGAAACATTAATACAGATACGCATGCGCAATTTCATGTGAGCATGTGCGCTAGGGAGAAAAAAATAACGTATTATAAAAATACGGTATGCAAAAACTCTTTATTATTTTGAATTGGAATCATATTTTATGTTATAAATTGAGTATTTATTTTTTGTTTATTATCAACAATTCAAGTAATGAAATATATATTATTTATTATTTAATATTATTGTTTCTAATTTTAATATTGTCCTAAATTAATTTAATAACTTCAGGAAAACTATAAATTCAAGCAAATGAATTTTAATACTGACTATTCCAGTATTAAAATTCATTAGCTTGATTCATTAATTTATAATTATGTACCATAATTATGCATTTAATGAATCTCATTTTTGTTTAATTTGAAAATTTGAAGTCATTAAATTAATGATTCTTAAACTAACGATTCAAAACTCATGTTAACGATTCAATTTTACTGATTTTGTCTATTTTAGGAATAACTTCTTTTAGAGTTAATTTTTTTGGAAACATGAATATATTTCGCATTCCATTCCTTTTGTCTATCTTTGGGCATATTTATTTACGGATACAGTATAAAATCAATAACTTTAATACCACAAAGAAACATACTCCTTATAAAAACTTATTTTACTATATTCTTTCACCACAACATTTTTTTCGATTTAGCAGACAAAAATTTTATACCATAAAAATGGCAAAAATTCGTATACAGACCATCAAACTAAACTGTGTTCATAAGTTCTTTTTATTTTGCTTAAAGCAAACGTTTTTCAACCACATCAAAATGAATTTACAAATGCTTCTCAAAGTTAAAATAAAAAATAATAAAAAATATTCTATCTGTATTCTCATCTGCTAAAATACAAAATGCCTGCAAAGTAACGCTTTCCGATATCATATTCAAAAGGCATTGTTAAACCTTTTACTGTTGGCAACAGAATGTTTATTTTGAGCTGGAAGAAGTTGCAGTGGAACATAACAAAAGATCGTTTGCACGTCTTTCCAATAATTATATATTTTCCAAAGAAAAGGGGAGGCGGGGAGTGAGAAATTTAAAGGGGGGGGACGGCAAAAGACACAAAGCTTTTCCTTAATAAGAAAGTTAGCGGGAAGAATATTCTGGAAATATTCTGCCACTCTCTCTCTCCTCACCATCGATTTTCGATTACGATATATTTTAAAATTCTTCGGAATCGTTCGGCTTTTCTCATGGGGAAAATGAGTTCACGGTATTCGAATTGCGGATTAAATGACTTTGAAATCGTTTGCTGGCGTGGAGGGGAAAAGAATTTTGGAATGCGATTTGAATGACTACTCAGCATAGAATTTGAGTCCTTCTCCCTTCCTTCGAACAAAAGTTCGATGAAAATCATTTCGGGAAAATTCCGTTCGTTTAGCAAGTGAAGCGCACGGTTGGTTAAATTTTTGGGAGTAGCGAAAAGTGATTAAGGCATTGTGTCCTTGAATTGGTTTATGAAGGTTATGGGTTCTGGAACAAGAGTTCGTTATCCAATAAGTAAATTATGACAGTTCTGAGCACAAATGATGTTATCAAATCCAAACTTTTCAAACTATTTAAATATACATTTTCTCAAACGAATCTATTTAATCTTTAATAGATCCAAGATTTAATCTTAAATAGACTTCATATCCAAGTGCCAGTATAGGCGGAAATGATTCTGATAAATGGAAATTCCGGGAGATATTGTGTCCTTGAATTGGTTTATGAAGGTTATGGGTTCTCGAGCAAGAGTTCGTTAGCCAATAAGTAAATTATGACAGTTCTGAGCCCAAATGATGCTATCAAATCCAATCTTTTCAAACTATTTAAACATACATTTTATTAAACGATTTTATTTTGTGTTTAATCTCTAATAGGCTGCTCATATTCAAGTGCCAATATAGGCAGAATTGATTCCGATAGATGAATATTCCGGGAGATATTGTGTCCTTGAATTGGTTTATGAAGGTAATAGGCTTTGGAACAAGAGTTCGTTATCCAATAAGTAAATTATTACACTACTGAGCACAAATGATGGTTTCAAATCCAAACTTTTCTAACTATTTAAACATACATTTTGTCAAACGAATCTATTTTGCGTTTAATCTTTAATAGACTGATCGCATTCAAGCGCCAATATAAGGAATATGATCAAGGAATTGTGTCCTTGAATTGGTATATGAAGGTTATGAGTTCTCGAGCAAGAGTTCGTTAGCCAATAAGTAAATTATGACAATTCTGAGCACAAATGCTGTTATCAAATCCAAACATTTCAAACTATTTACATACATTTTCTTAAACGAATCTATTTTATGTTTAATCTTTAATAGGCTGACCTCAATCAAAGGCCAACATAGGCAGAATTGATTCCGATAAATGAAAATTCTGGGAGATTTTGTGTCCTTGAATTGGTTTATGAAGGTCATAGGTTTTAGAACAAGAGTTCGTTATCCAATAAGTAAATTATGACAGTACTGAGCACAATTGATGTTATCAAATCCAAACTAATTAAACATAAAATTTTCTCAAACGAATCTATTTTGCTTTTAATCTCTAATATGTTATTTACATTCAAGTGTCAATAAAGGCATAAATGATTACAATAAGATAAAATTTCGCGAGACATTTGATGAACCAAATTTCATTGCATGTGAATATATTTTCAATGTAAAAAGAGTAATTAGACGTGGTGCTTTTTCTTATGAATAATAGCAATACGCTTTTAATCCAGAATTGAATTTCAGCTATTTGGTTCATTTATTGTACTACCGAGCCGTTTTGTTATTAACTCGCTGTTTTTTCTTCCAAGAAACTTATATACTGCTTTATGGACCAAATGGTATCATGGACCTAACAGACAACTATGGCAACCATAATGACAACTATATATTTTTTATTCTGGGGCCTGATGGCCGATTGATTAGAGCTCTGGAGCTCAGTGCCACAGGTGTCGGGTTCAAATCCCGGGGAAAAATTGCTCTAGTACAGACCTTTCAAGGATTTCTATTGCTTGCTTTTTGCCTTATAAGATTTTGTTGTTAAGTAATTAAAGTTTTAAATAAACTTCCATTTAACATGTTATGTTTTACCATTGTTCCAAACTGGCATATACATATAAATTAAATTATACTCTGATATTTATAATTTATTACAAGGTATAAGTACGAGAATCTTCCTTAAAGGAACAAAACAAGATGCACAAAAGATTTACAATTATTGGTGCGTGAATTAGTTGGAAAATTTCTCTAGTACAAAATTATCTATAGTTTTTATTGTTTGATGTTTGTCATACAAGGATTTGTTGTTAAGTAATTAAAATTTAAAATAAAATTCCTTCTTTGTTTGAAATAAATTGTGTTTTACCATAGCTCGAAAACGGCATATACATATAAATCAAATTATACCAGGATATTATTAAATTATTACAAAGTATAAGTACAAGTATCTAACTTAAAGGAACAAGAAAATTCTTTTTAAACATCTTTAATTCTCGCCCCTCCAGAATTAGCATCGATTGTAGAGTCGTTCCCATCGCATTCGTCTTAATGACCACGACTGGAGCAGAGACAACGCCCAAAGTAGAGGCTTTTAGTTATAATTTAGTCTGTGAATTACACGCGTTTGTGATGAATGCGGAAGATATGTCCGTTCTGTTTCTACTCATCAGGATAAATGATCTCTCTCGTTTTAACTAACCCCAATTTTCTACCTATTTCTGGGGTCATCATCTTGGATCTCGATGTCCCATTGTTAAATTATACAACAGTATTATTCTAACATTCGAAATATTTACCTATCTTGAAATATTATATAGTATTATATAATAATCTATGTAATATAATAGTATTATATAACAATATATGTAAAATAATAGTATTATATAATAAAATATAGAAATTTTAAATAATGAGAAAACTATGGCATGCATAATCTAAGTCTTGAAATTTTTTATTCTTTCGATAAAAAAAAAAATAAAATCGAGTAGTAAACATTAACCTAAACTTAAAACTATACTTAATCGTTGAATTGATATTATTTATACATATTAATAAATATTTATACAGGTTGTCATATTAAAATTTGAAATTTGTTGGCTCTTTTCAATTCATTTTTACGTTTGGTTTGGGGCTCTACGGTCATTTTGCGCTTTAGGCTGATTAGACCTGTATGTACTGTTTAACGTGGATTCCGAACTACTAACATCCATGCCAGCGTCAAGGTTTGAATCTAAAGCGTGTGAGACCAAAGGCCAGAGTGCTAGCCAATTGACTAGCAGACCGTCAGTTCAGTTTTAGAGCTAAACTAGCGTCGCATTATTGTACGTTATATATTGTAAAGTGGCCTGATGGCCGAGAGACTATGCGCGATGCCATATGTTTCGTATTTCAGTCCTGGTGGTGTCATGAACATTTGTAGCTATTCGGAATCCGCTTTAAACCATAGTTCCGGTGTAATTTAACTGTACAGCGTTAGACATTGAACTGGTAACCCTACTACGTAAAAACGAAACCATCTGCTGTCTCGAAATCTGCTAGCAGGCAGATAGTTTTGGTCCATCATGGGGGCTGCATTGCCACGGAATTGTAAAAATGTATTAAAAAATAATTACTAAAGCACTTATAATATAATTAACACATCATTATATGTGTGAAATATATATATATATATATATATATATATATATATATATGTAATACCTTATAAAGTATGCTGGTCTATTTATGTGATGAAGTATAAATCCAATCCATTGTTTTTTGTAAGTGGCAAATGTGAAGTAATTGGCGAAATAAAACTAATAGGTGAATTTTTTCATGAATAATAGTGTGCGCCTTCAGGAAAATAAATGAATTTCTATGATTTTACGTATGAGAAAATTGAGAACTGAGAATTACGTACTGAAGGATATTTTGCTTGTAATAAAAACGTATTTATCAAATTGAATTTTCAAGATTCATGGGATTAAAATGCATAAAGGCCGAAATATTAATATTAGAAAAATATTGTCATATAATAAATATAAACGTTAATATACAAATGCAACATTGGTAAGTAAGCATGATCTTTTAATGCCATTGTAATAATAATGCACAAAACAATAATCGAAACTTTAATTAAATTAGTATAACTAATTTCATCAGGAACATTTTAACAATTCAGTTGCGTATGGACCAGGGGGCGGCAACCTTTTGAGTCGGAAGAGTCAAAAATTACAATTTAAAAAATTTCAAAGTTTTTAAAGAGCCACAAAATGTTTTCTTGACAACAATAAATAGTACTCGCATAAAGTTTTCTGATTAAAAAAAAACCTAATATATTTATTCATAAGAAAAAATATATATTTATTCATATATTAGTAGTGTGTTTCACAACAAGTTAGATAATATATATATGTCATTATTATATAATTATTTAAGTAAAAAAATAAAACATTTACTTACGACACTAACTTGTACTTCAATAACAAACAATTGAGCAAACAAATTCAATGGGAGCGATGGCTTTGCCATGGTTTTAGAAAGTTTGGATAAATTTAGCTCATAACTTGTTGTTTTAAGTTTCAAACACGACACTAAATTTTCATTTGTTAGTTGGTTTCTTACTTTACTTTTAATTATATTCATGCAAGAGAACGCTTACTCGCACGAACATGTAGATCCGAAGATAGTCAGCACTCCAAATGTCAACTTCTTCACCTGACTGTAGCAATCTGGAACACTATTCCATGCGTCGAATATAAGTGCCTCAACTTGCGGCATTTCTTTTAAAGCTGTCCACTTTTGTTGCGTTACGTACATGCATGTTTAAACGATTTTTAAATATTTCTTTTTTTTTTGATAAAATAAATAATATTTGCGTATGGAACTAAAGAGCCGCTGCTTCACATCCAAAGAGCCGCATGTGGCTCGCGAGCCGTAGGTTGCCGATGCCTGGTTTAGACTAAAGGTTATGCTTTCAATAAACCAGGACAGCACGTGTATGACCAGAACCAAGAAATTCAATTCATTCTCCAACGTTCGTTCTTCAATTTATCATGAACTCCTATGCATAAACAGGTGTATACAAAAACAAATAACAATTTCGATTGATATTACTGTCGATTATTTTTTTAAAAAAATACTAAAATTTTCGGAAATTTCATATATGGATATTGCTAATGATTTAAAAAAATATAATTACAAATATATAGATTTATTGACTTGTGATTGTTACCATTTGCTGATTGGGTATGTGGTTCTTTCGACAGGTGTGGAGATGTCCTCCGACCCCTTGAAGGTGGGCGACATTCACAAACCGGACATCCACGGAGACAGCTTGCCCTGGGAGACGAGACTGGTCAACGAGGCCAACACAGCTTTCAGCAGCATGGACTACGGACCCAACAACTGGGTGGGTATGCACGTCAATAATACCTCACACTTCAGACGCATAGCTATTAAATTTTCAATATTTGAAACGATCCCAATGTCCCAATGCTTAAGTTAAACTTAAACCAAGACACATATTTGTAAATTGTATATTATGTGACAGTTCTGCTGCTTCGTTTTAAAATTTTAAATATGTTGTATAAATAATTGTTTAAATATGTTATAATATAATATTATATGTTGAATAATTGTTTAAATATGTTATATACGTTTTAAATATGTTGTATTAATTATCATTTATTAGATGAACATTTGTTTTACAGCAAAAAAAAAAGAACAACGAAAAAAAACATACAACAAAATAATACAACAAAACATGCTGAGACAGAGTTCATTAATCTAACAATAATGCCAAGTTGCAGATCTTTTAGCCACTAAAAAGTGTTACCAGGTGCAGCACGGGGAGGTAGATCTTTTGCGCACCCATTAGATGAATATAAAAATATTCAAATTTATGTGATATTCTGTGAAATCACCAAAACAAACAGTGGAAAATACTCTTAGTAAAAAAGGACACAATAAGTTAGTAATTGATCAATAATTTCGAGCTTTATCCGATGAAAATATATATTTAAAGATTCAGAAAAATTACGTTTTCCATACATAAAATGTGATAAATGTTTTCAAAGCTTAAAATTTGTCATTCGTAGTGATAAAACTCGTCTGATGAAAAACCACAAATGATGCTATTTATGCGATGATTATTGGATAAAATTGATTGACCACTGAATTTCTACTTAAAAAAATAAAATACAATAAAATTATATAAATTATATAAATCAAACAGAATTATACAGACAAATTATATAAATCAAATAAAATTATACAAAATATATAAATCAAACAAAATTATACAAAATCATTATATGATTATATGATTATTATAAAAAAGTAATACAAAATTACAGTATTTGTTTACTTATTCATAAGAAATTTACATAAAAATACTGAATTTAAAAATAATGGAATATACACTGAAGTGACAAAAGTCATGGGACAGCAATATGCAAATTTTCAGATGGCAGTAGCATTGCGTAGAACAGGTATAAATGCGCAGTGCTTTTCGCAGAGCTTTCATTTCTGTTCAAGTTATTCATGTGAAGAGGTTTTGACGTGATGATGACCGCACGACGGGAATTAACAGACTTTGAACGCGGAATGTTAGTTGGAGCTACACGCATGGGTCATGCCATTTCGGAAATCGTTAGGAATTCAACATTCCCAGATCCACTGTGTCAAGAGTGTGCCGAGAGTATGAAATTTCAGGCATAACATCCCACCATGGACAACGCAGTGGTCGACCGCCTGCACTTAACGACCGAGACCGGCGATGTCTGCAAAGAGTCGTAAATTCTAACAGACAACAACACTGCGTCAAATAACCGCAGAAATCAATGTGGGACGTACAAGGGACTTGTCTGTTAGAACTGTGCGGAGAAATTTGGCTTTTGGGCTATTCCAGCAGAAGACCGACTCGAGTGCCTTTACTGACAGAACGACATCGCTTGCAGCGACTCTCGTGGGAACGTGAACATATCGGTTGGTCCCTAGATGAATGGAAAACCGTGGCCTGGTCCGATGAGTCACGATTTCAGTTGGTAAGAGCTGATGGTAGGGTTCGAGTGTGCGCAGACCCCACGAAGCCATGGACCCAAACTGTCAGCAAGGCACTGTTCAAACTGGTGGTGGCTCCGTAATGGTGTGGGCTGTTTTTTCATGGCATGGACTTGGTCCTCTGGTGCGACTGGACCGAACATTGACTGAAAATGCTTATGTTCAGCTACTTGAGATCACTTGCAGCCATTCATGGACTTCATGTACCCAAACAACGATGGGATTTTTATGGATGACAATGCGCCATGTCACCGGGCCACAACTGTTCACGATTGGTTTGAAGAACATTCTGGACAATTCCAACGAATGATCTGGCCACCTAGATCGCCCGACATGAATCCCATCGAGCATTTATGGGACATCATCGAGAGGTCTGTTCGTGCCCAAAATCCTGCACCCATCAACGCTTTTCACAATTATGGACGTCTATCGAGACAGCATGGCTCAATATTCCTGAAGAAGACTTCCAACGACTTGTTGAGTCCATGCCACGTCGAGTTGCTGCACTTCGCCGGGCGAAAGGAGGGCCGACACGATATTAAGAGGTATCCCATGACTTTTGTCACTTCAGTGTATTTCCTAATCTAACAGCAAATAAATCATTCATTGAGATTATTGAATCATAGGGAAAAGTTTTTTAGTTCTACATAAAATTCCCTTTAAGGGACTTTTTTTCCTGTACAGACTACACATTGGAATAAAATAAATTCCCGGTTTAAAATATATCTAAGGGAAAAAAATAATCACGAGGCGTCGAGAATCAGCCATTTACAAGACAAATGTAAGAGGAAGATCGGAATGTAGAAGACGATTATCCCTCCTAAAAAATCCGCACAGGATCCTTTCACAGAAATCCTACGCCGAGAAAGATCTTACGAAGGACAATTCATGAGCTCTATAATTCAACCAAATGGTCGTCCGTATTCGTTTGCAAAAACAACGGAATACCCAAAAATAATGAAATATATTTTTTAGTCTATCAGTAAATAACTCATTCGTAGAATGTAAGGAAAAGTCAAAATCATAGGGAAAAGTTTCTATTATTACAAAAAATTCCCTTTAAGGAAAATTTGTTTTCTGTACACATTGGAATAAAATAAATTCCCTGTTTCAAATATATCTAGGTGTAAAAATAATCACGTCCCGTCAAAATCATAGGGAATAGTTAATATGTTTACATAAAATTCCCTATAATGGAAAATGTTTTTCTGTAGCTTACACATTGGAATAAAATAATTTCCCTGTTTCAAATATATCTAAGGGAAAAAAATATTCACGTCACGTCAAAATCATAGGGAAAAGTTTTTATTATTACATAAAATTCCCTTTAAGGGAAATATTTTTCCTTTGTACAACCAACAATTGGAATAAAATAAATTCCCTGTTTCAAATACATCTAAAGGAAAAAAATAATCACGAGGCGTCGAGATTCAGCCATTTGCAAAACAAATGTAAGAGGAAGATCGGAATGTAGAAGACGATAATCCTTCCGAAAAAATCCCTACAGGATCCTTTCCCAAAACCCTATGCCGAGAAAGGACAATGCTCCTGATTTTATGTTAAATCCCTCCAGAATTACTCCAAGATGTTGATTTAGAATCCGGAATCTTACGAAGGACAATTCATGAGCTCTATAACTCATTCAAATGGCCGTTCCGTAGTTGCTTGCAAAAACAACGGAATACCCAATACCCAGAAATTATGAAATATATTTTTTAATCTATCAGTAAATAAATTATTCGATGAAATTAGGGAAAAGTTAAAATCATAGGGAAATTTTTCTATTATTGCATAAAATTTCGTTTAAGGAAATTTAGAAGAATATAGAAGACGGTAATCCCTCCCATAAAATTCCCTTTAAGAGAATTTTTTTTCTGTACAGCCTACACATTGGAATAAAATATATTCCCTGTTTCAAATATATTTAAGGGGAAAAAATTAATCACGTCACGTTAAAATCTCAGGGAAAAGTTTCTATTATTACATAAAATTCCCTTTAAGGGGAAAAAATTTTTATGTTCATCTTACACATTGGAATAAAATAAATTCCCGTGTTTCAAATATATCTGAGGGAAAAAAACGAAGGACAATTCATGAGCTCTATAATTCAACCAAATGGTCGTTCTGTTGTCGTTTGCAAAAACAACGGAAATACCCAATACCCAAAAATAATGAAGTATATTTTTTAATCTAGCAGTAAAAAAATCATTTGTTGAATTTAGGGAAAAGTCCCTACATAAAATTATCTTTAAGGGAATTTTTTTTCTGTACTGCTTGCTCATTGGAATAAAATAAAATCCCTGTTTTAAATATATCTAAGGGAAAAAAAATAATCACGTCACGTCAAAATCTTAGGGAAAAGTTTCTATTATTACATAAAATTCCCTTAAAGGGAAATTTTTTTCCTGTATAGCTTACACATTGGAATAAAATAAATTCCCTATCTCAAATATATCTAAGGGAACAAAATAATCACGTTATGTCAAAATCATAGGGAAAAGTTTCTATTATTACATAAAATTTCCTTTAAGGGATTTTTTTTTTCTGTATAGCTTACACATTGGAATAAAATAAATTCCCTGTTTCAAATATATCTAAAGGGAAAAAAATAATCACGAGGCGTCGAGATTCAGCCATTTGCAAGACAAATGTAAAAGGAAGATCGGAATGTAAAAGACGATAATCCCTCCGAAAAAATCCCCACAGGATCTTTCCCAGAAATCCTATGCCGAGAAAGGACAATGCTCCTGATTTTATGTTAAATCCCTCCAGAATTACTCCAAGATGTTGATTTAGAATCCGGAATCATACGAAGGACAATTCATGAGCTCTATAATTCAACCAAATGGTCGTTCCGTTGTCGTTTGCAAAAACAACGGAATACCCAATGGCTACAATAAATAAATAAATAGCGAAATAAATATCACAAATAAAAGCATTAAAGAAAACAAACATGGGGCTGGGACGAAATTTATGACGGAAAGCGTTGGTTATCACAAACAGAACTTAGAAGTTTAGATTTCCAGTTGCTTTTTCCCTTTTTTGTTTAGTTTTCCCCTTTATGTTATTTTTTTTATAGTTTATTCTCTGATTTGTTTCCTATTTCTTTTTTTTTTTTTTTTTTTTTTTTTTACAGCTGCCTTTTGATAATGTTTATTGCCATAAAAATATTAAAAAAAAAAAAAAAACCATTCCCCACAGTTAAATAAAATAAAAATAAGAAAAATAAATAAGAAAGCGAAATGAAAATATTTATTTACTTCTTCCGGTACAAATGTTAGGAACTATTTTATATACTTTATCTCGTTTTAAATTATACTCCATTTTTTCGCATTTTTTGAAGTGGGGTTGTTTATTATAATATGATATGTTTTCAATTTTCGTTCAGATCATAAAACTTTTAAAAGGCAATGCAAAGAGGTTATAAAATATGAGGTAGAAATTATTTTAAAGTATTTATTTGCATTTTGGGTTTTGACTTTAGAAAGTCGTTCTTTTATTGCTGTTTGGTTTCGATTACACTTTATTTTTCAAAAAAGAAATAAATAAATAAATAAAAAAGACTTTTATAAATATGTGATTTGATTATTTGCTTATTCGTTTTTTTCACATAATTTAAGACGGAATTGCTACTAAAATAGGGAATAAATTCCATTAATCAAATTGAAAAACATGATTTGAAAAAAGAAGTATGTTATTTCAAGTCATTCGCATACTCATAAATATATATTATTGATGTACTTCCAAAATATTTCAAAGTTGAAGTATACAGAGAACATCATAAGTCACGTTGCCAAATGTCTGGAAAAGACTGATATTACTGCTGTTGAAAATAGTCTGATATAAAATATGAAATTTAAAATGCCATGTTATAATAAATTATAACGTGGCATTAAAATATGTCTAAGTTTTGAAACAATACCGAATCAATGACAGCAAATAACGTTAAATATACACCAGTATATTTATTAGCTTGCTAATGTTAAATTAGAATATTTTATTTGTATCGTAAGAACTTCTAATTACTCAAATTTGTTAAGCAATTTTTTTTGCAAGCATATGCATTCTTTAATTTTAACGAACCCTTAAAAACTTTTATATTTTTTAAAGTTTTTAATTTGTTTAGTGCAATTCATTGATTAATAAATGTTTTGCTTCTAATAATATAATTATATATTGTATTAAGAATTTTATTGATAGTTTAGTGAAGTTTTGCGATTACATCATTATTTAATTTCAACAACTACTTAAAAACTTTTATATTTTACTTATATTTTAATTTGTTTAGAGCAATTTATTTATTAATAATTTTTTTGCTTCTAATAACATTCTAATTATATACTGTATTCAGAATTTTATTGATAATTTAGGGAAGATTTGCGTTTAAATGATTATATAATTTTAACTAACTACTTAAAAACTTTTATACGATTATATAATCTTTATATAGATTTTAATTTGTTTAGTGCAATTAATTTTATTGATAATTGTTTGCTTCTAATAACATGCTAATTATAGAGTGTATTAGGAATTTTATTGATAATTTAGGGAAGTTTTGGAGAATTTGTAAAAACTTCAGGTGTCGAAAATATCCTGAAATAAAATATGAAATTTAAAATTGCATGTTACAATAAATTAAATGTGTTTCAGCTTTCAAACAATACTAAATCAATGTCAGCAAATTAATAAATCTACACTTATAAAAACTGACGCATATTTATTAACTGGTTGATGTTTAATTATAATACTTATATGTGTATCGTAACAGTTTCTAATTAATTAAAATCTTACGATTCTTTAATTTGTAATTCTTAAAATACAATTGGCCTGATACAAATAACCTGATGGCTAATTGGCTAGAGTCCTGGTGGTGGCATGTACGTTTGTTAGTGGTACGGAGACCACGTTAAATTGTAGGTCCCAGTCTAATTAGTCTAAAGTGTGCACAAAATGACCGTAGAGCGACAAACCAATATAAAAGTACATGATTCTTTAATTTTAACTAATTAAAATCTTTTATATTTCCTAAAGATTCAAATTTTTTTGTGCAATTAATTTATTGATAAATTTTTGTCTTCTATTAACATGATAATATAGAGTGTATTAAGAATTTTATTGAAAATTTAGAGGAATTTTAAAAACTTCAGAATAATAAAAGAAAATGTCCTGCAATTTAAATTTGTCTCGAATAATATACTATAAAAATAAATGTATAATAATTAACTTAATTATGTTTAATTAGAATATTTTATATGTATCGTAAGAACTTCTAATTCATCAAAAATCTCAAACAATTTTTTTTTTTTTTTTGCGAAAATCTTGTAGTATACATGATTTCTTAATTTTAACTAATTAAAACCTTTTTGTATTTTTTAAAGATTTAATTTTTTTTTTTGAACATTTAATTTAGTGATAAATTTTTTTGTTTCTAATAACATACTAATTATATACTGTATTAATAATTTTATTGATAGATAAGGGAAATTTTGCGAGAAATTTGCCAAATTTCGGAATAATCAAAGAGAACCTCGTGCAATTTAAATTAAGTTTTTGTATTTTAGGATTACCTCTAAAATGTGTGGAAGACTTTTGAATAATCTTGCACATAAATACATTTTAAAAAAAAATAGATGTTAATAAGTTAGTTATTCGAACCCACTAATTGCTGTTGCCCTTTAATTATATGTGTTGAAATTTTAAGAATGATTTTCTTTTGCAATCTGCAGGGCGTCCACCCTCGGCCTCTCCTGAAGCAGGTGCCTTCGCCCTCGGTTCCTCAGCTGCCCCCTCTGCAACAGCCCCTTCGCGAGTACACCTCCCCCGGAAGCCACCCGCCTCCCATGCATCTCAGTCCCGTGGGCAGCCCTACCTCCGGGCCTACCCTCAGGGCAGAATGGACCATTCCAAGGTCTACCAACAAGGTTAAGAACAGGCAGACAGATGTCTGAAGACACGAGCACCAGGTAAGTCAGAAGCCACCATTGCCAATTAAGGATCCGGGGTAAAAACTTTCTAGACAATCCATCATTAACATACAACTAGTTACCCAAAGCTTAATAGGTAATCTGACATTAACTAACAGTTTAATATAAAAGACTTAACATACAAACTGCCCATAAGTACCTATTAGGTACAGAAAACGTAACAGGCAAATCACCCTTATTTAACAATTAGTCTCTAAAAGAACTTAATAGCAAACTGCCCTTAAAGTATATAATAAACTAAAAAGAAAAAGTATAATGAAGCCCTCATTCAGCGTTTGGCAAATTATTGGCCCATTATCATTACAAATTATAGTTGTAATGAATTAACAAATTACACTTATTTAACAATTTCGTAGAGGATATAGTTTTAAAACCTTCTATGTAGTCTTCACATAGTGTAGTAAACTGTGTTTAGTCTGATATCTCTTAAAGAGGGTAAAGTTTAATCGAAAGATGTAATATTGGTAGATATAACTACAAAGATTAAACTTGAGGTTGGTATCTCAGCAATATCCATCATAGACAGATACAGCAGCTCAACAAAACAAAAGTAACGGTAACTATACATAATAATTACAAAACTTAAGTAATTATTGGAAATTCGTTAATAATAAGATTTCTGTTAATTTTAAAACAAGTTGAAGTTTTGAGATATATAATATATATATATATATAAATACAGGTACTTATCATAATAATAGTCTCCTAGAGTTATAAGAAATCCTTTACAAATATGGAGAAGCACAGTTTGTAGAATGTAATACAGCCTGAGAATCGAATCACACAACTGCTGAATAGTGTTTAGAAGAATATTGAACCATTCTTCATGGAGATATTGTGAAAGTTCTTGGAGAAATGCAGGTGAAAGATATGTATTCCGGATTGATCGCTCTAAAATAAACATAGCGGTTCGATGATGTTGAGGTCGGGCGACTGTGTGGACCAAGGTAGATTTTTCTCTTCTTTCTCTTGTCCATCAAAGAATGATTGGACAATTCCGCTACCTGTATAGGAGCATTATCCTCCTGGAAAATTTCATCTCCTGAAGGGAACATATTTTGCATCTCAGGATGGTACTGATCAGATGAAACCTCTCTACACTTCTCTCCAGTGATCATTCTATTCAAAGTTACGATTGAGCCAACAGAAAACGAAGACATGACTCTCCATACCATGACATATTCATCACCATGCTTTGACCAATTTGGAAGGATATAATCATGATCATACCTTTATGCAGGTATCCTCCAAACATGCACCCGTCGTGTTGTGGGGAAAATTGTGAAAGATGATTCGTCTTATCGTATAACTGTCTTCCACTTATCAACCAACCGGGATTTTTGGTTGTGGTTGTGGTTGTTATTTGTGTCCATCCTTACAACTGGGATGTTTTGGGTTACAGTTGCTCCAGCTAATTGGGATTCAACAATTTGTCCACTTTGAAAGTCTGTGACGTGTAACATTTAATGCTTTTGACAAAAATCTGAGACGTATAGAACTTCACTAAAGTTACTTCATACTACCATGATTTAAAAAACTCGTAGCTGAGATCACATTTTAATGCTTACGAAGCGCATTCTTAAATGTCACTTTTATTCCCATGTGTATCCATTATTTTCATAACCACCAGTATATAAAGATATATGAAGTTTCATTATGCAGTAATGTCGTAAACAATAAGCAATAAAACTAACTATTTTACTATTTGTAATGTTCTTTAAAGCAAAGAAATAAACTATCATTGAAACATAAAAACAAATCTTAATAATAATCATTTAATTCAAACAGATTAGTTTTTATACATGCACAAATAAATCTTTCGTGGTAACCATACGTAAGGAATAGCTACAATCCCGTGGCAACCATAAATAAGCAATGGCTACCATCTTGTGGCAACCATTGCTTATCTTACGTATTCCAATTGACTTTAAAATAAACAAGAAAAAAATGACAGATTCATTTGAATCTGAATGCCCACTCATAGACAAAGGGAAATTTAATTAAATGTTTTCCCCCGCCTAAATCTTACATCCTCCCAACTTCTCTTCTAACGTTATTTTTCTTATTATATTTTTTATCTTTCTTTCTTTTTTTTTTTTTTTTTATAATTTTTGGCAGAGTAATTTAGCTAGAAGAAGAAAAAATTCCTTCAAGTCGATTATGTATTATACAGGTTATAAAATAAAGCTTAGGTTCTTTAGAAATTACAAAAAACAAGGAAAAATGCTAAAAGAATATAGAAGGATCCTATAATACTGACAAAATGAGTATTTAATAACTTGGTGAAAACGATTAAGATTAAGAAGTATGAAAACAACTAAACTAACAAAAGCATTTAATATTTTCCCTTGAAGTAATAATTAGTAGGATTAAAATTTAATGAAAGCGTTTCTCAAATAAAGACATTGAATTTCCATTATGTGAAATAATTAAAGCGATAAGTTTCTTTTAGATTTTCCTCACTTGAGAAAAATTCTTGTTCTTTTGAAGCATTTTGTGTAAAATAAATAGTTCAGCACTCTTATAATTTTAACAAAATAATTATTTTATATTCAAACAAAATGCAAAGTAAACATTAACTTTCATATTAGAAAAGTAATTCAATTTTTCATGTAGTATTTACAATTTTTAAAACATTTATTACATACCAATGCATTATTTAAGTTATTAAATAATATTTTTCTTAAAAAAAGAGTTAAATGTAAACAGCTGAATATTGTATAAAAAGGCTTAAAATGTTCTTTTAAATTAAATAACTAAACTCTTTGACACACACTCATTTATAAATGAATTATTCTTTATTACTTTTTATTAATTTTTAATCGTGCATGTTCAATGTAATTAAGCTTTTTGAAGACATAATTCGGATATTATGAATGAACTGCAAATATTGATCGACTTCTAAGTATACATAACTTGTTTATTTATGTATTAAATGTCAGAGGTTATTGGTAATGGAATTATTTTCTGTCTAGTCGCTAAAAGAGCAAACTTTAAAGATTATCATCTCTTTGGTTTTGTATTATAAATGTATGAAAATATTCTTAACAATTATTTAAAACGAGTTACAAAATTGGAAAGTTGGATACTTCTTTGAATAATTTTAAATATAAAACCAATTTTCGATATCAGATAATTTTGTAGACAAATAGGTACTGTCTTGTATAGAGAGAAAACATTGATAATTATTTAAATAATAATAAAAACCTTACAATTTCATTTATTTGACAAGAATTTAAATATTATTTATTAATCCAAACATTTCAAGCATTTTCGAATATATTTAAGACAGAATCGTTTGATTGCTTTGATAGAATCAATTTGATAATTTGATACTTTTTATTATTCCTAAGTAAAAAAAAAATTATCATGAATAGGATAAATTAGAAATATTTTTTTCTATTATAAAAAATATGAAATTAACTATTTATTTTTTCACATACATTTTTAATACATTTTTTTCCACCTTCTGTAATCATGACCTTATTTTAAATTTTTCTTATAATACCTATTTAGAGAAAAAAAACATGATTATATTAGAAAATTTATAACAAACACTTAGCCATCTTAAATTGTATAGAAAAAAATAAATTTTAATACTTCCTTTTATCATTAAGTAGATTAACATCCTTGTAACGTCACGGCCTACATTATACGTATAACGGCTTCAAGAAGAGGGCCATTTTCAGCTATTTTAGAACACATTAATTTTTATTTACAAGCACTTATTTACAATTAAATTTTCCTTTCTTCATAGAGTTCTGTATAGATACACACACACACACACACACACACACACATATATATATATATATACATAATATATATATATATACAAAAAAGAAATGAAAATTGCAATATTAAATAGATTCACAATTACAGTTCAATCCAAGATCGGAGATATTCAGAGTTCTCAGTCTACGACGAATCTAAACCGCACGGTTTTAGCAACAAACCTTAATTATCCCAGGACGTGATACACGAAACCACAAGGTGCTCACTTTGTAAACAGGCGGAATCTCCGACCTGCTCAATCACTTTCAGAAAAACAAAAAACAATACTTCTTGTAGACTCCTCGCAGAACACTCTTCTTCTTCTCCAAAAATTTCTCTTTAAGAAAATTCGTCAAGAAGTGGTGGTCAGCTTCCCTCACTTCCCATTGGAGTTGACACTTCCTCAGCCCATAGTTTATGACCATTCTCGATGGAGCAATTCATCATATAGTCCATATCTCGTCTGTAATTGTTTATTTGGTAGTGTCAAATATTAAATTAAAAAAAATGAAATAAGTGACTCTAAATTAATTCTTGGCTACTGTTATGGGAAATTGGTAGGCTAGACCAAGGTAATTGCAAGGTTATTGCCAAGGGTAATTGCAAGCTATTTCCGACTCTTGGTTATTACCCGTTTTTATATTGTATATTATCCATTGTAAAGACCTTTAATATATATATATATATATATATATATATAATATGTTTGTTCTGTTTTTGTTTTCAGGTATAGATAACACCAAGAGTTTTTCAACTTTCCCCCGCCAACTGATATTCTCGAACTCAAGAGAGTATTGAAAGCGGCTGGGCATAATCTCGAAAGCAAAGGACTGATGCTTTCTCTAATCCTCACTCTCGAGACAAGTGCATTTTGTGTGTGGTGCTAATCCCAGTTGTCTCGCCTTTTCTGACTGGCTCTTTTCGTTCCCGCCCCTTTTTCCTATTGGAACCTCCTTTATATCGTTGATATATCGTGACAGAAATGCACAAATGACTTATACAGAACTTGTTGGGCAAACAACCCTTCCGGAAGAACATAATCACGGTCGTCACTGGTGGACAATTCTGAAACGCAGGGACGTGATTGGTGGATTTTGAACAGTGTAAGAATTTAATTGGTGAAAAGTGAATGCTGTGCTCTGATGTAAATTTCGCTTGTGTTAAAAATGAAACTCATGCATATTTTTTTTTCTCTGATGCATGGAATTTTCTCAATATTTTTAATTGCAGTAAAATTTATGACTGAACTGAAAGAAAATTTGTACACATTCACATTGAATGTTAACAGTTAAAATTGTAAGATGGCACAAATTCGTGGAATTTAAAGATAATAATTTTGTTTGAGAAATGAAATGTGTACAGAAATAATGTTACTTAGTCATTATTATTTATTGGTTACAAAAGCAAATGAAATAGGCTGTTTAATATCAAAAATTGCGATAAATTAAGTTACATAATAAAGCTGTAATTTAATCCAAATTGACGAAATTTAATTTTATTTATTATTATCAATGGTCATTTACATATATTTTTAATATTAATATTATTATTATTTTTGCAAATTATATCATGATACGTAATTTAAGTAATTTTAATAAAAAAAAAAATTAAAGAAATGTTGTATAAATTAGTATAGTTACTGTATATTTATTAAAAAATTAATTTTTGTCGTTTATTCTATAAAATTACATTTAAGTTACGAAAATTTTTTAAGAAGTTAAACGCAACAAATTAAAGTAAAATATTAATAATAATAATAATAATATATTGTACAGAAATGCATAATAAACTATACTACAGATGGTATTGCAAATAATTTCTATTTTAACGATACTTTAATAAGGAGATCTCAATTCGACTATTTAACTATTTATGATCATGATTGTATAAACTAAAAATATTAGTTCAAATTAGTTTATGCTAGTTTAAATTCCATAAAGAGAGAGACATTTGTATATATTCTACTGCAAATTATTTCTTGGAAAAATTTTCCTTGTTTCCAAATTTTAGGCTTAACTCACAAAAAGTTTATATATATATATATATATATATATACATAATAAATAATAGAACAATTCCTCACAATTTCCTTTAAGCTTTCTTTTTAAATAAATTCTATAAATTGTTTAAAAAATATTATCTAACTCTGTGAAATTTTTTCTGTTTAATAACATAACAAATAAGCCAAAATGCATAGCAGCATTCAGAATTTATTAATGGAAATAAAATTAATTTATTTGAAATTCAACTTAAAAAGAAAAATTTACCAGCTAAGAATAAAGAACTGTTAAACAATTGAAACCATTATCATGTGAAATTGCTTATACAAATCACTGATTCATCTAGTTCTGTTTATGCAGCTGTATTTTCTTTATCGTTAAGTTTAGAATCTAACCAAAAAGAAAATAAGAAATAAGTAGAATTATTATTAAATGCAAATCAATGCATCTTATTTTATGCATTTTATTGAATTAAAATAACTTATCCTTTTGTAAAAATATAACACTGATATTTTAGTTTTATTTATTCACTTTTAATACTAACATAACAAACACCTATCGTATTAAAGTAGATTATATTGTTAAAATAGCTACAAGGACAATCATAAAACAACTAATTTATGTTAAGATTCTCTTAGCTTATGTACTAGTAGAATAATATGTATTATAAAGAAAGTTAAAATTATACTAAATGATATTATAAGATATATTAATAATTTATGAAGTAATATATTTGTATAAAATTAATCTCCCCTTCAATTTCCTCGGTACTTTATGCGTGGTATGTGCATTATTTTGGTACTGTACAAGCAAAAGCAATACAACAAAAATGTATAAAGCATGCTATTTATTACGAAAACGTTAAATATTGAAATGATTTTTCAAATAGCGCCAAGTAAAACCCCAAATTTAATTAAACGTTTATTTTATTTGTATTGGATTATATTACAAATTATTATCATAATAAAACTGTATAGCAGTAGAAATGTTTGCAACTGAAGAGATATTGTATTTTTGGCTCGTTATCGTCAAAAGAGAAATAAATGTGAGCTAATACGTATGTATTGAAAAATGAATAGCACATTTATGTACAACAGAAATTTAATCACAATTAAACTACATTTTTCAATATTAAAAGATTAAATATCAGAATAATTTTCAAATAGCAACCAGAAAAACGTAAAAAAAAAATAATTAAAATTCCATATTAATCGTATTGGATTGTATTCTAAATTATTCCCAGAAATTATTCTGCAATTGAAGAGATAATGCATTTTTGGCTGATTATCGCCAAAAGAGAAATAAATGTGAGCTAATACGTACGTATTCAAAACTGAATAGCACATTTATGTACAACAGAAATGTATTTGCAACTAAACTATACTATTCAATGTGTAAACATTAAATATACGAAAAATATTCAAATAGCAACTATAAAAACCTAAAAATATAATTAAAATTTTATTTTGCTTGTATTGGATTGTGTTCTAAATCATTCCCAACCAAAATACATTGTATAGTTGTACAAATGTTTGCGACTGAAATATAGTGCAATTTTGGTTCATTATCGCCAAAAGAGATACAAATGTGAGCTATTACACATTTTTATCTCTTTGACGATATTTATGTATTGAAAAATGTATAGCACATTTGTATAAACACAAATGTATTCACAACTAAACTATGCTATTCAACCTGAAAATCTTAAATATCTGAATAATTTACAAATAGCAACCAGAAAAAAGTACAAAATTAATTAAAATTATATATTAAGTGTATTAGATTGTATTCTAAATTATTCCCTTCCAAAACACTATATAGCTGTACAAATGTTTAAAACTGAAGATATATTGCATTTTTGGCTCGTTATCGCCAAAAGAGAATTCTTGTGAGCTAATACGTATGTATCGAAAAATGAATAGCACATTTATGTACATGCTGAATCTTATGTAGAGTAAAAAATATATTATAAAGTCTGTGAATTATGTTCATTTGTAAATACAAAATGCAATCTTGAATGGAAATATTATAAACTACAAATTTATGCATATATTTTCTCCTTAGAAATATATTGATTGTGATCTTCATCACATTCTGTAATTATTCTAGCAAAGGCGAGTTCAATATTTAAATCTATATTAGACGCTTCAATATTTTTTTTTTCTGTTAAACGCTAAGAATTGTAAATGAGTGTAAAATTTGGATTACACATTTCTGTTGTTTTACATTACATTTACACTGACACAATCAGAGTTTATTATACTATTATTTTTCTAATCCAAACTCAAGTATAAACATAATCCTTTTTTGTAATTGTACTTCCAAAATTATAATTATACTTAGAAAAATATTCCATAATAATTAATTTTTAAAGGACAAAAATATCTAATTAAGACAGTTATAAAAACGTTCTTTTAAATTAAATAAAAAATAGTGAATTAAATATGGTAAAAAAACTCAAAAATTTTGCATGGATTTAATAGTATCCATACAGCATTAAAAATATTTAATTTTGCTAGAATTAATTATTCATGTAAAATTATTAAATGTAGAGATTAATTATAAATCAATTTCAATGATAAAATAATTAGAATTAAAAAATAATATTAATCAACTCTTTCATTAAACATACAATAATTATAAAAACTCTAAATTTATTAGCTAACTACATTAAAATTATTGCATAATAAATAATATTCTTTGTGTATTTTTCGTATTATTTTAGTGCTTCTATAACAAACTGTTAAAACTAAATTATGATTACAAAATTTAAAAAAATTAGTGCTTTATGTATAGAAAATATATTGATGATTTATCATTTTTTAATACTTAATAAATTATTGTAATTTATTTTTCTGTATTATAATTTATTGAAATATTTAATTCTGTAATACAATTGTTATTATAATAATAGTTATTATTATTATTATAAATATTATTAAATTATTCCACCCTTATATTTTTAACTGGTAAGGGACTTCTTAACCTTGGTTACCAGATTGAGATATGAGGTAAATTAAAGTAAAAGTCTAATTTACATTGTTGTAGATTGGACTTTACAGCAGTGTATAGTAAAATACAACGTCTAAATTATATTGTATCTCAAAAGTCTAATTACTATGTTTACTATACAATGCTGATCGTGTCATTATAAATGTATTAATTATGTAAACTTTTATATAAATTACAAAATAAGTGCATATTTGTATATTTGAAGAAGAAATATGTTTGTGTTTTCAACAATTTTACCGTTAATCTGCAAGCTTAATAGATGGAATGTGATTGTGTAGGTGCTACAAGTTGTGATGTTTCATGCCTGCTTCGGATGAGTTGAGAGATATTACTGCTGCTGAAAGAAAATCAGAGAGATGACTTCTTGGACAATTGCTGAAACAGCAACATTTTCTATTTTGAAATATCCTGCATATTATTATATACTTCTAGCTGCAGAATGTGAATGAATAAAAAAAAATATAAATAAATAATCATCATGGAAGTGAAACGGTTATTTGATACAAAAAAAAATATAAATAAATCCCGGATTTATTGAACACAATACATCTGTAAATTGAGGATGGAAAACTGTACATATAAACAAGTTTTTAAAGACGACCGTTGCCTAGCAACGAGAGTCTAAATTCTTTTTACAACTTTCAAAATCACAAACTGGTGTAAAAATTGCTGAAAGGATCTTTTTTTTTAGGTCTCGATTTGTGTTCAGTCTTCACAATCCTGTTTTGTAAGAAAATAAAGTTAAAAACTGATATAAAAATGTGATGTGTATGTGTGTTCTTGTAAAATAATCATTAAAGAATTTACTTTTCAATAAAATTATAAACTGTGTTTGGGTCTCTTTTTTTAAGCACATAGGACATTGAAGGTCTTTTAACTGACGATTATACATTATATATTACCTTAATGATAAAATCTAAAAACTAAAACACTAAAATAAAAAATACAGCATTCTCTCACTGCAATACAATTCTTTCACATTAAGAGTTCAAGAATTCATAGAATACCACCCCCTTACTTGCGAGGAGTATAATGTTGAGACCAAAATATCTCGTCCTTTTCTTACTGGGATTGGGTATGTTACACCATTTTGTTTGCTTTTACCATGTATTTCCTCAGAAAGATAGTTATGTACGTATTTTTAACACATATATATTTATTAATCAAAAATATGCCAATGTGAACGGATAAACTATTCATTATAAAACTATTGTAAATAGACAAATTATTCATCTTAAAACTATCGTAAACAGACAAACTATTCATCAGAAAACTATTGTAAACAGACAAACTATTCATCAGAAACTAATGTTTCACCATTTCGTTTGCTTTTACCATGTGTTTCCTCAGAAAGATAGTTATATACATTTTTTTAACACACATATATTCATTAATAAAAAATATACACAAAGGGATCACACAAAGCTAAGCCTAACTCAAGCACTAATGAATATTTAAACGTCAAATTTTACGCAGATGTTAAGGACAGTGCCAGTAACCTAAAAAATAATTGAAAATTGGTTTTACTTTTGTGGACACAATAGTATATGTATATATATATATATATATATAGAGAGAGAGAGAGAGAGAGAGAGAAAGAAAAATTACATATATTAGTATAAATATGTGTTCCCAGGGAAGTGCTAAATGAGTAACAATGGTGCTGCCCTTGCTTACGTCATCAAGATTAACTGTTTCTGTATTGCAAGCTGCATTTGAACAACAGTATAAATATTCTAAAAACTTTAATTTAAATACATTTTTAGTGTGGTATACATTCTAATAGAACACTCCTTTACACTCTAATCCTAATCCTAATCCTTCACACTATAAAAAAAAATAAACTGGCATCAATTCTATAAGAAACAAAGTTTTTCAAAAATAATATCTATATTTATTTATACAGTACATTTTTTTTCAATAAAAGGATTCATCTTCATACGAATGAAAAACTTTAAAACGAATATCACACATTTTTAAAACCGCTTTGATTCAAGGTTTCAATACATGATCTGGCACAAAACAATTGCAGTAGGGCTTCTTGAATTCTGAAGTGGTTGGCTCAATTGAACCCAGCGCCTCGTAACTCAAGAATTGAAATCAACTGAATTAAATTCCGTTAACGGTTTTTGAATTTGAAAAGAAGTCAAACACAAAAAATATTTTTCCAAAGAAGGAAACACCATCGTGAGAAGAGAAAGCTTACTGCTTATATCGCGTGAAAAAAGAGACATATTCCATATTTTTAACGTCAGAACACAAAAGGGAGAATTCAAAAACAAACTGACGAAAAAAATATAAACCACAAGACGAAAAAATAAATTTCTGTTCTTCTAGTGGCAACAGCGCTTTGAAATGTTTCTGGACAAAAATCTAATAAAATAGCCACACCAAGCTCAATTCTTTAAAAAGGAATTTTCAGATAAAAGGTACTGTTAAATTGTGCTTTCAAGCTTTTAGAATAACAAAGAAACACAGTGGAATATCAAAGTCATTTCAGTAAAAAAGTATTGAATTCACTTTCCTTATATAAGGCAATAAAGCTTTATATAATGAACATCATAGTATTTTAAATGTGAACAATTAATAAAATATGACATTGTGAACAGCTTAGAAATTTCAAAACTTAGCAAAACATTAATAAAAGTGCACGAACACCTTTTAAGAAACTTTAGATCTCTAATGAATATGATTTGAAATTATTACTATTTTTTTTTGTATTTCTATGGATATATCAATCACTTCGGGAAAAAGAAAAAAAAAGAAATGAATTCACTTTCCGTATATAAGGTAAAAAAGTTATATATATATATAACAAATGACTATGTTATTATATTGTTATTATAAATATCATTGTTTTGTTTTGTTACTTTTTTTAGATATACGTATAATGAAAAAATAGGGCATGATCTATTATTATTAAAATTATTAGTATCATCTTTATTATTTAATTGCCTCTATAAAATCGATAGCACAAAAAAATCTCACGTATTTAAAAAAATAATTGGTACTAAAATTAATAAACCAAATGATATTATTTATATCAAATAAAAGAAATCATAATTATATTACAGGCGATAAAGAAATATTAAATCTTAATAAAATTTTACATTGAAAAAAAAATACAATAAATAACAAATTAAAAGTTATATATATACAGAGGGAGAGTGAAAGACACATACAAATTATCTGTGCTTGTATAAATATTCTAAAAGAATTATATTATAAAAAAATTTCTCATGCATAGTATACTAAATATAGCAAATTAAACATTATATATATACATATATATATATAGAGAGAGAGATAAATCTTATACACTGAAGTGACAAAAGTCATGGGATACCTCTTAATATTGTGTCGGCCCTCCTTTCGCCCGGCGAAGTGCACCAACTCGACGTGGCATGGACTCAACAACTCGTTGGAAGTCTTCTGCAGGAATATTGAGCCATGCTGTCTCGATAGACGTCCATAATTGTGAAAGCGTTGATGGTGCAGGATTTTGGGCACGAACAGACCTCTCGATGATGTCCCATAAATGCTCGATGGGATTCATGTCGGGCGATCTAGGTGGCCAGATCATTCGTTGGAATTGTCCAGAATGTTCTTCAAACCAATCGTGAACAGTTGTGGCCCGGTGACATGGCGCATTGTCATCCATAAAAATCCCATCGTTGTTTGGGTACATGAAGTCCATGAATGGCTGCAAGTGATCTCCAAGTAGCTGAACATAAGCATTTTCAGTCAATGTTCGGTCCAGTCGCACCAGAGGACCAAGTCCATGCCATGAAAAAACAGCTCACACCATTACGGAGCCACCACCAGTTTGAACAGTGCCTTCCTGACAGTTTGGGTCCATGGCTTCGTGGGGTCTGCGCCACACTCGAACCCTACCTTCAGCTCTTACCAACTGAAATCGTGACTCATCGGACCAGGCCACGGTTTTCCATTCATCTAGGGACCAACCGATATTCTCACGTGCCCACGAGAGTCGCTGCAAGCGATGTCGTTCTGTCAGTAAAGGCACTCGAGTCGGTCTTCTGCTGGAATAGCCCAAGAAAGCCAAATTTCTCCGCACAGTTCTAACAGACAAGTCCCTTGTACGTCCCACATTGTTTTCTGCGGTTATTTGACGCAGTGTTGCTTGTCTGTGAGAATTTACGACTCTTTGCAGACGTCGCCCGTCTCGGTCGTTAAGTGCAGGTGGTCGACCACTGCGTTGTCCATGGTGGGATGTTATGCCTGAAATTTCATACTCTCGGCACACTCTTGAAATAGTGGATCTGGGAATGTTGAATTCCCTAACGATTTCCGAAATGGCATGACCCATGCGTCTAGCTCCAACTAACATTCCGAGTTCAAAGTGTGTTAATTCCCGTTGTGCGGTCATCATCACGTCAAAACCTCTTCACATGAATAACTTGAACAGAAATGAAAGCTCTGCGAAAGCACTGCGCATTTATACCTGTTCTACGCGATGCTACTGCCATCTGAAAATTTGCATATTGCTATCCCATGACTTTTGTCACTTCAGTGTATATTAGTATAAATATTCTAAAATATATATTAAAAATAAATTTTTCATGCGTAGTATACATTCTGATAAAAAAAGAAATCATTTACACTCGAAAGAACATAAACTGGCATGAACTACTAGAATATTATCTATTTACATTTATACATTAGATTTTTTGAGGGGAAAGATTCATTTTTATACGAATGAAAAACTTTAAATCAAATATCACAAATTTCGAGAACCACTTTGATTCCTGATTCCATAAAAGGTTTCAATACATGATCTCGCAGAAAAACAATTGAAGTCGGTCTTGTTGAATTCAGAAGTGGTCGGCTCAATTGAACCCAGCGCCTCGTAACTCAAGAGGAGAAATCAACTGAATTAAATTTCGTTGACGGGTTTTGAATTTGAAAAGAAGCCAAATGACAGAAAATATTTTTCCGAAGAAGAAAATACCATAGTGAAAAGGGAAAGCTTACAGCTTATATCGCGTGAAAAAAGAGACATATTCCTTATTTTTAACGTCAGAATACAAAAAGGAGGATTAAAAAACAAACTGTCGACAAAAATATAAACCACTCAAGACGAAAAAAAACACTTTTTTCTGTTCTTCCAGTGGCAACAGCGGTTTGAAACGTTTCTTGACAAAAATCTAATAAAATGGCCACACCAAAGCTCAATTCTTTAAAAAAGAAATTTTCAGATAAAAGGTACGGTTAAACTGTTTTCTTCGAGCTTTTAAAATATCAAAGACATTTGAGGGGAAAAAAACTTTGAATTCACTTTTCTTATATAAGGAAATAAATTTATATATATATATAGATAAAAATATATTTATATCTACATAATATCAATCTATATATATCTGTGTATTTGACAATTGATGTTAATACAGCTGATTATTTTCAACAGATAGTAAAACATTAATAGAAGTGCATGAAAACATTTTATGAAACTTTATATATATGATAGGAAATTATTATTATTGTATTTTTTTTATTGTATTCCTATAAATATATAACGATAAATAGATAGTTAGACCATGATCTATTATTATTAAATTATTATTATCATCTTTAATATTTTAATGTCACTATAAAAATCAATCTCACAAAAAATCTCAACCAATTTTAAAAAATAACAGTTAATAAAAACAATGAACCAAATGATATTATTTATATCAAATAAAAGAAATGATAATTATAATACATGCGATAAAAAAATATAAAATCTCAACGAAGTTTCTATATTGAAAATTAATTCAGTAAATAGCAAATTAAACGTTTTATATATATCTATATCTATATCTATATCTATATATATATATATATATATATATATATATATATATATATATATATATATATATATATATATATATATATATATATATATAGACAGAGAGAGAGAGAGCAGATACAGAGTGGGTGAGAGAAAAATTATATATATTTGTATAAATATTCTGAAATATATATTATAAATTTAATTTTTATGCGCAGTATACATTCTAATAGAAAAAAAAATCCTTTACGCTCTAAAGAGCATAAACTGGCTTGGATTTATGAGACACATTTTTTTTTAAAAATTTTATATATTTAAATTTTTACATTAGTTTTTTTTTTAGGGGAAGTATTTATCTTTATATAGACAAAAATTACACATTTGGCAAAGCGTTTTGATTCCTGATTCCATAAAAGGTTTCAATACATGATCTCGCCAAAAAACAATTGAGGTCGGTGCTCTTGAATTCAGAAGTGGTTGGCTCAATTGAATTCAGCGCCTCATAGTTCAAGAGGAGAAATCAACTGAATTAAATTCAGTTGACGGTTTTTGAATTTGAAAAGAAGCCAAACAATAGAAAATATTTTTCCGAAGAAGGAAACACAATCGTGTAAAAAGAGAAAGGTCACTGCTTACATCACATGAAAAAAGAGACATATTCCTTATCTTTAACGTCAGAATACAAAAAGGAGAATTAAAAAACAAACTGTCGACAAAAATATAAACCACTCAAGACGAAAAAAAAAAAACATTTTCTGTTCTTTTAGTACCAACAGCGGTTTGAAATGTTTCTTGACAAAAATCTAATAAAATGGCCACACCAAAGCTGAATTCTTTAAAAAGGAATTTTCAGATAAAAGGTACTGGCCACACCACAGAGAAGGAAAAAAGGAAATTTTCATATAAAAAGTAGGGTTAAACTGTTTTCTTCAAGCTTTTAGAATATCAAAGATATTTCAGTAAAAAAAATAAACTTTGAATTCAATTTCCTTATATGAGACAACAAAGCTATATATATATAACTTAGAATTTTGAACAGCTATTAAAACATTAATATAAGTACACGAAGACTTAAAAAAAATCGTTTGAATATTTTTTTTCATTTCTATGATGAATGTATATTATAATACAATAGATATAATGGTAAATAGATAGTTTGGGCATGGTCTATGATTATTTGAACTATTTGAATTTCATTTGTAATTAAATCCTAAATTAATTTTGATCACTTTTTCCAATACAAAGTGCAATGTGAAATGTGTAATTTGGGCAACCAGATTGTAATTTGGTGGGATTGGTTTGAGATACTTGAGGCACATTTTGTAGAACTCACAGCTCTATTTAAGAACGCACAGACACCGCACATATACAATTAGAGACATACGATATTTAACATATAGATTCCTTAATTATAGATTCGTGGAAGGTTTCCACTTCTAAGCTGAAAACCCGAAAATCTGCTGCGCTCATATATAATTCCGCGAAATATACTTCCTCTCCGGGAGAGAGTCTGTTGGTCAATTAATGCGCTATGAGGAGCTAAGTACATTTCATCTTTGTATGAGAGACTATAAAAAAAAACATTTTTCAGCTGGAGCGCAGATTGCGCTGTTCTTCTCCGGTGAGAATCTCGAGACCTACTGCCCTTTTTTCCTGAACGCCAAAGGGGGCGCTCTTGCCAGTGTGTGTAGGGAGCGCTGTTTCAAGATTAATTAATTATATTTGAGACGTATTTTCTATATAAAAGTTAACTAACATAAGTTATGCTTGTTTTTTTGTTTTTTTAATTTTTTTCAAAACAATAAATATTTATTAAGAATAAAGTTTTTAAAAAATTAATCAAATTTAAGAAACAGCATTGTTATTTTAGATGAGAAAAACTTATGTTACACTTAAAAGGAAAAAATATTTACGGGAAAGACCTGCTATTTAAGTCATGATAAATGAAGATATTTCTATCGGCAAATATAAAATTCGTTAAGGTCACAATCAACTGAAAGAATGGAACTGATATTAAAGTTAAAGTTAAATTAAATATGGTATTGCTACTTTATTTTGTATTATGAAAAGTTTTTTAACAATTGAGAATCATATAAACAATTAATACTGCATAATGTGATTTTGCAACCTTTTCCTATTTCTATTTAATTTCGAAATAGTTAGTCTGAAGTACTTTTTAAAATCATTAATTTTTCCCACTTCGCTATATGGAGAACGATGACAGGTCAAAATAGTGTCTTGACTTTCAAAAATACCAAACATTTGAATTATGATCAATCTTCTTTTTAGTTTGGTAGTTTTACTCTACTACATCTTATGCTAAGTCGTAAAATCATCTCTGTTGTCTTTACAAAAATTTGTAAAAAAATTGTCAAGTTAAATTTTACGACATCACAATTATAAAATACTTTTTTTCTTTATTGGCCAGCGGTCTGATGACCAATTGGATAGGGGATTGTTCTTCGGTATCAAAGGCTTCGAGTCCGAATCCCGGTAATGATATGGATGGTTGTTAGTGGTTCGAAATACCTATTAAACTGTAGGTCTCGGTCTAATTAACCCAAAGTGTGCACAACCTTAGAGCAACAAATCATTCTTCATTGGTTCAACAGCTCCATGTAGTCCAAGGCCGTCTACTACTAGCAGAATTCGAGACTTTTATACGCTACGGTTTTCCGCCCGACGGTCAACACTCAACAGTCATATTACATCCGGACATATGTTTTAAAGTGTATTCTGAGCCCCTACAATCACCCTGGCACCGCCAGAACACAAACCCGAAACCTGCGTTACCGAGCGATAGAGCCTTGGTCACTTGGCAACGAACAATAGTTACTTGGCCATCAGGATCCATAAAATACTCTTAAAAATAATTATTTTTCACTCGTATTCATTAATTATACATCATTAATCATTCTATATTTAATTTTAGTTGGGCATACTCGTATGAATTAAAATTAACAACATCGGCTCAGTGGTAAAGTGCACTACTAGTGAGTATTTGGGGGATGTTCAGTACGCTGGCGGTTTTCTTGTCGACGATACGACTCGATGATGTTTGTGAAGGTCAGCATCTTGCTTCGTGACTCATACTACTTGGTGACAGTTTTCTGGCTTATCTTCCATACGATACACAAATGCGGGGTAGTCTCCTCTAAAAATACTCCAAGTACTCCTCCTAACTAAGGATGTTCCATCACAACAGAAGCTGCCCTCTCCTTCCATGAGAACACACGGGTTCATGGATTTGGTCTAGATATTGATGTCGACCAAATGGGATAAGAAATAATAACTGCATATACTTAATATTAATTTGCTTTTTCTACATTTTAATTCAACTATTCGATATTAATTTTGAAATATTTTCACGCAAACAATCATCTAAATTAAATGGCCTTTATATAAATATATATTATTTTATAAAACATGACAGTGTAATTTCTTTTTAATCTTATAAAAGGTTAAGGAGAAATGTAATTTTATTGTATAAACGGGAAAAGTTAAAATGTAATAATATAAATACTATTCCAAATCACATTCGTTAGAAAACTTTCTGAAAAGAAATAAAAACAATTTTATAAAAATTTAAGAGTCGATTCAGACATATCTTATGCAATCTAAAATCGAAATAAAATATATATTTTATTTTTAAAAGGAAACTTTTGTAGTAAAAGATTTTTTGCAATAGTAAATTCAATTTGTAAAAGCTACAGACCATATGAAGTGGTTGACTACAGCAGTGATAATCGTATGGTGCTGAATTGAGAACAGCACTCAGACAAGTCAAATGGAATCTATTGAATTATTTGTAAAATAATATAATCTGGAATTTCATTTTGTAGGGAATTGAAACACTCAGATAAAATATTTCTTTCGATCGACAAAGATTCATTGAAATGAATTTTGTTACGATTAGATTAAACTGCCTTATACTACAGTTTAAAATTCACACTTTAGAGCTGATAAAATGATATAAATTTTTAATATTCCCAACAAAATAAATTCAACGCTTTAAAAAAATATATAATTTTGTACAAGTAAATCAAATTTTGACTATTTACAATGCACTTCCAACTGTTATATCGTCTTTAAATTAAACATTTATGGCCATACGAGCTAGTTATTCTTAACTAGTTCACCGCTGTTTATATTGCATATACAGGTTGAGTTTATGGCTCTACTGTCATTTTGTGCAAACTTTAGGCTAAACAGAAGGGGATCTACAATTTAACGTGGATTCCGAACCACTCACAAGCATCCATGCCACCGCCACGATTCGAACTGAGTTTCACTTAGCGAATGTCACTCAGGCGTCATTAAATATTTTAAGAAAAATTGTTTTTCAGATATTTTCATTAATAATATTTTCTTGTTCACTATAATTTTAAATATAGGTCATGCTCGCATTTATTAATAAATTCGTAATAATTATGGGATAAAAATTAATAATTCGTTATAATTATTACCAAAGGCCAGAAGGCAAGCAAATTGTTCATCAGACCGCTGCACGCACTGGAATTGCATAAACGAAACTCAGTGGTACAGTACACTGATAGAAATGAGTGTCACATAGGAAAGAACTGCTGAAAATATGTCTTGCTTGGAACAAAGACATAATAAGAATGCAAAAGCAATGTAAAGCTCTTTTTTACGCGAACCAAAAAAACCACCCGGATAATAATAGGTACAAATGTACTAGTGAGTATTGAAAATGGCATCCACTGGCATTCATGAAAACCGAAACTAAATATTTAATTCCCTCATTACAGCCCACTGTGGGCCAATACTGTCTGCCTACTAGCAGTTTTTCGAGATAGGGGATGTTTTCTTTTTAAAGGATAGGGTTCTCAGCCATATTCTCTACAGTCATATTAGATCAGGACCTAAGGTTTAAAGTGGGTTACGAACCATTACAAACACCCATGGCGCCCCCAGACACGAAATCAAACCACCAAGTGCCAGAGCTATAGTCACTCTGCCATCAGGCCACGCAAATGTGACACTACTCTACTTTAATTGTTGGGCATTTTGAAAGTGCCGACAGTTCTCCAGATAGTATCAGTAAATTTTAAACAATGCACATGAAGGCACTGTATAGAAAAAAATCACTAGCACATAAATAAGGCAATCGGAGAGACCATGCTCGAATTGCATGCCTGATGGCCGAGTGGCTAGCGCTCGGTATCACAGGTATCAGGTTCAAATCCCGGCTTGCCCATGGGTGTTTGTAGTGGTTCGGAATCCACTTTAAACCGTAGGTCCTGGTCCTAATAGGATCATAGAGCGTTGCGGGGGCATTGTTACTCCGCGTCCGTGGCTTACCATCAAGTTACACGCGCCTCCTGGGTAATGCAAAGTTAGTAATGTCCTATGCAGCACTTACCTTAAGGCATCAAAGACAATTGTCTATTTGCCAGCTGCATTAGAACGAAAAAAAAAATTAACCAAATTATTCATTGCTACTTCGATCAATGAAAACCTGAGAATGAATATCATCCAACTTAGAGTTAGTGAAACGATGCATGCTGACCAAACACAGTTAATGACTTTAATGTGGAACCCTAATGGTGCTGACAAAAATGCGCCAAGTACAACGCCATCTGTATACTTTCACTACTATTCTGTTTTCATCAAAATTCTATATTATTTCTTATACTTATTCGTATACGTGGAGTTCCAAGACGCCCTATATATGGGTGTGTAGTATAATATTACTGACTTTCTGGAATGCATATTAAAGGAAATTTATCTGTATTTAGGTCATGTATATGAAAAACATCATAAATGTATAGGTATGAAAACAAGGAATTAAAAATGCTCACATAAATCTAGATAAATGGCGTTGTGCTTGGTTTTATGCTTATAAAGCTGATGATTAATGTTAAACTAAATGTAGACCTACATCATTATATTAAATGATGAAAATCATAGAACTATTTTTAAACTACCAATTGTGAAGAAGATAGATATATGATTGTAGTTAAGAATTGTAGCAAGAATTGTACCATAATTGGGCTACATGATAACAAATATCTAAGTTGTTCACATGATCTTACAAAGTAATTGCTAAAAAACACAGTAGCATAATAATTCCAATGTGTCTATTTTCCTATTTTCAATTTGCATTAGATTGAATGTACAATACGGTGCTGATGTTCGAAAGATTTCATTTAGTAACTTAACACTGTGCTTCCTCCTACACACTGGCAAGATAGCTCCTGTGGCGTTCAGCAGAAATGGTCAATTGGCCTCAAAACACTCCCTCGATAGCAAATACAGCGAACCTACTCTCCCGCGGAGAAACGTTTAGTTTATAGTCTCTCATTCGGTGAGAAGATATATTTTGCGCACCCTGCGCGCATCCAAGTTCCGGCTTAGAAGAAGAATCCTCCCACGAATCTATATTTATCTGTCTTCAAATGTGCTATATATTGTATGTACCTAATAGTAAATGTGTGGTATTTGTGTGTGTGTAAAAAAAGCTGTGATTTATTAAACTTGTGTCTCAACCCAATTACAACCAGATTACCCTTACCTAAATGACTACCACCCTGCTTTCATAAGGTTATTTAAGATAGTATAAAACATCACTTAAATCCACGCAAAAGTTGTCTTCTCAAATGTTTCTTCCAAGATATTTTGAGACAAATCAAAAATGGAATGACAGTCATGCAGAACAAAATAGTTAAGGGCTAATTTTTTTTTCTTCTAAAATTACTAAAATAATTTCTTACAAGGAACATATAGGGAATACTTTGAATCTAATGATTCTACTGTTAACTTAATATAAATCAGTAATAAAATTGTCTGAGTAAGTTTATGAAACACATATATCTGTGTCAACTGTACGAATAAATACATAAAAAAAAAAAAACAGGTTTCGTATTTTTTCAGTCAAAGAATCAAATCTCTTTTAATCAATTATTGTGAGATTTTAAAAAAATATTTTGCAAAGTATTTAAATGTCAAAACAAAAAATTAAACATCTTCCAGAATTGATATGCATGAACGTAATTCCTTTTTTTATAACAATTAACAATAAAAATAAAATATAATTATACATATGAAATAAAAATTAAATACAGGCAACCTTTTTTTAAAAACATTGAGAAATTCAATAAGAAAAAAAAGAAAGAAACATGGAATAAAATAGCAGACACGAAGTGACATGAAATAAATTGTATTAAGACTAGCATCTTTCTAAGAAATTATTATGAGAATTTTTCACTAAAATATAAGGAATATTTTTCCGAAGTACTGATAGTTGGACGAACAGATGGACATAAGATTTGGACCACACGTGTTAAGTTTGAAATTCCACAATTTCATAATATTTCACAATTAGATAGTAAAGCAAAACCTAACTGAAAGTTCATTTGTTTGTTTTAGAACTATGGCAGAGCAATGTGAAGTTGGTCCACATGATGTATTCTGATTAGTATTAAATTTGCAACATATTATTATTTTGGTGTGGGCTGTGGGCGTGCAGTTTAAGTGCTAAATAGTATCCATACAAAAAAGCAGATATCTTGTTATTTGAAAAAAATTTGAATAAGATAACCATTATTTGAAATAATGAAAGTTAGTTAATTAGTTAAAGCATTCGTAAGGATATACATAGCAATTATGTCTTAAAAGAATTGTAAATAACAATATCATGTAATCTAAAGACAACACATCAAACTTTCAACTAATATATTCTAGAAAAAATATGGTAGTACAATTTGGAGGTCTATGTATAATGAATTTTGATTATTGTTAAATTTGCTACATATTTGACAGTTTGGGGGGGGGGGTGCACTTTTAGAATAAGTGCCTTGTACACGAATACAAAAGCTCATATAAAAAGTTACCTATATTATTATTAATAAAAATATGAACGAAATAACCATTGTTAGAAATAAAGAAACAAATTGAATTATAAATATCTTTATGTTTTAAAAAAGATAGACATTGCAGTTATGTCTTAAAAATAAGAATGAAGAAAATAATGTTATGCAATCTAAAGATAATACGGTCACATTTTCACTTATACGATCCAGAAAGATTATAATAGCGCAATGTGGAGTAGGTCCATATAATGCATTCTAAATATTGTGAAATTTGTTGCATATTTGTTATTTTGGTGTAGCATTTTAGGTTAAGTGTCTTGTGCCCAAATACAAGAACTACATTGTTATTAAAGATTTATGAAGGAGACAATCATTACTGGAAATAAAGAAACAAACATGGTTTTATGTATGATTACCGTAAATAAAGGATATTACTTGCGTTATGTCTTAAAAATAAGAATGAAGAAAATATTGTTATGTAATCTGAAGATAATACGTCAAAATTTCCACTAATTCAAATCAGAAAGATTATGGTAGCGCAATGTGGTCAACAGTCTTCATTCTGGGTATTATTAAAATTGCTATATATGTTCATTTTGGTGGGGGCAAATTTAAGCTAAGTGCCTTGTACAAGAATATATGTATATACATATATATATATATATATATGTATATATATATATATATATATACTAACAAAGGATATACTTTGCAGTTATACTTTGTGGATATATTTTTAGTGTTACAGTTGCTGTACATTTCTTATTTTGGCGGGGATACTTTTAGGTTAAGTGAATTTTACTCGAATACAATAGCTAATACAAAAAGTTAGTTATATTTTTATTTAAACAATTATATGAAAGAGATAACCATTCTTTGAAATACGAAAGGAATTCTATATAATCTTATCTTAAAGAAAGGATAAGCATTGTATTTATCTATTATCAGTTAGTCTTGAAAATATCGTACAATCTAAAGACAATACATCAAATTTCAGCAAATATTTTTTTTTCCAATATCAGATTATGAACAGTTACAGCAAATAAAAAAAATAATTAAAAAAGAAAAAAGAACAACGAAAAATAAAAAAGAACAGAGAATACAGCAAAACATGCTAAAACAGAGTTCATTAATCTAACATAATGCCAAGTTATAGATCTTTTAGCCACTGAAAAGTGTTACCAGGTGCACCACGGGGAGGTAGATCTACTGCGCACCTATTTCAACTAATATGATCCGGAAACAATTCATTCAAACTAATCCCCACCATAATGTTTTGTGTTCTTCAAAAACCCCATAAGCGCATACATGGAAATCACCATTGGATCATCACTATACTAAACCAAATTAATGCAGTACCAAAATGAGGCGACTGTAAAGCAGCTCCAGCGCGTTAAGCACGGCCAGCATTTGATTCGGTCATTGCGCTGAATTATTAATTGTGCTTACGAAGCTATTGTAGCCCTGCTCAACACAGAGTCAATAGTTAATCCATTTCAATTGCACGAACGTGCCTCTACTATCGCCTGTGCTGTCTCATTTGCAGTGCTCCTGAGGTAATTCAATACAAAGAATCAATTGTGGCCGGTAAAACAGCCATGTTACGGTAACTAATTGGATTCTCTGCAGCTCAGTATCCACAAAGCTGTCTATTAGAGTCTGGTTACGGCACATTGAATTTTGGTATAAGTGATCTCGTTGCGAGGATTTGTTTTAATATTAGGGATATTGACATGTGTAGGCTTAGCATATGTATGATTGGACTGATAAAACGAGAATGTTTATAGATCATGCTAGGTAATTTGTTATTTTGCTGGCGGCACTTTTAGTTTAAGTAACATGTACCCGAGTACCACAGCTAATACAAATAGTTAGATATATTGCTATTTAAAAAAATATAATACATATAACCATTATTCTAAAAAATAAAGAAACAAACTGATTTATTTATTTTTTTATCTTAATTACATAAGAATGAAGATAATAATATCATACAATCTAAAGACAATGCATCAAATTTTCCATTAATACGATGCAGAAAGATTTTCGAGTTTGTTGACATAGTTCATTCTGATTATTGTGAAATTTGTTACATATTTCTTATTGTGGTGGGGGCATTCTGGAGTGCAGTACTTTGTACGCGAATATAACAGCTATATTGTCATTTTAAAATATTTGAATGATATAAACATTATTTGAAATAAAGAAACAAATGGAATTACATATATTCTTATCTTACAAAAAGAATATACATTACAGTTATGTCTTAAAAGTAGAAATGAAGATAACAACATCTTGCGATTTAAAGACAATACATCAAATTTTAAACTAATGCCATTCAGAAAGATTGTGGAGTTGGTGCAAATAGTCCATACTGATCATTGTTAAATTTTCAACACATTTTTTAATTTTGGTTAATTCAATTTTATGGTAAGTGGAGGCAATTTAGTGACGGCACTTTCAGGTTTGGCAATTTTAAGTTAAGTGCATTGTACCGGTATTCGAAACAAGAGAGATTATGTATACCCTTATCTTAAATAAAGAATATAAGTAACAATTGTATCTTAAAAATTAGATTGAAGATAACAATATCATGAATTCTAAAGACAATACTTAAATGGTTCACTAATATGATCCAGAAAAATTTTGGAGTTTCTACATATAGTGCATTCTGACGATTGTTAAATTTTCACATATTTGTTATTTTGATGCCTTGTAGCCTTGATGCCTTGTAGTTAATACAAAATTTAGATATAATGTTATTTAAAAAAATATGAACTAAATAACCATTATTCGAAATAAAGAAACAGACAGGATTATATTGATTCCTATTTTAAATAATGTATATCCAATTGTGTCTTAAAAATGAAGATAACACTATCATCCAATACAATACATCAAATTTTCCACCAACACGATCAAGAAACAAAGATATTGAAACAATTCCCCCCATAATGTTTTGTCTTCTTCAAAGAACCCATAAACGCATACATGGAATTCGGACTCGGATCATCACTAAACTAAACCTCATTAATGCAGCACCATTTCTGCACCACAAGGACGCGACTGCAGAGCAGCTCCAGCCAGCATTTGATTCTGCCATTGCGGTGCATTATTAATTGTGCTTACGAAACCATTGTAGTCGTGCTCAAAGCACACTCAATCGTTAATCTATTTCAATTGCACGAACGTGCCTAAAGTATCTCCAGTGCTGTCTCCTTGCAGTGTTCCTAAGGTAATTCGAGACAAAGAATCAATTGTGGCAGGTGAAACAGCCATGTTGTGGTAACTAATTGGATCCTCTGCATCTCGGTATCTATAAATCTGGCTGTTAACGTTTAGTTACGGCGCATTGAATTTCGGTATAAGTGATCTCGTTGCCATGATTTGTTTTAATATTACGGAATATTGAAATGTGTATGCTTACCATATAAAAGATTTGATAGATAAAGAAGAATACTTTTAGATCAAGCTTCATAATTTGTTATTTTGGTGGGGGCACCTTTAGTTTAAGTGACTTGTACACGAGTACAACTGCTAATACAAATATTTAGATAAATTGTTATTAAAAAAATAGGAACGAGGTAACCATTATTCGAAATAAAGAAACAAACATGATTATATTGATTCCTATTTTAAATAAAGGATATACATTGTGGTTATGTCTTATAAATAAAAATGTAGATAGCATTATCAAGCAATCTACGTCAACTTTTACAACAACTACGCCAACAATTGCGTCAACTTTTCCACTAATCCGATCCAGAAAGATTGTGGATTTGGTGAATATAGTGCTTGTTATATTGTTAAATTTGCTACAGATTTATAATTTTGGTGGAGACACTTTTAGGGTAAGTGTCTTGTACGCGAAAATAACAGCTATATTTTTATTTAAAAATATTTAGTTCGTATGACTGTTATTCTAAAAAATAATGTAACAAACTGAATTATATATAGTTTTTTTCTTAACGGAATAAGAATGAAGATAATAATGTCATGCAACTTAAGGACAGTACATCAAATTTTCCAATTATACAATGCAGAAAGATTGTGGAGTTGGTTCCCATTGTGCATTCTGAGTAATGAGAAATTTGTTGCATATTTGTATGTACATATATATATTTAAAAATGATATACAGTTCTTTTATGTCTTAAAATTAAGAATACAGATAGCAACATCGTACAATCTAAAGACAATACATCAAATTTTCCACTAATACGATCCAGGAAGATTATGGTAACTCAATGGGGAATTGGACCACATAGCACATTGTGATTAGTGTTAAATTTTCTACACATCCGTCATTTAGGTACGGGCACTTCTAGTTTAAGTGTCTTGTATATATATAGTTATTTAAAAAACATATTTGCGATTTCCACTATTCTAATTAAGGAACAACTGAATTATATACATTTTTACGTTAATAAAAGGCTATGCATTGCAGTTCTTTCTTAAAAACAGGAATGAAAATAACAATATCATGCAATCTAAAGACAATACTTCAAATTTCCACTAATTCGATACGGAAAAAAATGTACTGAAACTATTCCACACCATATTGTTTTGTGTTCTACAAAGACCCCATAAACTCACACATGGAATTCGCTATCGTATCATCACCAAACTAAACCCAATTACTGCAGCAGAGTTGCAGCACTAAAAGGACGCGACTGCAAAGCAGTTGCAGCGCGTTAAGCATAGCCAGCAGTTGATTCGGCCATTGCGCTGCATTATTAATTGAGCTTACGAAGCCATTGTAGTTCTGCTCAATGGTTAATCTATTTCAATTGCACGAACGGGCTTCAGTATCTCCGGCGCTGTCTCCTTGCAGCGCTCCTGAGGTAATTCGATACAAAGAATCAATTGTGGCAGGAACACAGTCATGTTATGGTAACTAATTGGATTCTCTGCAGGTTAGTGTCTATAAAGCTGGCTGCTTAACGTCTGGTTACGGCGCATTGAATTTCGGTATAAGTGGTATGATAGCGATGATTTGTTTTAATGTTCAGGAATATTGATATGTGTATGCTTACCATATGTATGATTTTATGGATAAAATTAGAAAATATATATAGCTCATGCTTAATATTTTAATGGCCAATATTAAATAATGCACACAGAAAATAAAAATTATAATAATTCCAACAATAAGTAGTTATCTAATAGCGAATTAATAGTTTTCGCAAATCTTAATTATAGTGATATGTGTTGCGATTATTTGTTTTAATATTGAGGAATATTAATATGTGCATGGGTACCAAATGTATGATTTGATTGACAAAACGAGAATGTATATAGACGAAGTTTTATAATTTAAGGACCATTTATAAGTGAAATACACCGACAGTAAATATTATAATAATCACAGTAATAAATTATTATCTAACAGCAAATTCAAAGTTTTCACCAACCTTACAACAAAGGTATTTTAAAAAAGACACCAAAACGTAAAAAACAAATATCGCCAGAAACTTATTGATACATGCTGAAAGTTTTATGTCAATCGGTACCACAGGTTTCGGGTTCAAGTCCCAGTTTCGTTTCGTTTCATTTAATTGGGTTTGTCGCTTTACGGTCATCTTGTGCACATGTTAGGTTAAACAGACAGAGACCTATAGTTTAAAGTGGATGCCGAACCACTATAAACATCTATGTCACCGCCAGGACTCGAGTCCCTGAAGTGCCATGATTGCTGGTATTTATTCGAAGTCCACTTTAAACTGTAAGTCTTATTCTCATTTGAGTTTAAAGCGTCGGTTATAGGGCTGACAACACTACCCAGTAAGAAAAGAAGACATATACTGTCTAGAAATCTTCCTGCGAGCAGACGACCTTGGCCCTTCATATGGCCATTGCGCCCCTGATGATGATGAATGTGGAGTCGGTCCACATGGTGAATTCTGATTATTGTTAAATTTGCTACATATTTAGCATTTTGTCGGCGGAACTTTTAGGTTAAGTGCCTTATACCTGAATACAACACGTAATACAAAAAATTGGATATATTGTTATTTAACAGAATAGAATTACTAATTATAAATGAACGATATAATCATTATTCGAAATACAGAAACCACAGAATTATATACATCATTTTCTTAGAAAAAGAAGGCACATCGCATTTATGTCTTATAAAGTCTGAAGATAAAAATATCATGGAACCCATAAACAATATATAAAAATTTCCACTTATACGATCCAGGAAGATATGGTAGCTCAATATGGAGTTAGTCCACTTAGTGCATAGAGATAATTGTTAAATTTTTCACATATCTGTCACTTTGGTACGGGCACCTTTAGTTTAAGTGCCTTGTACCCGAATACAACAGCCAATACGGAGAGTTAGATATATTGCTATATAAGAAAATATGATGAAATAACCGTTAACTGAAATTAAAAAAACAATAGGAAAATAATATATTTATTACATTAGGGATAAAGTATTATATGTGTATTAAATATAATATTATATATACAACATATATAATACATATTCCTATCTTTAAAAAAATGAATGAAATTATGACTTAAAAACAAGAATAAGATAACAATATCGTGCAATCTAAAGACAATACCTAAAATTTTCCACTAATTTGATCCGGAAACAATGACATTGAATCTATTCCACATCATAATGCTTTGTATTCTTCAAAGAACCCATAAACCCATTCATAGAATCCTAAACCATAGAAGACTAAACTAAACCTTATTAATGCAGCACTGCACCATAAGGGCACTGCAGCAAAGCAGCTCCAGCGCGTTGAGCACATGCAACATTTGAATCGGCCATTGCGCTGAATTGTTAATTGTGCTTACGAAGCCATTGTAGCCCTGCTCAACGCACAATCTATAGTTAATCCATTTCAATTGCACGAAGTGCCTCCAATATCTCCGGCGCTGTCTCTTTAAAAATAGACTGCATATAACAACATTGTGCAATAGAAAGACAACACTACATCAAATTTTCCACTAATATGATCCAAAGATTATGGTAACAGAATTATTTCACAGGTTACATTCTAATATTTGTAAACTTCATAATTATAAATGAACGAGATAACCATTATTCGAAATAAAGAAACAATATTCGTATATTAAAAAAAGGATATACATAACAGTTAAGTCTTAAAAATACGAATGACTATAACATTATCAATATCATGCAATCTGAAGACAATATAACAAGTTTCCACTAATACGATTCGGAAACAAAGTTATTGAAACTAATCCCCACCATAATGTTTTGTATTCTTCAAAGAACCCTTAAACGCATACATGGAATGCACACTCGGATCATCAATAAAGTAAACCTAATTAATGCAGCACCGTTCCTGCACCCAAAGGACGCGACTGCGGAGCAGCTCCAGCGCGTTAAGCAGAGCCAGCAGCATTTGATTCGACCATCGCGCTACATTATTAATTGTGCTTACGAAGCCATTGTTGCTCTGCTCGACACACACTCAATAGTCTCGCCCACTCTATTCCAATTACACGGACGTGCCTCCAGTATCTCCAACACTGTCTTCCTGCAGTGTTATTGAGGTAATTCGAGACAAAGAATCAATTGTGGCAGGCAAAACAGCCATATTACGGTAACTAATTGGATCCTCTGCAGCTCTTAGCTTTATCAGAAAGATTATGGTAGCTCAATGTAGAGTTGATCCAGAAAATGAATTTTGACTTTTGTTAAAATCGGTACATATTTGTCACTTTGTTGGCGCATTTTCAGGTTAAGTGTCTTATATTCGAATACGTCATTGAATTCAAAAAGTTAGATATATTATTATTCATAAAAATATAATTATTAATTATAAATGAAAGAGACAATCATTATTCGAAATAAAGAAATCACAGAATTACATGCATTCTTATCAACAAAAAAAAACGGATATACATTGCAGATATGTAATAAAAATAAGAATAAAGGTAATAACAACGCACAATCTAAGGACAATACATCAGTTTATATACTAATAAGATTCAAAGACTATGGTAGCACAATGGGGAGTTATTCAACATAGTACAATCCGATTATTGCAAATTTACTAATTACAAGTGAACGAGACATCATTATTGGAAAATAAAGAAACTATTGAATAATATACATTCTTATGTTAAAAAAAGCATTAATACTAATTAATGCATTGCAGTTTTGACTTCAAAATAAGAAGAAAGATAATGGCATCATGCAATTTAAAGACAATACTTCAAATTTCCCCTAATATGATTCGGAAACAAATGTAGTGAATCTATTTCACATCATAATGTTTTGTATTCTTCAAAGAACCCATAAACCCATACATGGAATTCGCTATCGTATCATCACTAAACTAAACTCAATTAATGCAGTACCGTTCCTGCACCAAAAGGATGCGGCAGAGCAGCTCCAACGCGTTGTGCACAGCCAGCATTTGATTCGGCCATTGCGCTGCATTATTAATTGTGCTTACGAAGCCATTGTAGCCCTGCTCGACGCACACTGAACAGTTAATCCATTTCAATTGCACGAACGTGCCTCCAGTATCTCCGGCGCTGTCTCCTTGCAGCGCTCCTGAGGTAATTCGATACAAAGAATCAATTGTGGCAGGTAAAACAGCCGTGGTACGGTAACTAATTGGATTCTCTGCAGCTCACTATCTATAAAGCTGGTTGTTAGCGTCTGGTTACGGAACATTGAATTTCGGTATAAGTGGTCTCGTTGCGATGATTTGTTTTAATGTTCTTGGATATTTATTTGTGCATGCTTACTATATGTATGATTTGATTGATACAACGAGAATGGATATAGATCATGCTTCATAATTTAAGGACCATTCTGAAAAGCAGTACATCGGCAATAAAAGCTATTATAATCCCAGTAATACAAAATTATCTAATATCAAATTAATAGATTTCGCCAATTTCGTTGCAGTTATTTTTTTTAATAATCTGGAATATTGATATGTGTATGCTTAGCATATGCATGATTTAATTCATAAAAGGAGAATATATGTATATATATATATATATAGATTTTGCTTCATAATTCAATGATTATTCTTAATTCAATACTCCGACCATCAAAATTAAAATAACCCCAATAAGTAATAATTATCTAATAGCGAATAAAACGTTTTCGCCAAATTCGTTCAGATAATTACCTAATAGTAAATGATTTGTTTTAATATATAATTATACAGGATATACCTTGCAGTTATGTCTTAGAAATAAGTCTGAATATAACAACATTGTGCACACTAAAGACAATACATCATATTTTACACTATTACGAACCAAAGATTATGTTAGCACAATGTGGATTTATTCCATTCTAGTTTATGTAAAAATAATTATTATAAATGAAAGAGATAACCATCATTGGAAATAAAGAAACAATTTAATTATAAGTATTCTTACATTAAAGAAATTATATTCATTGAAATTATATCTTAAAAATAAGACTGAAATTAAACACATCGAGCAATTTAAAGACAATACATCAAATTTCCACTAATACGATCCGGAAATAAAGTTATTGATACTATTCCTCACCATAATGTTTTGTATTCTTCAATAAACCCCTACATGACATTCGCTATCGTACCATCACTAAACTAAACCCAATTAATGCAGCACAAAAAGGACGCGACTGTAGAGCAGCTCCAGCGCGTTAAGCACAGCCAGCATTTGATTCGGCTATTGCGCTGAATTATTAATTGTGCTTACGAAGCCATTGTAGCTCTGCTCAACGCACAACTCAATAGTTAATCCATTTTAATTGCACGAACGTGCCTCTAGTATCTCCAGCACTGTCTCCTTGCAGCGCTCCTGAGGTAATTCGACACAAAGAATCAATTGTGACAGGTAAGACAGTCATGCTGCGGTAACTAATTGGATTCTCTGCAGCTCAGTATCCATAAAGCTGGCTGTTAGCGTCTGGTTACGGCACATTGAATATCGGTATAAGTAGTCTCGTTAAGAATATTTCTTTAATATCCGGGAATATGATATGTGTATGATTACCATATGTAGGATTTGATTGATAAAACGGGAAAGTATATATAGATCATGCTTCATAATTTGTTATTTTGGAGGGAGCACCTTTAGATTAAGAGTATTGAACCCGAATACAACAGGTCATAGAACAAGTTATATACATTGTTATTAAAGAAATATATGAACAAGATAACCATTATTCGAAATAAAGGCACAAACAGCATTATATATATTCTTATCTGAAATAAAGGATATGCATTGAAGTTATTTCTTATAATTAAGAATAAAGACAGTAATATCATGAAATCTAAAGAGAATACATCAAATCTTCTACAGATACAATCCAGAAAGTTTATGGTAGCGCGATGTGGATTTGATCCAGACAGAACATTCTGATTATAATTAAATTTACTACAGATTTCTTATTTGGTTGGGGGTAATTGTAAATCAAGGGAATTGAATCCGAATAAAACAGCTATATAGTTATTTAAAAAATATGAACGATATAATCACTATTCGAAATAAAGAAAGTTAAGAAATTATATATATATACCTTAAATAAAGGATATACATTGCAGATATGTCTTAAAAAATATAACTGAAAATAACAATATTATGCAAGCAAAAGACAATACATCATATTTTCCACTAGTACAACCGAAAAATATTGTGTTGGTGCATTCTGATTATTGGGAAATTTGCTGCATATTTGTTATTTTTGTGGAATTATTTTTAGGTTAAGTGCCTTGTACCTGAATACAGCAGCTATATTGTTATTAAAAAAAAAATATATGACAGAGATAACCATTATTCGAAATAAAAAAAGATACATATATATTATCTTTAAAAACGGAAATAAATTTCGGTTGTCTTAAATATATAACTGAAGATATCGGCATCGTGTAATCTAAATACAATACAACAAATTTCCACTAACACAATCACTAAACAAACTTATTGAAATTATTCAACACCAAAACGCTTTGTATTCTTCAAAGAACACATAAACGCATACATGGAATCCACCATGGGATCATCAGTAAACTAAATATAATTAATGCAGCACCAAAAGGACGCGACAGCAAAGCAGCTCCAGCGCGTTAAGCACATCCAGCATTGGATTCGGCCATTTCTCTGAATTATTAATTGTGCTTACGAAGCCATTGTAGCCCTGCTCAACGCACACTCAATAGTTAATCTATTTCAATTGCACGGACGTGCCTCCAGTATCTCCATCACTGTCTCCTTGCAGTGCTCCTGAGGTAATTCGATACAAAGAATCAATTGTGGCAGGTGAAACAGCCATGTTACGGTAACTAATTGGATCCTCTGCAGCTGAGTATCTGTAAAGCAGGCTGTTAGCGTCTGGTTACGGCACATTGAATTTCGGTGTAAGTGATCTCGTTGCTATGATTTGTTTTAATATTGATAGTGTGTAGGTTTGCCTTATGTACGATTTGATTGATAAAACCAAAATGTATATAGATCATGCATTATAATGTAAGGGCCATTATTAAATGAAGTATGCCAACAATAAAATGATCACAGCAATAAATATTTATCTAATAGGAAATTCATAGTTTCAGATATTCTTACAACAAAGATATTTGAAAAATACCAAACAGTTAATTTTAAGTATTGTTAGAAACTTAAATTATTAGCGTTGTAGCATTCTGTTCTCATGGAATGAATTTTGACATTTCATTCACAAGAGAGAGGAATGTATGGTATTTGACAAATATATAATAATCCATCACTCAAAGGTTTCATTAGACAAGCTTTATTGTGCGTAGTTATATTACATGCAATTAGTGTTTTGTGCTAATGAGAACAACTTGTCTCTCAAATCTGATAGCAGATATTCTGTATTATGTATAATGAGGAAATTAGCGAATATATGTGCGATCTTCACTGGTCAAAACAACTAAAGATTGAATATGATCTAAACAATGACTTGTTCCTTCGTGACTTATGATAGACCAGGAGCTGAGAAATGTCTACTCCGAGGAGAATGAGGGAATCTGACTTTACCTCATCTTGAAGGTCTTAAAAGAGACGTTCTTGGTGAAGAAAGGAGAGTTCTGCTACGAATTGACCAGAAGTGTTTTTTTTTTTTTTTTCTCTGAAGTGACTAATAGACCGGATTTTCCGCCTGTTTTTAAAGCGAACCCCACCGAGCAAGCCACGCCGAGTAATAAATAAGGTCTTCTTCAGAACAGTTTATTAGGTTGGTCGTAGATTCAAGAACTCTGAAAATCTCCGTCCTTTGAATGAACTGCGTTTGTAAATCAAATTTAATTGTTTATTTTTCATTTTTTTTGTAAATAATAATTTATAATAAATAAAATTCTGTAAATATACATATAATGTTTGTAAGTAAAAATTAATTCCAATGAATCTGAAAGTGGCCTTCTTTTTGAAGCCGTTATAGGTGTAATATGTGCCGAGACGTTAGAGTGTATTGCTGAAAAATTAATGTATCATTTTTAAATAGTTAATATTTGCGCTAAATATAATTTCTGAATAAAGTATGAATTAAATAACTCTCTTTGTAATTGCAGATACACATGGAGGAATTTTCATTTAACGAATCGATCTCCATTTTTAATCTCATTTGCATAATGGGTAAACTTTTACTCCGGTTTGTTTGTTTGGTAACTGTTGATTGTCTTATAGCATTAATATTGTGTGATATATAATAAATAGTTAGTAATTTCACTATCGTAAACTGGTTCTTATTCAAGAAGTTACATGGTTCGTGTTTGTAATTTAACTTTTACAGCGTTTATCAATATATATATATATATATATACATAACATGAAGACCGAAAGATAACAAAAGCAGTATAGGAAAAATTTAATGATGTAATGAATAATAAAATCAATGAAGAGAAAGTTCTTATAATTATTTATTCTATTATCAAGGAGGCAATTTACTTTGTTAAGCGATATAAATAATGGGATAGTTAAATCTATGTAAATAGGTAAAATGAATAACTATTATTATAAGAGGAGATTATTAATTAATTAATTTCTCATAGAATATTTTCAAAATATTAGGTTTTGACAGCATAAAATATTAAATATTAACACATTATCCTAAAAGTATTAACTTTCATTAATAATTCAAAAATATCCAAATTGATAAGTCTTTAATACTTAAATTTATTATTCTAAAATATTTAATAGGTCTTGATGGACCAATGAATAGCGTTTGGAGCTGAAATGTGCCAGAGGTTTCGGGTTCAAGTCAGTTCGGTGCCATGGATGATTGTAGTGGTTCGAAATGCCCTTTAAACCAGAAATAGCCATAACCATAATCCCCCTTAAAACCATAGTCTAATATGATTGTAGAGCGTTGGGTGTAGGATTGACAATCCTATCCCTTAACAAGTAATATAAAAAAAAAAATTGTAAAGTCAATTCCTACTTTTTTCACTATATTGCAGAAAAGTCCTTTACAAATAAAGTGGAAATTTTCCTCTTACATCTGGCGCCATCTATCGGTAGATATATGCAACTTAAATCTAAAAATACAACTCTAATTTATTAATTAAATTTAATTAATGAATTACTATTTGAAAAAAATGTATTAACATCCAGTGTCATCCGCTACAAGCTAAAAAAAAATGTATTTGAACTGAGCGGATGAATAAAAAGTATTTTATGAACGATAGAAAATTTGAACAAGATATATATAGTGAGTGTGTGAGCTAATAGGAGGAACTGAAAAATAAAAAAAACATATCTTGTTTCGAAATCTTCCAATAAGCAAACGTCCTTGGCCCATCATAGGGCTGATGCGGCACTGATGATGATGACCGAGTGATTGGAGATTTGATGCTGCTCGGTTCCACAGCTTGCATATTAAAGTCTCGATGGTGCCATACTCTTAGATGTTTGTAGTGGTTCGGAATTCCCTTTAAAACATAGATCTCGGTCTAAAATGTCTGTAGACCTTTGGGCGCAGTAAAAAAACTTTTCAGGTCTCAAAATTTGTCAGTAGGCAGAGGGCCTTGGCCCACAATGGAGACGATGCGCCAATTAAAATTGGTTTGATTTGTCTCTTTACGTTCCTATTGTGCACACGAGGGCTAAGCAAACAGGACTCATAGTTTAAAGTGAATTCCAAACCACTCACAAACATGCACGCCACCGCCAAAATTCGAACCTGAAGCCTGTGGAACCACATGCCACAGATATAGCCACTTGGCCACTAGGCCACAACGTAAATTCAGAAGAAGGAAATATTTAATTTGTACTCATATATCATTGATATTTTTACTCGAAGTTGCATTTCATATAGATTCATAAATATATGTATAATTTTATGTATAGTTTTATGAAATATATCAATACATTAAATAAGTTTCATTTCATTGAAACATATTCAAAACTTGTTACAGTAAATATTCATACAAACTTTAATACAGCATATATTACTATACATATAATAGTAATGACTTACATTTCTCTATGTACATATTCCTTTTAATATCATATAAAAGATTACATATTCCTTCAGCAACTTTTTAAATATGTTGTACTTCATAATCCCTAAGACTAAGGGAATACATCGAAAGAGTACTACAGTGATGATAGTTTCCGTGTCATTAATAATTTTATCAATTGTCATTTATATTTTTTTTCCTTAATATATGTTCAATATTGGTTTCACAATAATATTAAAGTCTGAATGTTTCAAGGATAATTTTGTATTATGATCTTTTCAAACTACTGCGTTTGCAATTTCAGGTTTTTATCTATAAATACATTGTCTCAAGCGTGTAGATGTATTTCTGTATATAAATTCATTCACAGTACTTAGGTATTGAAATTTTCCAGACAGTATTTATTTGAACAGATTTTCTAAATTAAATCTGAACAAACACTTGAGACAGAGAAAAGAAATAAACATGCTTTTTCACAGCTTTCGGCGAGATTTAATACAAATTTTTATTTAAAATGTCAAATAAACATTTTATGGAAATAACAAGAAAAATTAATTCGTAAAACTTTATTGAAACTGTACATATTTTATTTCTAACATATTCATTTCTTGTTTGTGAAGAATGAATCATTTTTTTTTTATTTTGTCTCACACTTCTTTTTAAAAAAGTTGTCAAAATAAACATATATTAAATGAAATAAATTTAAATCATATATATTTATGTAATTTTATGTAGTGTTTTTTTTTAGATATCCAAAATTTGTACGAAATATATCAGTCAAAATATACATTATTTATTTTGATATAGATATACAATTGATATAAAGCATAATTACTTTTTAATTTTTCCCACTTATATATTAAACTTACTAGAATAAAGTTTTAAAATTGAGTATTGGTTCATATGTATTTGTTTAATTTAAATTTTAAATAGATTTATTTATCAGTTAAAGATATTATATATGATTTTATATCATCTTTATTTAAAATGACAATTAAATATAGTACGAAAATATGAAGAAGAATGATTTCGTAAAAAAATATTGAAACCATACATATTTTAATTCTGATATTTCTTTCTTGTTCGTGAATAGGGAATCTTTTTCTTTATTTTTGTCTCAAACTTTTTTTAAATTAGTCAAAATAAACATAGATTAAGAAAAATAAATTTAAATTATACCGTATTTATGTAAAGTTTTTTTGTTTCGTTTTGTTTTTATTAAGATATCCCAAATTTGTAAATATATCAGTCAAAATTTATATTATTTCTTTTGACTACTACACTATTTAACATTTATTACTACTACCAACCTAACATTTACCACTATTTAACATTTATTGTTTGTGCTACTTAATTTTATATTGTTCCCATTGTTTAATTTTATATTGTCACCATTATAATTTTTTATAGATTCACCTTACTGGAATAAAGTCTTGAAATTAAGTATTGGCTTATATATATTTATTAAATTTTAATTTTAAATGTAATTATTTATTAGCTAAAGAGAATAAATATATTAATTTTATAAAAAAATGATTTTTTTTTGTACATATAAGAAATTCCTCAATTGATTCATATAATTTTATCTTATATGAATCATTGAATTTTTTTTAATGAATGAAGTAAATGCTAAAGTTCCTTTGTAGCTCAGTTATTCACAAGTGGGAAAATCTTATTGTGCATGGACAATTTAAAAGCGATACGAGTTATAAAGTACGTTTAGGATTTTTAAGACAAATAATAGTTAATAATTAAAAATGCCTTGAAGTAAGTACTATGTCAAAGAGTAAGTTTTCAAGCTCAACGTAATCTTGAAACACACATAAATAATGTATTTAAGGGTACATTTCTATTGGTAGCGCAACGCTGTCGCGACGTCAACTTTGACGATTAACAATCAAGAAAGATTACCATCGATATGGATCCTGATAATGAAGCGGTACTACGGATAAATTTTAATATGGCTTTGTTTTAATCAAAAGTATTTTATTTCATTAATTATTTAGGTTGTCATGTAATGTGACTTCCATTCAACTTTCAATCAGTAAGGATTAATTCATTCAACTGTCAATCATTCTCCATCACTAATATGATTTGTCGAAATAGACATCGCGTTAACGTCGCTTTGTCGATGGAAATGCACAGTTAGATTAATTTAATAAAGTGCTAATTGTGCTATCAAAGTTGAAATTACAATCAATCATTTCAAAGTCATGTACCATAAAAGTTAGGTGAAAAGAAAGCAATTTAATTCAATGTGAAGTGTTTGGAAATAGTAGTTGAAAATGTAGGATACATTGAGAAATAAAGTTGGAAAAGACCTAAATTTCGGTAGCAGTTGCGTCATTTTAAAAGTGGATACTACGAATAATAACTTCAGAAAAGTTTTAGATTTAATTCCAATGGAATTTACTATGATTTGAGACAGTCCTTTCCCACTTGATTGTATATCTAGGAGATTCAATCTTTCTCAGCTCTTATGTTAAGGAGGACCTGCATTAGTATATTAATATTTAGTCTTCAAAATTTGAAATGAACAATCACAGAATAATACTGGAGCATTCGTGTCCTCCTTTACAGCTCATTGGAATAACATAATGGCCTACGGAATTTGATGATGAACGGCGCTCTTCCTAAGATATTAAGTAGCTATACGGTGAACACGGTTAAAAGCTTTATTTTGGTCTTTACTATAAACAGCCATTATCCTCAGAAATAATATCTAAAAATTTCTTATACTCCATCTTTCATCATTAAGATCACCAACAGGGCATCTCGATTTTTATGATGATCAAGGTAAATAAATATATTATTATTCTTTTAGGCCTCAGATAATGTGCCATTATAAGTGCAGACACATAGTCTATTCAATATTACGCAGTCTGAGCTATAATGAGGGAACTTTTGTACAGGACCTGTATTTGCCGCTAAAAATGCATTTATGAAAATCTGGTGAAATTTCAGAAATTAATGCCATTCTCGCCAAGAGCAACGGAACGTCATTCGGGCATAGATAATTGTCGCTTAAATTACCAAATTATCAATTGGTTCTGGCAACTCTTCTAGATTTTTGAATTCATCTTCCCTGCTTGTTAAATCCAAAAAGTGATAGCCACCAAATTGCTCGTGCTTTTAAGTGAAAAGAAATGAAATTAGAAATTTTTTGTTAATGCAACAAATTCTTTACCGGATATAAATTTCACTATTCTTTTCCGAGTACTAGATTTATAAGAAAACAAGCATCAAAAAGTATTTGGCAAATAAGGTACTGTATATTCTACTTGCTTTTAAGTAGAAACACAAAAAATTCATTCAAAATTAAATCGAATTCATATATTTGTATTATAAAGAATGACAGCATCATCACTTTTCTACGATCTAATTCATAAATTATTCAGAATTTCACTTTGCAAAACTGTATGTCTATAATGGCAGCACAACATACGAAAAATAATTAAATGAAAATAATTATTTTTTGATTAATCTTGACCCTATTCCAAAGGTGTTTCAAACTTCTTATAAGAAGTGCATTAAAAGGTTTTAGTCATGTGATACATAGAAACTGTATGTTATGATATTTCTACATTTTATATACAATGTAGAAATATCATGTCCTATAGTTCTCAAAAATCACATAGCAAAGAACTCCTAGTACGCTTCTTAAAATGCTGAATTTATGTGTGTGTGTGATACATGCAGATGAAAAATGAAATTCCAAGTAATACATGTAAGCAAGTAATACAAGCGTTCTGTAGAAACGTAAGTTGTCAACAGTGTTTGGGAGTCAGTGAAATGGTCAGCTAAAATAAAATAAATTGAAGCATTTTTGTTCGCAGATTGTATATGAAGAGGATGATAGAGTAGACGGAGAAAAATGTTTCATCAAATTTGGAATTTCAAAATTCGGAAGTATTTGATCAAATTTTGTTTGACGAATGACAGTGACCGAAAATGCAGGTTATTATGATAAATAGAGAGAGAACTAAATAAATATATATATATATATATATATATATATACACTGAAGTGACAAAAGTCATGGGATACCTCTTAATATCGTGTCGGCCCTCCTTTCGCCCGGCGAAGTGCAGCAACTCGACGTGGCATGGACTCAACAAGTCGTTCGAAGTCTTCTGCAGGAATAATGAGCCATGCTGTCTCGATAGACGTCCATAAATGTGAAAGCGTCGATGGTGTAGGATTTTGGGCACGAACAGACCTCTCGATGATGTCCCATAAATGCTCGATGGGATTCATATCGGGTAATCTAGGTGGTCAGATCATTCGTTGGAATTGTCCAGAATGTTCTTCAAACCAATCGCGAACAGTTGTGGCCCGGTGACATGGCGCATTGTCATCCATAAAAATCCCATCGTTGTTTGGGTACATGAAGTCCATGAATGGCTGCAAGTGATCTCCAAGTAGCTGAACATTAGCATTTCTAGTCAATGTTCGATCCAGTCGCACCAGAGGACCAAGTCCATGCCCTGAAAAAACAGCCCACACCATTACGGAGCCACCACCAGCTTGAACAGTGCCTTGCTGACAGTTTGGGTCGATGGCTTCGTGGGGTCTGCACCACACTGGAACCCTACCATCAGCTCTTACCAACTGAAGTCGTGACTCATCGGACCAGGCCACGGTTTTCCATTCATCTAGGGACCAACCGATATGCTCACGTGCCCACAAGAGTCGCTGCAAGCAATGTCGTTGTGTCAGTAAAGGCACTCGAGTCGGTCTTCTGCTGGAATAGCCCAAGAAAGCCAAATTTCTCCATACAGTTCTAACAGACAAGTCCCTTGTATGTCCCACATTGATTTCTGCGGTTATTTGACGCAGTGTTGCTTGTCTGTTAGAATTTACGACTCTTTGCAGACGTCGCCGTTCTCGGTCGTTAAGTGCAGGCGGTCGACCACTGCGCTGTCCATGGTGGGATGTTATGCCTGAAATTTCACACTCTCGGCACACTCTTGACACAGTGGATCTGGGAATGTTGAATTCCCTAACGATTTCCGAAATGGCATGACCCATGCGTCTAGCTCCAACTAACATTCCGCGTTCAAAGTCTGTTAATTCCAGTCGTGCGGTCATCATCACGTCAAAACCTCTTCACATGAATAACTTGAACAGAAATGAAAGCTCTGCGAAAGCAATGCGCATTTATACTTGTTCTACGCGATGCTACTGCCATCTCAAAATTTGCATATTGCTACCCATGACTTTTGTCACTTCAGTGTATATATATATATATATATATCACAACATATACACAATTCAATAAAATTTTTTTTAAAAAATGAAAATTTTTTATTTAAATATAATCGCGAGCTGTAAAATTGCAATTAAAACTTTAATATTGTGCATTAGAAATATTTTCCATATCCTTGAGGTTGTAGCTCAAAGCATACTCAGTTTTAAATTACAATAATGAATCTTTAATTATGACACCTATTAATGTTTTTAAAATCCCTTTCCAAAACAATTAGATAAGTAACCATAAGGAAATAAGAATTATTAATGAAAGATCAAATACACAGTATAAAGAAGCAAATTATATTTGCTACTAATTTTAAACCTAACATCATCTAAAATAATCCACTTTAAAGTTTAGAGCTTTCTAACCAATGATTATCCATATGAAAATAAAAAGGAAAGAAATACTCACTTATCAAATAAAAGATTTTGAGCCACTCTAGTGTAAACATCTCATTAATTAAAGCATTCATCATGCTTTCCTAAGGATCTGTATTGTATTTTTAATTTAAAAAAAATTTAAGAATTAAATAACGTTTTATTTATTTATTTATTTTTCTAAAATATTTTCCTTCATTCGATATCCTTAATTAAACATGCATGTTTCCTGTACAAATTGAATTCCTCAACCCCCATGTGAAATCAAGCTGTCAATGAAAATAATATTTTAACATGTTTTGATAAGAAGAACGAAAATATTAAAGAATAAAATATGTAAAAAAAACCTCAAAATATTCCTAATAAAAAAATTATTTTCATCATGTAGGTTTAGCAGTATTTTTTTTTTTTTTTTTCGTCTTTTTTGATTATTATTATTTTTTTTTTTTTTTTTAGAAGTGATTCCTGTTTTTTCAGATTTGCATTCATGGCAACGCATTGGGGAAAAAAGTAAAATTATTTATTCAAAAATTTATATTGCTTTATGAATAAAGTCCAGTAGTTATTTTTTAATGTTTTACCCAAAATTTAATTTGATTTCAATTGCTTTGAGTTTTAAATGTTTATTTTATATAATTTTTACATATATTTGTTATTCACTCATCCTGTGAAGTCTTCCGTCATCTGTACTCATGAATTATTTACATCGCATTTTAATGTTGAAATAAGACCTTAGTAATAAGAAACGCGCTTTACAAGTGAAAAAAAAAATCGTCTCACATAGTAAGCAATATCCCACCACACCACAATAATTGAGCAAAGATAGACATTTATAATTTTTTCAATTAAATTATTTTCCACAGCTACATTTAACATTGATACAATATCACTTACTATTATGAATTTAACAACATTTTTTTCAGAATTTTGATTCATATATATATATATATATATTATATATTAAGGTACAGTAAGGATACATTAAGGTACATTTTGGGCAAGCAGATTGTAAATGGGTTTGGTTGGATTAATATATTCATGGCATAAAATGGAGAACCCACAGCCTTATTTACACACGCACAAACACCACACACATACAGTTAGAGACATACAATAATTAAGACATTTGAAGACATTTTTAATTTAAATACTTCAAAGCCGAAAACCCACTACTCAGGAGGCGCGAAATATAATTCAGCTCTGGGTGAGAGTCAAAAAGGTCAACTAATACGCAGGGTTGCTGTAAATATATATTATCCTGTGATGAGAGAATATTATGCGTTTCTCAGAAGGAAAAAGCTTTCCCAAAAGCTGTATTACTGAGCGCCAGAGGCTAGCCACTTCAACATTCAGGCCCTAAATTGCTCGAAATATATTAATTAAAATATATATTTGACATTTTTTTTTGATATACTATTCATATTAAACAAAATGAGATTTTAGTGACAGGTTGCTCTCACTAGTACAAAGCACTAATTGCATGTAATATAACATTCGTCAGCACTGCTTATCTGCTGTCAAATTTGAGTGATAGGTTTTTTATTATGCACTTGTCAAAGAATATAATTCTCTCTCCTGGGAACGAAATGCTGCTTCTTTCCCCGTGGAAAAAATGTGACCATGTGTTATATGAGTAAGTGATATTTTGATATAGGATGAAAAGGGTGCTGTAGGGGTAGATGTAGTAGACAAAAATCCACTGTCCAAATCCTGGTATATCACATTAAATCCAATTCTTATTTTTAGTAACCTCACATCGTCCAAATTAAAATTATTTATAATGTTTATTATACATTATTGAGTTTCATGGTTGATTAATCGAAAAGTTAATCTACCTCCAAACAGTTGAATTCGTGATAAATGGATAAATCCTTTTCCGAATATCGGCGGGAAATAATAAATGCTCTACCCTTTAACACCCCTGCGAGAGATTCAAAAGGACCTTCGGAGAATATCGTTGCAGAAGCCAGTGCCTCGACTCCTCCGAGAATCTGATCGCACAACAATGGCCGCACGATCCATCACCGAACGAGACTTCTGGCGGAAACCATGCATCAACCATACATTGCGTGTTTTCTGTGATGGCGGGTTTTCTAATTGGGATCTAGACCTGATGGTTTTTTAATGCTCTTCTGCGGAAGGTTGAACCGATCTATTTTCTTTTTTCTTGTCCTGTATCGGTCTTTACTTAAGGACTTCTGAGAATCACAAGCTTTTTCTTACTTATTTATTTATTTATTTTTTTATGGGTACGTTAGGTCTGTGCAGGTTTTTGGTTTAAAAGTTATAGTCTAATACCGGGAAGGGTTATGACAGATATGATGAATCGTGAAAGCCCTGATGAAATATTAGACGTGTGTCAATTTTTTTTTTGGTGTAATCAATTCTAAAGGTATTTTTTTTTTGTTAGTTGAATTTCTTTCTTTCCAGTTTTTGATGAAATAAAATTAACATTCTGCGAATAATATGCTTGATTATATTGGCATTATAAATACATAAAGACTATTTTCTAGAAGTTATAAAAAAATGTTGCTGGTAACAATGGCTAGATCCCTGGCCAGTTGGCCATCAGGCCGCTGGTGTGGCGTGAAATTGGTTTGGTTTGTTTATCAATCTACGGTCATATTGTGCACACTTTATTATAATTAGAAAGGGACGTACAATTTAATATGGATTACGATCCACAAAAAAAAATTTACATGCGATCGCCGGGATTCGAACCTGAAGCCTTTGGCACTGATAGAAAGAGCGCTAGCCAATTGGTCATCAGGCCACAGGAGTGGTGTAGGTGTGGTGTAAATGTAGTAGACTAGGTTGTATGGTGTGGTGTAGAAGTTGTAGACTATGTTGTATGGTGTGGTGTAGAAGTAGTAAACTAGGTTGTATGGTGTGATGTAGGGTTAGTAGTTTTCGATTAGTTTCTCCCTCTATGGTCATTTTGTGCACACTTTAGGCCAATTAAACCGGGACCTACAGCTTAATGTGGATTCCGAATCACACACCAACAGCCCTGAAAATAGCAGAATTCAAACCTGAAGCCTGTGGTACCAAATGATAGGGGTAGTTGGAATAGATGTAGTAGACCAGAATCCTACGGCCAACTCCTGATATTTCACATTAAATCCAATTCTTAATTTTTATCGTCTCATCAGAATCCTGGGCACCTCCTATTATTTCATGTTGAAACAAATCTTGTTTTCAATCGATTATAATGAAGAAGAATCGAACCGGAAAATCAATCGATTTTTTTAAATGGTTTATGTTTATTATACATTGCATACTTTGGTGGTAGATTAATCGAAAAGTTAATCGACCTCCAAACAGCAAAATTCGTGATAAATCGATAAATCCCTTTTCGAATATCAGCGGGAAATAATAAATGCTCTACCCTTTAGTACCCCTGTGAGAGATTGAAAAGGACCTTCGAAGAGTATCGTGCAGAAGCCAGAGCCTCGACTCCGAGAATCTGATCGCATAACAATCGCCGCACGATCCATCACCGAACGAGACTTCTGGCTGTCTAGGATGGGCCAAAATGGAGCCGGAAACCATGCATCAACCATACATTGCGTGTTTTCTGTGAAGGCGGGTTTTCAAATTGTGATCCAGGCGTGATGTTTTTAATGCTCTTCTGCGGAAGATTGAGCCGATTTCTTTTTCTTTTTTTTCCCCCTGTCCGGTATCGGTCTTTACTTAAGGACTTCTCAGAATCAGAATCTTTTTTTACTTATTTATTTATTTATTTTTTTATAGGTATGCTGGGTTTGTGTATGTTTTTGGTAGAAAAGTTATAGTCTATTACCGGGAATAGTTATGACAGATATGATGAATCGTGAAAGAGCTGATGAAATATTAGACGTGTGTGAATTTTTTTTGGTGTAATCAATTCTAAAGGTCTTTTTTTAGTTAGCTGATTCTTTTTTTTTTTTTTTTTTTTTTAATTTTTTTGATGAAATAATAATAACTTTCTGAGAATGGTAGGGGTGATTATGTTGGCATTATAAATACATAAAGATTATTTTCTAAAAGTTATAAAAAATGGTCACTGATACCAACGGCCAAAGCACTAGCAAATTGGTCATCAGGCCGTTGGTGTGGTGTAGAAGTAGAAGACAATGTTATATGGTATGGCATAGGAGTAGTAGACCATTTGTATACGTAACATACCGCTACTGTGTACCACGTACCTATATGGTATATTGTAGTGGTAGTAGGTTTGGTTTGGTTTTTCGATCTGCGGTCAGTTTCTGCAGACTTTATGCTAATTAGACCGGGACCAACAGTACCCATATTAATAACCGGGATTAGTACCCATATTAATAATTCATATTCAGCAGTATGTCCGGGTTTAATTCGTCAAAAGTTTGTAAAAAATTCACTTTAAGCACTTAAACTGTGGTAACAATCCGGATAAAAATACAAGCTTTCATGCCACTGCCAGGAATTGAACCTGACGCGTGGTACCAAAGAAAAAGGCTATTGGGAGTAGAGGTAGCAGTCGAGAATCTTCTGGGCAATTGCTAGTATTTCTCTTTCAATTTAATTCTTGTTTTTAATCGACTCATCTCCTCCTATTTCAAAAGATTTATTATGTTTATTATGCATTACATAGTTTGGTGGTAGATTAATCGAAAAGTTAATAGACCTCCAAACGGTAGAATTCGTGATAAATCGATAAATCCCTTTCCGAATATCCGCGGGAAATAATAAATGCTCTACCCTTTAACACCCCCGTGAGAGATTCAAAAGGACCTTCGAAGAGTATCGTGCAGAAGCCAGTGCCTCGACTCCGAGAATCTGATCGCATAACAATGGCCGCACGATCCATCACCGAACGAGACTTCTGGCTGTCCTGTTGGGCCAAAATGGAGGCGGAAACCATGCATCGACCATACATTGCGTGTTTTCTGTGAAGGCGGGTGTTCAAATTGTGATCCAGGCGTGATAGGTTTTTAATGCTCCTTTACGGAAGGTTGAGCTGTTTTTTTTTTTTTCCGTCCTGTATCGGTCTTTACTTATGGACTTCTCATAATCACACGGTGTTTTTATTTATTTATGCACTTAATTTTTTCTTGATAAGTATATGCTAGGTTTGTGCATGTTCTGGTAGAAAAGTTATAGTCTAATACCGGGAATAGTTATGGCAGATGGGATGAATCGTGACAGAGCTGATGAAGTATTAGATGTGTGTGAACTTTTTCGGTGTAATCAATTCTAAAGGTCTTTTTTTTAGTTAGCTGAGACTTTTTCTCTCTTTTTTGATGAAATAATAATAACGTCTGCGAATGATATGGTTCATTATGTTGGCATAATATATACATAAAGAAAGTGTCAGAAAGATTATGCTCTATAAATGGTGGCTGATTATATATATAAAACTAACGATATATACTAAACTTTACATATTTTTTAATAAATTAATCATATTTATTGATAATTGTTTAATAAATTTGATTTAGTTATAATAACAAATTGGCATTGATTTCAGTTTGGCTTGATTTGGGGGAAATTAAGACCTTGAAAACTCCCAATCACTGTGAATGTGATATTTCTGGAAACAACATAGTAAAGATAGATAGGCTGTTGAACACAGGTAAATTCATTTCTCTGCAATGGATTATAAGCCCTTGTGGGATATATGGTAATGAGCATTCTGATATGTTGGCAAAGAAAGGGTCACAAATCATGCATCATGATCCTCCTTTGTCATTGAGTCATAATAACGCAATGTATATATCTATGAAATCGAACCATTTGAACATGTATAGAGAGAAAGCTTCTGAGAAAAAGGGGAATTCTCCATTGAATAAATCAACAACAATTCTCAATTGCTTGCCTAGATCGGTCGGCCTGGTCAGCTCTAGACTTGTCACGGGCCATGACTACTTACAGAGCGACCTGTATAGAATAGGACTGGCTACGGATCCTGTATAGGTCTTTACTTAAGGACTTTTCAGAATCACCAGCATTTTTTTACTTATTTATTTATTTAATTTTTTTCTTTACATGTACATGCTAAGTTTCTGCTTGTTTTGGTGGAAAAGTTATAGTCTAACACCGGGAATAGTTATGACAGATAGGATGAATTATGAAAAGAGCTGAGGAAATATTAGACGATTGGTGATTTTCAAGAGCTGATGAAATATTAGAGATTTTTTTGGTGTAATCAATTCTATAATTTTTTTTTTTTTTAGTTAGCTGAGACTTTTCCTTTCAGTTTTTGATGAAATAATTACTTTCTGAGAATGACATGGTTCATTAGGTTAGCATTATAAATACATAAAAAAGCGTCAAAAAGATTATTTTCTGGAAAGTATAAAAAAAAGGATCTCTGATGAACTATATATACAAAATTAATTATAGATACAAAATTATACATACTTTTTAATACATTAAACATATTTATTTTTTTATTAAAATCTAATATGAAATTAACATTGATTTTATGTTGGCAGGATTTGGCGGTGATTATGACCTTGACAATTCCCAATCACTGTAAATATAAAATGTCTAGCAACTGCATAGAAAAGAACACAGCGGGGTTCATTGCTGTGCAATTGATTTCAAGCCATTACGGATATATGGAAATGAGCAGGCTGATATGTTGGCCCATCATGGATCTCAAATGATGCAACCTGATCCTCCTTTGCTATCGCGTCATATAAGGCGTTATATATGTTTCTTTATTAAATCCAACCGTTTCAACCTGTATAGAGAGAAGGCTTCTGAGAAAAAGAAGAATTCCCTATCGAATAAGTCAACAAGATTTTCCAGATCCTTGCCAAGAGTGGTCGGCGTGGCCTGTTTTAGACTTGTCACGGACCATGACTTCTTATAGAGCAACGCGTATAGAATAGGATTGGCTGCTGCAGATCCTGTATTGGTATTTATTTTAAGACTTCTGAGAATCACAAACGTTTTTACTTATTTCTTTCTTTATTGGTACACGATAGGTTTGTGCATGTTTTTGGTGGAAAAGTTACAGTCAAATACCGGTGAATAGTTATGACAGACATGATCAGTCGTGAAAGAGCTGATGAAATATTAGACGTGTGTGAATTTTTTTTTGGTGTAATCAATTCTGAAGGTCTTTTTTTAGTTAGCTGAGACTATTTTCCTTTCTTTTTTTATGAAATATTATTAACTGTCTGTGAATGATAGGGTTCATTATATTGGCATTATACATAAAGAAAATTTCAGAAAGATTATTTTCTGGAAATTATAAGAATAAATGATGGCTGATAAACTATAAAATTTTTGAGAGATACAAAATTATACATATTTTTGTAATATATTACACATATTTATTGATAACTGTTTAATAAATTAGATTTAGTTCTCATAAGAAATTGACATTGATTTTAGTTTGGCAGGATTTGGAACACTTATGACCTTGACAACTCTAAATTATTGTAAATGTGAGATTTATAGAAACAACATAGTAAAGATAGATAGGTTGTTGAATAGAAGGAGATGTATTGCTCTACAGCGGATTCCAAGCCATTGCGGTATAAATGGACATGAATAACACATAAAATTTTTTTTAAACTAAAAAAATGGTTATTTAAATGAATACTAAGTTAAATTACAATTATTCATAAGAAATATTTTGTATATCCTTGAGCATACTCATATTTAAAGCACTATTATGAATCTGTAAAGAAATATATAAGAATGACACCTATCAGTATTTTTAAAATCCCCTTCAAAATCAGTTAAAAAGTAATCAGTAGGGAATATATATTGTTAACGTAATTGAAAATACGCAGTATAATAAAGCAAATTACATTGCAACTAATATTATTCGTAATATCAACTGAAATAATCCATTTTAAAAGTTTAGAGGTATCTAACCAATGATTATCCATGCGAGAATAAGAGGGAAAAACCACTCACTTATCAAACAAAAGGTTTCAAACCACTCTAGTGTAAACATCTCATTAATTTAAGCCTTCACCATGTTTTTTTTTGGATCTGAATTGTATTTTTAATTAAAAGAATAATCTAAGAATTAAATAAAGTTTTTATTTTTTTTATTAAAATAATATTTTCGTTCATTCGATATCTTTAATTATGCATGCATGCTTCCTTCGCAAATTGAATTCCTCAATTCCCACGTGAAATCAAGCTGTCAATGAAAATAATGTTTTTACACGCATTGATAAAAATAATAAAAATATTAGAAAATAAAATGTGTAAAAAAAAATATGTATATATATATATTTCTAATAAAAAATTATTTTTTTATCTTGTAGATTTAACAGCATTTTTTATTTTCTTTTTTTAATTTTTTTTTTTTTTTTTCAGAAATCATTCATTTTTTTTTCCGGAATTACATCCATGATAACGCATGGGGAATTAAAAGTAAAATTATTTATTTAAACGTTTATATTGCTTTATGAAAAAGAAACAGTAGTTATTTTTAAAAGTTTTTACTCAAAATCTAATTTGATACATTGCTTTGAGCATCATTGTATTGAGCTTTCGTGTATTTGTTATTCGTTGATCCTATAAATTCTTCTACGATCCTTACCTATGATTATTTATATCTTATTTTATTGTTGAAGGTAAGACCCTAGAATTAAGAATATGTAGAACGGGAAAATATTCTGTATAACAACCAGCATGTCATCACATCACATTAACTTAAGTGAAGTAAAGCATTTTTAATTTTTCGATGTTTTACAATAATTTCTACAGATACTACTAACAATTACTCAATAAAACTTGCTATTACGAATTTAAAATTTTTTTTTCCAAGATTATATTTCATGTATACACATATAAATATATATATATACACTCAAGAGCGAAAACATTATGACCACCCCTACATTTTGCAATGAACTCGCCTGGATGACCTGGAAGGCACGTGAGCAGGTGGAAGCGGTATTTAACTGGTATTAAGTGGTGGTATTAATCCATGCATCTCTCACTCTACGCCGTTGGTCTCAAACCATCTGCCTCAAAATACTAGCACTAACACTACTAACCTAACTGCTGACTCCGCCACTAAGGCAATGTATGTTTTAAATGAAATAGTTAATCTCTTTAACACGTTTGGAGGGCTTGACAATATTTACTCGCAATTTCAAAATGCTACTAATCCCTTTGAAAAAATGCAGCTTCTTTTTAAATTCATTAAGTAATTGCGCTTGTTGCTTCTTATTTAATTATTTTTTAATTGCGCCTTTCTTTTATTTACTCTGCGATTTGTTTTTACTCTTTTCTTTTTTGTACTAACAATGGACATAATCATGCTCACTGCTTTTTGTTTGTATTCATGTGTTTGTTTTCAATGAACTTTATTCCCCAAGATTAGGAGTCTTAAGGCCATAAACGGCCAAGGTACTCCGTGCGTCGAATGATGATGATGATTAATCCATGCCAAGGCGGGTTGAAGCTGTGTTGCGCGCCAAATGTGGGCCAACTCGTTATTGACCGGTGGTCATAATGTTTTGGCTCTTGAGTGTATATATATATATATTTTATATATATATATATATATATATATATATATATATATATATTGGGTTGGTACCTAATTATCAGGCATTTTTAAATGATTAATCCGGAGCGTATAGTCACTATCTATTTGAATAACTGCTTCCCATTTACTTGGATGACGGTTGATTCCTCGGGCAAAGAAATCACGGTTCTTGGAAGCAATCCATCATTTGACGTCCGGCAATAAGTTATCGAAATCGTCATAAACTTCATTCTCTGCCATTTTTTAGCGACCAATTGACGTGTTAGGCGCTTCTGCGGGAGAATATGGGGGATGTGGAAGCAGTTCCCAACTCTTATTGACGTTGCTTTCGACAACACGACGTTCAACATGCGCATTATCGTGGTGGAAGATGATACGCTTCTTTCTGTGCGATATTGTGTTGTTGAAGTTGAATTGAAGTTTTCTTGTTGAAATACTTTGAAGTTGTCGGCCAGCATTCGAGTTATCAAACTTTCGTCTCCTTCCACGGCTGCCAAAAGCGCCTGGTCGTCGAAATCCGATGGTCGACCTCTTCCTGGCTTATCTGCCAAGCCAGTGTCGCCAGATTTGAAATAGCCGAACAATTCCCTGCATAGACTTTCACTGATTGTGTCCTCAACCTAAAGCTCATTGAGATAGCGAAGTGACTGGGCAGATTCCCATCCTTTCTCAGAGAAGTACAGCATAATACGACGAATATGAGTATAAATAACGACACGCATTTTTATTACCTAAGAGTAGAAATATATTTTCATTCATAAATTTAGAAAATATTGTAAATTTTGACTTAAATATAACACGTCAAAGAAAGATTAGATTTTTAGATACCCAACCAATTTATATAGTAGACTGCATATTGGACAGCAAGATTGTAACTAGAAGTGGTTGTATTAAGATACATATTGATACCGATCGCAGAACACCCAGCTTTGTGACACATAATGATTGACACACGCACAAAGACCAAACAAGTACAATTGCATATATACAATATTTAATACATTGAAAAACATGTAATTATAATAAATAATCTTATAAATAATGCATTTAAAGACATATAATAATAATTAAAAATAATCTCTGTCATATATAATTTAAACAATTATGAATAATGAATGTTCGTTTTTATTATGCTAAAAAAAACAGATAATTGCAATATTAAAATAATTTAAAAAAATATTTATTCGAATAAATGTTTGAAATAATTAATAAAATAAAAAATATTTATTCGAATAAATGTTTGAAATAATTAGTAAAATAAAAAATAATAATTAAGCGTACTTTAAAATAATAAAAATATATTCCTTTACAGCTTGACGTGTGTTTATGTATGTGAGTGTGACTGTGTGTGTATTTTATATAGAGAATGGAGTTTCGAGTGCCAGTGCTCTACGCTGCTGTCCCTATTTTGTCCCTAGACGACAGAACGATTTCTAAAAACATTATATATGACAAAATAATGAGAACAACAATCAACATCCCGAAATACAATCCTTTCCTGAGATAGTTACCCTTTAAGAAGTTCATGAACTTCATCACGGCCAAAACCCGAACATTTCTGAGAGGTCGTGGGCCGGATTTCATTAGCACTGATGTGAGCAAAACGAAACAGTTCAAATCCGAGCCATTGCACAGCGGCCGGTAATGAACTGTGAAAATCCTTGCTATCGGTTGCGTCTTCTGAGCAATTACGTGTGAAGGGCAAATTGTAGAGATTCCACTAGGGTCGGTAGAGCATTAGTGTCCACACGATGCACGGGGCAATTAGAGGTTCCGCCTTCTTCCATCCGTGGCACTGTTTCAGTTGCTGGATCGTTGCCAGTTGTTCCGTTCTAAGCCCACCGTGTTTCATTGAGAACTCGTACGGGCTATTTGGCATGGAAGGGATTAAATTAAATAAATTTGTTTATTTAATGAATTGTAAAAGTGAATACATCTCAGAAGTTTTCTGACTTAGCTTCATATGAAATAAATTTTCTTTGTGAATGTTTGTTTTAATGACTTAAATATCATGTACGTAGCTCAAAATGAGTGATTCTTCAAGACGCATTTAGTAATTCGATGAGCCATGTTATGTTTGATAGAGATATAATGATATTGTTTAGAACCATTAGGAAAATTCATTCGGATTTAATTCTTTATTTTGTACAGTAATTTACTTATACTGTTCTTTCTAGGGGACATATTTCCACATGTTTTGTGGGCCAAGTACAAAACTACATGTATGCCCACAAGGTTTACAAAAATAAGCATGTACTTTAACGTATCGGTTTACGCTGTACATACATGGACTTCAAGAAGCTGGCCACGTTCAGGTGGGCAGCATGGGAACACATTAATGTTTACGTACAATCATTATAGTATATGTATGTATATAATGTTTGCATATATATATATATATATACATATAGATAATATATATAATATATAGAACTCTATAAAAATGTGAAAATTTATGAAATTAAAACTGAACTGCTGTTAACTCCAAGCTCAGAGATTTTAAGAATTCTCGAGTCTACGACGAATCTAATGCGCTCAGTCTGTGACAGACCTTAATTATCTCACACCATTATACATGAATCCCCAAGGTTCTCACTTTGTACACAGACTGAATCTTCGATCTGTTCAGTCACTTTCAGAAAAGAGAAAATCAACACTTCTTGTCGACTCGTCGCAGAACACTATCCTTCTCCATAAACCTACCTTTACCATTAAAGAGAACTTACCTTTAATGGACGCTTTCTTAGTCCATGGTCTATCACCCATCACGATGCAGCAACGCATCGCGTATTCCATATCCCGTCTGTAATTGTCTCCACATGTGAAGGTCGAACAAACAATTGCTAGTTCCATGATGCCTCATTATCCCTGACACTGATTATTTGCTGTCAGATTTGAGTGGCAGGTTGTTATTGCTCATTTGTTGAAGAATACGCATTCCTTTACCCTGGGAACAGAAATGCTATTTCTCATTCCGTGGGAAGAATGCTATACTAGTACATACTTCTGATGTCGAGGGCTATGAAATTTAGGATATGTGTTTTTAGTAAATAGAATTCAGTAAACACTCAAATTGGAAGATTATAATTTCGATCAAAACTGTTCAATTTGGATATTGTAAGTGACATAAAATAAAGGTATTCTTGAAAGCTTTAACTGCTGATTCTTGTTAGATGACAGGAGGCGCATCTAGAAGAAATCAGCTAGATAACTTCACGCATAATGGAATTATCAGAACATTGAGGATGGGCGTAGAATGATTAGAGATCCCCAAAGTTTGGTATCCTTCACAGTTCCGTTTCATATCACTAAAGATTATTCTAAAACTTCATTTATGACACTGTATGAAGGTTGTAACGAGTGAAAGGGTGTGAAAAAGATTTTCAAATTGCATTCCTCTCCATCACCTTTTTTAATTTCGAATTCTGTCCTAAAATCATAATTCTTACTAAGAATTATTATGTTTTATGATTATAAAACCATATTTCTGTCACTGACATGTCTAAAATGGATACTGTAAAAATGTTCTTCGATTAATATGTAAATATTGTAATTTCAACAACTTATTGGATCGTCTTTGTCCCAGTTGTTACATCTTTAACCGTGATTCTTTTTTGATTTTGTTGAATCCTATATATAATTGCCACTTTTTTAATTGCTCTCTAGACATCTACATTATTCTGAAATTGTAAGGGGGCGGGAGCCTTTCAGCATTAGGCACACTGATATGGTGTGCTGTAGGTTCGGTTCATCTCTCTACATTCATCCTTTTGCATACTATAGGCTAAGTAGACTGGGATCTATATTTTGACTCTGATTCCGAACAAACAGCCAGAATTGGAACCTGAAGCCAGTGGTACCATTAGCCACAGTGCTAGCAAATTGCCAACAGGTCGCTGACATGGCATAGGAGTAGTAGACTAAGCTATATGGTTTGGTTTGTCCCAAATGATCATTTTTTGCACTCTTCAGGCTAATTAAACCGGGTCAACAGTTGAACGTGATTTCGAACCATTAACAAACATCCATTCCACTGCCAGAAATCGAACCAGAAATCTTTTGCATCAAAGACTAGGCGTAGAGGTAGTAGACCATAATCTTTCGGCAAATTCCTGGTATTTCACATTCAATCCAATTCTTGTTTTTAATCAATTCGCTCCTTTCAATTTCAAATGTTTTATTATACATTATTTAGTTTTATGGTTGATTAATCGAAAAGTTAATCGACCTCCGAAAAATTGAACCCATGATAAATCGAAAAACAGCTTTCCAAACATCGGTGGAAAATAATAAATGCTCTACCCTTTAACACCCCTGTGAGAGATCCAAAAGGGCCTTCGAAGAGTATCGTGCAGAAGCCAGTGCCTCGACTCCGAGAATCTGATCGCATAACAATGGCCGCACGATCCATCACCGAACGAGACTTCTGGCTGTCGTGTCGGGGCAGAATAGAGGCGGAAACCATGCATCAAGAGCCGCTCGCGTGCTTTCTGTGGAGGCTAGTTTTTAAGTTGTGATCCAGACGTGATGGTTTTTTAATGCTCTTCTGCGGAAGGTTGAGCAGATCTATTTTCTTTTTTTTCATGTCCTGTATCGGTCTTTACTTAAGGACTTCTCAGAATCACCAGCATTTTTTACTTATTTATTTATTTCATTTTTCTTTGTGGGTATACGCTAGGTTTGTGCATGTTTTGGTAGAAAAGTTACAGTCTAATACCGGGAATAATTATGATAGATATGAATATCATTGCGAAAGAGCTGATGAAGTATTAGACGTCTGTTTTTTTAATCAATTCTAAAGGTCTTTTTTTAGTTAGCTGAGTTTTTTTTTTTTTTTTTTTACTTTTTGATGAATTAATAATAACTTTCTGAGAATGGTAGGGGTGATTATGTTGGCATTGTAAGTACATAAAGATTATTTTCTAGAAGTTATAAAAAATGGTCGCTGATACCAATGACCAAAGCACTAGCAAATTGGCTATCAGGCCGCTGGTGTGGTGTAGAAGTTGAAGACAAGGTTATATGACATGGCATAGGAGTAGTAGACCATTTGTATACGTACCATACTTCTACTGTGTACCATGTACCTATATGGTGTATTGTAGTGGCAGGTTTGGTTTCGTTTGGTTTTTCTATCTGCGGTCAGTTTTTGCAGATTTTATGCTACTTAGACCGGGACCTACAGCATAAAGTGGATTAGTACCCATATTAATAACCCACATTAAGCTGTAGGTCCGGATTTGATTCGTTGAAAGTTTCTAAAAAATCCCCTTAAGCTGTGGTACCAATCCGGATAAAAATATAAACTTTCATGCCACTTCCAGGAATCGAACCTGAAGAGCGGTACCAAAGAAAAAAGTTATTAGGAGTAGATGTAGCAGTCCAGAATCTTCTGTTCAATTGATAGTATTTCTCTTCCAATTTAATTCTTGTTTTTCATCGACTCACCTCCTCCTATTTTAAAAGATTTATTATGTTTATTATGCATTACATAGTTTGGTGGTAGATTAATCGAAAAGTTAATCTACCTCCAAACAGTAGAATTCATGATAAATCGATAAATCCCTTTCCAAATATCGCTGGGAAATAATAAATGCTCTACCCTTTGACACGACTGCGAGATATTCAAAAGGACCTTCGAAGAGTCTCGTGCAGAAGCCAGTGCCTCGACTCCGAGAATCTGATCGCATGGCAATGGCCGCATGATCCATCACCGAACGAGACTTCTGGCTGTCGTGTTGGGCCAAAATGGAGGCGGAAACCATGCATCAAGAGCCGCCTCGCGTGTTTTCTGTGGAGGCGAGTTTTCAAATTGGGATCCAGACGTGATGGTTTTTTAATGCTCTTCTGCGGAAGGTTGAGCAGATCATTTTTTTTTGTTATTGGTCCTGTATCGGTCTTTACTTAAGGACTTCTCAGAATCACAAGCTTTTTTTTCACTTATTTATTTACTTAATTTTTTTATAGGTATACTGGGTTTGTGCATGTTTTTGGTAGAAAGGTTATAGTCTAATACCGGGAAGAGTTATGACAGATATGATGAATCGCGAAAAAGCTGATGAAATATTAGACGTGCGTGAATTTTTTTGGTGTAATCAATTCTAACGGTCTTTTTTTAATTAGCTGAACATTTTGTTTTTTTAAACTTTTTTTGAGGAAATAATAATACCTTTCTGAGAATGGTATTGGTGATTATGTAGACATTATAAATACACAAAGATTATTTTCTAGAAGTTATAAAAAATGGTCGCTGATACCAATGGCCATCAGGCCGCAGGTGTGGTGTAGATAGAATAGAAGACAAGGTTATATGGTATGGCATAGGAGTAGTAGTCCATTTGTATACGTACTATACCTCTACTGTGTACCATGTACCTATATGGTATATTGTAGTGGTTGAAGGTTTGGTTGTTTTTTTTTAATCTGCGGTCAGGTTTTGCTGACTTTATGCTAATTAGACCGGGACCTACAGCTTAAAGTGGATTAGTACCCATATTAATAATCCACATTAAGCTGTAGGTCCGGGCTTGAATCGTCTAAAGTTTGTAAAAAATCCATTTTAAGCACTTAAACTGTGTTGGTTTTTTAATGCTCTTCTGCGGAAGGTTGAGCCAATCCTTTTTTTTTTATTGTTCTGTATCAGTCTTTACATAAGGACTTCTCAGAATACCAGGCATTTTTACTTATTTATTTATTTTTTTTAATGGGTATGCTAGGTTTGTGCATGATCTGGTAGAAAAGTTATAGTCTAATACCGGGAATAGTTATGACAGATAGGATGAATCGTGAAAGAGTTGATGAAATATTAGACGTGTGCGAATTTTTTTGGTGTAATCAATTCTAAAGGTCTTTTTTTTAGTTACCTGAGTATTTTTTTTTTTTTTTTTTTTTTTTTTACTTTTTTCGATGAAATAATAATAATTTCTGAAAATGATATGGCTGATTATGTTGGAATTATAAATATGTAAAGAAAGTGCCAGTAAGATTATTTTTTGGAACTAATGATAGATGGCAAATTATATTTAATTTTTTAATGTAGAGAACATATATTTTTATAACTATTTAATAAATTTGATTTAGCAATTAATTATAAATATTTATTCTATTATTAATTCTATATGTTGCTATTATTTATATTAATAATAAATTATCTATTATTAAATACATATTTGTTGTCATCTTAATTTCAAACTGTTTTATTTAATTTGTATGTTAATAGCATGATCTCACAAGATTACACAACAAATAATAAATAAATTAAAAATTAAAAATTAGATAATAAAACATGAAAAATAATTTATTATAATAATAATAACAATATAAAAAATTTATTGGAATGTATATTAATTAATAAAAATTAATATTGATAATAATTGAATGTGTTAATAATATAATTTATTAATATTAATTAAAATTATACAAATAATTCACACAAGTTTTTACTGAATAAAATATTATGAAAGTTGAATATTTTTATTGATGTTATGCATCAAAAGACAGTTTTAAAGTATTTATTTAAATTTCTATTAGCCTCTTTATTTATAACTATTTAAAATTAATTGACACTAATTTTATTTTGACAGAATTAGTTAAAGTTAAATGTTTAAAATTTTTGTAAAGAAAAATTAATAATAAAAATAGACTTGAAATAGAAATGATTAAGGAATTACAGATAATGATCTTTATAAATGTTCTTAAATTGTAGATTCATGAAATTTCAATTTTATTGGAATTGAAAATTGTCATAAAACAATATACAGATAATTTAAATTTAGTAAAGAAATATGAGGCTAAAAAATTTCAAAAAAAATAAATAAAAGATTGAAATAAGTAAGCAATTTTTAATCCATTCCAATCATTTTTTTGCTTATTATTATTATTATTTTTATTATATTTCTTATTTATTTATTTTGTTTTTTATTTATGTATTTTTTTTTTTTATTTTATTTTTCTGTAATAGTTGGAATTCAGTATTCATTTATTTTTGAAATTACTAACATATACTGTAAAACCTGTTTCATTACGATATTGGATTATTAGCAGAGAATCTTTATAAAATCCTTAATATTCTGTGTTTTTATATGTGAGATGTAATAGAAATTTTTTTTTGGTTATTATTTATAGATTTACAGTATTTTACACTAAAGAAGGGAAAAAAATCTGAATAATGCTTTTTGAATTTAAAATAATGAGACATGCTTAACTAATTAAATGAAAAATTCAAATCCAAAATCAAGCAAAGTACCTACCATGTACCTATACTGACATAATTTTTTTTTTATAAAACTGTTGCAAAAATTAATAAAGAAACCAGAAATATTTGAAAAATAGCATTTAAAATAATAAGAATATCACAAAACGTCTTGAACTGTCAGATAAAGACTTGATTAATTGTTAACATGTAAAAAGAGAAAAGAATGAAAAATGAAAATTATAACGAATAAACTTGACTATATGACGCCGAAGTGACTAAACACCAGACAATTGTACATCTCATTTATTCAATAATTAACTAAACATTTATGAATAGTGTCTCTCATTTACTAATAATCTTTATGAGATGAAGCTTAATATTTATCATTTTTAATTAAAAATATGTGACTGAATTTAGCATGCAATTATTAATATGCATTCTAATTATTTTTTTACTTCTAATTCTTATTATTTCTTACTTACTTTCTTTCTTTTTTTTTAATATTTGGAATTTTTTAATTATTTATTTCTCAAACAATTAATAAACAAATATCAATATGTTTGATAAATAAATTATTTCATTAATATGTATGCATATTTTTTGTTCTTAACCATCGGTGGACCTCATTTACCATATATGCATGCCACGAACAGCCCACAGACAGGCAACGAATGGTAGACATTGCCTTCCGTGCGGACATTTCAGGAGTAAAAAATCGTGCTCAAATAGTGGCGCAAATCGTGAATTTTGGTGAACGTTAAATTTGCTATATATTGGTTTTTTGGCTGGGCCACATTTAGGTTACTTGCTTTGCACCCGAATACAACAGATAATACAAAAAGATAAATATATTGTTATTTTAAAAAATATGAGCGAGAACATTATTTGAAATAATAATTTCTATATTCTATTAGTGGAATTATTCCATTCCATTATTATTCTAATTATAATGAAATAATCTTTTCATTATAATTCCATTATTCGAAATAATGTAATGATGGAATAATATATATAATCTTATCTTAAAAAGATGTATGTTGCAGTTAGGCCTTAAATAAGACTGAAGATACCAATATCATGCAATCTAAAGACAATACTTCAAATTTCCCTTAATACGATCCAGAAACAAAGTTATTGACACTATTCTACACCATATTGTGTTGTATTCTGCAAACAACCCATGAACGCATACATGCACTCCACACTCGGATCATCACTAAACTAAACCTAATTAATGCAGCACAATTGCTGCACCAAAATGAGGCGACTGCAAAGCAGCTCCAGCGCGTTAAGCACAGCCAGCATTTGATTCGGCCATTGTGCTGCATTATCAATTGTGCTTACGAAGCCATTGTAGCTCTGCTCAACGCACACTGAACAGTTAATCCATTTCAATTGCACGAACGTGCCTCCAGTATCTCCGGCGCTGTCTCCTTGCAGCGCTCCTGAGGTAATTCGATACAAAGAATCAATTGTGGCAGGTAAAACAGCCATGTTACGGTAACTAATTGGATTCTCTGCAGCTCAGTATCTATAAAGCTGGCTGTTAACGTCTGGTTACGGCACATAGAATTTCGATATAAGTGGTCCCGTTGCGATGATTTGTTTTAATAATACGGAATATTCATATGTGGAGGCTTGCCATATGTATGATTTGATTGATAAAATGAGAATGTCTATAGATCATGCTTCATAATTTGTTATTTTGGTGAGGGCAACTTTAGTTTAAGTGCCTTGTACCTGAGTACAACAGCTAATAGAAATTATTAGATATATTGTTATTTAAAAAAATATATGAAATAGATAACCATTATTCGAAATAAAGGAACAGACAGCTGATCTTAAATAAAGGATATACATTGAGGATATGTCTTAAAAATAAAAATCAAGGCAACATTTTCATGCAATTTAAAGACGATATGCCCACTTTTCCACTATTACGATCCAGAGAGATAGTAGAGTTGGTGCATATAGTGAATTCTGAATAATGTTAAATTTGCTACAGATTAACCATTTTGTTGGGGACACTTTCAGGCCAAGGGCCTTATAACCAAATACAACAGCTGTATTATTATTTAAAATATATGGTATATAACCATTATTTAAAAATTTAGGAAGCAAACTTAATTATATATATATATTTATCTTAATGAAATAAGAATGAAGATAATAATATCATGCAATCTAAAGGCAATATATCAAGTATTCCACTAATATGATCCAAAACGATTATGGTAACACAATGTGGAGTTGATCCACCTAGGAAATTCGGATTATTGTTAAATTTACTACATATTTGTCAGTTTGTTGCGTTAACTTTTACGTTAAATGCCTTGTATCTTAATACAACAGCTAATACAAAAAGTTAGGTACATTGATGTTTACAAAAATAGAATTACTAATTGTAAATTCATTATTCGAAATTAGAAACTACTGAATTATTCACTTTATTATGTTACAAAAAGGATGTACCTTGCAGTTATAACTTAAAAATTAGACTGAATACAACAACAACGTGTAATCTAAACACAATACATCAAATTTTTCACTAACAGGATCCAACAATTATGCTAGAAAAAAATGTGCAGTTATTCAACAGTAGTATATTTTGATTATTGCGAAATTAATAATTATAAATGAACAAGATAACCACTATGCGAAATAAAGAAACAAACTTAATTTTACATTTTCATATACAAAAAAAGGATATACCTTGCAGTTATGTCTTAAAAATTAGACTGCAGATAACAATATCATACAATCTAAAGACAATACCTCAAATTTCCTACTAATATAATCCAGAAACAAAGCAATTGAAACTATTCCACACCATAATGTTTTGTATTCCTAAACCTCATTAATGCAGCACCGTTCTTGCACCAAGAGGACGCGACTGCATAGCAGCTTCAGCGCGTTAAGCACAGCCAGCATTTGATTCCGCCATCGCGCTGAATTATCAACTGAGCTTACGAAGCCATTGTAGCCCTGCTCAACGCACAATCAATAGTTAATCCATTTCAATTGCACGAACGTGCCTCCAGTATCAACGGCGCTGTCTCCTTGCTTGCAGTGCTCCCGAAGTAATTCGATACAAAGAGTCAATTGTGGCAGGTAAAAGAGCCATGTTAAGGTAACTAATTGGATCCTCTGCAGCTCAGTATCTATAAATCTGGCTGTTAACGTCTGGTTACGGCACATTGAATTACGGTATAAGTGGTCTCGTTGCCATGATTTGTTTTAATGTTCAGGAATATTGAAACGTGTATGCTTGCCACATCTATTATTTGATTGATGAAACGAGAATATGTATATATGTAGATCATGCTTCACTATTTAATGACATTCTTAAATATATTACATCGACAATAAAACTTATAATAAACTCAGAAATATATAAATATCTAATAGCAAATTAATAATTTTCGCCAATCCTACAACCAAGTTATTTAAGAAAATACAAAAAGTAAAATACCAAATATGACCAGAAACTTGAGCTAGTTATTTGAGTCATGCTGAAAAAGTTCTATCACACTTCTTCTATAAATTCAGGAAAATTTTCAATTTTGTACAAGTTTCCAATTTTATTCAATTTGATCCACATTTCCAATTTCATTCAATTTGATCGAAATTTTAAATTTTATTCAATTTGATCTAAACTTCCAATTTTATCATTAACTTCATTGAAAAACTGATTATTCATAAAACAAACTGTTTATTCCTTTCCTTAAACTCATATCATCAAAAACTACTGGTTTTCTTTTATATATTTCCTAATCCGCGATAAATAATTATATAACATAGATATTTAAAATCCCCAAATAAATAAATTAAAATTGGGATTGTATATACCATTTTTTTTTATTTTATTTAAAAAATTTATTTTTATTTAAAACGCCTCTATTAAAAAATCAAACTTATTCTGTATAATTTTATCTTTATGTCTAATACATAACTGTAGCGCCTGATGACCGAGTGATAAGCACTCCAGCACTCGATGTCAAGGGTTTCGTTTGCTTTCATAGTCACGTTTATTTGTTGTAGTTCGGAATCCCCTTTAAATAAGACTGTTGAGTGTAAGCTAACACTACCCCGTAGAAAGAAAGAAGCATCTCCTGTTCAGGAATCTACTTGTAGGCGAACAGCCATTGTCCTAAATGGACTGTAGTACCAGGGAATTAGTTAGTTAGTAAAGATCCCAGTCTCATTTGACAGTAGAGAGATGGGCATACGGCTGGCAAACATATCCGCTAAAAATAGAAAAAAAAATACTGTCTGGAAATGAGACAGCAAATAAACGGCACTAGCCCACAATGGGGCTGTTGTGCCACTGTAATGATGATGATGCTGAAAAATTTATATGCCGTTTTTAAATATTAAAATTTCCACTAAGCATAATTTCTGTATAATGTATGAAATAAATAACTATTACCCCTTGTAAGCGCATATGCATATGGATGAATCTTTAAATTATGAAATCTCCATTTTTAGTCTAATTTGCATAAGGGATAAAATCTTACTCCGGTTTGTTTGTTAGGTTACTGTTGATGGTCTTATAGTATATTAACATTGTGTGTTATATAGTAAATTACAAGTAATTTCATTATAGTAAACTGATTATTATGCAAGATATTTACATTTGTAGTTTAACTTTTGTTGTGTTTATGAATATACATCGATAACATAGAGTCACAAAAGATAAAAAACGCAGTTTAGGAAAAAGTTCGATGAAGTAATGAATAATGAAATCAATGAAGAGAAAGTGGTTATAAATATAAATTCCGTTATTTATTCCATTATCTAGAAAGTAATTTATTTTGTTAAGCGATATAAATAAAGAAGCAATAAAGTCTATGTAAATATGGTAAAATGAATAATTATTATTGTAAGACGAGATTATTAATTGATAAATTTAACTTAGAACCCTTTTAAAAAATAAGTTCATAAAGGTTTTCACTGCATGAAATATTAAATCAAAAATATCGTAAAATACTTTTTTTTAAAATATGTATATTAATTTTCATTAATAATTCAAAAGTATTTCAATTGTTAAATCTTTAATTCCTAATTTATAAATAAATTTTAATTAAAATTTCTACTTCAAAAATATTTAACAGGGCCTGTGGCTGAGGTTCTAGCTCTCTGGGTCACGGTGCTGCAGGTCCAAGTCCCTGCGGTGTCATGGATATTTGTAGTGGTCCAGTTTTAACTTTAAATCATAGATAACTGTCTAATATGACAGAAGAGCGTAGCTTTTACGTTGCTCTCAGCCACAGTTTTTGGGTTCCAATCTCGTCTGTGGCAATGATGATTGCAGTAGATCGGAATCCCACTTAAACCGTAGATGTCTAATATAACTGTAGAACGTTGGGCATATTCTGAAAATATTAAACAGTAAAAAGAAAAAAAATCATCTCCTGTTTCGAAATCTGCCAGTAAGCACATGATATTGGCCCACCATGTAACTGTTGCGGCATTGATGATGATGATGGTGATGACGACAGAGTAACTAGAGTTTCGGTACTGCTCTGCGTCACAGGTTTCGGGTTCGAGACATAATGGATGATTGTTGTGGTTCGGAATCCGCTTTAAACCGTATGTTCTTGCCTAATATAACTGTAGAGCATTGGGCGTAAGGCTTGACAAGCCAGCCCGGAGAAAAGACAAGTTATTCAGAATATGCCAGTAGGTAGGTGGCCGGGGATCACCGTGGGGCTGCTGTGCCAATTTAGAAGAAGAAAATACTTATTTTCTACTTTGATATCCTCGACATTTTTTACTCAGAGTTAAATTTCGTATTGCTTCATTAAATATCTGTATCGTTTTCATTTTTTGTGAAATTATTGTTACATACAAACTACTTTAATAAAATTCTATTTTCAAAACTTTTAGAAATATTTTTGAAACAAAGTTTTATGAAATATATCAATACATTAATTAAGTTTCATTTCATTGAAACATATTCCAAACATGTTACATTAAATATTTATACAAACTTTAATCCATCATATCTATTATTATACATATAATAGGAATGCTTTGCATTTATCTATGTACATATTCCTTTTAATAGCATATAAAGGATTACATGTTCCTTTAAGAGACTTTTTCAATATGTTGTACTTTATAATCCTTAATGTGTACCTTGTAGTACAATATGTTGTACTTTATAATTGTTGTACTACAGTGATGATTGTTTTAGTTTCATTAATACATTTTGTCCAACATATATATTTAGATTTCCTTAATATATGTTCAATATTGGTTATACGATAATATTAAAGTCTGCATGATTCAAGAAGAATTGTGTATTAAGGTCTTTTCAATCTAATACATTCGCAATTTCTGGGTTTTATCTATGAATACATTGTCTCGAGTATGTAATTGCATTTCTGCATATGAATTCATTCACAGTACTTATGTATTGAAATTTTCCAGACAGTATTCAGTTAAATAGATTTTCTAAATTAAATCTCAACAAACACTTGAGACAGAGGAATGAAATAAACATACTTTTTCACTACTTTCTGCGAGATTTAACACAGATCTTTATTTAAAATGTCAAATAAATATTTTATAGAAATAACGAGAAGAATGAATTCTTAAAACTTTATTGAAACTGTACATATTTTATTTCTAACATATTCATTTCTTGTTCGGGAAGATGGAATCTTTTTTTATTTTTTTGCCTCACACTTTTTTTAAAAAAATGTCAAAATAAATACACATTAAGAGAAATAAATTTAAATTTTACAGCATTTATGAAAATATATTTTTTGTTTTGTTTCTTTAATATATCTCAAATTTGTACAAAATATGTAAGTCAAAATATATGACATTCTTTTTTATATAGACATATAATTCATAAAGCAAAATACTTTTTTATTGTTCCCACTATTTAATTTTTTATTGTTTTCATCATTTAATTTTTTTATTGTTTCCACTGTTTAATTTTTATTGTTCCCATTATAATTTTTTAATTTTTTTAATTAATAAAATTTGGAAAGTATGTATTTATTAAATTTTATGTATGTATATTTTATGTATGTATTAAATTTTATGTATGTTTTATGTATATGTATTTATTAAATTTTAATTTTAAATAAAATCATTTATTAGTTAAAGATATAAATTTTCTACATTTTCACATATTACAGATATACATTTCTACATTTACACATATTACAGATACACCACTACACATACTACATTTTATATATAATGTATGGATATAATGTTCTATAGTTCCCATTAATCACATTAAGAACTATATATAAATATATATAGATATATATATATATGTAATGCCAAGAAAAGTTATTACTTAGGTATGAAATTTAGGCGAAGTGTTTGTCAAGGTTACATATATATTTGATTCAAATCTTACGATCACGGTTAAAGTACACAAAATAGCAATTTCAAAAGTGAAATGGTGTTACAATAATAATAGCTGTGATCTTCACGATTATAAATGAAATCATGCGTTTTGGTGTGAATGATGTTTGTTAAAGCGAGATAAAATAGTTTGCTTAAATAATCATTTTAATAATAATAAATAGATATATTGTGATATTTCTCTTTAAAATAAATTATGCAAAAATGCGATAAATTTGCATAGAATACATTTACATAGTTAAATACAAATATAAAACAATACCATTGTTTTAAAAATATATTTTTTCAAATATCATATCAAGACTAAAATAGCTATATTCCTAGGCTAACAGCATATAAATATATTAATTTTTCATTATATAAGTAGATAAAAAAAACATGAATAAAAAAAATTAATATAAAGTTCAAAAAATTCTTTAATTAAATTTATTAAATTTTGTTATAAATTTTATAAATCATATACATTATTAGTAATTTAATTTAAGAAAATTTACGTCATTGTTATGAAACTATTTTTAATTGTTGTTCTGCATCATTTGCAAAAAAAAAAAATCATACATATTCAAATTCTGAAACAAATTTAAAATTAAGAAAAAAACGAACATTATATTAAAAAGTTTCAATCTTATGTAAGAATGACATAACTTTCATTTAATAACCCAATCAAACTTGTTTAACAAAACAAGATTTAAATATAGATTCTAAAAATAATTGTGATTGAAGAAAATTATTTACAAATAGTTCCAGATGTTAATTGATTCACATAAAACGCCTATAACGCCATAAGCGCTTAAATTATTATCATATCATGCCTATATTCTTATCTATATTATTATTGATTTCTAAAATTTATTCTTTTTAAAATAATATCATTGGCATAAGATAGAAACAAATATATATAATGCTTTGAAGAATGCCATCCATTTTGTTAAAACATCACAAAATTATTTTTCGAACATATCTCATACTTTGTAATATAATCCCTTTTTGTTATCTGATAGGATCTATTTTCATGAAATATAAGTTTTGAGGACTTAATTTTGTTCCTTTTTTTTTTTTTTTTTTTTTTTGTTTCTCAATTTAAGTAGGGAAGTACAAAGGGTAAAAGATAATATCCTTTTTTTTTTAAATATGTTTGAGCGTAACCAATATGCTATAGATAAACGATAAAAAATTTACATTCAACGTAAGAAAGAGCTTTAACATATTTTAGAATATCACTTTCATCGTTTTCAAAAAATAACATTGTTCTGTTCTCCATATTTACAAGTTGAAAGGCGGTGACTTTTTTTTTTTTTTTTTGACGTCCTCCCCTCATTTAAGTAACCTGTTTGATGTCGTTTGCGCTTAGGGGGCGAAATCTCTTTATCGTCTGCTTTGTAGTGTAAGAGGATGAAAAGAATGCACAAAATGTTCCAACTCCATCCCCCTCCCCCGTTCAAATCTTGTGATGGGGAGGGGTTATTAAATCTAAAATGCCATGATGGGGGTGAAAGTCATTATTTTTCTTTCTTCGGTGGAAAGAATTTTTTGTTGAGTGGAGTATAATATATCGTTTGATGTAAGGAAATCGTCTGCATTGTGATGAGACTATTTAAATAGAAATATATTTTTGTGCATTTTAAATCAAACGAAATCTTGTAGCTTTGCAAAAAATAGATACTTCTTCAAAAACATGCTTAAACAATTGTGTGTTATCAAAGAAACTTATATCATTGTTGTGTATATTTTGGGAAATATTTAGAATTTAAATCTATGAAAAAACTTTTGTTGTTTCCGCTTTTTAAATATTTGCAAAAGTTGGAAATATTTCTAGTCTGTATAACAGAGGAAGTAATACATATATACAATGTTTGCAAAATAAATAAAAAAAATTTGTTATGAAATGCAAAGAAATAAAAAATTAACCGAGTTTAAAATTTTTTACCATTAATAGATAATGGAAATCTTATTTGGTAAAGCGAGATAAAATAGTTTGCATAAATAAGCATTAAAATAATAATAAATATATGTATTGTAATATTTCCTTTTAAAATAAACAATGCTCAATTGCTATACATTTGTATACGATGCGTTTCCATTAAAATTGTTTAAAAATATAAGTTTTCCAATATTATATCAAGAGTAAAGAAGGTATATATTCCTAAACTTACAGATTTTAAATATTTAAAGTTTTCATTACATGAATAGAAAACAAACATGAATACATACATTAAAAAAAAACTATGATAAATATTTTGCATTTATTTATTAATGTGTGAACATTTTTTAATAAAATTTATTTAAATTTCTTATAATAATTTTTTATCATATGAATTATTAATAATTTTAGTTTAAGAAAATTTAAATGAATGAATAAAACTATTTTTAGATGTCGTTCTTTGGCAAAACTACTAAACAAATATATTCAAATTCTGCAACAATTTTCAAACTTAAAAACGAAAACATTATATTAAAAGGTTAAAACTTTCTTATATGAGATTTAACTTTAACATGGATTATAATAATAATATAGATATATTAAATTAATATAGATGATATAACTTTCATTAAGTAACAAAATCAAACTTTTTTAACAAAATAAGATTGAATATATAAAAATATTTTCAGAAGTAAATTGATGCGCATAAAACACCTATAAAACTATAAACATCTGTATTTTTATACTATTATGCCTATATTCAAATCTCTATTATTAAAGATTTCTAAAATTTATCCTTTTTTTCCATAATCTCATTGCCATAAGATAAAAAAAATATATTATGTTATGTAGAATGCCATCCCTTTTGTTAAAACATCCCTAAATTACTTTTGAGAATCTATCTTATACTTTGTAATATAACCCTCTTTTGTTATGTGATAGGATTCCTTTTTATAAAATATAAGTTTCGAGGAATTAATTTTTGTTTTTATTTAACAATTTAAGTATTAAAATACAAAGTGCAAAAGAGAATAACCTTTTTTTTAAAAAAATATGTTTGATCTTAACCGATATGTTATACATAAACAATAAAAAATTTACATTCAACGCAAGAAATAGCTTTAACAGATTTCAGAATATCACTTTCATCGTTTTCATGAAATAACATTGTTCTGTTCTCCATATTTACAAGATGAAAGGCGGTGACTTTTTTTTTGACATCCTCCCCTCATTTAAGTAACCTGTTTGATGTCGTTTGCGTTTAGGGGGCGAAATCTCTTTATCGTTTGCTTTGCACAATAAGGGATGAAAAGAATGCACAAAATGTTCCAACTCCATTCCTCCACCTTTCAAATCTTACGATAGGGAGGGGTTATTAAATCTAAAATGCCATAATGGGGGTGAAAGCCATTAATTTTTCTTTCTTCGGTGGAAACCATTTTTTTGTTGAGTGGAGTATAATATATCGTTTGATGTAAGGAAATCGTCTGCTTTCTGACGAGAATATTTAAATAGAAATATATTTTTGTGTGTTTTAAATCAAATGAAATCTTGTCGCTTTGCAAATAAGGCATACTTGTCTTTTAAAAACGATATGCTCAAAATAATTGTGTGTTATCAAAGCATTTCATAACATTTTTCTGTATATTGTTACAGATATTTAGAATTTAAATTTATGAAAAGTCTTTTGTTGTTTTCTCTTACTAAATAATTTCAAAGAATGGAAATATTTCTAAAAATGTATAATCTGTATAAAAGTGGAAATAATCATGATATTCAATAATGTTTGCAAAATAAATATATTAAAATGCAAGGAAATAAAAAAATTTAAACTGAGCTTAAAAAATTTTTTATCAATAAAATAATTGTATTTGGTAAAACGGGTTAAAATAAGTTGCTTAAATAAGCATTTTAACAATAATAAATAGATGTAGCGTCATATTTCTCTTCAAACTAAATTATACGCGAATGTGATACTTTTGTATAGAATGTATTTCTATAGTAAAATACAAAAATAAAAATAAAGAAAAAATTAGCATTGTTTTAAAAAATATAATTTTTACATTATTATATTAAGAGTAAAATAGCTATATTCCTAAACTAAGAGCTTATAAATACTTTAATGTTTCATTATACAAATCGAAAATAAACATGAATATATAAATATTAAGAAATTTTAATTAAATATAGTTTTCAAAAAAGCTTTTAATTAAATCTATTAAATTTTCTTGTAAATGTTTTTATCATATATTTTATTAGTAATTTAATTAAAGAAAATTTACATGAAAGCTATAAAATTATTTTTAGTTGTTGTTCTACAAATTTTGCAAAACTACAAATCACATATAATCTAAGTCTGAAACCATTTTCAAACTAAAAAAAAAGAACACTATATTAAAAAAGCTTAAATCTTATGTAAGAATAATATGACTTTAATTTAATAGCCCAATTGAATTTTTTTAATAAAAAAAGATTGAAATATGGATTCTAAAATTAATTAGGATTGAAGAAAAACACTTAAAAATAATTTCAATGGTAAATTGATGCACATAAAACGCTATAAAATCTTATATTATATTATTATGCCTATTTTCCGATCAATATTATTAACGATTTCTAAAATTTATTCATTTTTCCGTAATCTTATCGGCATAAGTTAAAAAGAAATTTATAATGCTATGAAGAATGCCATCTTTTTGTTAAAACTTCCCTAAATTACTTTTAGAACATATCTTATACTTTGTAATATAATCCTTCTTTGTTATGTGATATCATCCATTTTTATAAAATATAACTTTTGAAGAATTAATTTTCCTCCATTTTCATTTTTGTTCCGCAATTTAAGCATTAAAGTACAAAGGGTAAAAGAGAATAACCTTTTTTTTAAAAAAATATGTTTGAGCTTAACCGATATGCTATAGATAAACAATAAAAAATTTACATTCAACGTAAGAAAGAGCTTTAACAAATTTTAGAATATCACTTTCATCGTTTTCAAGAAATAACATTGTTCTGTTCTCCATATTTACAAGTTGAAAGGCGGTGACTTTTTTTTTCTGATATCCTCCCCTCATTTAAGTAACCTGTTTGATGTCGTTTGCGTTTAGGGGGCGAAATCTCTTTACCGTTTGCTTTTCACAGTAAGAGGATGAAAAGAATGACAGTCATTTATTTTCTTTCTTCGGTGGAAAGCATCTTTTGTTGAGTGGAGTATAATATATCGTTTGAGGTAAGGAAATCGTCTGCTTTGTGAAGAGAATATTTAAATAGAAATACATTTTTGTGCATTCTAATTCAAATGAAATCTTGTAGCTTTGCAAATAATAGATACTTTTTTACATGACATGCTTAAAACAATTGTGTGTTATCAAAGAAACTTATAAGATTGTTGTGTATATTTATGGAAATGTTTAGAATTTAAATCTATGAAAAGTCTTTTGTTGTTTCCCGCTTACTAAATAATTTCAAAAGTTGGAAATCTATCTAAAAATGTATAAAAGAGGAAATAATACAGATATTTAATAATGTTCGTAAAATAAATAAATATATATATATATGAAAATACAACGAAATAAAAAAAAAAACTAAACCAAGTATAAAAAAGTGTTATGTTCACTAGAGAATGAAAATTATATTTGGTAAAACGAGATAAAATAGTTTGCATAAATAAATAATAGTAAATAGATGTATTGTCACATTTCTCTTCAAATAAATTATTCAGAAATGTGATACATTTGAATGGAAGGCATTTCCATAGTTCAATAGAAAAAAAAAATAACATTGTTTATAATTTTTTTAATATTATAAAAAAAAAAAAATGATAATTAATATTGATTTTAATATAATCCTTATTGATAATCATAAATATTTATAACATAATTATTATCTTCATATTTTAAAACATAAGAAATAATTGATGAATTTAAGATTATTAATAATAAATCAACAAAATTATTATAAATTCAATTTAACATGTGTAAAATAATATTTCTTAAAATAAATTGTTTTGGAATGGTTTTTATAAGTAATATTTATAAGGAGATTTCTTACAATTTGGAATTAAATGTAAAAGTTATGTTGCTCAAACTTTCATTTACATTGATGATTTTATAGATTTAATTTCTAAACATAAAACTCCTCTGAGGTCAATAAAACAAACTTTTAAACGTTTTGCATATAAAAAATGTGTATAATAATTACAATTGACAATTGATCTAATTATTTTCTTTTGAAGTTAGAAGCAAATCTAAGCAGGAATTGTGTGTATTTTTTTCTCTTATTAAAATAGGAGAATCATATCACAATATCTATAATTATATGGTTTTACAGCTAAAATTCAAATCTAAAATGTATTGATTAATTACCCATTACATATTATTTTTCTTCATTTTGAGACACTAAATATACTTTTATGTTACAAGAGAAATGAATGGTTGCTTATCGTGTTCTGATTTTGCAATAAATATGAAATCATGACATCATCAATTTTCTTTACTATTAACATAATTTAAATGTATATAAACCTATATGGTATGTTTGCAAACTTATATAAGTATTTTAATTTTTATAAAGTAGATTATTTTTTTAATTCTGTAATATTCATAAAAATCAACCTTCCTAGCATTATTTTGTGATATGGTATAATAACACAGCATATTTAGGACTTTATAGAGCTTCTCTATTGTTAATCTAATACCGCAATGAAACAAGTTTTACAGAAAGGCGTTTACACTTTTTCTTGATACTAAAAGAGAAAGTGTAAACGCGTTTCTGTAAAACTTGTTTCATTACGGTATTACTTTATCAACAGAGAAGTTTATTGTAGTTTAATTAAAAGAAAGTACGAAAACCATGAAGTCAGTTTCATTGGAAAATTTCAGATTTTTTTTTTTTTTTTTTTAACTTTTGAGTATTAATCTAATCTTATTAATTAATTTTTATTTATCAATAATTATAATCATAATAATAATATACTATATGTGACGTATTTTCAAACCTATGTAAACTTTGAATTACAATTTTCTTCATAATAATGCTTAAATCGTAAATTAAAGAATTTGCGTTTTTAAATTTTGATTCATTTTATTTTTATACGAACATATATATGACCAAACTCGGGCAGTAATCATCCAGGGAAGATCATGTTCAATTCCTTTGGGGGGGAGTGGTTTCAATCAATGCTTTCAGAAACGAGGAGAAGCAGTGGCTATTGTGACAATGTGTGTAAATCGTCTCACAAAGAAAATTTAGGCTGTCTGGTGATAGGTTTCATTGTTTTGTCATTTCTTTCAGTTTTTACTCTTAATTGTCTTCACGGAAGGCAATGTATACCATCTGTTGCCTGTCTGCGGGCTATTCGTGACATGCATATATGGTAAATGAGGCCCATATATGTTGAAGAACAAAAAATATGCATACACATTCATGAAATAAATTATCTTTTATCTAACATATTGCTATTTGTTTATCTGTAATTTGAGAAACAAATGATTAAAAATTCCAAATATTACAAAAAAAAAGAAAGTAAGAATGAAAGAAATTTGAAGTAAAAAAAAAAAAATAATAATTAGAATGCATATTAATAATTGCATACTAAATTCAATCATATATTTTTAATAAATAAAGAATAAATATCAAGCTTCAACTCATAAATATTAATAATGAATGAGAGACATTATTCATAAATGATTAGATAATTATTAAATTGATGAGGCGTACATTTGTCTGGTTTTTAATTACCCAAACGTCATTTGGTTTTCTTTATTTATCACACATTTATATTTCTATATGTTGGGAATTAATCAAGTCTTGATCTGACAGTTCAACACTTTTTGTGATATTCTAATTCGTTTAAATCTTTTTTTTTTCAATATTTCTTGTTCTTTATTAATTTCTGCAACAGTTTTTTCATAAAGATTTTGTGTCAAATGCATTTGCGAGTAAGTGCATCATGACATTCTGCTATAACTGTGCATACTTGATTTTGTAATCGATTTTTTCATTTAATTAATATCATAATTTAATAATTTTTTTCATTTAATTCATTCTCATTCTTTTAAATTAAAAATATCATTCAGATCATTTCCTTCTTTATTATAAACTACAGTAAATCACTAAAAATTATCAAATAAAAAATTTCTATGTATTTTATGCTGTGTCTTTATCTCTCATATATAAAGACACAGCATATTTAGGATTTTATGAAGCTTCTCTGCTGGTAATACAATACTATATTGAAACCGGTTTTACAGTAGTTTGCTATCGGTAAACCGGTTTTATTTTTTTTAAATTTCCATAGAACTTTTCACACTTAATTTAAATTATCTTTAGCTTGTTTTGTGGCAAATTGCAATTGCAATAAAATTGAAATTTCATAAATCTAGAATTTAAAAACGTTTATATAAATGGTTACATTTAATTCTTTAATTAAAAAAAATTATTAAACTTAAATTTTAATTTATATTATTTTATTTTTTTCAATATTAATTTTTTTTCAATTAATTAATTTTTTTAACTTATATTTATTAATTATTATTATAAAAATTATTCAAAAAATATGTTTAATATATTAAAAAATATGTGTAATTTTGTATCCATCATTGGTTTTATATATATAGTTTATTAGCGATGATTTTTTTTATAACTTCTAGAAAATAATTATTCTGACGCTTCTATAATGTTAACATTATCCATATAAGCAATCTATGATGCAAATTGTATTTATAATGCCAACATTATCAACCCTATCAATCCTATAAAGTCAATATTATTTCCTCAAGAAATGTACAAAAAAAAATACTCAGCTAACTGAAAAAAGACCTTTAGAATTGATTACACCAAAAAAATTCACGCACGTTTAATATTTCACCATACCTGTCATAACTATTCACGGTATTAGACTATGACTTTTCTACAGAAAACATGCTCAAACCAAGCGTACCTATATACAAAATAAATAAATAAATAAATGCTAGTGATTCTGAGAAGTCCTTAAATGAAGACCGATACAAGATGTGTAGGACCCAGTCCTATTCTATACAAGTGGCTCTGTAAGTAGCCATGGCCCGTTACAAGTCTACAGCAGGCAAGCCGACCGCTCTAGGCAAGGAACTGAAAATTCCTGTTGACTTATTCAATTGGGAATTCCAAGAGAAGCCTTCTCGCTATGCAGGATGAAACTGTTGAATTTAATAGATAAATATATATATCGCCTTATATGATGCAATATCATAGGAAGATCAGGTTGCATCATTTGTGATTCCTTCTTGACCAACATATCAGAATGCTCATTTCCATATATCCCGCAATGGCTTGGAATCCACTGCAGAGAAATGTATTTCCCTGTGTTCAACAGCCTATGCATCTTTACTATGTAGTTTCTAGAAATGTTTACTTTTACAGTAATTGTGAGTTGCGAAGGTCTTAATTGCCGCCAAATCCTGCCAAATCAATGTCAATTTGTTATTAGACTAAATCAAATTTATTAAACTGTTATAAACAACTATGTTAAACATATTAAAATAATATGTAGTTTTGTATCTATAATTATATTTATAGATATAGCTTATAAGCAACCGTTTTTTTAAAAATAATTTTTAGAATATAATCCTTCTGGTACTTCTTATATGTATATATAATGCCAACATAATCAACCATATCATTTTCAAGAAGATAATATTACTTCATAAAAAAGTAGAAAGTAAAAAAATCCTGAGCTAACTAAAAGAAGACCTTTAGAATTGATTACACCAAAAAAATTCACACACGTCTAATATTTCATCAGCCCTTTCCCGATTCATCATGTCTGTCATAACTATTCCCGATATTAGACTATAACTTTTTCACCAAAAACATGCAGAAACCTAGCGTACCCATAAAAAATAAATAAATAAATAAAAAATGCCTGGGATTCCTAGAAGTCCTTAAGTAAAGACCGATACAGGACAGGAACAAAAAAAAAAAAGATCAGCCCAACCTTCCGCAGAAGAACATTAAAAAACCATCACGTCTGGATCACAATTTGAAAACCCGCCTTCACAGAAAACACGCGAGGAGGCCCTTGATGCATGGTTTCCGCCTCCATTTCGGCCCAACACGACAGCCAGAAGTCTTGTTCGGTGATGGATCATGCGGCCATTGTTATGCGATCAGATTCTCGGAATCGAGGCACTGGCTTCTGCACGATACTCTTCGAAGGTCCTTACGAATCTCTGGCAGTGGTGTTAAAGGGTAGAGCATTTATTATTTCCCACCGATGTTTGGAAAGGGATTTATCGATTTATCACGAGTTCTAGTTTTTGGAGGTCGATTAAATTTTCGATTAATCTACCACCAAACTATGTACGGCATAATAAACATAATAAAAGATATAAAAAATTCGATTGATTTTCCGTGTCGATTCTTCTTCATTATAATCGATTAAAAACAAGATTTGTTTGAACATGAAATAATAGGAGTTGCCTAGGATTCTGATGAGACGATTAAAATTAAGAATTGGATTTAATATGAAATATCAGGAGTTGGCCGGAGGATTGTGTTCTACTACGTCTATTCCAACTAACCCTATCATTTGGTACTACAGGTTTCAGATTGGAATTCTGCCAGTAGCATGGATGTTGTTGAGTTATTCGGAATCCGCATTAAACTGTAGGTCCCTGTCTAATTGGCCTAAAGTGTGCACAAAATGACCATAAAGTGAGAAACTAATCGACAACTACTAATCCTGCACCCCACCATACAACCTAGTCTACTACTTCTACACCCCACCATAGAACCTAGTCTACTACTTTTACACCACACCATACAACCTAGTCTACTACTTCTACACCACACCATAGAACCTATTCTACTACTTCAACACCACAACATAGAACCTAGTCTATTGCTTTTAAACAACGCCATACAACCTAGTCTACTACTTCTACACCACATCATACAATCTGGTCTACTAATTCTACACCACAACTGTGGCCTAATGACCAATTGGCTAGCGCTCTTGCTATTAGTGCCACATGCTTCAGGTTCGAATCCTGGCGATCGCATGGAAATTTTTTTGTGGGTCGGAATCCTCGTTGACCGTAGATTGATAAACAAACCAAAAAAATTTCACGCCACACCAGCCGCCAATTGCCCAGGGGTCTAGCTATTGTTACCAGCAACATTTTTTTTTTAACTTCTGTAGAATAATCTTGAGGAATTTTTAATGCCAATATAATCAACCATATTATTCGCAGAATGTTAATTTTATTTCATCAAAAACAGAAAAGAAAGAAATTCAGCTAACTAAAAAAATACCTTTAGAATTGATTACACCCCCCAAAAAAAAATCACACACGTCTAATATTTCATCAGGTCTTTCACGATTCATCCTATCGATCATAACTATTCCCGGTATTAGACTATAACTTTTCTACCAAAACATGCACAAACTTAACGTACCAATAAAAAATTACATAAATAAATAAAAAAAGCTTGTGATTCTGAGAAGTCCTTAAGTAAAGACCGATACAGGACAGATAAAAAAAAATTTAAAAAAAAAAAAAAATGATCGACTCAACCTTCCGCAGAAGCGCATCAAAAAACCATCACGTCTGGATCACTATTTGAAAACACGCCTTCCCAGAAAACACGCGAGGCGGCTCTTGATGCATGGTTTCCGCGTCCATTTTGGCCCAACACGACAGCCAGAAGTCTCGTTCGGGGATGGATCGTGCGGCCATTGTTATGCGATCAGATTCTCGGAGTTCTGCACGAGACTCTTCGAAGGTCCTTTTGAATCTCTCGCAGTGGTGTTAAAGGGTAGAGTATTTATTATTTCCCACCGATGTTTGGAAAGGGGTTTATCGATTTATCATGAGTTCAATTTTTCGGAGGTAGATTAACTTTTCGATTAATCTATCACCAAACTACATAATGTACAATAAACATTATAAATAATTTAATTTGGAGGATGTGAGGCGACTAAAAATAAGAATTGGATTTAATGTGATATACCAGGAATTGGACAGTGGATTTTGGTCTACTACATCTACCACTATAGCACCCTTTTCCTCCTATATCAAAATATCACATACTCATATACCACATGGTAACATTTTTTCCACGGTGCGAGATGTAGCATTTCCTTCCCAGTAGAGAGAGAAATGTGTATTCGTTGACAAGTGCATAAAAAAAACCTATCACGCAAATTTGACAGCAGATAAGCAGTGCTGACTAATGTTATATTACATGCAATTAGAGTTTTGTACTAATGAGAGCAACCTGTCACTAGAAATCTGATAGCAGTTCTGCAGTGTCATGAATCATGAGACCTCATTTTGTTAAATATGAAATGTATATTAATAAACAATGTATAATATATATTTTAATTAATATATTTCGTACAAATTAGGGCCTGAATGGTCGAGTGGCTAGGCTCGGGAGCTCGGTACCACAGGTTTTGGGTTTCTGTCCCAGCGGTTCCAAATATGTTTGTAGTGGATTGGAATTCACTTTAAACGGTAGGTACCATTCTCTTTTGATTGTGGAGCATTGTGGTGTAGTGTTATTCGTATCCGTAGCATATCTTCAAGCTATAAGTGTCTCCAGGGAAGTGATAAATGAATAACAGTAACGGTGCAGCCCCCACGACATGCATTCTTCATGTCGTATTGTCGTATTGGATTGGATTGTATTGGACTGCTCGGAAGAAAATGGTCAATACGACCCGATTCTGAACTGGAAAAAAACTTCGTCAACAAAATATACGGAAATGCGTCCCCTAGAAAGTAGTGTGTATGTAAATTACAGTAAAAATATAAAGAATTATGACTGATTTATTTTTCTGATCTTTCTGAACTCTATTATTATATCTCAGTCAAACTTAGCATGGATCATTTAAATTCTAAATGTGTCTTGAAGATTTACTCATTTTGAACTACGTACATGTTATTCAAGTCATTAAAACAAACATTTACAAATAAAATGTATTTCATTTGAAGCTAAGTCAGAAAACTCCTAAGGTCCATTCACTTTTACAATTCATTAAATAAACAAATTTATTTAATTTAATCCATTCCATGCCAAATAACCCGTACGAGTTTTCAATGAAACACGGCGGGCTTAGAACGGAACAACTGGCAACGATCCAGCAAATGAAACAGTGCCCCGGTTGGAAGAAGGCGGAACCTCTAATTGCCCCGTGCATGGTGTGGACACTGATGCTCTACCGACCCTAGTGGAATCTCTACAATTTGCCTTTCACACGTAATTGCCCAGAAGACGCGACCGATAGCAAGGATTTTCACAGTTCATTACCGGCCGCTGTGCAATGACTCGGATTTGCACTTTTTCGTTTTGCTCACGGTGCTAATGAAATCCGGGCTTCGACCGCTCCGAAGATTTCGGGGTATGGTCGTGATAAAGTTCATGAACTTCTTAAAAGTTGACTATCGCAGGAAAGGATTGTCTGTCGGGATACTGTCGGGCAATTCGGCATATATCATGTCTTCAGAAATCGTGTCTCGTTTCTCTTTTAAGCAGGGATTGCAAAATAGGGTATTAGTACTTTAAACTCCATTCACTATAAGATATCTACACACACATGTATATTTATATATTTGCCTTCTTGTTAGATATACCTTACTTATATATTGTATGCATTAAAATATACATATTGTAACCATGCTTAACCTTACATGCTGGCAAGAGCGCTCCCGTGTATGGTACAGGAGAAATGGTCTGCAAGCCTTGAGACTCTCACACAAGAGGAAGTTCAGCGCAATTTAAGTTCCTTCTGAGAAATGTATAATATTCTCTCATCACAGGATAATATATATTTAGATCAACCCTGCGTATTAGTTGGCCTTTCTGACTCTCCCCCAGAGCTGAATTATATTTCGCGCCTCCTGAGTAGTGGGTTTTCGGCTTTGAAGTATTTAAATTAAAAATGTCTTCAAATGTCTTAATTATAGTATGCCTCTAACTGTATGTGTGTGGTGTTTGTGTGTGTGCAAATAAGGCTGTGAGTTCTCAAATTTATGCCAAGAAAATATTAATCCAACCAAACCTATTTACAATCTGCTTGCCCTAAATGTACCTTAATGTATCCTTACTGTACCTTAATATATAATTTATTTAATATTTAACTCTATCTTTGCTCAATTATTGTGGTGTATTGAGATATTGCTTACTATGTGAGATGATTTTTTTTCACTTGTAAAGTGCGTTTCTTATTACTAAGGCCTTATTTCAACATTAAAATGCAATATAAATAATTCATGAGTACAGATCACGGAAGACTTCACAGGATGAGTGAATAACAAATATATGTAAAAATTATATGAAATAAACATTTAAAACTCAAAGCAATTGAAATCAAATTAAATTTTGGGTAAAACGTTAAAAAATAACTACTGGACTTTATTCACAAAGCAGTACAAATTTATGAATAAATAATTTTACTTTTTTCCCCCAATGCGTTACCATAACTGCAAATCTGAAAAAAAAAAAGGAATCATTTCTAAAAAAAAAAAAATAATGAAAAAAAGACGGGGAAAAAAAAAAACTGCTAAACCTACACGATGAAAATAAGTTTTTTTATTAGGAATATTTTGAGTTTTTTTTACATATTTTATTTTCTAATATTTTGTTCTTCTTATCAAAACATGTAAAAAGATTATTTTCATCGACAGCTTGATTTCACATGGGGGTTGAGGAATTCAATTTGTAAAGGAAACATGCATGGCTAATTAAAGATATCGAATGAAGGAAAATATTTTAGTAAAAAATAAATAAATAAATAGAACATTATTTAATTCTTAAATTTTTTTAAAAATTAAAAATACAATACAAATCCTTAGGAAAGCATGATGAATGCTTTAATTAATGAGATGTTTACACTAGAGTGGCTCAAAATCATTTATTTGATAAGTGAGTATTTCTTTACTTTTTATTCTCACATGGATAATCATTGGTTAGATACCTCTAAACTTTAAAGTGGATTATTTTAGATGATGTTAGGTATAAAATTAGTAGCAAATATAATTTGCTTCTTTATACTGTGTATTTGATCTTCCATTAATAATTCTTATTTCCTTATGGTTACTTATCTAATTGTTTTGGAAAGGGATTTTAAAAACATTAATAGGTGTCATAATTACAGATTCATTATTGTAATTTAAAACTGAGTATCCGCTAAATATCCTGGTATGTCCATGCAGTGCTCCTGTCCTAGACCTGCTCAAACGGCTTTAGCTAGACTAAGGACTGACCACATTAAGAGTTTGACCTTCAATGGAGACGAGAAGACATATGCCCTTTGTCATTGTTCGACTATCGCATCTCCCTCTCATCTCATAGATTGTATTGGTGCCTCTGTGAGGCGACTGTTGAATGAGGGGAGGACAGTTTACGATCTATTGATGCAGCATGATCTACTGGACTTGGTTTAGGATTCTAAATCAAGAGGATAAGCAACAACAACAACAACAAAACTGAGTATGCTTTGAGCTACAACCTCAAGGATATGGAAAATATTTCTAATGCACAATATTAAAGTTTTAATTGCAATTTTACAGCTCGTGATTATATTTAAATAAAAAATTTTCATTTTTTTAATAAAATGTATTGAATTGTGTATATATTGTGATATATATATATATATATATATATATATATTTAGTTCTCTCTCTATTTATCATAATAACCTGCATTTTCCGTCTCTGTCTTTCGTCAAACAAAATTTGATCAAATACTTCCGAATTTTGAAATTCCAAATTTGATGAAACATTTTTCTCCGTCTACTCCATCATCCTCTTCATATACAATCTGCGAACCAAAATGCTTTAATTTATTTTTTTTTAGCTGACCATTCCACTGAATCCCAAACGCTGTTGACAACTTACGCTTCTACAGAACTCATGTATTACTTGCTTCCCTCTTTGGCTTCCTTGACTGTATTCTTAAACCGTCACAGAATAATAATAAAATAATAAAGGTAATAGTCACATTCAATGCATGTCTGTAGCTCATCGTATGGTATCTGCAGCAGACATTTGTGCTTACATTGGCAGTAGAGTAACACAACATATGATAACAAATCGATTACTTGAAGACAGATCAGAAGTAAACGTTCCGTAGACTTCATTCCAGTAACTGCAAATCACCGGCATCTGCATTTTCAGTGATGGCAAGCTAAAGATCATTGCATATTTCTTGTGTTCGCAGATCAGAGTCGCTTCTAGCTTGTTATTAATATTTGCCCAATATTGGTTAGAAATAGACAAGGTCAGCTCTTGTAGGTAATGTGTCTGCGTCATACTAGATCGACACCAAACTGTAAATCAATTAACAAAGACAACAGAAGCAACCGTTGTCTTTACGTTCACGCAGTTTACAACAAACTTTTACGTCAGGGTGGTGATAAAACCGATTATGCTGCATATTCTGTTTACTAGAAAGAGTTTCGTAACAGAATAACTCTCGTCCCTATACCATTTTCACCTATAGAGCACTACGTATTCTCATCATGTAGCCTTAGCCGGGGGATACCTATAGTTCTTTTCCAAGAAGAACGTGAATGCATTATCAGCCGACAAAACCAGAGTCACCCCTAACCAGCACGGACCGTTGTTGATTTTACTGAGTGAATTCAACGGGAAAAAGGCTCCATCCCTCAAAATGGTATAGTGCTTCTACACACCAAAACGCATTCTTGCATTTGTAATCATGGAGATTACAGTGGGTATTAATGTAACACCATTTCACTTTTGAAATTGCTCTTTTCATGCGTATTTTAATCCGTGGACTTATTAAAAAGGTAAATAGTCCGTGTAGTATAAATGTATAAATAGTAAAGGTAATATATTCCGTGGACTTAAACAAATATATTTGATTAAAGTGTCCTTTAATCAAATATATTTGTTTACCTAGACAAACACTTTGCCTAAAATGTAAAATGTACAAATAATTTTAATACCTAAGAAACAATTTTTTTTTGTGTTGGAATTTCATTTTTCAACTGCATGTATCACACACACACACATAAATTCAGCATTTTACGAAGTGTACTAGGAGTTCTTTGCTATGTGATTTTTGAGAACTATAGCGCATGGTATTTCTACATTATATATAAAATGTAGAAATATCATCACATACAGTTTCTATGTATCACATAACTAAAACATTTTAATGCACTTCTTATAAGAAGTTTGAAACACCTTTGGAAGAGGGTCAAGATTAATCAAAAAATCATTATTTTCATTTAATTATTTTTCGTATGCTGCGCTGACATTATAGACATACAGTTTTGCAAAGTGAAATTCTGAATAATTTATTAAGTAGATCATAGAAAAGTGATGATGCTGTCATTCTTTATAATACAAGTATAGGAATTCGATTTAATTTTGAATGAATTTTTTGTGTTTCTACTTAAAAGCAAGTAGAGTATACAGTAACTTATTTGCCAAATAATTTTTGATGCTTGTTTTCTTATGAATCTAGTACTCGGAAAAGAATAGTGATATTTATATCCGGTAAAGAATTTGTTTCCAGAATTTGTTGCATTAACAAAAAATTTCTAATTTCATTTCTTTTCACTTAAAAGTACGAGCAATTTGGTGGCTATCACTTTTTGGATTTAACAAGCAGGGAAGATGAATTCAAAAATCTAGAAGAGTTGCCAGAACCAATTGATAATTTGGTAATTTAAGCGACAATTATCTATGCCCGAATGACCTTCCGTTTCTCTTGGCGAGAATGACATCAATTTCTAAAATTTCACCAGAGTTTCATAAATGCATTTGCAGCGGCAAATACAGGTCTTATACAAAAGTTCCCTCATTATAGCTCAGACTGCGTAATATTGAATAGACTATGTGTCTGCACTTATAATGGCACATTATCTGAAGCCTAAAAGAATAATAATATATTTATTTACCTTGATCATCATAAAAATCGAGATGCCCTGTTGGTGATCTTAATTATGAAAGATGAAGTATAAGAAATTCTTAGATATTATTTCTGAGGATAATGGCTGTTTATAGTGATGACCAAAATAAAGCTTTTAACCGTGTTCACCGTATAGCTATTTAATATCTTAGGAAGAGCCCCGTTCATCATCAAATTTCGTAGGCCATTATGTTATTCCAATGAGCTGTAAAGGAGGACACGAATGTTCCAGTATTATTCTGTGACTGTTTATTTCAAATTTTGGAGACTAAATATAAATATACTAATGCAGGCCCTCCTTAACATAACAGCTGAGAAAGATTGAATCTCCTAGATATACAATCAAGTAGGAAAGGACTATCTAAAATCATAGTAAATTCCATTGGAATTAAATCTAAAACATTTCTGAAGTTATTATTCGCAGTATCCACTTTTGAAATGACGCAACTGCTACAGAAATTTAGGTCTTTTCCAACTTTATTTCTCAATGTATCCTACATTTTCAACTACTATTTCCAAACACTTCACATTGAATTAAATTGCTTTCTTTTCGCCTAACTTTTATGGTGCATGACTTTGAAATGATTGATTGTAATTTCAACTTTGATAGCACAATTAGCACTTTATTAAATTAATCTAACTGTGCATTTCCATCGACAAAGCGACGTTAACGCGATGTCTATTTCGACAAATCATACTAGTGATGGAGAATGATTGACAGTTGAATGAATTAATCCTTACTGATTGAAAGTTGAATGGAAGTCACATTACATGACAACCTAAATAATTAATGAAATAAAATACTTTTGATTAAAATAAAGCCATATTAAAATATATCCGTATTACAGGTTCATTATTCATATCAATGGTAATCATTCTTGATCGCTAATCTGATTCGTCAAAGTTGACGTCGCGACAGCGTTGCGCTGCCAATAGAAATGTACCCTTAAATACATTATTTATTTGTGTTTCAAGATTACGTTGAGCTTGAAAACTTACTTACTTCAAAGCATTTTTAATTATTAACTATTATCTGTCTTAAAAATAAAAAAACGTGCTTCATAACTCTTATCCCTTTTAAATTAAATTTTATCCCATAATAAGAATTTCCCCACTTGTGAATAGCTGAGCTGCAAAGTAACTTTAGAATTTGCTTCATTCCCTAGAAATAATTAAATGATTCATGTGAGATAAAATTATATGAATCAATTGATGAATTTTTTATATGTACAAAAAAAAAAATTTTTTTTTAAATTAATATATATTTTCTCTTTAGCTAATAAATAACTACATTTAAAATTAAAATTTAATAAATATATATAAGCCAATACTTAATTTCAAGACTTTATTACAGTAAGGTGATCTATAAAAAATTATAATGGGAACAATACAAAATTAAATAATGGTAACAAATAAAATTAAGTAGCACAAACAATAAAATGTTAAATAGTGGGTAAAATAAAAAAAATTAAAGTAGTGGGAACAATGAGAAATTATTTTGCTTTATTGTATATCCATATCAAAAGAAATAATATAAATTTTGACTGATATATTTACAAATTTGGGATAGCTTAATAAAAACAAAACGAAACAAAAAAACTTTACATAAATACTGTATAATTTAAATTTATTTCCCTTAATATTTTTTTATTTTGACAAATTTAAAAAAAAAATTTTGAATCGAAAATAAAGAAAGATTCCCCATTTAAGAACAAGAAAGAAATATATCAGTATTAAAATATATATGTTTTCCCTAATTTTTTACGAAATCACTCTTGTTATTTACAGACAATATTTAATTGCCATTTTAAATAAAGATGATATAAAATCATATATAATATATTTAACTGATAAATAAATCTATTTAAAATTTAAATTTAACAAATACATATGAACCAATACTCAATTTTAAAACTTCATTCTAGTCAGTTTAATATATAAGTGGGAAAAATTCAAAGTAATTATACTTTACATCAATTGTATATTTATATCAAAATGAATAATGTATATTTTGACTGATATATTTCGTACAAATTTTGGATATCTAAAAAAAACACTACAAAAAAAATACATAAATACTGTATGATTTAATTTTATTTCATTTAATATATGTTTCTTTTGACAACTTTTTTAAAAAAAAAGTGTGAGACAAAATAAAAAAAAAAAGATTCACTCTTCAAAAACAATAAATTAATATGTTAGAAATAAAATAAGTGCAGTTTCAATAAAGTTTTACGAATTCATTCTTCTTGTTATTTCCATAAAATGTTTATTTGACATTTTAAATAAATATTTGTATTAAATCTCGCAGAGAGCAGTGAAAAGGCATGTTTACTTCATTTCTCTGTCTCAAGTGTTTGTTCAGACTTAATTTAGAAAATCTTTTCAAATAAATACTGTCTGGATAATTTCAATACATAAGTACTGTGAATGAATTTATATACAGAAATATAACTACATACTTGAGACAATGTATTTATAGATAAAAACCTGAAATTGCAAACGCATTAGATTGAAAAGATCATAATACAAAATTATCCTTGAAACATGCAGACTTTAATATTATTGTGAATCCAATATTGAACATATATTAAAGAAAACTAAATATTTATATTTGATAAAAATTATTAATGACACTGAAACTATCATCACTGCAGTACTCTTTCGATGTATTCCCATAGTCTTAGGGATTATGAAGTACAACACATTGAAAAAGTATGTTAAAGAAATATGTAATTTTTAAACGATATTAAAAGGAGTATGTACATAGAGAAATGTAAGGTACTACTATTATATGTATAGTAATATATGATGTATTAAAGTTTGTATGAATATTTAATGTAACAAGTTTTGAATATGTTTCAATGAAATGAAACTTATTTAATGTATTGATATATTTCATAAAACTATACATAAAATTATATATATATTTATGAATCTATATGAAATGCAGATTCGAGTAAAAATATCGATGATATATGAGCACAAATTGAATATTTCCTTCTTCTGAATTTACGTTGCGGCCTAGTGGCCAAGTGACTAGCGCTTTGGCCTTTGTTTCCACAGGTTTCAGGTTCAAATTTTGGATGTGACGTGCATGTTTGTGAGTGGTTTGGAATCCACTTTGAACTATGAGTCCTGTTTGTTTAGCCCTCGTGTGAGCAATTGGACCGTAAAGAGAGAAATCAAACCAATTTTAATTGGCGCATCGTCTCCATTGTTTGCCAAGACCCTCTGCCTACTGACAAATTTTGTGACCTGAAAAGTTTTTTATTCCTTTATGGGTTTGCCAGTACTGCGAACAAAGGTCTACAGACATTTTAGACCAAGATCAATGTTTTAAAGGGAATTCCGAACCACCACAAACATCTAAGAGCACCATCGAGACTTGAATGTGCAAGCTGTAGAACCGAACAGCATCAAATCTCCAATCACTCGGTCATCATCATCTGTGCCGCACCAGCCCTATGATGGGCCAAGGACGTTTGCTTATTGGAAGATTTCGAAACAAGATATGCTTTTTTTCTTTTTCAGTTCCTTCTATTCGCTCACACACTCACTATATATATATCTTGTTCAAATTTTCAATCGTTCATAAAATACTTTTTATTCATCCACTCAAATTCAAATACTTTTTTTTGTACTTGTTGTGGATGACACTGGATGTGAATACAGTTTTTTCAAATATTAATTCAGTAATTAAATTTAATGAATTAATTTTAGTTTTTTTTAGATTTAAGCTGCATGTATCTACCAATAGATGGCGCCAGGTAAACTTAAAAAAATGAATGAAAATTATTTATAAAGGACTTTCTGCAATATAATGAAAAAAAGGGGGAATTGACTTTACATTTTTTTTTATATTACTTGTTAAGGGATAGGATTGTCAATCCTACACCCAACGCTCTACAATCATATTAGACTATGGGTTTAAGGGGATTAAGGTTATGGCTATCTATGATTTAAAGGGGATTTCGAACCACTCCAATCATCCATGGCACCGAACGGACTTGAACCCGAAACCTCTGGCGCATTTCAATTTGGTCCGTCAAGGCCTATTAAATATTTTAGAATAATAAATTTAAGTATTAAAGATTTATCAATTTGGATATTTTTGAATTATTAATGAAAATTGATACTTCCTTTTTAGAATAATGTGTTACTTTTTAATATTTTATGCAGTCAAAACCTAATATTTTGAAAATATTCTATGAGAAATTGATTAATTTATAATCTCCTCTTATAATAATAATTATTCATTTTACCTATTTACATAGACTTAACTATCCCATTATTTATTTCTCTTAACAAAATAAATTGCCTCCTTGATAATAGAATAAATAATTATAAGAACTTTCTCTTCATTGATTTTATTATTCATTGCATCATTAAATTTTTCCTATACTGCTTTTGGTATAGGATCTTTTGGTCTTCATGATATATATATATATATATACATATTCATAAACGCTGTAAAAGTTAAATTACAAACACGAACCATGTAACTTCTTGAATAATAGCCAGTTTACGATAATGAACACACGACATGCATTCTTCATGTCGTATTGTCGTATTGGATTGGATTGTATTGGACTGCTCGGAAGAAAATGGTCAATACGGCCAGATTCTGGACTGGAAAAAAACTCCGTCAACAAAATATACGGAAATGTGTTCCCCAGAAAGAAGTGTGTATGTAAATTACAGTAAAAATATAAAGAATTATAAGTGATTTATTTTTCTGATGTTTCTGAACTCTATTATTATATCTCAGTGAAACTTAGCATGTCACATTTAATTTCTAAATGTGTCTTGAAGATTTACTCATTTTGAACTACGTACATCTAATTTAAGTCATTAAAACAAACATTTACAACGAAAATTTATTTCATTTGAATCTAAGTCAGAAAACTCCTAAGGTGCATTCCCTTTTACAATTCATTAAATAAACAAATTTATTTAATTTAATCCTTTCCATGCCAAATAACCCGTACGAGTTATCTATCAAACACGGTGGGTTTAAAACGGAACAACTGGCAACGATCCAGCAAATGAAACAGTGCCCCGGTTGGAAGAAGGCGGAACCTGTAATTGCCCCGTGCATCGTGTGGATGCTCTACCGACCCTAGTTGAATCTCTGCAATTTGCCTTTCACACGTCATTGCCCAGAAGACGCGACCGATAGCAAGGTTTTTCACAGTTCATTACCGACCGCTGTGCAATGGCTCGGATTTGCACCTTTTTCGTTTTGTTCATTCACGGTGATAATGAAATCCGGCCCGGGACCGCTCGGAAGAATTCGGGTTTGGTCGGGATAAAGTTCATGAACTCCATAAAAGGTGAATAGTGTGTAGGTGTATATAATAGTGCCTTTAGGGATATTGTTGTTGTCAGTTTGAAACTCCAATTTGTACAGAAATACATACATATATATACCTCTTTGGCAGTTATATCTGTTTCTGTTATAATAGACTATTATCTACGGTTTAAAGTGGATTCCGAACAACTACAAACATCTGTGGAACCGCCGGAACTCGAACCGGAATTCGGTGATATCAAGCACCAGAGCGCTAGTCAGCCGGCCATCAGGCATTTATATATATATATACATTGTAAAACGGGCTTGATACTACACATGGAAAGAACGCCCCTGTGTGAAGTTTAGGAGAACTGATCTGCCGGCCTCGAGCCTCTCACCCGAGAGGAAGTGCAGCGGAATTGGGGCTCTCGTTGAGAAACGGGTTTATAATCTCTCATCCGGAGAAGAAATATATTTAACGCCCTTCTGCGTATTATTTGGTGTAAAGACTGTCACCCGGAAAGAATTATAATACTGGTTATAAAAAAAAAGAAGGAAGAATATAATTTTTTTATTAAGAATAGTTAGTTGTTATTTTTACATATTTTATTTTGTAATATTTTCATTCTTACTATCAAAACATTAAAAAAAATTATTTTCGTTGACAGCTTGACTTCACATGGCAGTTGAGGAATTTAATCTGCAAAGGAAGCATGCATGCATAATTAAAGATATCGATTGTACGAAAATATTTCAGAAAATGTAAAAAACTGTATTTAATTCTTAGATATTTTTTGTAGAAATTAGAAGATCTTTTCATTTAAAGGGGTCGAATTGTTAGGACAACGCCCGATGCTCTACTGTCAAATTAGACAGCGAAATGCGATTAAATTTGATTCCGAACCAGTACAAGCACTTCCCGAAACCTGAAGTATCGAGCACCAGAGCTCTAGGCCTTTGGCTATCAGGCTCCAATTACTACACTACAAACACATATCCTAAATTTCATGGCCATCTGCATCAAAAATATGTATACGTTTTTATTCGGAAAGCTAGTGGGAATACGCAGAATTTTCTACTATGTCCCCAAAAAATGTGTAGATGTGCCCCTTAAAAAAAAGAGTGGATTTAAATTACAGTAAAAATATTATTTCAGTTACAATTGATATTGAAAAATATCAATTATAACTGAAATATTCTTTTCTGATGGTTCTGAACAGCATCATTATATCTCAATGAAACATATCATGTTTCAACGAAATACTAAATGTGTCATGAACGTTTACTCATTTTGAGCTATGTGTATCTAATTGACGTCATTAAAACAAACATTTACAATGAAAATGCATTTCCTTTGAAGCTAAGTCAGAAAACTCCTAAGGTCCATTCACTTTTACAATTCATTAAATAAACAAATTTATTTAATTTAATCCCTTCCATGCCAAATAACCCGTACGAGTTCTCAATCAAACACGGCGGGCTTAGAACGGAACAACTGGCAACGATCCAGCAACTGAAACAGTGCCACGGTTGGAAGAAGGCGGAACCTCTAATTGCCCCGTGCATGGTGTGGACACTGATGCTCTACCGACCCTAGTGGAATCTCCACAATTTGCCTTTCACACGTAATTGCCCAGAAGACGCGACCGATAGCAAGGATTTTCACAGTTCATTACTGGCCGCTGTGCAATGGCTCGGATTTGCACCTTTTTTGTTTTGTTCATTCACGGTGCTAATGAAATCCGGCCTGCGACAGCTCAGAAGAGTTCGGGGTTTGGTCGGGATAAAGTTCATGAACTTCTAAAAGTTGACTATCGCAGGAAAGGGGTGTCTTTCGGGATGCTTTTGTTGGCAATTCGGCATATATAATGTTTTCAGAAATCGTGTCTCGTTGTTCCTATAAGCAGGGACTGCAAAATAGAGTATTAGTACTTCAAACTCAATTCACTATAAAAAATCTACACACACATGTATATTTATATATTTACCTTCTTTTTAGATATACACTGGTGTCCAAAAGTTAAGCATAATTGATAATTATGTGAATAAAGAAGGAACTGTAAGTCAGAATGGCGGGGAACGTGATATGCGAGTGTAAAATGGTTATAAAATAAGAAATCAAATCAAAAGAACGATAATAATTAATTTTATTATCCAAAGTAGCAGTTTGAAAGAAAACTGAGCATACAAGGGTTCACACTTTAAAGAAAAATGAAAGGAAACATTAAATAAAATACAGGTGCTGCAGTTTAATAAGGCGTGTGGTCACCTCTGACAGCCAGACACGCTGCACAGCGATTTACCATACTTGCTATGAGATGATGAATGAGTTGTGGGCTCAAACGGTTCCAAGCTTCTTGGAGAGCTCTCTTCAGTTCTGTAACGGAGCTTGGTGGGGGCGAAAGGGCTGCAATTTGTCTTTCGAGCATATCCCATACATGCTCGATAGGATTTAAATCAGGGGAGTTCGCAGGTCACGAGTTTTTCCGTTTCAAGGAAGTCATCAACCAGCACCGATCGGTGACATGGCGCATTATCATCCACGAATATGAAGTCAGGACCTACAGCACCTCGAAACAAGCGAACATGAGGCTCAAGAACTTCGTCTCTGTTTCTTTGACCAGTCACAGACCCCGTGTCAAAGAAATGGAGGTCTGTGCGGCCGTCCATCATGATGCCTGCCAGTACCATTACTCTCCTTGATGGAAAATGATGTCTTTCCATTATGTTTCTTGGTTCAAAACGTGTTCCACGTTCTCTCCATATCGTTACCCGACGAGAATCACTACTCAGACTAAACCGGGACTCGTCACTGAACATCACATTGGCCCATTCTCCCACACTCCAATGTTGATGTTTCAAACTCCAGTTCAAACGAGCGTGGTTATGCGCAGACGTGAGGGGAATGCAAACTGCTGATCTTCTGGCATACAGGCCAGCATGTTTGAGTCTCCTGTAAACAGTTTTTCACGATATTCGTATTCCTGTGACGACTGTGAGCGCCGAATCCAGTGCTCTGGCAGTACTGCCGCTCTGACGTCGCGCACTTATTACCAGATATCGGTCTTGGCTAGGGGTTGTGAATATTGGTCGAGCTGATACTGGTTGTCGGGTAACATCTCCCGTTCTTTGAAACCTCTACCACAGTCTTGAGATCACAGACTGGTCCCCATTCAAAATTCGAGACACTTCGGTTTGTGATCGTCCGGATTCCAGCATTCCAACGATTCTTCCTTTCGCAAATATGTCCAATTGGCGTCTTTGTGCCATCATTCACCTTGTTTGATGGTTAACAACGTTCCTTCGCACAGCAGTTGCACGAAACTTGTCTGAATTGCCTATCTGCGTGAATCGGTTTCTCTGCGTTCCGACATGCGCAGGTGTGTCGCGCAGGACGTAGTCGACTGAAAAGTTTTGCATAAACCCAATGTTTCTTCTTCAGCCAATTAATATCCGCAAGAAATTTGGAATAATTTTACGAATATTTACTCCATGTTTTTTTTGCATTTTACGATTTATGCTTAACTTTTGGACACCAGTGTACCTTGCTTATGTATTGTGTGCATTAAAATATACATATTGTAACCATGCTTAACCTTACATACTGGCAAGAGCGCCCCCGTGTATGGTACAGGAGAAATGGTCTGCAAGCTTTGAGACTCTCACACAAGAGGAAGGACAGCGCAATTTAAGTTCCTTCTGGGAAACGTATAAAATTCTCTCATCACAGGTGAATATATATTTAGAGCAACCCTGCGTATTAGTTGGCCTTTTTGACTCTCACCCAGAGCTGAAGTATATTTCGAGCCTCCTGAGTAGTGGGTTTTCGGCTTTGAAATATTTAAATTAAAAATGTCTTAAAATGTGTTAATTATTGTATGTCTCAACTGTATGTGTGTGGTGTTTGTGCGTGTGTAAATAAGGCTGTGAGTTCTCCAATTTATGCCATGAATATATTAATCCACCCAAACCCAGTTACAATCTGCTTGCCCAAACTGTATCTTCATATATATACATATATATGAATCAAAATTTTGAGAACAATGCTGTTAAATTCATATTTGTAAGCGATATTGAGTCAATGTTCAATGTAGCTGTGGAAATTAATTTAATAGAACAAATTATAAATGTCTATCTTTGTTCAATTATTGTGGTGTGGTGAGATATTGCTTACTATGTGAGACGATTTTTTTTCACTTGTAAAGTGCGTTTCTTATTTCTAAGGCCTTATTCCAACATTAAAATAAGATGTAAATAATTCATGAGTACAGATCACGGAAGATTTCACAGGATGTGTGAATAACAAATATATGAAAAAATTATATATAAATAAACATTTAAAACTCAAAGCAATTGCAAAGCAAAGCAACATTTAAATTTTTGGTAAAAGCATTAAAAAATAACTACTGGACTTTATTCATAAAGCAGTATAAATGTTTAAATAAATAATTTTAATTTGTTTTCCAATGCGTTACCATGAATGCAAATCTGAAAAAAAAATGAATGAGTTCTAAAAAAAATAAAAAATAATGAAAAAAGGGAAATAAAAAATGTTGTTTATTCTATATTATAAAAAAATTTAATTTTTTATTTGGGTTATTTTTTTTATTTTTTTACATATTTGAATTTCTAATATTTTCATCCTTCCTATCTGGCAACTAGCGTACCGATTACGGAGTACCAACAGGGGGAAATACCCCTTAAACCTCCTCATCTTAATTCATATATGTGCTTGGAATTTTAATTGGCTGCTTAATTATTGTTAGTAAAATTTACGATGTAAGTTTCTAAAAATTCAAATTAAAGTAGGTACTCAAAAAAAAATATACTATTGATAAAAAAGTAAGATAAAAAAATAAACGAATTTAAAAGTTAAGTTTTAAATTAGGTAGAATTAGGGACCAGTTGTCGATGCCGTAAACATATTGCCAAAACGTAAACAAACAAACTTGTTTGTTTACCAATAACTCATAAGGGAATTATGCTGAACGGTGGAGCCAATCCTTCTTATCAAAACATGTAAAAAGATTATTTTCATTGACAGCTTGATTTCACAAGGGAGTTGAGGAATTCAATTTGTGAAGGAAGCAGGAGTGCATAATTAAAGGCATCGAAGGTATGAGAATATTTTAGTAAAAAAAAATTTAACGTTTTTTAATTCTTGGATTTTTAAATTTAAAAATACAATTCAGATCCTAAAGAAATCGTGATGAAGGCTTAAATGAATGAGATGTTTACAATAGAGTGGTTTAAAATCTTTTGCTTGAGTGGTTCTATTTTTCCTCTTATTCTTACATGGAAAATCATTAGATACCTCTAAACATTTAAAATGGATTATTTCATTAGATATTACGTATACAATTAGTAGAAATGTAATTTGCTTTATTATGTTGTGTATTTGTTATCCCATTAATAATTTTTATTTCCTAATGATTACTTATCTATTTGTTTTGGAAAGGTATTTTAAAAACACTAATAGGTGCCCTCCTTAAATATAAGAATACTACGAAAATACTAATACTTTAAATATAAGAATACCACGAAAATACTAATACTTTCAATATAAGAATACTACGAAAATAATAATACTTTAAATATAAGAATACTACGAAAATACTAATACTTTCAATATAAGAATACTACGAAAATACTAATACTTTCAATATACAAATACTACGAAAATACTAATACTTTCAATATAAGAATACTACGAAAATACTAATACTTTCAATATAAGAATACTACGAAATATACGAAAATATTTTAGTAAAAAAAATAAAACGTTATTTAATTCTTAGATTTTTAAAATTAAAAATACAATTCAGATCCTAAAGAAATCGGGATGAAGGCTTAAATGAATGAATTTTCTACACTAGAATGGTTTAGAATCTTTTGCTTGATATGCGAGTGTTTTTTCTACATCTTATTCTCACATGGATAACCATTGGATAGATACCTCTAAACTTTAAATTGGGTTATTTAACATGATGTTAGGTATAAATTTAGTAGCAAATATAATTTGCTTCAATGTACTGTGTATTTGATGTTCCGTTAATAATTCTTATTTCCTAATTATTACTTATCTAATTGCTTTCGATCTCGTTGCGTTCTCGTTAAATTTAATTAATTTAAAACGTTGTAATGAAAACGTTAAATATTTCAAATGTGTAAGTTTAAGAATATATATACCTTCTTTACTATTGATATAATATTGCAAAAATTATATTTTATAAACAATTTTAATGGAAACGTATTGTATACAAATGTATAGCATTTGAGCACCATTTAATTTAAAGAGAAATATTACAATACATTTATTTATTATTATTTAAATGCTTATTTATGCAAACTATTTTATCTCGTTTTACCAAATATGATTTACATAATCTATTAATGGTAAAAAATTTTAAACTCGGTTAATTTTTTTTTTTTTTTTTTTTTTTTTTTTTTTATTGGCATTTCATTATATTTTTTTTTTTATTTATTTTGCAAACATTGTATATCTGTATTATTTCCTCTTTTATGCAGATTAAAAATATTTCCAACTTTTGGAAATTTTTAGTAAGCGGAATCAACAAAAGATTTTTCATAGATTTAAATTCTAAATATCTCCATTAATATACACAACAATGTTATAAGTTGCTTTCATAACACACAATTGTTTTAAGACTGTCGTTTTTGAAAATATCTAATTTTTTTGCAAAGCTACGAGGTTTCATTTGATTTAAAATACACAAAAATATATTTTTATTTAAATATTCTCGTCACAAAGCAGACGATTTCCTTACATCAAACGACATATTATACTCCACTCAACAAAAGATGCTTTCCACCGAAGAAAGAAAAATAAAGGACTTTCACCCCCTTCATGGCATTTTAGATTTAATAACCCCTCCCATTCGCAAGATTTGAAAGGGGGAGAGAGGGAGATGGAGCATTTTGTGCATTCTTTTCATCCTCTTACTGTGAAAAGCAAACGATAAAGAGATTTCGCCCCCTAAACACAAACGACATCAAACAGGCTACTTAAATGAGGGGAGAATGTCAAAAGAACAAAATTTTTCACCGCCTTTCACCTTGTAAATATGGCGAACAGAACAATGCTATTTCATGAAAACGATGAAAGTGATATTCTAAAATCTGTTAAAGCTATTTCTTACGTTGAATGTAAATTTTTTATTGTTTATCTATAGCATATCGCTTACGCTTAAACATATTTAAAAAAAAAAAGGTTATTCTATTTTGCCCTTTGTATTTTCCCTACTTAAATTGTTCAACAAAAACAAAAATTAATTCCTCAAAACTTATATTGTATAAAAAGGAATCCTATCACATAGCAAAAGAGGATTATATTACAAAGTATAAGATAGATTCTAAAAGTAATTTAGGGATGTTTTAACAAATGGGATGGCATTCTTTATAACATTATATATTCTTTTTCATCTTATGGCGATGAAAATTTTAGAAAACAAGTATAAATTTTAGAAGTCGGTAATAATAATATTGATAGGAATACAAAGATAATATTATATTAATAAAACATCCAATATCCACTTTCTAAAAATAGTATATTAAAAATTATTTAACATGAGACTTTTTGAAACAGCTTGAAATAAAAGGCTCTATAGCAAATGGCGTTAATTAAAACTGATATGCTAAATAATATTTGTGAATAATAATTGCATCTGACAATTCCAATTTGATGTATAAATCAGTCGTATTTGTTTCTACAAATGTGAAAAGTATGTTTATGTTTATTTGGTCCAGTTTTATATTATTTAAAAAAATATAAATATGAGATTTTTTTTTCTCTCTAGTTTTACCTGAGTAATTAGGAATTATGTAAATATTATTATTTTTATCTCTTTTTTATTGAGAATATGAAACTTAGCTATGATTGAAAATTAGTATATAAAATTGAATTAAAAAATATCATTTCATTCATAAAATTAAATATTTTTTTTTTTTTTACTTTGCAACGAATTTTTATGAAAAACTTATTTATTAATTTATTATTATTTTTTTAAATTTAATTTTCTTATTTTGAATAAAGTTAAGATTTTAATTAATTCTATTATCCTGCATGTTGATCGTTCTAGAAAGTCCTAATTAGTTCAGATATTTTCTTTGAGTAATACTGAACTTACTTGAAAGTGCAGATATTAGAGAGTTTTTGCATACCGCACGTTAGTTACCGTAGGACGTCCGTTAGCTTTTTCTCCCTAGCGCGCATGCTCATAGGAAACTGAGCATGCGCGCTAGGGAGAAAAAGCTAATGGACGTCCTACGGTAACTAACGTGCGGTATGCAAAAACTCTCTAATGTCTTTAACTGGCCGCGTTGTCTTTTTTCAAATCAACTCTTTCACTGATCGGGCTGACTGCTTGTATTTTGCCTTATTTCTGATATTTGGACATGGATCACTTTAAATTAAATATGTTTTTCATTGCCCTTATTGCAGCGAGGCATTTCTACAATTTAATGATTGATGGCTGTAAAATTACATCATTGTTTAACTCTTGCAAGCAGTGTAGTTTGGAAGTAGGAGTGATATTATATTTATGAGAATTAAATAAATGTTCCGAATTTGTAATTACAATGCCGTTTTCTTTGAAAGTAGTATAAGTCAATTTTTGACAAATAGTTAGTAAATGATAGCAATGAAGGCAATCTGCTATGAGAGTTTTATTTATAAACTGTTTCCAGCAACAATCCTTCAAAATTTTCGTTGTGCCAATATAAATTTATGTAGTTAATGAAATTACAAATATAATTGCTTTGAAAGTGGTGTAAATCCACTTTCAGCAAATACATGATATTTAATTCAAAAATTGGTACTACATAATTTATGCATTTCAATTTTTATATGTGTATCAATACTGTTAATGACATAAATATTTTCTTTCGTATACTGGAATTGGTACTTCGTACCAATAAGGTACCAACCTATCTTCGTACCCTCATACCAATTCTAGTGTACTTTCGTACACTGGAATTGTTTGCTTCTGAAGCATCGTCAGAGGAGTCCATAGTTAAAGTTAAAAAGGATATTAGTAGAGCGTTCAATTTGTTCACCATTTACAATGCTGTATACGACTTCATTTGATGAAAATACGGAGTTTAACACACAAGATTGGAACTACTTCTACCAAAATTGGAAGATCACAAAAGATTAAAAATATATAATATAATATCAATATGAAAATATAATTCCCCTGCCAGACTTCTTAAAATCATATAATCGTTATGTGATCATACCAGGCCCTTTATTCCTGAAAATTTGAACGATACAATTTATATATTACCTTATATTCTCCCATTACATTATAATGATTAAAACTAATGACTGCACATATTAACACAATTAGTAATTAAAGTAACGAATATGGCAATACCTGAAAAAAATATTGAAATAAAGATTTTTGTATTTTTTTTTAGATTTCATAAAATAATTGGTTTATTCAATTGAAATCCCATATTCAATATTTCATAAAAGCATGATTTTCACATTTTCATTTCTAATAATGAAAGTAATTTTTAATAATGAATGCAATTCTTAACAATGAAAGTATTTTTAATAATGGAATAATTGTTGCTAATGGAAGTATTTAAAGTATAAATAAGTTGATTTTCAGTTGAGAATCAACAACATTACAAAATTAAATGAATGTAAAAGTTTGATACTTAACAATGAAAGTTTTTCAAGTAAGGTTATTAATTTATTTGAAGAATGATATACAACTTTTCATATAGTGTTGTTATTTTCTCAAGTGTCTCAATTTGCCATTGTGCACACCATAAAGGAGAAATAGAAGAATTTCTAAATCGCAGTTGTGGCATCTCATATATTTTTTTTAATCCCACAGGATGAACTTGACTGACGCATTAATCTATTTTTGACATAAGCACGAAACCTGGCTGTCCAAATTCGAAAAACCCTCAGCGCTTTTTACCATTCCCTCTTCTGAGACTTGGTTTCGTATGTCGATCTATGATCGTTTTATGGGCACTTATAAAAATTGACTGATCAGTTATGAAATAAAATTTAATTTTGTTTTTCTTCCTGTATGGAAAAAATTAAACTTGATTCATTTGAGGAGGAAAAAGATGAATACTTAATAAAAGTATGTCATGTTGAAAATATATTCTGCGTTTGTAACCGTGCTTCCTCCTACACACTGGCAAGAGCGACCCAATTTGGAGTGCAGGAAAACGATCAGTATATTTTTTTCAGGAGAAACTATGAAATATAATTAGTGCACCTCCACGAATTAGATAGCCTACTGATTCTATACCGTTTGGTCTATTTGGTTGGTCAATTTGTGCACACTTTAAGCTATCTAGACCCGAACCTACTGTTTACTGTGGATCCCGAACCACTGAAAAACATCCATGAAATCGTCAGGATTCCAGCGTGAAGCCTGCAGTACCAAAAGTCAGAGTGCTAGCAAATTGGCCACCAGGTAGCTCTACCTTCCGGTTCAAACTGTTTACACTTAATTTTGTTTTTACATTGAAAATAAATAATCTCTTGACATGGATATAGCCACTTCTTTGGGTTTAAAAAATAATTAATCTTTGCTTAATCTTTAAAAGTTTTTCTATAGAATAACAATAAAGAAAGTATTTCTGTTTAGAACCCACGCTAAACAATCGAAATGATCCAATAAAATAAATTATTTTTTATCTGTATTGTTCCCTTATCCCTTTACAAAAGAGAAAAATAACTAAAGTGATATGAGGCTTTTTGGATGGGATTTCTTAACAATGGAAAATGACGAGTAAAGTTTTCCGCTCTACAGCAAACTTCTGTATCCGTCGGGAATCAAACGATTTTACTTCTAAGATAACAACATTTCAAGCCCTACAAACAGCTTACTTAAAAGAGAAGACAACACCCAATAAAAGAGAAAAAATCTCCCATTCTAAATCTACCTCCATAACCACGAAGAACCAAACGATGTTACCCGTTCAGCATAAAAAACGATTTTCTAAGGTCGGCTTTGCCAGTAAAGCACCTTAATAACCGCCACTACATCTCCTTAAATGCCCCAATGCAAAATCGATGTTTTGCCGGGGACTTTACACACTTCTTGACTGCAACTGCAATCTAAAAGGATTTCGCTGTTGCAGCATTTTCCACGTCAGTTTTGGCACAGAAGAAGTCCTCCAGGACCAGAGAGGTAATTCTGGGGACTTTTCCGTCCTAGGGTTGGCAATGGTTCCGCCCGTTCTCGTCCCAGCGGGAAAAATCGTCTGATGAATGGGAGCCCTTTAATTCTTTCGTCTGGGAATTGGCGAGAAAAGAAGAAGTCACGTGAGAAGGCCAGAGGTCGGAAGTTTGGAAGGGAAGTAAGTGAAATGTATTGTTCGTCTGAGATTGATGGATGTTGGGTTTGGGTTTAGGTGTTCCACTTACGAGGAGCAGTTGTCAGCATTTGGTTTCGGAATCGGTCTCAATCAGTGCGTCGTTGTTTGCATTTAAAATATCCACTATCCTACTTGATTTACAGGACACACCATTTTGTGAAGTTTAGTCAATGAAAATAAGGATAAAAACAGATAACCGTTAACCAACTTAAACTATTGAAAAACCTTTTTTTTTTACTAAGAGACTGCCGACCGTCAGTGGTTCCACGCTATATAGATGATTGGCAGAGAAAATGAAAATCAATCTCAAAGTTTATTGCTAATTAAATTTATTTTCTTTTTTTAACTTCGGGATATCTAAATAGTTAAATTTTTAAACATCTTCACAATTATAATTTTGAATTTTTATACATTGAATTCTGTAGCATTTTAAAGTTCAGAGAAATAAACCACTCGATGTGAAGCTTGAAAGATAACCCAAAGCACACTTCACATTTTAGAGGCCGAGTGTGGAGATGGTGTGCCGAGATGGCCGAGGATCTGGAGCTCGGTAGCGTAGGTTTCGGGTTCCAGTCCGGTGGTGCCAAGGATGTATATAATGGTCCGGCATCCATTTTAAACCGTAGATCTTAATATAGTCTCAGAGCGTTGTGTGGGTAGGGTTACTCGCTTCCGTAGTATATATTCAATCTAGTTGTGCCCCCTGGGTAGTTCTATATGAGTGACGGTGGTGCAGCACTTGACTTAAGTCATCAAAGACAACTGTCGAAGAATTTGCCAGCAGCATTAGAAAGAAAAAAAATCCGCATAAACAGGATTGTTTTCGGAGATCGGAACTCGAAGTCGGCTCCTCCAATTCAAAAACAATAAGCTTTTTTTATCCTTCACTCTTTCCTCAAAATTGTTTACATGATATTTTGTTTTTACGCTGAAGATAAATAATCTCTTGACATGATATAACAGCTTCTTTGGACTTATATAAAAATAATTAGTCTTTACTTAACCCTTCAGAGGAATTAATCTTTACTTAAACTTTAAAATTAGTTCGATGGAGTAGCATTAAAAGAGGAATTTATGTTCAGACTCCTACTAAACAAAAATGAATCTATAAAATAAATGGTTTTTATCTGTATAGCTCCTTTATTCTTTCTTTACAAAATATAAAAAAATTAATAAAGTGGCATGAGCCTTTTTGGAATAGGATTTCTTAACAATGGATAATGTCGAGTAAAGTTTTCCATTCTGTACCAAACTTCTTTATCCGTAGGGAATCAAAAGATTTTACTTCTAAGATAAAACCATTTCAAGCCCTGCAAACAGGTTACTTAAAAGAGAAGACAACACCAAATAAAAAGAAGAAATAAAAAAAGAAAAACCTTCCATTCTAAATCTACCTCCATAACCACGAAGTACCAAACGATGTTACCCATTCTGCATAAAAACGATATTCCAAAGTCGGTTTTGCCAGTAAAGCACCTTAACAACCGCCACTAAATCTCCCTAAATACCCCAATGCAAAATCGATGGTTTTCTTGGGACTTTACACACGTCTTAACTGCAACTGCGATCTAAAAGGATTTCGCTGTTGCAGCATTTTCCCCGCCGTTTTGGCCCTGAAGAAGTCCTCCAGGACCAGAGAGGTAATTCTGGGGACTTTTCCGTCCTAGGGTAGGAAATGGTCACGCCCCAGCGGGAAAATTTCGTCTGATGAATGGGAGAATCGGAATGCGGCCCTCTAATTCTTTCGTCTGCGAATTGGCGGGAAAGAAGAAGTCACGTGAGACGGCCAAAGGTCGGAAGATTGGAAGAGAAGTAAATGAAATGTATTGTTCGTCTGTGATTGATTGATGCTGTGTTTTGTTTTAGGTGTTCCACTTACGAGGAGCAGTTGTCAGCATTTGATTTCGGTATCGCTCTAAATCAGGGAGTCGTTGTTCGAATTTAGAATTTCCACTTTCTTATTTAATTTAGTTGACACACCATTTGGTGAATTCTAGACATTGGAAATAAGGAGAAAAATTGGCATTCTTAATAAAATTTAACCCATTCAAAGACCTGTTATGAGAAAAGTCTCGATCATCAGTGGTTCAACTCGATGTAGATGGTTAGCAAAGAAAACAAAAGTCAGTCTCAAAGTTTATTGCTAATTAAATTTATTTTCTTTTTTTAACTTCTGGATATCTAAATAGATGAATTTTTAAACATTTTCGCTATTATAGTTTTAAATTATCATACATTGAATTCTGTAGCATTTTAAAGTTCAGAGAATTATACCACTCGATGTGAAGCTTGAAAGATACCCCAAAGCAAACTTCACATTTTAGGGGACTGATGGCCGAGTGTCTGGAGCTCGGTACTATAGGTTTCGAGTTCGAGTCCGGTGGTGCCATGGATGTTTATAATGATCCGGAATCCATTTTAAACCGTAGATCTTAATATAGTCTCAGAGCGTTGTGTGGGTAGTGTTACTCGCTCCCGTAGTATATATTCAATGCAGATGTGACCCCTGGATAGTTCTACATGAGAGACGGCGGTGCAGCGTTTGACTTAGGTCATCAAAGACATCTGTATATGAGTTTGCCAGCTGCATTAGAAAGAAAAACAATTCCGCATAAGAACGATTGTTTTCGCAGATCTAAGCTTGAAGTCGGCTTCTCCGATTCAAAAACACTAAGCTTTTTTCATCATTCACTCTTTCTTCAAAATTGTTTACATGATATTTTGTTTTCACACTGAAGATAAATAATAATCGCTTGATCTGGATATAACAGCTTCTTTGGTCTTATATAAAAAGAATGAGTCTTTACTTAACCCTTCAAAGTAATTAATCTTTGTTTAAACTTTAAAAGTATTTCGATGGAGTAGCATTAAAAGAGGAATTTATGTTCAGACTCCTACTAAACAAAAATGATCCTATAAAATTTTTATCTGTATAGCTCCTTTATCCTTTCTTTACAAAATATAAAAAATAAATAAAGTGGCATGAGCCTTTTTGGAATATGATTTCTTAACAATGGATAATACCGAGTAAAGTTTTCCATTCTGCAGCAAACTTCTGTATCCGTAGGGTATCAAACGATTGTACTTCTAAGATAAAACCATTTCAAACCCTGCAAAAAGATTACTTAAAAGAGAAGACAACACCAAATAAAAAGAATAAACTAAAAAAAGAGAAATCCTTCCATTCTAAATCTACCTCCATAACCACGAAGAACCAAACGATGTTACCCGCTCGGCATAAAAATGATATACAAAAGTCGGCTCTGCAAGTAAAGCACCTTAACAACCGCCACTAAATCTCCTTAAATGCCCCAATGCAAAATTGATGGTTTGCTCGGGACTTTACACACTTCTTGACTGTAACTGCAATCTAAAAGGATTTCGCTGTTGCAGCATTTTCCCCCGCCTGCTTTAGCCCAGAAGAAGTCCTCCAGGACAAGAGAGGTAATTGTGGGGATTTTTCCTTCCTAGGGTTGGCAATGGTTCCGCCCGTTCTCGTCCCTGCGGGAAAAATCGTTTAATGAATGGGAGAATCGGAATGCGGCCCCCTAATTCTTTCGTCTAGGAATTGGCGGGAAACGAAGAAGTCACGTCAGACGACCAGAGGTCGGAAGTTTCGAAGGGAAGTAAGTGAAATGTATTGTTCGTCTGTGATTGATGGATGTTGCGTTTGGGTTTGAGTGTTCCACTTACGAGGAGCAGTTGACAGCATTTGTTTTCGGTATTGCTCTCAATCAGTGCGTCGTTGTTCGAATTTAGAATTTTCACTTTCTTATTTAATTTAGTTTAGAGACCATTTGATGAAATCTAGACATTGAAAATAAGGTTAGAAACTGACATTCCACATAAATTAAACCCATTCACATGCCTATTTTTTTTATTAGCATAAAACGTCTGACAATTACTGGTTCAACACGATGTCACGATGTATATGGTTGGCAGAGAAAATAAAAGTCAAGGTGAGGAACTACATCGACTTAAATTTATCTTCTTTTTTTAACTTTGTGATATTTATAAGATAAATATAAGATACTTTTGGGATACTTTTGAATACTTTTGGATATATATAAGAATATTTAATATTTTAAGCATTTTTGCAATGAAAATTTTTGATTTTCAAGCATTTAATTCTGTAGCTTTATAAATATTAGAGAAATAAACTACTTGATATGAAGCATGAAAGATAACCCAAAACACATTTCTTATTTTAGGTGACTGATGGCCGAGTGGCTGGCGCTGTATAATATAGGTTTCGGGTTCGAGTGTGGTGATGCCAGGGATAATTATAGTGGTTCGTCTGGGAATTAGCGGGAAAGAAGAAGTCTCGTGAGACTTGCAAAGGTCGGAAGTTTGGAAGGGAAGTAAGTGAAATATATTTGTTTGTCTGTGATTGATGGATGCTGGGTTTGGGTTTAGGTGTTCCACTTACGAGGAGCAGTTGTCAGCATTTGTTTTCGGTATCGGTCTCAATAAGTACGCGTCTTTATTTGAATTTAAAATTTCCTCTTTCTTATTTAATTTACGTGACATGCCATTTTGTGAGTTTCAGACAATTGGAATAAGGTTTAAAACAGATATCCGATATCAAATTTAACCCATTCAAAGGCCTATTTATTTGCTACTAGGAATGGCCCGAATTTCATGGGTTCAACGCGAAGTAGATGGTTGGTAGAGAAAATGAAAATTAATCCCAGAGTGTGTTCCTGAGGCCTGATGGCTGAGTGGGCAGCACATTAACTCTTGGTTAAATGGGTTTCGGGTTCGATTCCCGGCGGTGCCATGATTGATTTTAGTGGTTCGAAATCCACTTTAAACCGTAGGTTTAAAAAAAAATCATTTTCTAATGTGATGATAGAAGATTGCGGGGTTAGTGTTATTCAAGTCCGTAGCATATCTCCAAGCTGCACATATCCCTTGGGAAGTGCTATATAAGTAAAAACGGTGCGACCCGTACTTAAGACAAATTGATTAACTGTCTCTTTATTGCCAGCTGCATTAGAACAACAGCATTTCTAATAATGCACGTATTTAAAGTACAAATGAGTTGTTTTCCAGTTCATGATTAACAGCATTGCAAATTTAATTGAATACGTTGAATGTAAAAAGTTTAATTTTAATAATGAAAATATCTCATGTAAGATTAAAAAATTATTTTAAGAATAGCGTAAAATTATTCATATACTGTTGCTGCTTTCTCGTGTATCGGAATTTACCATTGTGCACAAGAAACTGTGCAAAATACCATTCTGCAAATAAGAAATAGTAGAATTTCTAGATCCCAGTGGCGGCATCGTTTATCTTCATCCTGAATCGTAAAGGTCGAACATCTCAACTGGCGCATTAACCTTGTCTATCTTCGGTATTAACACAAAAGTATTGGCAAATTGAGACTTCAGCCCGGCTGCTCCAATTCAAAAACCCTAAGTGATTTTTATCATTCACTATTCCGGTTCAAGCTGTTTACATGATATTTTTTTTACACTGAAAATAAATAGTCTTTTCTCAGGGTTTAGACAAAATTTAATCTTTATTTAATTTTTAAAGAAAATTTCGATAGAATAACAATAAAAGTATAATTTATGTATAGACTCTATGCAAAACAATAGATATGATCCAATAAAATAAATTGTCTGCATTGTTCCCTTATCCTTCTTTTACAAAAGAGAAAAAAAATAATGTAATATGAGCCTTTTTGGAATAGGATATATTTAAACAATGGATAATACCGAGTAAACTTTCACATTCTACATCAAACTTCTGTATCCGCAGGGAATCAAACGATTTTACTACTAAGATAAAACCCTTTCAAGCCCTGAAAACAGGTTACCAAAAAGAGAAGACGGACACCCAAAAAAGAATAAACTAAAATAAAAAGAAAACCATCCATTCTAAATCTACCTCCACAACCACGAAGAACCAAACTATGTTATTCGTTCTGCATAAAAATATTATTCCAAAGTCGGCTTTACCAGTAAATCACCTTAACAACCGCCACTAAATCTCCTTAAATGCCCCAATGCAAAATCGATGGTTTGCTCTGGACTTTACACACTTCTTGACTGCAATTGCAATCTAAAAGGATTTCGCTTTTTCCCCGTGCATTTTGGCCCAGAAGAAGTCCACCAGGACCAGAAAGGTAATTCTGGGGAATTTTTCGTCCTAGGGTTGGCAATGGTTCCGCCCGTTCTCGTCCCAGCGGGAAAAATCGTCTGATGAATGTTAGAATCGGAATGCGGCCCTCTAATTCTTTCATCTGCGATTTGGCGGCACGTGAGACGGCCAAAAGTCGGAAGTTTGGAATGGAAGTAAGTGAAATGCATTGTTCGACTGTGATTGATGGATTTTGGGTTTAGGTTTAGGTGTTCCACTTACGAAAAGCAGTTGCCAGCATTTATTTTCGGTATCGGTTTTCATCAGTGCGTCGTTGTCTGATTTAGAATTTCCACTTTCTTATTTAATTTATTTGACACTCCATTTGGTGAAATCTAGACACTGAAAATAAGGTTAAAAACTGGCATTCCTTATCAAATTAAACCCATTCAAAGACCTATTTTTTTGTTACCAGAAAAAGACAGACGTTTACTCGTTCAACGCAATGTAGATATTTCACAGAGAAAATAGAAATCAAGCTGAGAGTTTATTGCAACTTAAAATATTTTTTTGTAATTCTACACTCATGTCCATAAATTAAGGATAATGAAGTTCAAGCAAAGAAAGAGACAGAAGCCAAACAAATTTGAAAAGTTTGAAATTTGTAAAAACTATGTATTAAACAAAAGGTAAAGAGCAAAAAAGATGCTATATGTTTGACATAATTAATAATAATTGCGATTTTTACTCCCTGGAGCAAATTTCAAAAAAGAACCTATTTACAAAAAACAGTATAATATGGTTAGTAAGATGGTTAATATGGAGTATGTCTCCCGGACGATGCAATACATGCCTTACAACGCCTAGGCATGCTGAGTATCAAATTATCAATCTGATCTTGGACGCCGCAGGCGTGCCCCTGACCCCATCACACAAGGTGACGCTACAGTGGTTTTAGTACACACCTGCGGAAAGGGAGGATTGTAGCCACCAATGGCCGTGACGGCTTTGCACAGCCGGATGCCTTGTTAGCAATTCATTACTAGGAGTTACCGATTTGGTTGGGTCCCAGTTGATACTAACCAACCGAGCTTTCCAAACCAATACGTGAGGAGCCTGTGCAGGCTCTTGTTTTTGGCTTATATAAAACTAAGAGGGGAAGATAGATACGGAAAATTTAAAAAAAAAGACAAAAATTATTAAAAATTAAAAAGAAAATTATGAAAAACTAGAAAATAATTACATTTAAAAAAGATAAAAAATAGAATAAAATGAATTAGTAGTAAGAACGTCACACGACTGTTCTGTACTATGTTTAAAAGTATAAACATGTTGGAGCTTTTTCAATAGAAATGATTATGTTACTATATAAATAGAAATAGTTGAGTATTTACTGTTTAACAAATAATTAGATACTTATGATAATGGAAAATAAGATAAATATTTAGTTTTACAGTCGACTATGTGTATACATAGTTTCTCGTGCAGGGAAGTACAAATCTTCTTATTAATCTTTATCACTGTTTTTTGAGTCTAAGTTTGGTTGATTTTTCTATTGTTCTTTTTATTGTTTGGTTGACTGTTAGTTTTATTGGGGAATATTACACCACTCATCAAGCAATGCCCTCCGAAGTTCCGGTTGACAGGTGGGAGGGGTTGACGGGCTGCAATTCGTCGGCCAAGCATATCCCACACATGCTCTATGGGATTCAAGTCCGGTGAGTATGCTGGCCAATCCATACGGGTGATATCCTCCAATTGAAGGCATTCGTCTACAATGTTTGCACGGTGAGGACGGGCGTTGTCATCCATAAACAGAAATTCAGCACCCATGGCGCCCCTAAACAAACGTACATGTTGTTCCAGAATGACATCCTGATAGATGTGGCCTGTAATCGTTAGATTCTGAACATGCAGGTCAGTTCTGGAACCAAGAATAATTCCTCCCCAAACGAGCCATCCTGCACCACCGTAACGGTGTCGTTCAATGGTGTTCTCTTGGTGGTAACCGGTACCTGGCGCTCTCCATATGAAAGTCCGGCGAGAATCAGACTGAAAACTAAACCTGGACTCGTCGGAAAACATCACACCAGACCATTGTTGCGGTGTCCACAATGCATGCAGGTGACAGTGAGTTGCGGTAAGTGGAACACGTCTGAAAGGCTTACGAGCATATAGACCAATGTGCCCTAAGTGTCTGTACACGGTCTGCCTTGAAACTGTCGTACCGGTAGCTGAAGAGAGCTGACGAGACAGGTCTGATGCTGGGCTCCGTCTGTTTCTTTTGGCAGTAACTGCTAAATACGGTCCTCATTCGGCGTTATAACTCGGGGGCGACCTGTGCTGTAACATCTACTCACATTACCATCATCTTGGAATCGTTGCCAAAGCCTGGAGATGACACTCTGGCGATTCCATGTTCCTCGGATACTTCCAGCAGGGTACGTCCACATTCCAGTCATCCGATAATTCTACCACGTAAAAAATCATCCAAATGCTTCCTTTGTGCCATAACTTTGCGGTTATTGCACTGAAAGGCGTTTAAAGCGCTTGTGAACAATTTTACTTCTTTGCCGCCATTCCTTATAAACCCCTCTCTTACACTCTCGTCATTGTGACGTACTATCCGCGCCATCTGGTGGTTTCCTGTAATTTGCATATTCTTCTACAAGATGTGTGTGATAATTCTACAGATGAAATTTTTATTTTAGAGTTAAATTTCTGTATGATCTGAATTATCCTTAATTTATGGACATGAGTGTGCATATTCGAATAGTTGTAATTCTTAAATATGGTTTTAATTATAATTTTTTTAATTTTGATACATTTAATTCTGTAGATTAAATGTATCAAATTATTAAATGTTAGTTCATAGAAGTAAACCACTCGATGTGAAGCATGGAAGATAACCCAAAACACACTTCGCATTTTAGGGCACTGATGGCCGATCAGCTGATGCTCGGTTCTATAGGTTCCCGGTACGAGTCCGGTGGTGCCATGGATGTTTATAGTGGTTCGGAATCCATTTAAACCGTAAGTTCCGATCTAATATAATCAGTGTTTTGTCGGTAGTGTTACTCGTTTCCGTAGTATATCTTCAAGCTAGATGTGCCCCTTGTATAGTGCTAAATGAGCAGCAGTGAACAGCTCGACTTGCACATCAAAGACAACAGTCTAAATGTTTGCCAGCTGCATTAGACAGTAAATATTTCCGCGTATGCGCGAAAGTGTTCACAGATTGCGATGTGAACTCAACTCCTTTAATTCAAAAGTCCTAATTACTTTTTACCATTCACTCTTATTCTTCAAACTGTTTGCGTGATATTTTGTTTTAAAATTTAATATAAAATATCTTGACACTGATATAACTGCTTCTTCGTTCTTGAATAAAAATAATTAATCCTTACTTAATATTTAAACGAATTAGTCTTTACTGAACCTTTAAAGAAATTAGCCTTTACTTAACCTTTAAACGAATTAATCTTCACTTAATCTTTAAAAGTATTTCGATGGGCTAGCATTAAAGAAGGAATTTATGCTTAGACCCCTTGCTAAGCAAACCAAATGATCCAATAAAATAAATGTTATTTTTTATCTGTATTGTTCCCTTATCCTTTTTTTCTTACAAAAGAGAAAAATAAACAAAAGGATATGAGCCTTTTCGAATAGGATTTCTTAACAACGGATAATACCGAGTAAAGTTTTCCATTCTATAGCAAACTTCTATAGCCGTAGGGAATCAAACGATTTTACTTCTAAGATAAAACCATTTCAAGCCCTGCAAACAGGTTACTTAAAAGAGAAGACAATACCAATAAAAAGAAGAAAGAAATAAGAAAGAAACGTTCCATTCTAAATCTACCTCCATAACCACGAAGAACCAAACGATGTTACTCGTTCTGCATGAAAACGATATTCCAAAGTCGGCTTTGCCAGTAAAGCACCTTAACAACCGCCACTAAATCTCCTTAAATGTCCCAATGCAAAATCGATGGTTTACTGGGGACTTTACCCACTTCTTGACTGCAACTACAATCTAAAAGGATTTCGCTGTTGCACCAATTTACCCGTCCGTTTTGGCCCAGAAGAACTCTTCCAGGACCAGAAAGGTAATTCCGGGGACTTTTCCGTCCTAGGGTTGGCAACGGTTCCGCCCGTTCTCGTCCCAGCGGGAAAAATCGTCTGATGAATGGGAGAATCGGAATGCGGCCCTCTAATTCTTCCGTCTGGGAATTGGCGGGAAAGAAGTAGTCACTTGAGACGACGAAAGTTCGGAAGTTTGGAAGGGAAGTAAGTGAAATGCATTGTTCGTCTGGGATTGATTGATGTTGGGTTTGGGTTTAGATGTTCCACTTACGAGAAGCAGTTGTGAGCATTTGTTTTCGGTATCGGACTGAATCAGTACGTCGTTGTTCGAATTTAGAATTTCCACTTTCTTATTTAATTTTGTTTATAAATCATTTGGTGAATTCTAGAGATTGAAAATAAGGTTAGAAACTGGCATTTCACATCAAATTAAACTCATTCAAAGGCCTATTTTTTTTGTTAGCATAAAACGTCTGACAATTGCTGGTTCAAGACAATGTAGATGGTTGTCAGAGAAAATAAAACTCAAGCTGAGATTAAATTTATCTTCTTTTTTTAATATTTGGATATAAGAATATTTAATATTTTAAGCATTTTTGCAATGAAATTTTTTGGTTTTCACGCATTTAATTATGTGGCTTTATAAATATTAGAGAAATAAAGTATTTGATATGAAGCATGAAAGATAACCCAAAACACACTTCTTAATTTAGGTGACTGACGGCCGAGTGGCTGGCGCTCAGTAATATAAGTTTCGGGTTAGAGTGTGGTGATGCCAGGGATAATTATAGTGGTTCGTAATACACTTCAAACATTATGTCTTGGTCTAATAGGATAGTAGAACGTAGTGGGGATATTATTAATCGCTTCGTAGCATATATTCAAGCTACTCGTGCCCCCTGGTTAGTGCTAAATGAGAAACAGCGGTACAGCCATTGCTTATGGCATAAAGATAACTGTCTCTGAATTGGGAGCTACAATAAAAAAAGTTCATATATTGTAGTTGTTTTGCAAGTGTCTGAATTTTCAATTTTTCTCACCTCGAATAAGAAATAATACAATTTGTACAATCCCAGTGGTAGCATCTCATACCTTCATTCTTAATCACAGAGGATGAACATCACGACTGACGCAGTAACAGCGTCTATCTTCGTTATCAACAAGAAAAATTGAGGCTTGAACCCAGCTAACTGAATTCAAAACCCTTTGGTGTTTTTTATAGTTCACTCTTCCCGTTCAATGTATTTACATGATATTTTGTTTTTACACTAAAAATAAATAAACTCCTCTTTGGGATGGGAAAAGAATTAAACTTTAAAGAATTTATAAGGAAGAATTTATGTTTAAAACTCATTCTAAACAATCCAAGTGAAACAATACAATAAGTGATTTTTTTATTTGTAATATTCCTATATCCTCCCTTTACAAAAGAGATAAAAATAAATAAAGTGATATGATCCTTTTGGAATAGAATTTCTTCACAATGGATAATAGCGAGTAAAGTTTTCCATTCTACAGCAAACTTCTGTATCCATAGGGAATCAAACGATTTTCTAAGATAAAACCATTTCAACCCCCTGCAAACAGGTTACTTAAAATAGAAGACAACACCAAACAAAAAGAAGTAATAAAAAAAACAGAAATCCGCCATTCTAAATCTACGTCCATAACCACGGAGAAGCAAACGATGTTACTCGTTCTGCATAAAAACGATATTCCAAAGTCGGCTTTGCGAGTAAAGCACCTTAACAACCGCCACTAAATCACCTTAAAGGCCCCAATGCAAAATCGATGGTTTGCTGGGGACTTTACACACTTCTTGACTGCAACTGCAATCTAAAAGGATTTCGCTGTTGCAGCATTTTCCTCGTCCGTTTTGGCCCAGAAGAAGTCCTCCAGGACCAGGGAGGTAATTCTGGGACCTTTTCCTTGCAAGGGTTGGCAACGGTTACGCCCGTTCTCGTCCCTGGGGGAAAATCGTCTGATGAATGGGAGAATCGGAATGCGGCCCCCTAATTCTTTCGTCCGGGAATTGGCGGGAAGGCAGAAGTCACGTGAGATGTCCCAAAAGTCGGAAGTTTGGAAGGGAAGTAAGTGAAATGCATTCTTCGGCTGTTATTGATGGATGTTGGGTTTGGGTTTAGATGTTCCACTTACGAGAAGCAGTTGGGATTAGACTATGGGACTGGATCAGTGCGTCGTTGTTCGAATTTAGAATTTCCACTTTCTTATTGAATTTAGTTAAAGAGACCATTTGGTGAATTCTAGACATTGAAAAGAAGGTTAGAAACTGGCATTCCACATCAAATGAAACCCATTCAAAGGTCTATTTTTTTTGTTAGCATAAAACGTCTGACAATTACTGGTTCAACACAATGTAGATGGTTGGCAGAGAAAATAAAACTCAAGCTGGGGATTAAATTTATCTTTTTTTTTAATTTTTGGATATAAGAATATTTAATATTTTCAGCATTTTTGCAATGGAAATTTTTGGTTTTCATGCATTTAATTCTGTAGCTTTATAAATATTAGAGAAATAAACTACTTGATATGAAGCATGAAAGATAACCCAAAACACACTTCTTAATTTAGGTGACAGATGGCCGAGTGGCTGGCGCTCAGTAATATAGGTTTCGGGTTCGAGCCAGCGATAATTATAGTGGTTCGTAATTCACTTTAAACATTATGTCTCGGTCTAATAGGATAGTAGAACGTAGTGAGGATATTATTAATCGCTTCGTAGCATATATTCAGGCTACACGTGCCCCCTGGTTAGTGCTAAATGAGAAACAGCGGTACAGCCATTGCTTATGGGATATAGATAAATGTCTCTGAATTGGAAGCTACATTAAAAAAAGTTCATATATTGTAGCTGTTCTCGCGTCTGAATGTTCATTTTTTCTCACCTCGAATAAGAAATAATAGAATTTCTATAATCCCAGTAATGGCATTTCATACCTTCATTCTTAATCACATTGGATGAACATCTCGGCTGACGCAGTAACAGCGTATATCTTCGTTATAAACAAGAAAAACCGGGGCTTGAAGCCAGCTACGTGAATTCAAAACCCTTCGGCGTTTTTTATAGTTCACTCTTCCGGTTCAATGTATTTACATGATATTTTGTGTTTACATTGAAAAAAAATAAACTCTTCTTTGGGATTAGAAGAAGAATTAATCTTTACTTAATCGTTAAAGAAAATTCCATAGACTAACAAAAAAGGAAGAATTTATGTTTAGACCCCATGCTAAACACTAGAAATGATCCTATAAAATAAATTATATTTTTATCTGTATGGCTCCCTTATCCTTCTTTTACAAAAAGATAACAAAAATAAAGTGATATGAGCCTGTTCGGAATAGGATTTCTTAACAATAATACCGAGTAAAGTTTTCCATTCTACAGCAAACTTCTGTATCCGTAGAGAATCAAACGATTTTACTTCTAAGATAAAAACTATTTCAAGTCCTGCAAACAGGTTACTTAAAAGAGAAGACAACACCAACAAAAAAGAAACCTTCCAATCTAAATCTACCTCCATAACCACGAAAAACCAAACGATGTTACACGTTCTGCATAAAAACGATATTCTAAAATCGGCTTTGCCAGTAAGCACCTTAACAACCGCCACTAAATCTCCTTAAATGCCCCAATGCAAAATCGATGGTTTTCTTGGGACTTTACACATTTCTTGACTGCAACTGCAATCTAAAAGGATTTCGCTATTGCAGCATTTTCCCCTTGCGTTTTGGCCCAGAAGAAGTCCTCCAGGATCAGAGAGGTAATTCTGGGGACTTTTCCGTCCTATTGTTTGGCAATGGCTCCGCCCGTTCTCGTCCCAGCGGGAAAAATTGTCTGAGGAATGGTAGAATCGGAATGAGGCCTCCTAATTCTTTCGTCTGGGAATTGGCGGGAAAGAAGAAGTCACGTGAGACGTCCAAAGGTCGGAAGTTTGGAAGGGAAGTAAATGAAATGTATTGTTCGTCTGTGAGTGATTGATGCTGGGTTTGGGTTTAGGTGTTCCACTTACGAGGATCAGTTGTCAGCCTTTGTTTTCGGTATTGGTCTTAATCAGTGCGTCGTTGTCGAATTTAGAATTTCCACTTTCTTATTGAATTTATTTGACACGCCATTTAGTGTATTCCAGACACTAAAAATAAGGTTAAAAACTGGCATTCCTTATCAAATTAAACCCATTTAAAAACCTTTTTTTTTGTTACCAGAAAAAGGCAGACGATTACTCGTTCAACGCGATGTAGATAATTCACAGAGAAAATAAAAATCAAGCCGAGAGTTTATTGCAACTTAAAATATATTTTTAATTCTAGATATTCGAATAGTTGTGATTCTTAAACATCGATTTAATTATAATTTTTTTAATTTTCACATTTAATTCTGTAGAATTATTATTTCATAGAAATAAACCACTCGATGTGAAGCATGGAAGATAACCCAAAACACACTTCACATTTTAGGGGACTGATGGCCGATCAGTTGACTCTCAGTTCTATAGGTTCCAGGTTCGAGTGCGGTAGTGCCGTGGATGTTTATAGTGATTCGGAATCCCTTTTAAACCGTAAGTTCCGATCTAATATAATCATAGAGTGTTTTCTCGGTAGTGTTAATCGTTCCCGTAGTATATCTTCACGCTAGATGTGCCCCTTGTATAGCGCTAAATGAGTAGCAGTGCAGCGCTAGATTTAATGGATCAAAGACAGCAATCTAACTGTTTGAAAGCTGCAGTAGTCAGAAAAATATTTCTGCATAGGCACGAAAGTGTACACGGATTGAGACGTGAACTAAGCTCCTTTAATTTAAAAGCCCTAATTGCTTTTTTTATCATTCACTCTTATTGATCAAACTATTTGCGTGGTATTTTGTTTTAAAATTTAATACAAAGTTTCTTGGCACTGATATAATTGCTTCTTGTATAAAAATAATTAATCCCTACTTAATCTGTAAAAGAATTAATCTTTACTTAACCTTTAAAGGAATTAATCTTTACATAACCTTTAAATGAATTCATCTTTACTTAATCTTTAAAAAGTACTTCGATGGACTAGCATTAAAGAAGGAATTTATGTTTAAACCCCATGCTAAGCAATCCAAATGATTCAATAAAATAAATGATATTTTTTATCTGTATTGTTCCCTTATCCTTTTTTTTTTAATAAAAGAGAAAAATAAACAAAAGGATATGAGCCTTTTCGAATAGGATTTCTTAACAATGGATATTACCGAGTAAAGTTTTCCATTCTATAGCAAACTTCTATAGCCGTAGGGAATCCAACGATTTTACTTGTAAGGTTAAACCATTTCAAGCCCTGCAAACAGGTTACTTAAAAGAGAAGACAACACCAATAAAAAGAAGAAATAAATAAGAAAGAAACGTTCCATTCTAAATCTACCTCCATAACCACGAAGAACCAAGCGATGTTACACGTTCTGCATAAAAACGATATTCCAAAGACGGCTTTGCCAGTAAAGCACCTTAACAACCGCCACTAAATCTCCTTAAATGCCCCAATGCAAAATCGATGGTTTGCTGGGGACTTTACACACTTCTTGACTGCAACTGCAATCTAAAAGGATTTCGCTGTTGCAGCATTTTCCCTGTCCGTTTTGGCCCAGAAAAAGTCCTCCAGGACCAGGGAGGTAATTCTGGGACCTTTTCCTTGCTAGGGTTGGCAACGGTTACGCCCGTTCTCGTCCCTGGGGGAAAAATTGTCTGATGAATGGGAGAATCGGAATGCGGCCCCCTAATTCTTTCGTCCGGGAATTGGCGGGAAGGCAGAAGGCACGTGAGATGGCCCAAAAGTCGGAAGTTTGGAAGGGAAGTAAGTGAAATGCATTGTTCGGCTGTGATTGATGGATGTTGGGTTTGGGTTTAGATGTTCCACTTACGAGAAGCAGTTGGGATTAGACTATGGGACTGAATCAGTGCGTCGTTGTTCGAATTTAGAATTTCCACTTTCTTATTGAATTTAGTTTAAGAGACCATTTGGTGAATTCTAGACATTGAAAAGAAGGTTAGAAACTGGCATTTCACATCAAATGAAACCCATTCAAAGGTCTATTTTTTTTGTTAGCATAAAACGTCTGACAATTACTGGTTCAACACAATGTAGATGGTTGGCAGAGAAAATAAAACTCAAGCTGGGGATTAAATTTATCTTCTTTTTTTAATTTTTGGATATAAGAATATTTAATATTTTCAGCATTTTTGCAATGGAAATTTTTGGTTTTCATGCATTTAATTCTGTAGCTTTATAAATATTAGAGAAATAAACTACTTGATATGAAGCATGAAAGATAACCCAAAACACACTTCTTAATTTAGGTGACAGATGGCCGAGTGGCTGGCGCTCAGTAATATAGGTTTCGGGTTCGAGCCAGCGATAATTATAGTGGTTCGTAATTCACTTTAAACATTATGTCTCGGTCTAATAGGATAGTAGAACGTAGTGAGGATATTATTAATCGCTTCGTAGCATATATTCAGGCTACACGTGCCCCCTGGTTAGTGCTAAATGAGAAACAGCGGTACAGCCATTGCTTATGGGATATAGATAAATGTCTCTGAATTGGAAGCTACATTAAAAAAAGTTCATATATTGTAGCTGTTCTCGCGTCTGAATGTTCATTTTTTCTCACCTCGAATAAGAAATAATAGAATTTCTATAATCCCAGTAATGGCATTTCATACCTTCATTCTTAATCACATTGGATGAACATCTCGGCTGACGCAGTAACAGCGTCTATCTTCGTTATAAACAAGAAAACCCGGGGCTTGAAGCCAGCTACGTGAATTCAAAACCCTTCGGCGTTTTTTATAGTTCACTCTTCCGGTTCAATGTATTTACATGATATTTTGTGTTTACACTGAAAAAAAATAAACTCTTCTTTGGGATTAGAAGAAGAATTAATCTTTACTTAATCTTTAAAGAAAATTCCATAGATTAACAAAAAAGGAAGAATTTATGTTTAGACCCCATGCTAAACAATAGAAATGATCCTATAAAATAAATTATATTTTTATCTGTATGGCTCCCTTATCCTTCTTTTACAAAAAGATAACAAAAATAAAGTGATATGAGCCTGTTCGGAATAGGATTTCTTAACAATAATACCGAGTAAAGTTTTCCATTCTACAGCAAACTTCTGTATCCGTAGAGAATCAAACGATTTTACTTCTAAGATAAAAACTATTTCAAGTCCTGCAAACAGGTTACTTAAAAGAGAAGACAACACCAACAAAAAAGAAACCTTCCATTCTAAATCTACCTCCATAACCACGAAGAACCAAACGATGTTACACGTTCTGCATAAAAACGATATTCTAAAGTCGGCTTTGCCAGTAAGCACCTTAACAACCGCCACTAAATCTCCTTAAATGCCCCAATGCAAAATCGATGGTTTTCTTGGGACTTTACACATTTCTTGACTGCAACTGCAATCTAAAAGGATTTCGCTGTTGCAGCATTTTCCCCGTTCGTTTTGGCCCAGAAGAAGTCCTCCAGGATCAGAGAGGTAATTCTGGGGACTTTTCCGTCCTAGTGTTTGGCAATGGTTCCGCCCGTTCTTGTCCCAGCGGGAAAAATTGTCTGAGGAATGGTAGAATCGGAATGAGGCCTCCTAATTCTTTCGAAGAAGTCACGTGAGACGGCCAAAGGTCGGAAGTTTGGAAGGGAAGTAAGTGAAATGTATTGTTCGTCTGTGAGTGATTGATGCTGGGTTTGGGTTTAGGTGTTCCACTTACGAGGAGCAGTTGTCAGCCTTTGTTTTCGGTATTGGTCTTAATCAGTGCGTCGTGTTCGAATTTAGAATTTCCACTTTCTTATTGAATTTATTTGACACGCCATTTAGTGTATTCCAGACACTAAACATAAGGTTAAAAACTAGCATTCCTTATCAAATTAAACCCATTCAAAAACCTTTTTTTTTGTTACCAGAAAAAGGCAGACGATTACTCGTTCAACGCGATGTAGATATTTCACAGAGAAAATAAAAATCAAGCCGAGAGTTTATTGCAACTTAAAATATTTTTTTAATTCTAGATATTCGAATAGTTGTAATTCTTAAACATCGATTTAATTATAATTTTTTTTAATCTTCATACATTGAATTCTGTAGAATTATTATTTCATAGAAGTAAACCACTCGATGTGAAGCATGGAAGATAACCCAAAACACACTTCACATTTTAGGGGACTGATGGCCGATCAGTTGACGCTCGGTTCTATAGGTTCCAGGTTCGAGTCCGGTAGTGCCGTAGATGTTTATATTGATTCGGAATCCCTTTTAAACCGTAAGTTCCGATCTAATATAATCATAGAGTGTTTTCTCGGTAGTGTTAATCGTTTCCGTAGTATATCTTCACGCTAGATGTGCCCCTTGTATAGCGCTAAATGAGTAGCAGTGCAGCGCTGGATTTTATGGATCAAAGACAGCCATCTAACTGTTTGAAAGCTGCAGTAGTCAGAAAAATATTTCTGCATATGCACGAAAGTGTACACGGATTGAGACGTGAACTAAGCTCCTTTAATTTAAAAGCCCTAATTGCTTTTTCTATCATTCACTCTTATTGATCAAACTATTTGCGTGGTATTTTGTTTTAAAATTTAATACAAAGTTTCTTGGCACTGATATAATTGCTTCTTGTATAAAAATAATTAATCCCTACTTAATCTGTAAAAGAATTAATCTTTATTTAACCTTTAAAGGAATTAATCTTTACATAACCTTTAAATGAATTCATCTTTACTTAATCTTTAAAAAGTACTTCGATGGACTAGCATTGAAGAAGGAATTTATGTTTAGACCCCATGCTAAGCAATCCAAATGATCCAATAAAATAAGTGATATTTTTTATCTGTATTGTTCCCTTATCCTTTTTTTTTTAATAAAAGAGAAAAATAAACAAAAGGATATGAGCCTTTTCGAATAGGATTTCTTAACAATGGATATTACCGAGTAAAGTTTTCCATTCTATAGGAAACTTCTATAGCCGTAGGGAATCCAACGATTTTACTTGTAAGGTAAAACCATTTCAAGCCCTGCAAACAGGTTACTTAAACGAGAAGACAACACCAATAAAAAGAAGAAATAAATAAGAAAGAAACGTTCCATTCTAAATCTACCTCCATAACCACGAAGAACCAAGCGATGTTACACGTTCTGCATAAAAACGATATTCCAAAGACGGCTTTGCCAGGAAAGCACCTTAACAACCGCCACTAAATCTCCTTAACTGCCCCAATGCAAAATCGATGGTTTGCTCGGGACTTTACACACTTCTTAACTGCAACTGCGATCTAAAAGGATTTCGCTGTTGCAGCATTTTCACCGTCCGTTTTGGCCCAGAAGAAGTCCTCCAGGAGCACACAGGTAATTCTGGGGACTTTTAATTCCTAAGGTTGTTTTCGTCCCAGCGGGAAAAATCGTCTGATGAATGGGAGAATCGGAATGCGGCCCCCTAATTCTTTCGTCTGGGAATTTTCGGGAAAGAAGAAGTCACGTGAGACGGCCAAAGGTTGGAAGATTGGAAGGGAAGTAAGTGAAATGTATTGTTCGTCTGTGATTGATGGATGTTGGGTTTGGGTTTTGGGTGTTCCACTTACGAGGAGCATTTGTTTAGGGTATCGGTCTCAATCTGTGCGTCGTTGTTCGAATTTAGAATTTCCACTTTCATATTTAGCTTACTTGACACAACATTTGGTGATTTCTAGACAAGGGAAATAAGGTTAAAAACTGACATTCCTTATCAAATTCACCCCATTCAAATGCCTATTTCAATGTTAGCAGAAATGTCCAACCCTTAGTGTTTCAATGCGCTCTATATGGTTTGCAGAGCTGAGAGTTTATTGCAACTTAAATTTATTTTCTTTTTTTAAATTTTGGATATCTGAATAGTTAAATTTGTAAACATCTTCGCAATGATGATTTTGAATTTTCATACGTTAAATTCTGTAGGATTTTAAATTTTAGAGAAACAAACGACTCGATGTGAAGTATGAAAGATAGCAAAAAACATACATCACATTTTAGGGGACTAATGGAAGAGCGGCTGGCGCTCGGTACCATAGGTTTCAGTTTCGAGTCCGGTTTTGCCATGGATGTTTATAGTGGTATAGTGGTATATCCATTTTAAACCATAGGTCCTGTTCTAATTTAACCGTAGAGTGTTGTGTGGGTAGTGTTACTCGCTTCTGTAGTATATCATCAAGCTAGATGTACCACCTGGGTAGTGCTAATTGAGTAACGTCGGTTCAGCGCTTGCCTTAAGGCATGAAAGACAACTGTCTAAGTGTTTGCCAGCTGCATTAGAGAGAGAAAAAATATTCCTGCATACGCACGAAAGTGTTCACAGATTGAAACTTGAACTCGTATCACCAATTTCAAAAAGCCTAACTGCTTTCTATCATCCACTCTCCCAGTTAAAACTGCTTACATGATATTTTGTTTTTAAACTAAAAATAAATAATCTCTTGACGAGGATATAGCCACTTCTTTGAATATGTATGAAAAGAATTAATCTTCACTTAAATTTAAAAGAATTAATCTCTATTTAATCTTTAGAAGAATTAATCTTTAAAGAAAATTTCGATAGACTCGCATTTAAAGAGAAGTTTATGCTTAGACCCAACTGCTAAACAAATGATCCAAAAAAATTAATGATTTATTCTTTATCTGTATTGTTCCCTTATCCCTTTAAAAAAGACAAAAATAAGTAAAGTAATATGAGATTTTTCGAATAGGAATCCTTAACAATGGATAATACCGGTTAAAGTTTTCCATTCTACAGCAAACTTCTGTATCCGTCGGGAATCAAACGATTTTACTTCTAAGATAAAACCATCTCGAGCCCTGCAAACAGGTTACATAAAAGAGAAGACAACACCCAATAAAAAGAAGAAATAAATATAAAAAAAACCTTCCATTCTAATTCTACCTCCATAACCACGAAGAACCAAACGATGTTACTCGTTCTGCATAAAAACGATATTCCAAAGTCGGCTTTGCCAGTAAAGCACCTTAACAACCGCCACTAAATCTCCTTAAAAGCCCCAATGCAAAATCGATGGTTTTCTCGAGACTTTACATACTTCTTGACTGCAACTGCAATCTAAAAGGATTTCTCTGTTGCAGCATTTTCCAAGTCCGTTTTGGCCCAGAAGAAGTCCTCCAGGACCATAGAGGTAATTCTGGGGACTTTTCCGTCATAACGTTGGCAATGGTTCCTCCCGTTCTTGTACCAGCGGGAAAAATTGTCTGATGAATGGGAGAATCGGAATGCGGCCCTCTAATTCTTTCGTCTGCGAATTGGTGGGAAAGAAGAAGTCACGTGAGACGGCCAAAGGTCGGAAGTCTTGAAGGGAAGTAAATGAAATGTATTGTTCGTCTGTGATTGATTGATACTGGGCTTGGATTTAGGTGTTTCACTGACGAGGAGCAGCTGTCAGCATTTGTTTTCGGTATCGGTCTCAATTAGTGCGTCGTTGTTCGAATTTAGAATTTCCACTTTCTTATTTAATTTATTTGACATGCCATTTTGTGATTTCTAGAATGTAAGGATAAAACCTGATATCCTTTATCAGATTTAACCCGTTCAAGTGTCTATTATTTTGTTACCAGAAATAGCCCGACCGTCAATATTTAAACGTGATGTAGATGTTTGGCAGAGAAAATAACAAAAAAAACACAGAGTTTATTGCTACTTAGATTTGTTTTCTTGTTTAACTTCTGTATATATGAATAGTTTTAATTCTTAAACATTTTTGTAATCCAAATTTTTAATTATTATACATTAAATTAGATAGAATTATGAATTCTAGAGAAATATACCACTAGATATGAAACATGAAAGATATCCCAAAACACACTTCACATTTTAGGGGACTGTTGGCCTTGCGGCTGGCGCTCCGTACTATAGGTTCCGGGTTCGATTCTGGTGTTGTCATGGATATTTATAGCTATTCGGAATCCATTTAAACCGTAGGTGCCTATCTAATTTAATCGTAATGCGTTGTGTGGGTAGTGTTACTCGTTTCTGTAGTATATCTTCAAGCTAGACGTGCCCCTGGGTAGTGCGAAATGAGTAACGTCGGTGCATCTCTTGCCTTAAGACATCAAAGACAACTATCTAAGTACTTTCCAGCTGCATTACGAAGAAAAAAGATTCCGCATAAGCGCGAAAGTATTCGCAGATTGACACTTGAATCCGGTTCCACTATTTTAAAAACCATATATGTTTTTTATCATTCACTCTTCCGGTTCAAACTGATCACATAATATTTTGTTTTTACACTGAAAATAAATAATCTCTTAACGTGGATATAGCATCTTCTTTGGACTTGAATAGAAAGAATTAATCTTTACATAATCTTAAAAATAATTAATCTTTACTTTATCTTTAAAAGAATTAATATTTACTTTAACTTTAAAGGAATTAACCCTTACTTAATCTTTAAAACAATTAATCTTTACTTAATTTTTACATACTCTTCAAAAGTATTTCGATGGATTAACAATATAGAAGGGATTTATGTTTAGAACCCATGCTAAAAAATTGTAAAGATCCAATAAAATAAACGAGTTTTTTATCTGTATTGTTCCCTTATCCTTTCTTTACAAAAGGGAAAAAAAATAAATAAAGTGATATGAGCTTTTTCAAATAGGATTTCTTAACAATGGATAATACCGAGTAAAGTTTTTCATTCCACAGCAAACTTCTGTATCCATAGGGAATCAAACAATTTTACTTCTAAGATAAAAACATTTCAAGCCCTGCAAACAGCTTACTTAAAAGAGAAGACAACACCCAATAAAAAGAAGAAATAAATAAAAAAAGAGTCCTTCCATTCTAATTCTACCTTCATAACCACGTAGAATTAAACGATGTTACTCGCTCTGCATAAAAACGATATTCCAAAGTCGGCTTTTCCAGTAAAGCATCTTAACAACCGCCACTAAATCTCCTTCAATGCCCCAATGCAAAATCGATGGTTTGCTGGGGACTTTACACACTTCTTGACTGCAACTGCAATCTAAAAGAATTTCGCTGTTGCAGCATTTTCCCCGTCCGTTTTGGCCCAGAAGAAGTCCTCCAGGATCAGGGAGGTATATCTGGGGACTTTTCCGTCCTAGTGTTTGGCAATGGTTTCGACCTTTCTCGTCCCAGCGGGAAAAATCGTCTGATGAATGGGAGAATCGGTATGCAGCCCTCTAATTCTTTCGTCTGGGAATTGGCGGGAAAGGAGAAGTCACGTGAGACGGCCAAATATCGGAAGTTTGGAAGGGAAGTAAGTGAAATGTATTGTTCGTCTGTGATTGATGGATGTTGGGTTTGGGTTTAGGTGTTCCACTTACGAGGAGCAGTTGTCAGCATTTGATTTCGGAATCGGTCTCAATCAGTGCGTTGTTGTTCGAATTTAGAATTCCCACTCTCTCATTTAATTTTCTTGACATGCCATTTTTTCAATTTCAGACATTGGATATACGGATAAAAAGCAAAAATAAAGATATCCGTTATCTAATTTAACCCATTCAAAGGCCTATTGCGGGACTGCCAATGATTTAATATATATGATATAAGGTTTTGGAAGAGAAAATAAAAATCAACATGAAGATTTATTGCTACTTAAATTTATTTTTTTGTTTTAACTTTTGGATATCAGAGTAGTTAATATTTTAAACATATTCGCAATTATATTTTTTAATTTTCGTATATTTAAATCTGTAGCATTCTGAATTTCAGAAAAATTAACGTTTAGATGTGAAGCAGAAAAGCTAACGCAAAAGACACTTGAAAGAAATAAAAATTTTAGCCTAAGAAGAGTTACACGAGGAAATGGCCATTAGAGTAATATGAATGGTTAACGGTTTTGTTTATCCCATGTTTAGTGTTGAACGTTTGTCATCTATTTCTTCTCTACTAATACAGCAGTTGCGGCATATTCAGAGTTACTTATAATATCTTAATGATAATGTATTATTTTTTATGTGTATCTGCTGGTATGTATTATTATTCGTACTTTTATGAATTGATTGAATGGATTACCACAGTGCATTGCTTATTTGAGTTTTTCTGAGATAATAAAAATTTTGAAACAATTTCCATAAGTACTGAAATCAACAAAATCATGACAATAGAAATCTACTAAAAAGCAATTCATACATAAGAAATTAGATTTATTTAAATACCTAAAATGAATAATAGATATTTATAAACACTTAAAATGAATGATATATCTTTATAAATACCTAAAAAAGATAGAATAAGTTTCAAGATTCAAATAATAACGTTGTTTATTAATAATATAAAAAAGACAAAATATAGCCTTCTAATTTCAATCAGGTGATATTATTGCTTAATGAAAGAAGTTTGATTTTTACTTTTGTTTTATAATTTATTTTCTACCTGAAATCTTGCATATCACATTATTGCATCAAAACACAGAGCTGGATATGAACTATTTATATTTTACATTATATCACTTAACATACAAGCATGCAAATGCATGAATAACACTACATATGGATACACATAAACATGCATATATATGGATATATGTACGCATATGCAACTGTGCCCAAAAAGTAAGAACATTTTTATATTTAAAATTCCCGGGGTTTATGGAATTTCAATTGTTTTTCTTTTCTAGGTTACTGGCACTGTCCTTAACATCTGTGTGAAATTTGACGTCAAGATATTCATTAGTGTTTGAGTTAAGCTTGGCTTTGTGAGACGCTAAAACTGATTCCGGCGATTTTTGAAATGTCTGAATTAATTGAGCAATGAACTTGCATTTAATTGTGTTTGCGGAAACGTAGAGAATATTGCAGAAGGCATTCGGGGAGCTTTCCTATATGAGAAAGAAATGTTTAGAATTGGTATAAACAGTTCAAAGATGGCAGAGAACGCGTGGAAGACGAAGAGCCCTCTGGTCGACCATCCACTTCAACCGACGAAGCTCATGTCCAAAAAAATTAAAGATTTGGTGCTTGCAAAGCGTCGACAATTAGAGACCTTGCTGATGATGTTGGAATTTCAAAAGGATCGGTCAATTCTGTTTTAGGCCTCAAGCGCGCCAAATATCATTGGTACCAAAAACACTGAATGCGCCAGCCCACACTACATTGATTTTTTTATTACTTTTTCGCCAAAAATGTAATCCATATCGAGTCACAACCGCCGTATTAAACCGCACGACTTCTGGCTATTTCCAAACCACAAGAGGCCACTCCGGGGCACCGTTTTGAGTCGATTGAAGAGATGCAACGTGAATCGCCACGCGCTTTGAAGGTCATCCCGGCCATTGACTTTTCAGCATGCATTGAGGATCAGAAAAAAAGTTGGCTAAGCGCATTGTGTCCGGAGGGGATTACTTTGAAGGCTGTGAAATAAATTTGGAAGAATAAATAAAGAGTTTTTGAAAAAAAAATAATTGGTCTAAAATAATTGGTTGGTAAAAATTATTTTAGGGATTAGTAGTACCAACAAATATACATACACTATACTTACAAACACATGTATACATGCATGCACAATATATACATACATGGAAGTACATTATTTATTTGCTTAATGCAGCCTAAAAGAAAACAATATTGACCAACTTTTTTCTGTGCATTTGGGACACTACAATGTTAAACAGGAAATTACCTCCAAAGAATTCCTCCCCAACCCTCATGATATCCTAAACGTCTCGGATCATTACTCTTGAAAAGGGGTCGTTCTCTCTCTCCCCCACCCCTTCGATTTTTTCATTTCCAATCACAAGTCCCCATGGAATAAGGAAGTGGACGTGCCCCTTTTGTAACAAATGGTGTCCGCCTTGTATTAGTGGAATGTATTTACCGAATGCAGCGTCCCGAAATGAAAATTTCCGAATCTGGGGCGCAGCTCTCAGCCCCGGTTCTGAAATCGGATTTGAAATGCAGTTGGGGAATCTGCCTTTTTTTCCTTTCTTCTTTGTCGGTTTTGTTTATTGATGGATGGAAGTGCGTTAGTTACTCGTTGAAGGTTCATTTATTTCCGAAGATGAGCTGTCTCCCTTCTATCGTTCTTAATGATGCGTTTTTCTTTATAATGGTGTATGTTAAAGGCTCTTTTAGAAATATAACGATGAAAAAGATACGTTTTTAACGATCTTGTCTGAAAACTGAAGTATGAAAGATATTAACTTGACAGGGTTCAGTATCTGAAAGATTATAAAAAAAATTGTCTTTAAGATTATTATTGAAAAATAACGTACAATTAAATATCTTTCTAATATATAGGAAAATATTAATATTCCTAAAAAATATTTATTTTCCTAATATTAACTTCAAGATTCACCTTGTATGCGAGTTTTACTGCTACTATTTCTACTACTACTACTTCTACTTCTTTAACTACTACTTTTCCTTCTTCTTTATTGGGCATCCTGATGGCCTATGGCGAGCGCTTTGGCCTGTGGTACCATAATCTTCAGGCTCGTATTCTGGCGATAGCATGAATGTTTGTTATTGGTTCGGAGTCCACATTAAACTGGAGATATCGGTCTAATTAGCCTAAAGTGTTTTTAAAAACCTGACAGCAGAACGATAAACCATAAAAATTTTCTTCACTTATGCAACAGCTCCATTGTGATCCAAGGTCGTCTGCTCAATAGCAAATATGAAAATTTTATTATGAAGTCAATATTTATAACCACAGAAATGCCTCGTTATACGAAGATCCAACTTTCTCATTGTCTCCTGATATAAAGAGGAATTAGTGTAAGCAATACTATTAAATCAAATTTCAATTATTTTATAGCATATACTTTTAATTAAATAATGCGAACTCCTTGCAATAAATTGGTTACATTGAGTAATTTTCAAATTTACATTAATATTTTCTAAATTTTATCGTTTTAATGGAGCCTAAAACCCAACAATATTGAAAATCTTTTTTGCCATACATTTGGGACACACTACAATGTTAAACAGGAAATTACCTCCAAAGAATTCCTCCCCAACCCTCATGATATCCTAAACGTCTCGGATCATTACTCTTGAAAAGGGGTTATCCTCTCACCCCCCTTCGATTTTTTCATTTCCAATCATAAGTCCCCCATGGAAGCAGCTCGCGGAACAGGAAGTGGACGTGTCACTTCTGTAACAAATGGTGTCCGCCTTGTATTACTGGAATATGTTTACCGAATGCAGCGTCCCGAAAGGAAAATTTCCGAATCTGGGACGCAGCTCTCAGCCCCGGTTCGGAAATCGGATTTGAAATGCAGTTGGGGGAATTTGTCTTTTTTTTCTTTCTTCTATGTCGGTTTTGTTTATTGATGGATTGACGTGCATTAGTTACTGGTTGAAGGTTCATTTATTTCCGAAGATGAGTTGTTCCCCTTCTATCATTTTTAATATAATGGTGTGTGTCAAAGGATCTTTTAGAATTGTAACGATGAAAAAGATACATTTTTAACGATCTTGTTTCATAAAGAAAAATATATTAACTTAGTAGGATTCAGTATCATAAAAATTATAAGAAAAATTGTCTTCGAGATTATTATTGAAAATTAATACTTTCTTCATAAACTCTAGGGGAAATTCTTAAACGTTCAAAATAAACTGTATACGTGTGTAATTTTACGTGGGGAATTTTCAAAATTTTGTTTTATCGAAATCTATTAAAGAGTAAGTATGGTTAATACCGATGAAAAACTTTCAGTCCAAAACGTATCAAAATTAAATTTAACCAACTGAATCGTCACATTTATTATTCCGTATAGTTTCATAAATATTAGAGAGAAACGGAAGAAATTAATATTCCCCAAAAATATTTGGTTTCCTAATATTTAAATTTAAGATTCACCTTCTATGCGAGTTTTACTACTATTACTACTGCTATTTCTACTACTTTTTTTTCTTCTTCATTGGGCATCGCCAAGGCCTATTTTCTAGCTCTTTCCGCTGTGGTACCATAATCTTCACTTTCGTATTCTGGCGGTAGCATGGTTGTTTTTTAGTGGCTCAGAATCCACATTCAACTGTAGATCTCAGTCTAATTAGCCTAAAGTGCGCACAAAATTACCATAAAGTGATCATTGGTGCAACATCCCCGTTGTGTAGCAAGGCCTACTAGCAAATACGAGAGTTTTACTACGAAGTCAACGTTTATCTACACAGAATCGTCTCTTTATTCAAACATCCTACTTTTTCTGCTGTCTGATATAAAGACGAATTAGCGTATTGGTACTATCAAAGAAAATTTTTATTATTTTATAGCATATATTTTTAATTAAATAATGCTAACTCCTTATAATAAATTAGTTATATTTAGCAATTTTAAAGTTTACATTATGACCTTCTAAAATTTACTGGTTTAATGGAGCCTAGAACCAAACAATATTGACCATCTTTTTTGCCATGAATTTGGGAAATTGGGAATTAGTTACATTGAGTAATTTTCAAATTTACATTAATATTTTCTATATTTTATCGATTTAATAAAGACCAAAATCCAACATTATTGACCATCTTTTTTGACATGCATTTGGGACACTGCAATGTAAAACAGGAAATTACATCCAAAGAATTCCTCCCTAACCCCATGATATCCTAAACGTCTCGGATCATTACTCTTGAAAAGGGGTCGTCCTTCCATCTCCCCCCCCTTCACCCTTCGATTTTTTCATTTCCAATCATAAGTCCCCATGGAACAGGAAGTGGACGTGCCACTTTTGTAATAAATGGCGTCCGCCTTGTATTAGTGGAATGTATTTACCGAATGCAGCGTCCCGAAATGAAAATTTCTGAATGTGGGGCGCAGCTCTCAGCCCCGGTTCGGAAATAGGATTTGAAATGCTGTTGAGAAATCTGCCTTTTTTCTTTCTTTCTTCTTTGTTGGTTTTGTTTATTGATGGATGGACGTGCATTAGTTACTGGTTGAAGGTTCATTTATTTCCAAAGATGAGTTGTCCCCTTCTATCGTTCTTAATGATGTGGGGTTTTTTATAATGGTGTGTGTTAAAGGCTCTTTTAGAAGTATAATAATGAAAAAGATTCATTTTTAACGATCTTTTCTCACAAAAAAAGTAGATTGATAGATATTAACTTGGCAGGGTTCAGTATCTGAAAGATTATAAAAAATATTGCCTCTAAGATTATTTTTGAAAAGTAACATACAATTAAATATCTTTCTAATATATAGGGAAAAGTCTTAAAACATTTTGTATACAAGCCAGTGATTTTACATGTTGAATTGTACAAATGTGTCTATTTTAATCAAATTTATTAAGAAGGAGTAAAGCATGCTTAATGCCGTTGAAAAAATTCCAGTTAAAGTATATTAAAATTAAATTTAACGAACAGAAACAATTTATTGGGCTACCACATGTATTATTCCGTATAGTTTCATAAATATTAAGGAGAAAAGGGTGAAATTAATATTCCTAAAAAACATTTGTTTTCCTAATATTTAACTTCAAGATTCACCTTCTATGCGATTTTTACTACTACTACTTCTTTTTCTTCTTCTTCATTGGCGCAACATCCCTATAGCGGGCCAAGGCCATTTGCCTACTGGCAAATATGATAGTTTTACTACGAAATCAACATGTATATACACAAAATCGTCTCCTTATACGCACATCCAACTTTTCATTTGTCTTCTAATAAAAAGAGGAATTAATGTAAATGTTACTATAAAATCAAATTCATATTATTTTATAACCTATACTTTTAATTAAATAATGCAAACTTCTTACAATAAACTGGTTGTATTTATTAATTTTAATGTTTACATAAAGTTCTTCTAAAATTTACTGGTTTAATGGAGTCCAAAACCAAACAATATTGACCAACCTTTTTTCCATGCATTTGGCACACACTGCGATATTAAACTGTAAGTTACCTCCAAAGAATTCATCCCCAACCCTCATGATATCCTAAACGTTTCGGGTCATTACTCTTGAAAAGGGGTCGTCCTTCCAACCCCACCCCTTCGATTTTACATTTGCAATCATAAGTTCCCCCATGGGACAGGAAGTGGACGTGTCACTTTTGTAACAAATGGTATCCGCTTTGTATTAGTGGAAGGTATTTACCGAATGCAGCGTTCCGAAGTGAAAATTTCCGAATCTGGGACGCTACTCTCAGCCCCGGTTCGGAAATCGGATTTGAAATGCAGTTGGGGAATCTGCCTTTTTTTCCTTTCTTCTTTGTCGGTTTTGTTTATTGATAGATGGACGTGCATTAGTTACTGGTTGAAGGTTCATTTATTTCGGAAGTTGAGTTGTCCCTCTTCTATCGTTCTTAATGATGTGTCTTTCTTTATAATGGTGTATGTTAAAGGATCTTTTAGAATTATAATGATGAAAAAGATACTATTTTAACAATCTTGTGTGGGAAAAAAAAGAAGAAAAGATATTAACTTGACAGGGTTCAGTATCTTAAAGATTATAAAAAGAATATTATTGCAAAAAAACATAATTCTAATAACTTATATCTTTCTAATGTATAGGGAAAAGGGTGAATTTTACAAATTTGTTTTTTTAATCAAATCTTCATTAAGATGAGTAAAGCATGGATAAAACCGTTGAAAAACTTCCAGTTAAAAATGTCTTAAAATTAAATGTAACAAACAGTAACCGATAATTGGGCGATCACATCTATTATTCCGTATAGTTTCATAAATATTAGAGAAAATCGGGAGAAATTAATATTCCTGAAGAATATATTTCCTTATTCACCTTCTATGCGCGTTTTACTATTACTACCACTAATAATAATAATCGTTTATCTTCTTCATTGGTCATCCTGATGGCCTATTGGCTACGGTTTTTCCTGTGGTACCATAATCTTCTGGTTCGTGTTCTGGCTGTAGCAAGGGTGTTTGTTAGTGGTTCAGAATCCACGTTATACTGGATATCTCGGTCTAATTAGCCTAAAGTGTGGAACGAATGACCGTAGAACGACAAACCAATCTTCTTCATAGGCGCAACAACCCCATAGTAGACCATAGTCGATTGGCGAATATAACAGTTTTACTACGAAGTCATTATTTATATACATAGAGGCATCTCATTTTAAAAACATGATATGTAAATAGTACAATTAAATCAAATTTCTATTATTTTATAGCATATATTTTAATTAAATAATGCGAACTTCTTACAATAAATTGGTTACATTTAGTAATTTTAAAATTTACATTACGATCTTCTGATATTTACTGGTTTAATGGAGCCCGAAATCAAACAATATTGACCATCTTTTTTCCATGCATTTGGGACACTGCGACGTTAAACTGGAAATTACCTCCGAAGAATTCCTCCCCAACCCTCATGATATCCTAAACGTCTCGGATCATTACTCTTGAAAAGGGATCGTCCTTCCCCACCCCTTCGATTTTTCATTTGCAATCATAAGTTCCCCCATGGAACAGGAAGTGGACGTGTCACTTTTGTAACAAATGGCGTCCGCCTTGTATTAGTGGAATGTATTTACCGAATGCAGCGTCCCGAAAGGAAAATTTCCGAATCTGGGGCGCAGCTCTCAGCCCCGGTTCGGAAATCGGATTTGAAATGCAATTGGGGAATCTGCTTTCTTTATTCTTTTTTTTTTCTTTCGTCTTTGTAGGGTTTGTTTATTGATGGATGGACGTGCATTAGTTACTGGTGGAAGGTCCATTTATTTCCGAAGATCAGTTGCTCCCCTTTGATCGTTCTTAATGATGGGTCTTTCTTTATAATGGTGTATGTTAAAGGCTCTTTCAGATTGATAACGATGAAAAAGATTGAAAGATATTAATTTGACAGTGTTCAGTATCATTAAAATTATAAAAAAAATGATTTTGTGATTATTATTGGAAAATATCTTTTTTAATACCTTCCTAATGTACTATAGGGAAAAAGGTTAAACCTTCAAAAACATTTGTATGAGGGATAGGGATTTCATATGGGGAATTTTACAATTTTTTTTTTTTTAACAAAATATACTAAGAAGAAGTAAAGCATGGTAAATACCTCTGAAAATATTCCACTTAAAATATATTAAAATTAAATTTAAGGAACTGAAACAGATTATTGGGTGATCACATCTATTATGCCATATAGGTTCATAAATATTAAGTGAAGATAAAACTAGTAAAAAGACTTAAACGTCCTAAAACATTTTATAAACAAGCTGAGAATATCATCTGGTCAATTTTATAAAGCTCTTTTATACAGATCTATTTAAAAGGATTTTAGTATAGTAGTGGTATTCAGTGTTTTTATTGATTTATACTGAAAATTGAAAATTAAACAAGCAGTCGTTAATCTTAATTTTTCGAACTTGAAAGAGAACGTTCTTATATATATATACACTCAAGAGCCAAAACATTATGACCACCTGTCACCTTTCACTTACTTCTGTGTGTGTTCCCATCACACACAGAAGTAACTGAAAGAATGATTCTTCAGACTCTCCAGCAGCAGTTAAATACCACTTCCACCTGATCACGTGCATTCCACGTCATCCAGGCGAGTTCATTGCAAAATGTAGGGGTGGTCATAATGTTTTGGCACTTGATAGAGAGATATAGACACACAGATATAGATATATATAGATATATAGAGAGAGAGAGAGAGAGAAAAGAGAAATAGCGATTGTGTAACATAGAACTATTAATCATTGTAAATATAGATGTAGATAATAGTGTTTAAATAAACGAAGAAAAGTATTACAGTACTATATATACATATATATATATATATATATGTGTGTGTGTGTATGAGTGCGCGTGTTTGTGTGTGTGTGTGTGTGCATGTGTGTACTACGTAATTACTCTTTTCGCGTTGGAAACATTAAAGGTACTGTAAATTATTTTTAACTTTATGTTTTTCTACTCATTTAGATGCTTCAGACAAATACATTTGTACTGACTTTTAAATTCTGTATAAATTTTTCTGATAGCTATATGGCATGAATAATTCATCTATTTCCTAAAATTAAATAAATTAGGTTATTATTTAAGATGGAATAGATAAACATATTGCAGGCAAAATAAGTTCTTTTTTTTAATTTAACATGGTTTAAAACATTTTTCCAATCATTCAATAATAACAAAATAAATTTAACTTTGGCCTAAATTTAACATAACAGAAACTGATACAGTGTTACATAAACTATTCTATATCATAAACCTTCCTGTCTCAGACCGAATCACCATTCACCAGTTTCACCATTTTCCATCTTATGTTCTCCAGCCCCAGTTCTGGTCGTTCCAGAAAGAGCGAGGATTTCACAAATAATATGTATAGAGAGAGAAACGTCCTGATAAAGAATCGCAGAAGTAAAATGAGATATTTTCTTATCTTGATTATCAAACAGCGTGATAACGAAACCACAAGGGGCTTACTTCGAAAACAGGCGGAAAATTCAACCATAGAGAGCGGGTCAGCTTCCTTCACTGCTCAATGGAGTCGATACTTCTTCAGCATATGGTCTATCCCCAATCCCGATGAAGCAACTCATAAATTAGTCCATATGTCGTCTGTAATTGTTTCGACCTGTAAAAAGTTAAACAAACACTCGCTAATTTCATGATGTCTCATTAACCAAGACACTAATTATCTTCTATCAGATTTCAGTGACAAGTTTTCTCATTAGTGCAAAACATTAATTGAATGAAATATAAGTATCGATAACACTACTTATCTGCTCTCAAATTTGAGTAATGAGTTGTTATTATATACTTGTTAAAAATACACATTCCTTTCTTCTGGAAAAGAAAAAGTACAACAAATACAACGTGAAAAATGCTACAATATATATATATACTGAAAATTATATTTATCTTTACGTTTTCTGCTCATTTATAATTTCCATAGACATAATTCTTCTGCCTTTTAAATTCTATAACATCCTATATTGAATTTCTGTGGTTCTGAGACGTGAATGATCCGTTTGTTTCTTAAATTTAAGAATATTAAATAATTTTAAGTTTGGTTATTATTTAAGGCAGAATAGATAAACATATAGTATGGAAAGTAATTTTTTTTTTTTTTTTTTTTTTTTTTTTTTTCAATGTAACATGTTTCAAAAAGTTTTGCATTACTTCAATAATATAACTTATGCCTAAATTTAACATAACAGAAACTGATACAGTGTTACACAAACTATTCTCTATCATAAACCTTCCTTTCTCAGTCCGAATCAGCATTCACCAGTTCCGCCATTTTCCATCTTATGTTCCCCAGCCCCCAGTTCTGGCTGTTCCAGGAAGAGCGACGATTTCATAAACATTATGTACAGAGAGAGAGAAACGTCCTGATGAATTAAACATAAAGAATCGCAGAAGTAAATTGAGATATTTTATGGCCTCCATGAAAACGCATTAGCATATTTATGCACTTTCTGGAAACGCGCGTGGAATTTCCAGGGCACACGCTGCCCGAATCTTGGAAGGTTGGTCTATTGAGATTTTAAATGGTGCCCCGTTGCTTCTGGATGTAATGGCTTCTTCCCTCATAAAAAGTGCACATTTTGAGTGTAATCAGTTCAGGCACAATGCAGCAGCCACTTTCCGATTGCAAAATCTTTGAGTTAAAGTTTGAGGAAAGACAATAGTGAAGTGCTGTTTCAGTTTTGTTTTTGGTAGAAGATGCATTTGAGTTTATGTTTCTAGGGAATCAAGGCAAAGATTAATCAAGAGTGTATAGCGAATTTTAAAAAAAATGTAATTCATGGTGCCTGAAAATGGTTTTACATAAATATTTCAATTTGCTTAACGTAAGTGATTGAAATATCTACCTTGCATTTTATTAACTTATAAAACAAAACATAACAGAAATAATAAATACAGTTTTTTTCAGCTTCAAGTTTTATTTATGATTCACACAATACTATTGATCACATTGAATCGATTAGTTGGCAAAAGTAACCTCTCAAATTGCCTCTCAAATTGTCATCTATGAGTTTGTCCTCTGCAAATATTTCATAAAATGTTATGCAAATGTTATGTACCTATTGATATGTTAGTAGCAATTATAGATACGATATTCAAAAGCATTTGTTAATATAGGAACAAGATCTCTTGAACCAAAAGACAGATTAACTAACAGAGTAGCTAGTTTCCAATTACAAAATCTTGAGTTTTGAGGAAAGACAATAGTGAACTGCTGCTTCAGTTTTGTTTTTGGGGAAGATGCATTTGAGATTATGTTTCCAGGGAATCAAGGCAAAGATTAATCAAGAGTGTATACTGAATTTTTCTTTTAAATTATTATTCATGGTATCGGAAAATGGTTTTACTACATACGTATTTCAATTTGCTTAAAGTAGTAAAATATTACAATTTTTTTTTTTTACTTCGGATCTTCACAATAAAATTGACCACTTTGAATTTATTAGTTATCAAATGTAGCTTAGCAATATAGAGCTTCTCATATTGCCATCTATTCGTGTGCACTCTGCAAATATTTCTTTATTTACTATGCCAGTACTTTGGAGTTGTTGATTTACATGTTACTATTATAGATATGATTTTCAAAAGCATATTTAATGTAGAATCACGATCTCCTGAACCAAAAGACAGATGAACTGACCGATTAGCTATCGATAACCGATGAGATACTTTCCGATTGCAAAATCTTGAGTTAATATCTGAGGAAAGACAATAGTGGAGTGCTGCTTCAATTATGTTTTGGGAGAAGATGCCTTTGAGTTTATGTCTCCAAGGAATAACGACAATTATTAATCAAGAGTAGATGGCAAATTTGTTTTTTTATATATTATAATTCTTGATGTCAGAAAATGGTTTTTCATACTTATTCAATTCCTTCTATTAGCTCACACTCTCCCTATATATATCTTGTTCAAATTTTCAATCATAATAAAATACTTTTTATTCATCCACTCAAGGCCAAATGCATTTTTCTTTTAACTTGTAGTGGATGACATTGGATGTTAATGCAGTTTTCTCAAATATTAATTCAGTAATTAAAGTTAATTAATTTTATTTTTTTTAGATTTAAGTTGTATACATCTACCAATAGATGGCGCCATATAAACTTAAAAAAATGAATGAAAATTATTTAGAAAGGACTTTCTGCAATAGAGTGAAAAGAAAAAAAATAGGAATTGATTTTTTTTTTCTTTTATATATATTACTTGTTATACATTATAATTCTAGATGTCAGAAAATGGTTTTTCATACTTATTTCAATTTGCATAAAGTAATATAGTATTTCCATTTGCATAATTATTCAAGATCCCCATATTAATATTGACCACTTTGAAACGATTAGTTGTGAAATGTATCCTTGCAATCCGGAGCTTCTCAAGTTGCCATCGATGCGTTTGCCCTCTGCAACTATTTCTTCAGATGTTATGCCAGTACTTTGGAGCTATTGATTCACATGCTAGTGGCAATTATAAATTCAAAACATTCAGACAAATTCTTTTGAAAAAAAATTTCAAAAGAATTTGTCAATGTAGAACCAATCTAACCGATTAGCTATCGATGAGCAAGAAGCTATTTTCCGATTGCAAATTCTTGAGTTAAAGACTCTAGAAAGACAATAATGGAAGTGCTGCTTCAGTTTTGTTTTTGTTAATGATGAGCTTTAGTTTATGTTTCCAGGGTATAAAGGCAAAGATTAATCGAGAGTAGATGGGGAATTTAAAAATAATTATAATTCATCGCGTATTAAGTTGTAAGTTATTAAATCCCTTCTATTAGCTTCTCTCTCCCTATATATATCTTGTTCAAATTTTCAATCGTTCATAAAGTACTTTTGTTCATCCACTCAAGTTCAGATACATTTTTTTTTAATTTTTAGTGGATGATAATTGATGTTAATACAGTTTTTTCAAATATTAATTCATTACTTAAATTTAATTAATTAATTTCAGTTTTTTTAGATTTAAGTTGCATGTATCTACCAATAGATGGCACCAGATAAACTTAAAGAAATAATGAAAATTATTTATAAAGGACTTTCTACAATAGAGTGAAAAAAAAAGTACGATTTGACTTTAAAAATTTTTTTTTTTATATTACTTGTTTATAATTTGATTAAATCAGTTGAATGAAATATCTATTTTGCATTTTATTAGTTTATAAAAACAAAATAATAATAATAATAATAATAATAAATAGTGTTTTAACTTCTTGCTTCACTTAAGACCTTTACAATACTTTTAACCATTTTGTTTCGATTAGTTGACAAATGTAACCTAGCAATCCAGAGTCTCTCAAGTTACCATTACGAGTAATTAATTTCTTCAATTGTTATGCCGGCACTTCGCATCTATTTATTTACGTTAGTGATAGCAGATTTTTCTAAATTATTTCAGATTTCATGAAGATTTATAAGATTTATTTATAGGATTTATTATAAGATTTATTGATAAGATTTATTTATAAGATTTATTTATAGGATTTATTATAAGATTTATTTATAAGATTTATTATAAGATTTTTTTAATTATAGATTTTCTTAACCATTTCTTATTGTAGAACTAAAAGACCGATGAGCGATAAGCTACTTCCCATTGCAAAATCTTGAGTTTAAGTCTGAGAAAAGCCAATAGCGACAATTGTATTTGGAGAAGATGCATTTGAGTTTATGTTTTCAGGGAATGATTACTTAAATGGTTACTACTCATTTTGCTGAGAAGTCCCAATTATGAATACCTCTTCTTCATTGTCGCCTTACGCTCTGGCCTTTGGTACCACAGGCTACAGGTTCAAAAACGGCAGTGGCACAAATCTTTGTTGGTGGTTCGGAATCCATTTTAAACTGTAGGTCCCGGCCTAATTAGCCTAAAGTGTGCACGAAATGACCGTAGAGTCACCGTTTGAGAATTTGTAAGCTAACTATTTCGTGGAGGTACGCTCTCGATTGAGAGTCTCGAGGCCGACTCATCATTTCTCTTATCGCCGAAGGGGGACTTTCTTGCCAGTGTAGGAGGAAGCACAGTTACAAATGAAGAATATGTTTTCAACATGAGAGACTTTTATTGCCTATCAATCATTTTTCCTCCTCAAATATATCGAGTTTAATTTTTTCATACAGGTAGCAAAACAAAATTACATTTTATTTCATAACTGATCAAATAATAAAATCAATTATGAAATAAAATTTAATTAATTAATAAATTTTTATAAAATATTTCAATTACTTATAAATCATTTAACAATTTTTTTTTATAGATTTTTTCTCTAAATTAAGTCCTCTCAAATTTAAAATCTTATAGGAATGTTTGGAAAAAACACAACTATTCAAATAATTATTTCAATCTATAAAATATACTATGATAGATATAAACACCATATACTAATTTTAAACTATGTAATAAAAGCAGATTTGCATTTTATTTGTTCTTATTAATTTAATACAATCATTTTTGAGATGCTTTATTATTATTTTTTTTGAGCATAAATTTCTGTTGAAATATTTCAGCTGACGACTAAATATTTCCATTTGATATAGATGTAAAGAAAATATTTCCGTAACTAACGATTTAAAAAAATAAATAAAATGTTTATCCAGTCATCATCAAATCTTGTAAATGGGTACAAAAAGGTTTTTCCCATTACCAGATGCCACAAAAAAATATAAAATTACTATCGTCTGCTGGAAAACGATAATGATACGAAATATCTGCGCGTGCGGTTTTATCAATTTTTACATAACTACAAAAATTGCAGCGTTGTCTTTTGTGCCTGTGAATCTTTCGATGATTCTGACAAAGAATTCGAGACACTTTTTTGAAAAAGGCATGCTTTGTTTTGGCATTTCTGAGAATTGCCTGAACTGAATTGTCAAAAGTATTGGAAAAATAAATCCTTTACGTGTCCGACCAAAAGAATATTTTTCGATTGAAAGATATTTTGGAAAATCTTCCCAGACAGCGCAATTTCGAAAAAACTTTTGGTTATTTAATGCATCGCCAGAAAATATCAATAAAAATTTTGTAAAGGTGCTTTTTGATAATATTTCTTTTCTTTGTTGTGGATTAGTTTTGATGCTATTTTAAATGTTTTTATAATGTAACTGCATACACGTAGGATTTTAAATTTCTGAATGTAAGAGAATATGTAGTGAATTGTAGTGAACATACTTTTGCATCAAAATGATTTTTATCATTTTTTTTATTATTGGAAATAAGGCAAAGAGTTATATATCGAGTGATTTTGTATTCGACGAAATATTTCAAAAGAAAAATAGTTCTTCAACATGTTTAAAGAATTTTGCTGATTACTTATTTTGTTGTTTAATTGTGTATTCTTAAGAAATTAAATTAAATTTTAATTGTGTGCTATTTAAGAAGTTACAATTGTGTATTCCTCTTCTTCATCTACGCGCTAGCTCTCTGATCTTTGGTATCACGGGATTCAGTTTCGAATCCTGGCGTTGGCATGGATGTTTGTGAGGGATTCGCAATCCATGTTAAACAATACGTCCCAGTCTAAATAGCCCAAAGTGCGCACAAAATGACCTTTGAACGATAAACCAAACCTAACTATATGTAAATAACTATCTTGCTGATATCTGGATGCGCTCTGGAGCTCGATGCCACCAGTTTCGTGTTCGTATCCTAGGGGTGCTATTAATGTTTTAGTCGTTAGAAATCCAATTTAAACCGTACGTTCCAGACTAATAGTACATGGAGCGTTGGTCATGGGGTTGACAACTCTACAGTGTTAAAGAAATACCTCCTGTTCCATAATTTGTCAGTAGGCAGACAGCCTTGGCCCAAAATGGACTTTAATGCCATAGAGTTAGTTAGTTAGTTAGTTATCCGGATACGCCGTGTCTTTTTTCAATACACATCCGTAATAATCCGTAAGTATTCTTTAATAAATAAATATATTGCCATACTCCCATTACACTCAGTGTAGAAGAAGATAATGAATTGAGTGCTAGAATCTACTTCTCTTAAAGGAAAGGAATAATGGATATATCAGAGATAAATCTGTGTATTTGAAAAAATAATTTTTTATCAAACATTTATTAATATGCAAAACAATAATCTATCATATAATTGCACTACTTAATATTTTCTTTTTTTTAAAAGGTTGTGTTATTCACTATTGATTCATGATAATAACTTCAATTATAGTGTGCATGTTCGGCAACTAGATTGTAACTGCGTGTGGTTGCGTTGAAATACTTGAGGCACAAGTTTGAGAACCCGCAGTTTTATTGACACACGCACAGGTACCCCTCACATACAATATTTAACCCATTTATAGACAGATAGTTATAAATTCATGAAAGGACTCCACTTTTAAACCTAAAATCCGAAAATTGACTGTGCGCAGGGTGCGAGAAAGTTCTCAGTGGAAGCGCACGGTTGCACTGTGCATGCACTTGTTTGAGAATCGTGATATTGAATGATCATTTCTCATTAACGCCACAGAGGGCGCTCTCGCCAGTGTGTTAGAGGAAGCATGATTGCATAATACTATTGTTTTGTGATAATTGAATTTTAATAGTTGAATATATTTTTATTATTTTAAAATGTTCTTTATTATTATTATTTATTTTACTAATTATAAAAAACAGCTATTCGAATAAATATTTTAAAAATAAATTTAATATTGTATTTAACTTTGTGTTTTTTCTTAGGATACTCATGATAAACATTCATTATTCATAACTGTTTAAATTATAAATAAGAGATACCGTTTTCACAGAAAACAATTTCACTAAATTAATTCATTTTTCTTGAAGATAAATGTGCTCAGTAATAATATTTCGAAATATAAAATATTCTTCACATTTTCAACGCAATTTTGGATATTATTTAAGTATTGATATTTTAATTCCCTGATTACTATCAGTACCTGTTAAAAAAATACAATGTTCGTTTTTTAAGAAAAATCTGAAATTTCTTTGGTTAAAATTTTGGAATCATAAAACGGCAACAATGCATTTTACTAAAAGCATTGGCTATTTCGAAAAATTTTTTTTTTAAATGCTGTCTGTATATGAGATCTTGCTTTATTATTTCGAAACACGGCTGCATCATTTAAATTTAACCCTAACCAAAACTTTTAACCCCTTAACACTAAAGTCAATTCATATTTTATCAAACTATTTATGACCACCTTATGATTTTTAACCTTCTTATTTTTTTACATCCCAACAACTATTACTGAAACTTCACGTCTTGGAATAAATCGCATGCATCATATTTTTTTTCTTTTTTTTTGTTCCATCCTTGAAACCCGCGCTTAGCTTTTTTGACGTAAAAATTTCCAACAAACAATTTTTGACGGAACATCCATTTCTTGAGTTTTGCCAGTATATATATTTTTTTATTTATCATTATTTTATTTTTGTTTTCTTCTTTCACGAAACGGAAACCATGTCCACAAGAAACGGGAAACGTTATAAAATATTCAAGTGTGTACCTGACTGTTTGTTTAAATAAATGCGTCCTCCTACATGAGGCACTTTTTAAATAAATGTCATCCGACGTGTCTTCTGGTTGCTGTTTATTTACTGTTTATTTGGTGGAGTTGTTACGGCTTTAATCCTTAAAGATAAAGGATAGGGAAAAAAAATGCAGGATTAAAAAATAAATTAAAATATATATATATCAGTGATTTATAAAAAATATATTTATATTTATTGTACAACTTCTTTCTGCTAAACATTTAGTGCACTACGATTTTACTCCGAATTTAGCATTTTTAAGTATAATCCTAAATCTCAGTAATGCTTTTATAAATTTATAAATGTGTTTTAAAATTGCATAAATAATTTAATGCGTATAAAAATTGTTTATTTAATAAAAGACTTTGAATTCTCAATTCGCGTTAAAACCTATTATTTGTGTTACGATATGGTAATGTGTAGGTTGGTCAAACAGATTATAAGTAGGTGTGGTTGTGTTAAACTACTCCATGCACAGGTTGGAGAACTCACAACTGTATTTTACACTTGCTCCAACACCACACAAATTTCAATAAAACCGTACAATAATTAACAAATTTAAAGACATATAATTACGGATTCGAAGAAAGATTCCATTTCTAAGCCGAAAACTCGATAATCATGTGCGCGCAAGATGCGCAAAATATAGTTCATCTCTGGGTAAGAATCTGTAGTCAACTAATGTCCAGATGTGAGCTTATATTTTCTCTCGATTCGAGAAAATATGATAATTGAATTTTCCTAATTGAATATGTAATTTTATTTTAAAATAGCTTAATTATTATTCTTTAATATACTAATTATTTAAAACAACTATTCGAATATGTATTTTTAAACTTTTTATAATTGCTATTATATGTTGTTGTCTTTTTAGCATAATAAAAATGAACATTCATTGTTCAAGATTTTTTAAATAATACATATCAGAGATTGTTTTTAAAGAAAACACCAGCATCAATAAATTATTTCATTTTTCTCGAAAAGAAATGCACTCGCTAATAATATTTCAGAACTTGTTATATATATATATATATATATATCCAATGTTTAAACGCAAATTTGACTATTATTTACGGATGAATATTTTAAATCTTTTATCTTATTAAAAGCAGAATTTATTAAAATAATACAACATGATTTTTTTAGGCCAATCAGAAATTGCTTTGGTTCAAATTATCCAATCATAAAACGTCAACTCAAAGAGCTTTACTAAAAGCATTTGTTATTTCAAAACAATTTTTTTTAAATGCTGACTGTATGGGAGATCTTGATTTATTATTTCGAAACACGACTGCATCATTTAAATTGAACGCAAACCAAAACTTTTCTCCCCTCAACCCTAAAGTCAATTCATATTTTATCAAGCAATTTATGACCGCCTAACCTTCTTTTTTTATACATCCCAACAACTATTACTGAAACTTCACGTCTTGGAATAAATCGCATGCATCATATTCTTTCTGTTCCATCCTTGAAACTCGCGCTTAGCTTTTTTGACGTACAAATATCCAACAAACAATTTTTGACGGAACATCCATTTCTTGAGTTTTGCCAGTATATATATATTTTTTTATTTATCATTATTTTATTTTTGTTTTCTTCTTTCACGAAACGAAAACCATGTCCACGAGAAACGGGAAACGTTATAAAATATTCAAGTGTGCACCTGGCTATTTGTTGAAATAAATGCTTCCTCCTACAAGAGGCACTTTTTAAATATATGTCACCCGACATATCTTCGGGTTGCTGTTTATTTACTGTTTATTTGGCGGAGTTGTTACTTAAAAAGGTTTTAATCCTGAAAGAAAAAGGATACAAAAAAAAAAGTTGCTAGATTCAAAAGTAAAATTAAAAAAATATATATCTGTCATTTAAAAAAAAATCTTTTTTTTTTTTTTTTTTTACATTTTCTTTCTTTTTTTGCTAAACTTTTAGTGTTCTACAATTTCACTGCAAATTTAGTATTTTTAAGTATAATCCTAAGACTCAGGACTAATATATATCGAGGTATTTTGTACTCGGCAGAATATATTAAAATAAAAATATTCTTTCTACGCTGTTCCTGCTTACTTTTTCTGTTGCTAATTAAGAAATTATGTCTTCTTCTTCTACTTCATCATTGGTGCCTGAAAGCCAATTTACTAGCGATCTGGCCTTTCGTACCACAAGCTTCAGGCTCGAATCTGGAGGGCGACATGGATGTTTGTTAGGGGTTTAGAATCCACATCTAATTAGCCTAAAGTGTTCACAAAACGACCGTAGAGCGACAAACTAAAGCACATCTTCATTGGCGTAACAAGGGCATTCAATGATATGGTGGACCAAGAGTGTCTGCCTAGTGGCAAATTTCGAACATGTTTTATTTTTACAGGTTAGGGTTGGCAGCCCTACACCAAACAGTCATATTATACAGGGAACTACGCGACCTGATGACCGAGTGGCTAGTGCTCTGTCTCTTGGTAGCACAGGTTTCGGGTACCAATTCCGGAGGTGCCATGATGATTGCAGTGGTTTGGAATCGACTTTAAGTAGTAGGTCCTGGTCTCATATGAGCTTAGAGCGTCACAGAAACCAATCAGACTTCTTCTCACCAACATCATTCCCAAAGTATATTAAGTCATTTGTTGCAGTAGGTGATCAAAAAAGAGGCAACTATCTCATGCTGCGTGCAAGCAATCGGTTATCATTTCATTAAACTCCTTGCATTGCACATCTTAAATGCTTTGATGCAGATCTCAAAATCGAAAGCTACGATCCGTCACTTTACCACGATTCTGAAGAGAACGTGGTTTTCGAGTCATTCCAAACGTAAAGAAACGATTTTCTAAGGGGTCTGATAGCCGAGTAGCTAGCGCTCTGGCTCTTGGTACCACAGATTTGCCATTTAAAGCCTCGGCGGTGGCATGGGTATTTAAAGTGATTCGGTATCTACTTTAAACCGTAGGTCTAAATGAAAAATCTGTCATAGAGAGTCATACTATCATAGATAGTTGCGGGGGGAATTGTTACTCACATTCATAGCATATCTCCAAGCTACACGTAGTAATAAATGATAGCCTTTGCTTATTGGTGCCTTTGCTTATGTGGCCCTTGCTTATTGGCACAAATATTAACTTTCTCTGTATTGCCAGCTGCATTAGAACAACAACAACAGAAACGATTTTCTGTGCGTCTCTCAGTTAGACGTTCAAATCTAGACATGGACTTAAATGAATATATTTTATTACTTGTATATTGTAACATGAATATATTTTCTTATTAAATATCAAGGTACTATAATAATTTTTGAAAACTACTGGCTTGTTTCTTTTACTAGCTAAATTATTTTTACTTCCAAAAATGTAAGTGGACATACACATATTTAACGATCTCAGTTAGTATTTTATACATGCAAAATATACATCTTTTAGATAAAGAGATAAAATTGTCTTTTAAGCAGACTTAATTTGGCTATTTCTTGTTTTATCTTGCAAACGAAGACAGATGGTACACATATATCTTTGTAGACAGCAACAAAAGTATTAAATATTCTTTTAGAAAAGAAACAAAAAAAATAAAGAATCATGAAATATGCACACTAAATGTATATATGATATATTTTATGCATTATCTAAAACTTCATACAACGATCTTTAAAACACATTATTTATGGGACTCCTTACACCATTTAGGAGCATGCATTGCTTTTTTTTATCCTTATAAATGCGCACGATTCTATTACTTTTGGCGTGCATTTGACGCTGATAAATGACCCGACTTGCCACGCTACATTAAAGTTCGCAGCTAAACATGCGTCGAGTATAAATCTCGCCAAATCTCGCCAAGAGCACCTGGAGCGCCAAGTCGTTATGATTTAGCAAGGTTAGTATGCTGCAAGAAAAATTGGGGACCGTATATTATCCTTTTCTGCAGTTATTATTGCAGATTTCGATAGGAATTCAGATTTAGTTTGTGAGAATGCAATAGATTTGGTTATCCTGTTTCTTAATTTGGTTTCTTACATAAATAAAGAATTTGTTTAATTGATAAGAAATCTTCAAACGCAAAATATGAGACTACTTTATCTCATTATTATTGTAAAGCAATTCATATGGGAATCTTTTTAAAATTTTCTTGTTTACAATTGCTTTTAATTGATATTCTAAGATAATTCATTCGAAATGAACGATAATATAAATATATTTACAATTAAAAAACAAAACAAACAAATGTTTAATTTGGCACACACTTTAGAGTAATTAGACCAGGGACTACAGTTTAAAGTGAATTGGTAACTACTCACAAACATCCATGTCACCATCAGGATTCGAAAATGAAGCACCAATTGGCCATAAGGCGACCAACTGTTTGGAGTTTAAATAATAATTTTTTGTGTGTTACGCACATAATTATTATTTCTAGGCCAAATTTCTTATATCTTTTAATAAGAAATTTCTTAATTAAACACTTTTAATTGTTAATTCTTACGTGAAAGGAATGACTAGGAATCATTTTGCTATTTCTTCATCTTCTTCATGGGTGGAACACCAACATGTGAGCCAAAACCGTATGTGTACTGGAAGATACAGGATAGGCGCAGGATATGTTTTCTTTTTGACGGTTAGTGTTGTCAGCCTTACACTCTACAGTCACATTAGACCGGGACCTACAGTTTAAAGTGGATTCTGAACTACTACAAACATCCATGGCACCGAGCTCCAGAGCGCTAATCTCTCGGCCAGCAGGCCCATGAATGTGTGTGTGTGTATTTCAGTTTAATCTCAGCTTTTTCTTTTTTTTTTAATAAACACGCATGCTAAAGAATCTCATTAAGAAAAATAATGTATTAGTAGCCTTCTGTCGGTTGCAATATGCAAATGATATAACTACCACAATTGTACACAGATTTGTTGTAGAAAATTCAGTAAACCATTTGCTGTATTCTGCGTGGGATTCAAGAAATATGTGAATTACTTTTTCTGTAGCCGTTTTAAGAACTACATGTTTAGTATCACTCATTTTAATTACGGGCTTTTTTAATATGCACTTATTAATTTAAAATTAATTAGTATTAAGTAATATTATTATTTTTTATTTTAAGATATGCTTCTCTTTCTGTTGTTTTTATGACTGAATTCATCTGATCACTTTAAAAAAAAATAATAAATAAATAAATCTATTTTTATAGCATGTTTTTTTTGTAGCTATTATATTAGCTTTTTACTATTATATCTTTCTAATTGTATATTTTCTTACATGGGCAACATTTTTTGGAAGTTCTTTTATATGCTTTCAGAAAGAAAACTTCCAAACTATTTTCATGAACAAACGAAGATGTTATAAATACTTTGATTTATTTACACTTTAAAAACATTCGCATACATTTAAATTCTACTTAATGCAAATTTTAAAAAGAGATTATAATATTTTACCAGAAAAAAAAAATCTAAAAACCGTATTAAAACCATAATAATTTTAAAATTATAAATAAAAAATCCCATAACATTCTAACACTAACCAACCATTATATTTCTATCGGTTGTATGAAAAATGTAAAACGTTTACTTCAAAATTAAATTAAATGACTCTTTTAAACATAAATTTCAAAGTAACAACAGCATCGTAAGATTTAATAGAAAAATAACACTCTGCGAAAGCAGGATTTTAATATCATGCCTTTTAGTTGCATAAAAAAATTCCGAAAGCTCACTTTTCAAATTATAAAGTCTCAAATATTTACTTGTATTCTCTTTTTAACAACGCATAGAAAGTGTTTAAGTTGTTCTCCAGAAATGTCGGCAGAAAAGTCATCAAAAACAACGTCAGACACTTTAAAGATTGCAAAGCAAGAAAAAAATCTCACTTATTTCATGCGGCAGTGAAATTCTTTCGACTTAATGACTGACTTCGTCTAAAAGTTAGTACATAAATTAGTGAGGCGCACGCTGGCGCGAAAGAATCTCGCCAAACAAACCCTCAGCCATTGTCCTTGGCGCACTTTTATACCTCGATTCAGAATCGCCTTGCTCGTCGCTTTGTTTTCTGTGAAAGCGCTGTTAATTACGAGAGCTGTGCAATTCTTTTTCAATGCGTGTTTACATTTATGAAAGCGTTTTGGTAGAAGGTGGTGACTTTCATTTGGTGTTAAAATGCCATTTTTTTTAAATTTCTGAATCTTGTTATTTAAGTTAATTACTTTGAAACCAAGTTATCTTTTGGATTTAGAAATTTTTTATCATGCATTTGTATGTTGCAAGATGGAGCGATGTTCTATGTATATTAATGCTTGAGTTCCACGTAGCTTTGCAATAAACAGGCTTTTGTAAAAGTTTTAAAAAAAATTAGGTATGCAAGTTAAATATTTTAATTTTCCAACTTCCGACAGTTATTTTGTATTTTTTTGTGCAGAGCAAACATTTCACTATCAAAAGTTTCACATGAGATTACACGCTTATTACATACATACACATACATACATACGAGATTACATATATACATTTCTCATAAAATTTGCATAGATTTAACAAATTAAATTAACTTTTGTCAATTATTCCAATAATATATTATAACTAAGTGTTTTTAAAATGTTTTATAGTAAGTAATAATAATTACACATATAATGTATATGTATTGCCTTAAATAGCTTGGTATTTCGTGTCCTTGGCTTTTAATTTTGGAAATTTTTATTGCCATCTATATATTTTTTTTAAATTTCTTTCACAAACTTTTTTATATTATTTGTTTCTTATCCCACTTGTTCGACAGCAACATATAGACCTAGTCCATAAACCCGTGCGCTCCCATGCAAAGAAGATTTAGACCTAGTCCATAAACCCGTGTGCTCCCATGCAAAGAAGATTTAGACCTAGTCCATAAACCCGTGTGCTCCCATGCAAAGAAGATTTAGAACTAGTCCATAAACCCGTGTGCTCCCATGCAAAGAAGATGTAGACCTAGTCCATAAACCCGTGTGCTTCCATGCAAAGAAGATGTAGACCTAATCCATAAACCCGTATGCTCCCATGCAAAGAAGATGTAGAAGGCAACTTCTGTTTGGAAGGAGCGCCCGTACGTACAAGTCAGACAGTGTAGCTGAGGCATTCCACGGGAAGGCTCCGACGATGGTCCGAGCCAAACCACGCTGGATTGAACCGGCCAAACTCGGTGCAGTGACACAACTGCCTCGGACTAAAGCCCGAAGAGCCCTGTTTTCAGAGCCAACCCTTATCCCGAAGTTACGGATCGAACTTGTCGACTTGCCTTACCTACATTGTCTATCGACGTGCTGCGGATAAGGGTAGGGGACCGGCACGAAATTCACATCATCTCCCTCGGATTTACAAGGGTGGACAAAATCGTACCGGACACCCCAAGAGCCGCGGTGCTATTAAGAGTATTTTACCGTTTTGCAGCTCGGGACGGTGGGCTGAAAAGTTCGTTGGCTGACACATAGATGGCACTACTAGTATTAAATCCATATAAATTTTTAGTTAGCCGTAACCTTCAAAAGACATGTGTATAAATTTGACAGCTGTTGCACTATTAGTATGTGAGTTATATCATTTTTAGTGTTCATCACGTGCAGTCCACTCGGCTAACAGCCGACTGGACTCCGGTGTGAAATGATGGAGCCATGTTTCATCCATTGTCACATATAGACGCAAAAATTCGGGTTTATTACGATTGAACAGCTCCAAACGCTGCTTAGAATCATCAATTCGTTGCTGTTTTGGGTCTATTGTGAGCTCGCGCGGCAACCACTTTGAACAGAGCTTTCGCATATCCGAATATTCATTCACGATATGTCCAACACGTTCCTCTGATATCTTTATGGTCTCAGCTATCTCAATCATCTTCCCTTTAGGGTTATCATAACTTATTTTGGGGACTTTTTTGATGTTTTCGTCGGTAACAGCCTCTTTGGGGCGTCCACTGCGTGCATCGTCCTCCGTGCTCATCTCGCCTCGTTTAAATTTAGCAAACCACTTCTCTGTGGTTGATTTTTCTGGTGCAAAGTCCGAATAATGTTTATCAAGCTGAGCCTTCACTTCAATAGTACTTTTTGAGCCAAATAGCAATGCTTTATTAACACACAAAATTCCTTTTTATCCAATTTTTTCAAACTAACAAAAACTGCTTCACTAAAAATGCTATAACTCACATACTAATAGCGCAACAGCTATCACATTTATACATTTTTCTTTTGAAGGTTAGGGCTAACTAAAAATTATATGGATTTAATACTAGTAGTGCCATCTATATGTCAGCCTATGAACTGTTCAGCCCACCTGTTATGTGTTTTGATTCTCGTCGCTCCTGAAACAGTGTGTACAATAATGTTGCCAGCAGATTGAACTTCAGCCCTAATGCTCAACAGGATCGCAAGTTACTACTCAACCATAAATTGGGTATAGATTCTATTCGTAAAATATTTTAATACATAAAAACGCACATTAAATGCATAAAAAGGTTTCAAATAATTTTTATGAACTTTTAAATGTTTAAATCTTCCATTTTTTTAAAAAAAACACGTATTTCGTTTTTTGGGTTTTAGTTTGTATTTGTATTTTGTTAAATATTTTCCAGGCTATATTAATTTTAAAGTGTTTTAAAATATTGACTTTGCACATTCTATCAAAAGCGCACTTAAAATTAATATGTGTCATGCACTAAAGAAAGAAGTTTTAAAAAATACATTTTTATAAAAACACTGATATATATATATATATATATTATTTTTAAATCTACCGACAATAATTCTATCATTTTTTTTACGATAAAAGCCTTTTTAAGTATATAAAAAAAAAAAAAAAAAAAAAAAAAAAAAAAAAACCATCGGCTGACATTTATTTAAAAAGTGCTTTTTGTAAGACAACGCATTTATTTGAACAAACAACCTGGTACACATTTGAATATTTTAACATTTCCAGTTTCTCGTGGACACGGTTTCCGTTTCATGACAGAAAACCAAAATAAAATAACAATAATAAATAATTAAAAATATATTGGCGAAACTAAAGAAATTGATGTTCCGTCAGAAATAGTTTGCTAGATATTTGTACGTCAAAAAAGCTAAGTGAGGGTTTCAAGGATGGAACAAAAAATAACAAAAAAAAGAATATGATGCATGCGATTTATTTCAAGACGTGAAGTTTCAGGAATAGTTGTTGGGATGTAAAAAAAAGAAGGGAAAAAAATCATAAGGCAGTCATAAATTGTTTGATAAAATATGAATTGACTTCCAGGGTTAAGGGGAGAAAAGTTTGGTTAGCGTTAAATTTAAATGATGCAGTTGTGTTTCGAAATAATAAATCCAGATCTCATATACCGTCAGCATTTAAAAAAAAATGTTTTGAAATAACCAGCGTGTTTGGAAAATTCTATGGATTGTTTGTCGTTTCATCATTCGATAATTTTAACCAAAAGGATTTTCAGATTCCACTTCTCTACGGATGGTTTTCCTTGCGCAAAGTCCAAATAATGTTTATCGAGGCAAGCCTTGGCTTCAATAGTATTTTTTTTCGCCAAAAGGCAATGCTTTAATTAACACACGAAATTACTTTTTATCCAATTTTTTCAAACTAACAAAAGGTGATTCACTGAAAATGCTATAACTCACATACTAATAGTGCAACAGCTGTCAAATTTATACACGTGTCTTTTGAAGGTTAGGGCTAACTAAAATCATATGGATTTAAAACCTGTAGTCCTATCTATGTGACAGCATATGAACTGTTCAGCCATCTTGTTATGTGTCTTGATTCTCCTCGCTGCTGAAACAGTGCCTACAATAACGTTGCCAGAAGATTGAACTTCAGCCCTAATGCTCAACAGGGCCGCAAGTTACCACTCAGCCATAAATTGGGCATAGTGTCTATTCATAAAATATTTTAATACATAAAAACGCAAATAAAATTCATAAAAAATTTTCATATAAATTTATAAAATTTTAAATTTTTAAGTCTTCCAGTTTTTTAAAAAAACACTTATTTCGTTTTGTGTTTTAGTTTGTATTTGTATTTTTTAAAATATTTTCAAGGCTATACTAATTTTTAAGCGTTTTAAAATCGTGACTTTGCACATTCTATCAAAATCGCAATTAAAATTAATATCTGAAAAGAAATATATATAACAAACAAAAAATGTGGCTTCTACAATGAATTGAGCATTCATGGTCTTATATTAAATAAAGATTTGTTAAATACAACACAATATTATTTTAATTTAAAGAAAAATATTTATAAAATTATAAAAGTTACTATTGAGTCTTAGGATTATACTTAAAAATGCAAAATTTGCACTAAAATTGTCATGCACTAAAGAAAGAAGTTTTAAAAAATACATTTTTATAAAAACACTGATATATATATATATATATATATATATATATATATATATATTAGTTTTAAATCTACCAATATTTCTATCATTTTCTTTTAGGATTAAAGCCTTTTAAAGTAAAAAAAAAAAAAAAGAAAGAAAGAAACGTTGGGCTATATTTATTTAAAAAATGCCTCTTGTAAGACGACGCATTTATTTGGACAGACAACCTGGTACACACTTGAATATTTTATAACATTTCCAGTTTTTCGAGGACACGGTTTCCGTTTCGTGAAAGAAAACCAAAGTAAAATAACAATAATAAATAATTAAAAATATACTGGCGAAACTCAAGAAATTGATGTTCCGTCAGAAATAGTTTGTTAGATATTTGTACGTCAAAAAACTAAGTGAGGGTTTCAAGGATGGAACAAAAAATAACAAAAAAAGAATATGATGCATGCGATTTATTCCAAGACGTGAAGTTTCAGGAATAGTTGTTGGGATGTAAAAAAAAGAAGGGAAAAAAATCATAAGGCAGTCATAAATTGTTTGATAATATATGAATTGACTTTCAGGGTTAAGGGGAGAAAAGTTTGGTTTGCGTAAAATTTAAATGATGTAGTCGTGTTTCGAAATAATAAATCAAGATCTCATATACCGTCAGCAATTAAAAAATTCTTCGAAATAACCAATGGTTTTAGTAAAATTCTTCGGATTGTTGTCGCTTTAGGATTCGAATTTTTAACTAAAGGAATTTCACATATGGCTTTAAAAAAAGCGCACTGTATTATTTTAACAGATACTGCTATTAATAAGGGAATTAAAATATTCTTTCATAAATATTATTCCAAATTACATTTAAATGATGGGAAATATATATATATATATATATATATATATACACTGAAGTGAAAAAAGTCATGGGATAGCAATATGCAAATTTTCAGATGGCAGTAGCATCGCGTAGAACAGGTATAAATGCGCAGTGCTTTCGCAGTGCTTTCGCAGAGCTTTCATTTCAGTTCAAGTTATTCATATGAAGAGGGTTTGACGTGATGATGACCGCGCGACGGGAATTAACAGACTTTGAACGCGGAATGTTAGTTGGAGCTAGACGCATGGGTCATGCCATTTCGGAAATCGTTAGGGAATTCAACATTCCCATATCCACTGTGTCAAGAGTGTGCCGAGAGTATGAAATTTCAGGCATAACATCCCACCATGGACCGCGCAGTGGTCGACCGCCTGCACTTAACGTCCGAGACCGGCGACGTCTGCAAAGAGTCGTAAATTCTAACAGACAAGCAACACTGCGTCAAATAACCACAGAAATCAATGTGGGATGTATCAGGGACTTGTCTGTTAGAACTGTGCGGAGAAATTTGGCTTTCTTGGGCTATTCCAGCAGAAGACCGACTCGAGTGCCTTTACTGACAGAACGACATCGCTTGCAGTGACTCTCGTGGGCACGTGAGCATATCGGTTGGTCCCTACATGAATGGAAAACCGTGGCCTGGTCCGATGAGTCACGATTTCAGTTGGTAAGAGCTGATGGTAGGGTTCGAGTGTGGCGCCGACCCCACGAAGCCATGGACCCAAACTGTCAGCAAGGCACTGTTCAAGCTGGTGGTGTCTCCGTAATGGTGTGGGCTGTTTTTTCATGGCATGGACTTGGTCCTCTGGTGCGACTGGACCGAACATTGACTGGAAATGCTTATGTTCAGCTACTTGGAGATTACTTGCAGCCATTCATTGACTTCATGTACCCAAACAACGATGGGATTTTTATGGATGACAATGCGCCATGTCACCGGGCCACAACTGTTCGCGATTGGTTTGAAGAACATTCTGGACAATTCCAACGAATGATCTGGCCACCTAGATCGCCCGACATGAATCCCATCGAGCATTTATGGGACATCATCGAGAGGTCTGTTCGTGCCCAAAATCCTGCACCATCAACGCTTTCACAATTATGGACGTCTATCGAGACAGCATGGCTCAATATTCCTGCAGAAGACTTCCAACGACTTGTTGAGTCCATGCCACGTCGAGTTGCTGCACTTCGCTGGGCGAAAGGAGGGCCGACACCATATTAAGAGGTATCCCATGACTTTTGTCACTTCAGTGTATATATACACTGCCCTCTAAAAGTTAAGGAACAATATTTTTTTTGAAGCTAGCCATAAGAAAGAATGACAGTAACAGTAAAATTGGAACTTTACTTCTAATCCACACTTGTATGTCATAAAATATAGTTATTATTATACTTTTATTATTAATATACATTTATTATTATTATACAATTATTATTATTATACACTTATTATTATTATATATTTATTATTATTATACATTAGTTTCTGCATGTGTCAATAGAGCTGTGTGCTCTCCAACATTTCCTAAAATACCTCAGGCCAATCACATCCATTTACAATCCAGTTGTCAAGCTGCACACTATAGCATCATAAAAAAATACGGCTTTTAACTAGAATTGAGAATTCAAACTCTTTTATTAAATAAACATTAGTTATATGCATTACATTATTTATGGAATGTCAAAAACATATTTATAAATTTATAAAATGTATTAGTCTGTCTTAAGCTTATACTTAAAGGTTCTAAATTTACAGTAATATTGTCATGAACTAAAGAAACAAATTGTAATCTATATATATTAATGAAATCACTGATACAAATATTTTTAAACTTTATATATTAATCTATCAAAATTTTTCCTATCCTTTTCCTTCAGGATTAAAGCATTTTTAAGTAACAACTCAGCCAAAATAAGAATTGTCGGGTGACATTTATTTAAAAAGTGCCTCTTGTAAGACGACGCATTTCTTTCAACAAACAGCGAGGTACGTACTCAAATATTTTATAACTATTCCCGTTTCTCGTGGGCACGGTTCAAGTTTAATGAAAGAAAACCATAATAAAATAATAATAAATAATATATATATATATATATATATATATATATACCGGCAAAACTCAAGAAATTGATGTTCCGTCAAAAAATGTTTGTTGGATATTTTCACGTCAAAAAAGCTAAACGCGGGTTTCATGGATAAAACGAAAAAGGAAAAAATGAATATGATGCATGCGATTTATTCCAAGACGTGAAGTTTCAGTAATAGTTGTTGGTATGTAAGAAAAAAAAAAAGGTTAGGATATCATAAGGCGGTCATAAATTGTTTGATAAAATATGAATTGACTTTCAGGGTTAAGGGGAGAAAAGTTTTGGTTAGGGTTAAATTTAAATGATGCAGTCGTGTTTCGAAATAATAAATCAAGATCTCACATAAAGTCAGCATTTAAAAGAAATATTTCGTAATAACCAGTTCTTTTACAAAAGTTCTTTGGGTTAATTCCATTTTATGATTCAATAATTTTAACCAAAGGAATTTCAGATATTTGATTAAAAAATATGCACGTTATATTATGTTAACAGGAGCTACTAATAATAGAGGAATTCAAATATTTATGCATAAATAATATTCAAATTTACGTTTAAATGTTTAAGTATATATCTATATCAAGTTAAAAATATTTTTTTAACTAATTATTATATCATTATATATTATTTTCAAGAAAATTAATTCATTTAGGGAAACTGATATTTTTCTTAAAAGAATCTCTGTATTATCTGTAAATGTATTATTTAAACAATTATAAATACGAATATGCATCATTACTATACTAAGAGAAAGCAAAATAGATAAATGTCACTATAAAAATTCTTTAAAAATCATTTATTGTAATAGTTTTTTTAAATAATTAGTAAAAAAAAAAAAAGAATATTAAGCAAGGGTGCATTAAATTAATAAAAATATACTCAACTATGAAAATAAATTATCATGAATAAATAATATTTTGCTATCGGGCTTCATCCATCACACTGGCAACAGCGCCATCTATGGGGTTCTCTAGAAAAGGTGAGTCGGCCGCGTGACTCTCATCCGAGAAGTACAGCACAAACTGCGCTCCTGCTGAGAAACATTTAGTTTATAGCATTTCGTATCGAGAGAAAATATAAGTGCACCACAGATCATTAATGGGCTACAGACTCCCGCCCGACAGGAATCATCTTTCGCGCATCCTGCTCATTACAGAATTTCAGGGTTTTAAGTTTAGTAGGAGAATCCTTCAACGAATCTATAACTATAAGTCTCTAAATGTTTTATGTACTGTATGTCTCTAATTGTATGTGTATGGTATTTGTAATATTAAATAAATCTGTGAGTTTTCCACCGGTGCTTTAAGTGTCTCCAAACAACTAAACCCAGTTACAATCCAGTTGCTCAACCTACACACTACAAAATATAGGGCCTGATGGCCGAATGGCTAGCGCTCTGGCGTTCGGTACCACAGGTATCGGGTTTAAATAACGGCGTTACCATGGGTGTTTGTAGTGGTTCGGAATCCACTTTAAGCCGTAGGTTCCGGTCCTAATAGGATCGTAGAGCGCTGCGGGGGCATTGTTACTCCGCGTCCGTGGCTTACCATCAAGTTACACGCGCCCCCTAGGTAGTGCAAAGTGAGTAATATCGGTGCAGCCCTAAGTGCGAAGATCACGGTCTGTTTGCCAGCTGCATTAGAAGAAAAAAATAAGACACCACAATATCATGAAACAAAATATGGATTTTAACGGGCATACACAGCTTTTTTATTTAATAAGCAATGATTAAATAGGTTAGATTATTTATGAAATTTCGAAAACATATTTATAAATTTGCAAAATTAATTACAGAGTCTTAGGACTGTTCTTAAAAATGCTAAATTTCAAGTAAATTTGTCATGCACTAAATAAAGAAGTTGTAATTTTTTTTTTTTTAAAAATCACTGATATATATATCGCTGATTGTTTTTATTTTTGAAAGCCTTTCATGATTAAAGCCTTTTTAAGTAACAACTCCTCGAAATAAACAGCAACCAGAAGATATGTCGGGTGACATTTATTTAGAAAGTGTCTCGTGTAAAATAACGCATTTATTTGAACAAACATCCAAGTACACACTTGAATATTTCATAACGTTTCCAGTTTCTCGTGGACACGGTTTCCGTTTCGTGAAAGAAGACCAACATAAAATAAAATAATAATAAATAAAAATATATATACTGACGAAACTCAAGAAATTGATGTTCCGTCAGAAATTGTTTGTTGGATATTTTACGTCAAAAGGCTAAGCGCGGGTTTCAAGGATGGAACAGAAAATGAAAGAAAGAACATGATGCATGCGATTTATTCCAAGACGTGAAGTTCCAGCAATAGTTGTTGGGATGTATAAAAAAAGAAGGTTAAAAATCATAAGGCGGTCATAAATTGTTTGATAAAATATGAATTGACTTTCAGGGTTAAGGGGAGAAAAGTTTTTGTTTGCGTTAAATTTAAATGATGGAGTCGTGTTTCGAAATAATAAATCAAGATCTCACATAGAGTCTGCATTTAAAAAAAATGTTTTGAAATAAGCAATGCGTTTAGTGAAGTTATTTGAATTATTAACGTTTTATGATTCTATAACTTTAATCAAAGAATTTCAGATTCGTCTTTAAAAAATGCACGTCGTACTATTTTAACAGGCACTGCTATAATTAAGGGAATTAAAAATATTCAAAATTGCATTTAAACGATGAAGATTATATATAATTTAAGTTAAGAAATATTTTTAAAGAGAACATTTATTTTCATGAAAAATTAAGTAATTTAGTGAAACTTGTGTTTTCTTTAAACACAATCTCTGTATGTATAATTTAAACAATTATGAATAATGTATGTTCATTATAGGTATACTAAGGAAAAACTAAAACAGGAAAATGCAATTATAAAAATTCTTTTAAAAATATTTGTTCGAATAATTGATAAATAATTAATAAAATAATGAATAATAATCAAATGTACTTTAAAATAATAAAAATATATTTCACTGTGAAAATTAAATTTTCATGAATCACTAATAATACATGAAAATTAAATTTTCATGTATTGTGTAACCTTGATTTCTCCTTCTTACTAACAAGAGGTCCCTCTATGGATTTGGGAGAAATGGCCAGTTGGCGTACAGACTTTCACCCGGGACTTAGTACAGCGCAATCTGCGCTCCCGTTGAGTAATATTTAGTTTATAGTCTCTTTCTCAGCGACAGAAAATGAAAGCATACTCTGGCGCCTTACTTGGTTGCAGACACTAACCGTTAGAGGAACTATATTTAGCACATCCTGCGCGTACCTGAATATAGGGTTTTCGACTTAGAAGTTGAGTTTTTCTTGGAATCGACTATTATATGCCTTTAAATGCTTTAAATACTCTATGACTCTAATTATATGTGTGTGGTGTTTGTGCGGTGTCAATAAAGATGTCAGCTCACCAATCTGTGCCTCAACTATATCAACACAACCACAAATAGTTACAATCCGGTTGCTCAACATGCACACCACGATATAAAACAAACTATGGGTTTAACGGGTATAGACATTTCAAATTATTTTATTAAATAAACATTTATTATATTCTTTACATTATTTATGGAATTTCAAAAACATGTTTATAAATTTATAAAATGCATGAGTTTGTAGAATCTTGAGATTACACATAAAAATGCTAAATTTGAAGTAAAATTGGCATGCATTAAAAGTTAAACAAAAAAGGAATATATATATTATAAAATCACTAATAAATTTATTTTAATTTTTTTTATTTATTAATTTGGCAACTTTTTTCTTTCATGATTAGAGCATATTTAAGTAACAACTTCGACAAATAAACAGTAAAAAAACGGCAAAAAAAATAAATAAACATCGGGTGACATTAATTTAAAAAGTGCCTCTTGTAGGACGACGCATTTATTTGAACAAACATCCAGGTACACACTTGTATATTTCATAACGTATCCCGCTTCTCATGGACACAGTTTCCGTTTCATGACAGAAGACGAAAATAAAATAATAATAAACGAAAATATATACTGGCAAAACTCAAGAAATTGATGTTCCGTCAAAAATAGTTTGTCGGATATTTTTATATCAAAAAGCTAAGCGCGGGTTTCAAGGATTGAACAAAAAAGGAAAAAAAAAAAAAAAAAAAAAAAAAAAGAATATGATGCATGCGATTTATTCCAAGACGTGAAGTTTCAGTAATAGTTGTTGGGATATATATAAAATAAGAAGGTTAAAAATCATAAAGCGTTCATAAATTGTTGGATAAAATATAAATTGACCTTCAGGGTTAAGGGGAGAAAAGTTTCGGTTAGCGTTAAATTTAAATGATGCAACCGTGTTTCGAAATAATAAATCAAGAACTCACTTACAGTCAGCATTTTAAAAAAATGTTTCGAAATAACCAATGCTTTCAGTAAAATACTTTAGTTTTTTGAAGTTTTATGATTCGATAATTTAAAAAAAAAGCGATTTCTGATTGGGCTGAAAAATGTACTTTGTATTATTTTAACAAAAACTAATATTAATAAGGGTATTAAAATATTCATCTATAAATAATATTCAAAATTGAGTTTGAACGTTGAAGAATGTATATATATATATATATATATATATTATATATATAAATGTTTAGAAATATTGTTACCGAGCACTTTTATTTTCAAGAAAAATTAAATAATTAAGTGAAAATGGTGTTTTCTTTTGTATGATTTAAACAATCATAAATAATAAATGTTCATTATTAGTATGCTAAGAAAAAAACGAAAACAGATAAATACAATTTTAAAAAAATCTTTCAAAAGTATTTATTTGAATATTTGTTTTAAATTATTAGTCAAATACAGGTTAATAACTAAGCGTATTTTAAAGCGTACTTTAACATATTATAACCTAAGCTTACTTTAAAATATTCAACAAGAAAAATTCAGTTATCATGAATCAATAGTATCGTGAAATCATGCTTCCTTCATCACACCTCCATGATGTTCAGGAGAAATATTCAGTTGATCCTTAAGACTATCACCCGAGAGGAAGAACAGTGCAACCATCAGCTCCCATTGAGAACCGTTTAGTTGGATTACAGTCTATCACCACGAGAAGAAGTATTAACGCAACAACAGATGCTCATCCAGAGAGGAAGTATATTAACAGGAGGACTGAAAAGTTTGTAGACTGACACATAAATGCCACTACTAGTATTAAATCTATGGCGCTACTAGTAGATTTTTAGTTAGCCCTAACCTTCAAAAGACACGTGTATAAATTTCACAGCTGTCGCACTATTAGTATGTGAGCTACAGCATTTTTAGTGTTCATCACGTGCAGTCCACTCGGCTGACAGTCGATTGGACTCCGGTGTGAAATGATGGAGCCATGTTTCATCCATTCTCACATATCGACGCAAAAATTCGACTTTATTATGATTGAACAGCTCCAAACACTGCTTAAAATCATCAATTATTTGTTGTTTTGGGTCGATTGCGAGCTCTGCACGGCTCGCACTTTGAACAGAGCTTTCGAATATACAAATATTCATTGACGATATGTCCAACATGTTCCTTTGATATCTTTAGGGTCTTAGATATCTTAATCAACTTTACTTTACAGTTATCAGAAATTATTTAGTGGACTTTTTTGATGTTTTCGTCGGTAACAGCTTCTTTGGGGCGTCCACTACGTGCATCGTCCTCGGTCTCATTTCACCTCGTTTAAATTTAGCAACCACTTCTCTACGGTTGATTTTCCTAGTGCAAAGTCCGAATAATGTTTATCAAGCCAATCCTTGGCTCCAATAGTATTTTTTTTTCTACCAATAAAGCAATGCTTTATTTACACACGAAGTTCCCTTTTATCCATTTTTTCAAACTAACAAAAGTTGCTTCACTAAAAATACTCACCACTAATATATTAAATAACTCACATACTAATAGTGCAACAGCTGTCAAATTTATACACGTGTCTTTTGAAGGTTAGGGCTAACTAAAAATCATATGGATTTAATACTAGTAGCGCCATGTATGTGTCAGCCTACAAACATGTCAGCTCAGCTGTTATTTATGGAAACTCAATGATGTAACTATGCTTTCTAATACGTACTGGCAGACACTAACTATAGGGAAAATGGTCAGACGACCTCGAGACTCTTACACGAGAGGAATTATATTTTGCGTATACCGCGCGAGTCTGAGTGTCGGGTTTTCGGCTCCAATTCTGGAATCCTTTCACGAACCTATAATTAACTGCCTTTAAATGTGTTAAATATTGCATGTCTCTAATTGTATGTGTTTGGTGTGTGCGCTTTTGTAAATAAAGCTGTGAATTACCAAATCTGAGCGTCAAGTATCTCAATACAACCATACCCAGTTGCAATCCGGTTGCCCAATCTGCACACTACAATATCATAAAACAAAATATAGATTTTATCGGAAAAGGAGAGTGAAAGATCTTATGTTAACTAAACATTTGTCATATGCATTACAAAATGTATGGCATTTAAAAAACAAATTCTAATTTTTTTTTAAATGTATTCGTGAGTCTTACGACTGTACTTCAAAATATTAAATTTGCAGTAAAAATGTGTTGCTGTAAAGAAAGAAGTAGTAAAAATATATTTTTTATAAAGTCATTGATATATATTTAAATATTTTTATATGCTTTTATCTAGCAACATTTTTCATATTCTTTTTCTTTTAGTATTAAAGCCTTCTAAGATTTCTGCCAAATAAACAGACAAAAGTAAGAAACGTCGGCTGACATTTATTTAAAAAGTGCCTCCTGTAGGACGACGCATTTATTTGAACAAACAGCCAGGTACACACTTGAATATTTTATAACGCTTCCTGTTTCTCGTGGACACGATTTCCGTTTCGTGAAAGAAAACCAAAATAAAATAATAACAAATAAGTAAAAAATATACCGGCAAAACTCAAGAAATGGATGTACCGTCAGAAATTGTTTGTTGGATATTTTCACGCCAAAAAAAGCTAAATGCGGGTTTCAAGGATGGAACAGAAAATAACAAAAAAAGAATATGATGCATGCGATTTATTCCAAGACGTGAAGTTTCAGTAATAGTTGTTGGAATGCAAAAAAAGAAGGTTAGGAAATCATAAGGCGCTCATAAATTGTTTGATAAAATATGAATTGACTTTCAGGGTTAAGAAGAGAAAAGTTTTAGTTTTCGTTAAACCTAAATGAGGCAGCCGTGTTTTGAAAAAATAAATCAAGATCTCACATACAGTCAGCATTTAAAAAAATTGTTTTGAGGTAAGCAATGCGTTTAGTGAAGTTATTTGAATTGTTACCGTTTTATGATTCGATAATTTTAACCAAAAGAATTTTCAGATTCCTCTTTAAAAAATGCACATTGTATAAATTTAACAGATAATACTATTAATAAGGGAATTCAAATATTCATGCATAAATAATATCCAAAATTTCATTTAAACATTGAAATATATATATATATATATATAATTAAGAAGTATTATTATTAGAGAGCACATTTATTTTCAAGAAAACTGAAATAATTTATTGAAACTGGTGTTTTCTTTAAAAACAATCTCACGTATGTATATTTTGAAAAATTATGAATAATGAATGTTCATCATTAGTATAAGAAAAAACAAACATTAATGCAACTATAAAAATGGTTTAAAAAACATTTATTGTAAATTTTTTTAAACGATTAGTAAATTAAAGAATAATATACAAGCGTAGTTTAAAATTATAAAAATATATTCAACTATGAAAATTCAATTATCAAGAATCTTTAGTATTGTGTAATCAGGCTTCTTCCAGCACACTGGCCTCCAGCACACTGGCCTCGAGACTTTCACCCGCGAGGAAGTACAGCGCAAACATGCGCTCTGGCTGAGTACAGTTCATTTGGACTACTGTCTCTAATATCGAGAGGATTTATTTATGCACCCTGCGTGTAGCCGAGTTTCGTAATTTCGGCTTAGAAATGGAATCTTTCTTCGTATCTGTAATTATATGCCTTAAATGTGATAATTATGGTATGTTTTTCATTCTATGTGTGTGGCGTTGGTGCAGGTGTCAATAAAGCTGTGAGTTCTCAAACCTACGCCTCATGTATCTCAATCTAACTATACACAGTTACAATCTGGTTGCCCAAATTGAAGACTACCATTTCAAGTAAAATTTATGAGATTTTTAAATTTTAAGACTTCCAGTTTTTTAACAAAGGCCGTTTTGAAAATTGGTTTCTATTTTTTTTTTGTTAAAAATATTTTTTTTATATTACATTAATTTCGAAGTATATTATAAACAACATTTTGAAATATATGTATTGACGGCAATTAAGCATTCAAGGTCTTTAATTAAGTAAACATTTATTAAATACATTACATTATTTATGGAATTTGAAAAACATATTTATAAATTGTATTACCGAGTCTTAGGATATTAGTAATTCTAAATATGCAGCAAAATTTTCATGCACTAAAGAAAGAAGTTATAATATATATATATATATGAATATTTATTTACATATTTATTCATTTATTTTTTAAATCTAACAACTTTTTTCCTATCCTTTTTCTTTCAGGATTAAAGCCTGTTTAAGTAATAACTCCGCCAAATAAACAGCAAAAAAGAAGAAATGTCGGATGACATTTATTTCAAAAGTGCCTCTTGTTAGGACGACGCATTTACTTCAACAAACAGCAATGTGCACACTTGAATATTTTATAACCTATCCCGTTTCTCGTGGACTCGGTTTCCGTTTCGTGAAAGAAGAAATATAAAATAAAATAATAATAAATAAAAAATATATACTGGCAAAACTCAAGAAATTGATGTTCCGTCAGAAATTGTTTGTTGGATATTTTTACGTCAAAAGGCTAAGCACGAGTTTCAAGGATGGAGCAAAGAATGAAAAAAGAAAAAAAATATGATGCATGCGATTTATTCCAAGACGTGAAGTTTCAGTAATAGTTGTTGGGATTTAAAAAAAAAAAGAAAGTAAAAATCATAAGGCGGTCATAAATTGTTTTATAAAATATGAATTGACTTTCAGGGTTAAGGGGAGAAAAGTTTTGGTTTGCGTTAAATTTAAATGATGCAGTCGTGTTTCGAAATAATAAATTAAGATCTCGCATACATAAAGCATTTAAAAAATTCTTCGAAATTACCAATGGTTTTAGTAAAATTCTTCGGATTGTTGCCGTTTTAGGATTCGAATTTTTAACCAAAGGAATTTCGCATACGTCTTTAAAAAAAGCGCATTGTATTATTTTAACAGATACTACTATTAATAAGGGAACTAAAATATTCTTTCATAAATATTATTCCAAATTACATTTAAATGTTGGAGAATATATATATGTATATACATATATATATATATATACACTGGCCTCCAAAAGTTAAGGAACAACATGTTTTCGAAGCTAGCCATTAAAAAGAATGACAGTAACAATAAAATTGGAACTTTCATAACAAAAAAAATAGTTATTATTATAGTATGTGTGTGGCTTTTCTGCATGTGTCAATAGAGTGGTGAGATCTCCAAGATTTCCTAAAATATCTCAGCCCAACCACATCCATTTACAATCCAGTTGCCAAACTGCACACTATAGCATCATAAAAAAAATTACGAGTTTTAACAAGAATTGAGAATTCAAAGTCTTTTATTAAATAAACATTAGTTATATGCATTACATTATTTATGGAATGTTAAAAACGTTTATAAATTTATAAAATGTATTAGTATGTCTTAAGTTTATACTTAAAAGCTCTAAATTTACAGTAATATTGTCATGCACTACAGAAACAAATTGTAATATATATATATATATATATATATATTAAATGAAATCACTGATATGAATATTTTTAAACTTTATATTTTAATCTATCAACATTTTTCATATCCTTTTTCTTTTAGGATTAAAGGCTTTTTAAGTAACAACTCCGCCAAAAAAGTAGCCAAAAGAAGAATTGTCGGGTGACATTTATTTAAAAAGTGCCTCTTGTAGGACGACTAATTTATTTTAACAAACAGCCAGGTGCACCATTGAATATTTTATAACGCTTCCCGTTTCTCGTGGACACGGTTTCCGTTTCGTGAAAGAAGACCAAAATAAAATAATAATGAATAAAAAAAATATATACTGGCCAAACTCAAGAAATGGATGTTCCGTCAAAAATTGTTTGTTGTATATTTTACGTCAAAAAAGCTAAGCGCGGGTTTCAAGGATGGAATAAAAAAGGAAAAAAAGAACGTGGTGCATGCGATTTATTCCAAGACTGTTTCAGTAATAGTTGTTGAGATGTAAGAAAAAAAAGAAGAGGTAAAAATCATGAGGCGGTCATAAATTGTTTGATAAAATATGAATTGACTTTCAGGGTTAAGGGGAGAAAAGTTTGGGTTTGCGTTCAATTTTAATGATGCAGCCGTGTTTCGAAATAATAAATCAACATCTCACATAAAGTCAGCATTTAAAAAAATATTTCGAAATAACCAAGACTGTTAGTATTTGGATTGTTGCCGCTTTATAATTCCATAATGTTAACCAAAGTAATTTTTTTAATTTTTTCCAAAGTAAAGTTTTTTGGATTGTTAGCGTTTTATAATTCGACAATTTTAATTTCAGATTCGTCTTTAATAAATGCATATTGTATAAATTATACAGAAACTACTATTAATAAGGGAAATAAAATACTTATTCATATAATTTAAATATTCATATATATATATATATATATAACAATTTAAGAAATATTCCTAACCAGCACATATATTTTTAAAAAAAATTAAATTGCTTACTGAGACTCACTTTCTTTACTTTTGAAATTACTTAATTTTCATTAAAAACAATATATTGTATAAATAATTTAAACAATTTGAATATTGCCTGATCATTTTTGGAATGCTAAGACAAAACAAAAATATATAAATGCAATTATAAAAATTCTTTGAAAAATATTTATTCGAATAGAAGTTTTTTACTTAATTAGTGTAATAAAGAATGGTAATCAAGCGTAATTTAAAAAATATAAAAACATATTCAAGTATGAGAATACAATCATCATGAATCAATAGTTTTGTGTAATCATGCTTACTCCTACACGCTGGCAAAAGAGCTGTCTATGGCGTGCAGGAGAAATGGTCAGTCGGCCTTTAGATTCTCACCCGTGAGAAAATTCAGAGCAACCATGAGCTCCCGCTAAATTCCGTTGAATTTGGCTGCAGTCACTTAGCACGAGAGGAAGTATGTTACGATCGACACTGCGTTTCAATTGGCATATAGAATTTCACCCTGAGAAGTATATTTCGCGCACCCTGCTCGTAGCCGAGTTTCTGGATATCGGTTTAGTAGTGAAATCTTCTTTCTAATCTATAATTAATTTTATGTCTTTAAATGTGATAATTGCTGTAAATTTTTAATGTGTTTTGGTGTATGTACTTGTATAAATTAAGCTGTGATTTCCCTAACTTGTGCCTCAAGTATCTCAATTAAGAAACGCCCATTTACATTCTGGTTACCCAACCTGCACACTGCAATTTCAAATATATTTTATCAGCTTTTAAATTTTTAAGACTGCCAGTTTTTTAACAAGACATATTTTGTTTTGAACTTTGTATGTGTTTGTGATTTGTTAAATAACATTTTTAACAGCACATTTAAAGAGTTTTAAAAAAAGCCAATTTTCACGTTCTTTAAAATGTATCAATTAAAATTAATATCCGAAATTCAAAACAAATATAATGAAATGTGAGATTTAAAGTCATTTTATCATTCAATGTCGTGTAATAAATAAGCATTTGTACATTTTATTACATTATTTATGGAATATCAAAAGCATATTTATAAATTTATAAAATGTAATTGTGAGTCTTAGCATTATACACAAAAATGTTAAATTTGGAGTAAAAATTTCATGCACTAAAGACGGAAGTTGTAAATAATATTTTTTATAAAATCACTGATATATATTTTTTTAAATTTAATTTTTGAATCTATCGACTTTTTTCCTATCCTTTGTCTTTCACGATTAAAGCCTCTCTAAGTAACAACTCCACGAAATAAACATAAAAAAAACAGCTAAAAGAAGAATTGCCGGGTGACATTTATTTAAAAAGGGCCTCTTGTAGGATGACGCATTTATTAGAACAAACAGCAAGGTACGCGCTTGAATATTTTATAACGTTCCTCGTGGACACGGTCTCCGTTTCGTAAAAAAAGTCGAAAATAAAATAATAATAAATAAAAAAATATAATAGCAAACTTCAAAAAATTGATGTTCCGTCAAAAATTGTTTGCTGGATATTTTTATGTCAAAAAGCTAAGCGCGGGTTTCAAAGATGGAACAAAAAAAGTAAAAAAGAATATGATGCATGCGATTTATTCCAAGATGTGAAGTTTCAGTAATAGTTGTTGGGATGTAAAAAAAAAAAAAGAAGGCTAAAAATCATAAGGCGGTCATAAATTGTTTGATAAAATATGAATTGACTTGAGGGTTAAGGGGAGAAAAGTTTGGGTTTGTTTTAAATTTAAATGATGCAGTCGTGTTTCGAAATAATAAATCAAGATCTCACTTAATGTCAGCATTTTAAAAAAAAATTATGTTTCGAAATAATCAGTGATTTTTGTAAAGTTCTTTGGATTAATTCCGTTTCATAATGTGATAACTTTAACTGCAGCAATATCCGATTCGTCTTTAAAAAATGCACATTGTATAAATATAACTGAAACTACTATTAAAAAGAGATTTAAATTATCCATCCATAAATAATATTTGAAATTGCATTTAAAATCTGAAGAATATACATATATATATATAACAGGTTTAGAAATATTTTTACCGATCACATTTATATTCAAGAAAAATGAGGTAATCTAAAGAAACTGATTTTTTCCTTAGAAACAATCTTCCTTGTGTATAATTTAAACGATCATAAATAATATAGGTTCATTATTAATGTTCATTATTAGTATGCTAAGAAAAAACAAAAAAAATAAATAAATGCAGTTATAAAATTTTTTTTTAAAGATATTTATTCGAATAGTTGTTTCAAATAATTAGTATAATAAATAATAATAATAAAGTACACTTTAAAATAATAAAAATATATATTCAACCAGAAAAATTCAATTTTCATGAATCAATAGTATCGTGTAATCATGCTTCCTCAATCACACCTCTATGACATTCATTAAAAATATTCATTCGACCTTGAGTATATCACAATAGAGGAAGTATAGAGCTACCTGGGATCTCACTGAGAACCGTTCAGTTGGATTGCTGGTCCTTAACCTCGGAAGAAGTATATTAAGAGCAACCCTGCGCATTAGTTGACCTAAAGATTCTCATCCAGAGAGGAATTATATTAATAATATAACTTCAGTGATGTAACTATGCTTTCTCCTACACACTGACAGGCACTAGGTACAGGACAAATGATCAATGGATCTCGACATTCTCACCCGAGAGGAATATATATTGCACGCACTATGCGCGTATCCGAATTTTTGGTTTTAGGTTTAGATGTGGAGTACTTCCACAATTCCACTCAAATTAATTAAATATTATGTATATAAAATTGTTTGTGTATGAAGTTTGCGTTTGTGTAAATAAAGCTGTGAGTTCCCAAACATGTTCCCCAAGTACCTCAACCCAACCGCACCTAATTACAGTCTGGCTGACCAGCCTGCACACATAAATCAAAATATGGATTTAATGGGAATTGAAAATTCAAGTTCTTTTATTAAATAAACATTTGTTATATGTATTACATTATTTACGAATGCTAAACATATTTATAAAATATATTTATGAGTCTCAGAAACACACTTAAAATTTCTAAATTTCCAGTAAAATTGTAGTGCATTAAATGTTTGGCAAAAAAGAAAAAGAGTTATAAAAAATTATTTTTTATAAAATAACTGATAAATATAACTTTTTATTTTATTTTTGACTCCAGAAACATTTTTCTATCCTTTTTCTTTCAGAATTAAAGCCTTTTTAAGTAACAATTCCATCAAATAAACAGTAAAAAAAACAGCAAAAAGGAGACATGTCGGGTGACATTTATTTAAAAAGTGCCTCTTGTAGGACGACGCATTTATTTGAACAAACAGAATATTTTGAATATTTTATAACGTCTCCCGTATCTCGTAGACACGGTTTCCGTTTCGTGAAAGAAGACCAAAATAAAATAACAATAAATGAAAAAAATATACCGGCAAAACTCAAGAAATTGATGTTCCGTCAAAAATTGTTTGTTGGATATTTTCACGTCAAAAAAGCTAAGCGTGGTTTCAATGATAGAACAAAAAAAAGGAAAAAAAGAATATGGTGCATGCGATTTATTCCAAGAAGTGAAGTTTCAGTAATAGCTGTTGGGCTGTAGAAATAAAGAAGGTTAGGAAATCATAAGGCGGTCATAAATTGTTTGATAAAATATGAAGTGACTTTCAGGGTTAATAAGAGAAAAGTTTGGGTTTGCATTAAATTTAAATGATGCAGTCGTGTTTCGAAATAATAAATCAAAATCTCATATACAGTCAGCGTATCAAAAAATGTTTCAAAATAACCAGTAGTCTTAGTAAAGTTCTTTGGGTTGTTGCCGTTTTATAGTTGGATAACGTTTTTTTTTTTCTAATGCAGCTGGTTAATAGACCGTGATCTTTTATGCCATAAAGGCTCGTTCCCACCGAGGCGAGACACGTGAAGATGCAAGAGGCAAGCGACCAAATTTTTTCGACCCCTTCACAGCGAAACGTCAGAAATAGCATTACGCATAGTGAAAAACCGCTTGAAGTTGAAAGTTGGTCTACTCCACGCGGCGAACTGCAAACCGGTTTCAGGCGACCGCGGTGAAGTCAAATTTTGGTCGCTTGCATCTTGTCGCCTTGGTGAGCACGAGCCTTAAGGGCTGCACCGATGTTACTCACTTTGTATTACCCAGGGGGCGCGTGTAACTTGAAGATAAGCTACGGAGTCACAATGCCCCCACAACGCTCTACGATCCTTATTAGGACCGGGACCTACGGCTTAAAGGGGATTCCGAACCACTAACAAACACCAATGGCACGGCCGAGATTCGAACCCGAAACCTGTGGTACCGAGCGCTAGCCATTCGGTCATTCAGGCCCGTAGTTGGATAATGTTAACGAAATCAATTTCTGATTGGTCTTTAGAAAATGAACTTTGTATTATTATTTTAACAGATATTACTGTTAGTAAAGGAATTAAAATATTTATGCATAAATAACATCCAAATTTATGTTGATATTTTGAAATATATATATATATATTTTGAATGTTATTATCGACCAAACTTATTTTGAAGGTAAATGAAATAATTTACTGAAACTGGTGTTTTCTTTAAAAAACAATCTCTCGTATGCATAATTTAAACAATTTTGATTGATGATTGTTAAATGATTGTTCAATATTATTATGCTAGGAAAATACCAAAACTTAAAAATGCAATTATAAAAAATCTTTTAAATATATTTATTTGAAAAGGTGTTTTAAATAATTAGCATAATAAATAATAATATTCCAGATAATTTAAAAATAATAAAAATATACTCAACTAAGAAAATTCAGTTATCATGAATCAATACTATTGCGTAATCATACTTCATCCAATACCATGTCAAGAGCGCCTCTTAGGTGCTCAGGTGAAATGGTCAGAAACCATGAACCATGTTGTCCCACTAAGAACCGCTAATTGGACTGCAGTCACTTAGCCCGAGATGAATTATATTAAGCTCAACCACGCGTATTAACTGGCCTACGATTTCTTACCCTGTGTATATAACAGTTGGGCTGACATGTTCGTAGGCTGACACATAGATGACGCTACTAGTATTAAATCCATGTGATTTTTAGTTAGCCCTAACCTTCAAAAACACGTGTATAAATTTGACAGCTGTTGCACTATTAGTATGTGAGTTATAGCATTTTTAGTGAAGCAACTTCTGTTAGTTTGAAAAAATGGATAAAAAGGAATTTCCTGTGTTAATTAAAGCATTGGTTTTTGGGACAAAGAAAACATACTATTGGAGCCAAGGCTTGGCTTGATAAACATTATTCGGACTTTGCACCAGGAAAATCAACCGTACAGAAGTGGTTTGCTAACATTAAACGAGGCAAAATGAGCACCGAGGATGATGTACGCAGTGGACGCCCCAAAGAGTACGACGAAAACATCAAAAAAGTCCACAAAATAATTTCTGATAACCGTAAAGTGAAGTTGATTGAGATAGCTGAGACCCTAAAGATATCAAAGGAACTTGTTGGACATATCGTGAATGAATATTTGGATATGCGAAAGCTCTGTTAAAAGTGGGTACCGCGCGAGCTCACAATCGAAGAAAAACAACAACGAATTGATGATTCTAAGCAGTGTTTGGAGCTTTTCAATCGTAATAAGCCCGAATTTTTGCGTCTATATGTGACAATGGATGAAACATGGCTCCATTATTTCACACCGGAGTCCAATCGACAGTCAGCCGTGTGGACTGCACGTGATGAACACTAAAAATACTAATAGTGCAACAGATGTCAAATTTATACACGTGTCTTTTGAATTTTAGGGCTAACTAAAAATGATATGGATTTAATACTAGTAGCGCCATCTATGTGTCAGCCTATGAACATGTCAGCTGAACTGTTCACCTTTTCAGTTCACCTGGTAAATACTGTCACCGATCTTCCTCCTACACTCTGGCAACAGAGCCCCCGCGCAAAAAAAAAAAAAATGTCAAATATCAAATTTCAATGACAAAAATAGTTCTCCAAAATAAAAATAAACAGTTTAATATGACAAAAATATTTCACATGAAGCACGCTATGTAAAAAACAACTCATTATTCCTCTCAGTCTTGCTTCTTTTAATTTAAGTGCATAATATTTTAATACTGTAACTATACTTCATCCTACACACTAGCAAAAGCGCATCTTGGGCCGTTCAGGAAAAATGGTCAGTAGGTGTGTGGTTTAATACCCGTGGGAAAGTAAAAGAAAACTTGCGGTCCAGCTGTGAAACATTTATTTAAGGTCTCTAATCCAAAGATAAAATATATTCAAAGCAAACCTTCGTATTAGTTGGCCTGCAGACTCTCACCCGAAGAAGAAATGTATTTTGCGCATCTTGCGAGTAGTTGAGTATCGGATATTATGCTTATAAGTGGATTCTATCGACGAATCTATGATTATCTGTTTTTAAATGTGTTAAATAGTGTATGCCTTTAATAGTATATATATGTATTTTTGAGTGATTTAATAAACCTGTACCTCCAATATCTCATCCAAACCATACCCAATTACAATCCAGTTGTCCAGTTCCACTACACTATTCACAAAACAAAATATACGTTTTAACGGGAATTGAGAATTCGAGGTCTTTCATTAAATCAACATTTTTAAATACATTACATTATTTATTGAATTTCAAAAACATATTTCTTAAATTTGTAAAATAAATTAAGAATTAATTTTTTTTGTTCTAAAGCAACTGGCAACTGTTAGATACTCGTATTTGATGTCTTAAAGCAAACGCTGCACAGACGTTACTCACTTTGCATTACCCAGGGGGATCGTGTAACTTGAAGATAAGCCACGGACGCGGAGTGACAATGCCCCGTAACGCTCTACGATCATATTTGACCGGCACCTACGGTGCAGTTCCGAGCCACTACACACATTCATGGCACCGCCGGCATTCGAACCCGAAACCTGTGGTACCGAGCGACAGAGCGCTAGCCAATCGGCCGTTAGGCCCCAAATTAAGAATTATATATATATATATATATATATGTATATTAAATTTATAAAATGTATTATGTATTACTGTGCCTTATAATTATACGTATAAACGATAAATTTGCAGTAAAACTTTCATGAATTAAAAAAAGAAATTATAATTAAAAAAAAAACATTTTTTTATAAAATCACTGATATTTATATTTTTTTATTTTTGAACTTTGCAATTTTTTTCCTTTCAGGATTAAAGCCTTTTTAAGTAACAACTCCGCCATTTAAACAGTGAAAAAAACAGCAAAAAGAAGAAAAGTCGGATGACATTTATTTCAAAAATGCCTCTTGTAGAACGAAGCATTTATTTGAACAAACATCCAGGTACACACTTGAATATTTTATAACGTTTTCAATTTCTCGTGGACACAACTTCAGTTTCATGAAAGAAGACGAAAATAAAATAATAAATAAAAAAATATATATACTAGCAAATCTCAAGAAATGGATGTTCAGTCAAAAATTGTTTGTTGGATATTTTTACGTCAGAAAAGCTGAGCGCGGGTTTCCAAGGATGTAAAAAAAGAATTTGATGCATGCGATTTATTCTAAGACGTGAAGTTTCAGTAATAGTTGTTGGGATGTAAAAAAAATATCATAAGTCGGTCATAAATTGTTTGATTAAATATGAATCGACTTTAGGGTTTAAATGGAGAATAGTTTTGGTTTGCTTAAAATTTAAATGATGCAGTTGTGTTTCGAAATAAAAAATCAAGATTACATATATAGTCACAGTTAAAAAAAAAAAATGTTTCGCAATAACTAGTGCTTTTTGTAAAGTTCTTTGATTTGGGTATAATATTGTATATTAAAAAAACAAAAGAGCTTTATTGTATATCAGAAAACAGGGCCTGAATGGCCGAGTGGCTAGCGCTCTGGCGCTCGGAACCACAGATTTCGGGTTCGAGTCCCGGCGGTGGCATGGATGTGTGTAGTGGTTCAGAATCCACTTTAAAACCTTAGGCCCTGGTCTAATAGGATTTGTAGAGCGTTGCGGGGGCATTGTCCGTGGCTTATCTTCAAGTTACACGCGCTCCCTGGGTAATTAATGCAAAGTGAGTAACGTCTGCGCAGCGTTTGCCTTAAGGCATCGAAGACGTCCATGTCTGTTGTTGGAAAACAAAATATCAGAAAACAGAAATGTTTATTGTATATTAGAAAACGGAAAAGCTTTATTGTATATTAGAAAACGTAAAGATTTTATTGTATATTAGAAAACAGAAATATTTTATTGTATATTAGAAAACGGAAAAGTTTTATTGTTTATTAGAAAACGGAAAAGTTTTATTGTATATCAGAAAACGGAAAAGTTTTATTGTATATCAGAAAAAGTTATTATTTCATTGTTAATTGAATAGAAATAAGTGAAAAGCAATACATAAATTATTCATAAAAATAATTCTAAATTTCAAAAGAACTAGAAGAACATTTATAGTTTCAATATTACAAGAAGAAAACATTCTATAGAGCCGATTTCAATTCAGAATAATTAGTGTAGCAGCAATAGAAAACATGATATAATAAAGTACAAAATTATCATGCTTCATTAGTGGCAATTGTATAGTTAAATATTAATAAATAGAAGCATTACATAGCAGCATTTAATTGTATATTAATAAATAGAAGCATTACGAGTTAACATCATTCGTAAGTGTTCAAAACCTAGAAAACCAATTTATGCAAATTATGTGCCACTTTTTTATTTATTTAATTTCACCATTTGTGAGACTCTGTTCCTACTTAAAGATTTTCCCATTCAAATAAAAAAAAGAGCGAATTCAGTGCTCTATAAAACTATTTTAATTAATATTAAAATACCCTGGTTTTTACTTTTAAATATACACTCAAGAGCCAAAACATTATGACCAACTGTCAATAACGAGTTGGCCCAACAACACAGCTTCAACCCGCCTTGGCATGGATTAATACCACCACTTAATTCCAGTTAAATACCACTTCCACCTGATCACGGGCCTTCCACGTCATCCAGGCGAGTTCATTGCAAAATGTAGGGGTGGTCATAATGTTTTGGCTCTTGAGTGTATAAGAATATAGCCAATGCATTTAATGTCACAGAATGTTAACAAGAGACATCTTTTAATCGAAGAACAGAAAAAAGAAAAAATTTTATTGCATATTGGAAAAAGAAATTCATTGAATATTTGAAACGAAAAAGCTTTATTGTATATTAGAAAAAGGAAATGTTTTATTGTATGTTAGAAAACAAAAAAGTTTTATTGTATATAAGAAAAAGGCATTACTACAAGGCTGTTTGAAAAGAAATAAGTAAAGGAAAAATATAAACTATCCCATGAAATAAATTCTAAATTTTCTAAGATCTAGAATGATTCTCATAATCAACAAAAGAACATTTATGGCTCTAATATTGCTCAAAGAAACCATTCTACACGGCTTAAAGCAATTCAGAATAATTAATTAAACAGAAATAAACATCATGTAATGAAATGCAAAATTCTCATACTTCGTTAGTGGCAATTGTATAGTTAAATGGGAAACATAACCAAGTTAACATCATTCGCAAGTATTCAAAACCTAGAAAACCAATTCATGCAAATTATTTGCCACATTTTTTTATTTATTTATTTCACCATTTGTGAGACTCTGTTCCTACTTAAAGAATTTCCCATTCAAACCCACTGATTGCTATTGAGAGTGGTGCGAAAAGCGATTTTTTCGCTCTCAATCGTTCTTTGAAAAAGCCTTCTCTCTCTCTGATTCATCTTGTTCCATTTACGCGCAGCCGATTTGTCAGTGTTGCCACTTCTTTTTCCGAAATTAGCGTCCCATTTTACACGTGTTCTCTTTTTCAGTAACGAGCGTCGTAACACACTTCCTCATTTGCATGTTTGATGTATTCTGGCCGGGAAACGAAAAAGGATCGTTTGGCATCGGCAGCTGCAGACGACTTTTAGCTATTATGCGGTCTAATTGCGAGTGTTCCCGAGTTTTCTTCGTTCCTGTAAAGAATGAAAGGCCATTTGCATTCTTGCAGGCTTCCCGTCGCTTATTAGCCTTCAAAATCGGCTGTCCATTCACATAACGCAGACGACTTTTTAAACCTCGGGCTGTCAAGAGGGAGCTTGCATCACTGTCAGTTGTTCGGGGAGGGATTTTAAGTGTCAGGATTTACGCAGACGATTTTGAAACTTTAAAGCTTGAATCTCATCACAAAGGAATAACTTAAAATTTTCTTGTTGTTTGAAAATCATTTTATAGGTCAAATACTGTAATCATTTGTATTGAAGAAGTTTTCCAACATTTGAATTTAAAATTAAACCAATTTCCTTTTTCTTCTTTTTTTTTCCTTTTTCTTCTTTTTCTTTTATAATTCCATAATATTAAGGGTAATTTATGTATTTGTAAGATTTATTCTAATACGGTACTCAAATACTGTTAAATGTCTCAAATTTGACAAAAATCGAATTACCCATTTGTATGTGCAGCATAATTTGTATTTTTTATAGTTTTTACAATATTTATTTTTTGCTGTTGATTAAGCATAATTATTAAGTGTTAAATATAATTGTCACTAATAAGCTTAAATAGGTTTAAAAATTTATAATAATGTAGCATATTTCTCAAGTGAATAATTTTGGTATTTCATTCCCAGAAGAGAGGTATGTATAACCTTTCACAAGTGCGTAATAATTTGACATCATATTAGCAGTATTGTGGGTAGTTACATTACATACAATTAGTTTTTGTACTAAAGAGAGCAACCTGTCACTCAAATCTGATAATAAATATTCAGTGACATGGATAATAAGACCTCATGAAATTAGCGAGTGCCTGTGCAACCTTCACAGGTAGAAACAATTATAGATTGAAAATGGACTACACCATAAGTTGTTCCATCGCAATTTATGATCGACCATAAGCCAAATGTTTACTCCAATGAGAAGTAAGAGAAGCTGACCCCCTTCCCAATTATTTGATGGACTTTTTTAAAGGGTGGTTTTTGGATGGAGTCGACCAGAATTGTAGTTTTCTTTTGACTGAATAAACCAGTGTTTCCACCTCCTTTTCAAAGGTGAACCCCTTTGTGATTTCGCCTATCACGCCTTGTGATAATTAAGGTATGTCCTGAAACTAGAAAATTAGATTCAACATAGACTTGTAAACTCTGAAAAATCTCCGACCATGGAATAAATTGTACTTGTGATTTAATAGTGCACTTGTCATCATTTTTTTTTTATTTGTTTGTATAAAACCCAGATTATATTATTCGTATGTATGCATATATATATATATATATATATATATATATAGTGTTTTTAAATAAAAATGTTCCCATGAACCTGAATGTGGCCTTCTTCTTGAAGTCGTTACAATCTAATATAGGCAGAGGTCTAAAACCCAACCAGGTTTTGGTATAATACAGGCCGAGACGTTACATTATGCATAAAACGCAATATATGTTATATGTATATACGTCGAATTTAATTACATGGTCTACGACAGACCTTAATTATCACTCTGCGTAAACACGAAACCACAAGGGGTTCACTTTGAAATTTTCATCATCCTTATCCAAAAAATTATTTTGAAAACAATATAATAAACAAAATATCATCGGAGCCCTAGAAATTATATCAGATAAAGTATAAAAAATACAGTACAATGATTAGTAAATTATGTTAACAGGTTGTACGATTAAAAAAATTAAGATACATTAATATAATTTATTTATAACTTTGAATAAAAGTCCTAGAAAAATGTTAAAATTATTATTCAACGGCTTTGCAAACTTTATACTTAAAAAAAAATTTTTTTTTCATTTTCAGTGCATTTTTCTTTCAAAAGATACACGGTACATTTTTCTTTTTTCTTACTAAATCGAATTTCTAAGAAAAAAAACCATTTTTCATCCTTTAGACGAAAAGGAAATTATTTTCATATATTTTAACGACAGTGCCATTCCATAAACTCGAATGAAAATGGCTTCTCGGAGAAAGAGAAAGGACGAAAAAAAAAATCACATAATAATACTTCTTAAAATAACCATCAAATTTATTTTACCGTGCGGTTCTTTTATATAAATTTTTTTTTACCCGATCTCCCATTGTTTACGAAAGAGAAATGCATTTGTTCGCAGATGCAACAAACCGAATCAATCACCGCAGGTTTCACCTGTCACCCTAAGTGCGGCAGCTGAAAAAAAAAATTCATTGGTAATACAGAGATAAAAGGGCCTTGAATACTTGTTTTTTTCTGCTCTCCCTAAACTATTGAAAAATAGAGTACTTGAACTAAAAAGAATTGCTCCACAGAAAACTGAAAGTCACAAATAAAACATCTCTCTGAATGGAAAATAAAGAAAAAAAAAAAGAAAAAATGTAGGGCCTCTTTCGAATGTTTTTGGTATTTACTCAAAGCTCCTTCTTTCTTGTAGTCTGCAAGAACTCTCGTCGATTTCGTAGTTTTGATTATGCCTGTTCTAGAAAAAAAAAAAGGAACAAAGAAGAAGACTGGTATAAAAATATCAAGATGACGTCCTTTTCTTGGTCTTCTTTTATGGTCTAATGCTCAAACGTGAGAACGCGTTCCCCCAAATACTTTCTGAGAGTGTTATTTTTTAATTTTATTGATGAACTGAGCGTAGCTCTGTCGACGACTTTTCATTTTTATTCTATTTTTTTTTTCTTCTTTATAACTTTTTTTTTGCCTTTCGAGAATTTTTGCTTGGTTGTAACTGTAACTTACCACAGCGGCTTGATCTTCATTTCTTGCTATTTTATGGCTTGGGTTTTAGGGTTTTTTTTTTACTTTATTTACTAGTAGTCTATATAACAGAGCTACAATCTGAGTGAGATGATATGAGACTTTAACTGCATTATTTAAGTTAGGGACTTGAAAGATCACTTTTTAAAAAGTTTATTTCTTTCTGTTTTTCAGTTCTGGAGTTTGGAATAAATATTTGATGAATTTGGTATTCATTTTGTAATAGTTTTGTGGTGGCATCAGATTTCGGTTTGATTTAGAAATGCATTCTATACATTTTACGTACTATTAATTAGGAAATAATTTTGATTGTTAAAAATGTAGTAAAAACTAAAAATTGTAAATGATTCTCTGGGAACTGTAGATCAATTACTTAAACAATCTATGCTGACATGTTCAGATAGAAGATCCCAATCTATTTCTACAGCTAAAGGATATACCATTGCGATTGTGTATTTTGCCATTCTGATCACCTAATTAAAATTTTACACGATAAATATGTTTCTAAAGAATACGTGTAAAAAGCATATTGTATCTATGAAAAATAGAATATTGAATTCCTAAGAAATCACCAGAAATAATACTAAACCATGTGTTTTAAAAGGATTTTAAACATTTTATTTCATAAAAATTGCACATGAACAATCAAAAGTAAATATTTATTGAAATAGTAATTATATCACATAAAGTATTCAAAATTGAGTACAATGATTAGTAAATTATATTAACAAGTTGCACGGTTCAAAACGATTAAGGTATATTACGATAATTCATTTATAACTTTGAATAAAAGTCCTAAAAAAATGTTAAAATTATTATTCTATAGCTTTGTAAACTTCATACCTTAAAGAAACAAAACTCTTTTTCACTTTCTGTACATTTTTCTTTGAAAAGATACTCGATAACTTTTCCTTTTTTCCTACTAAATCGAATTTCTAAGAAAAAAAAACCATTTTTCCTCCTTTAGTCGAAAAGGAAATTATTTTCATATATTTTAACGACAGTGCCATTCCATAAACTCGAATGAAAATGGCTTCTCCAAGAAAGAGACATGAAGAGAAAAAAAATCACATCATAACACTTCTTAAAATAACCATCAAATACATTTTACCGTGCGGTTCTTTTTATTTTTTTTTTTTTATTTACCCGACCTCCCAATGTTTACGAAAGAGAAATGTATTTGTTGGCAGACGCAACAAACCAAATCAATCACCGCAGATTTCACCTGTCACCCTAAGTACGGCAGCCTAAAAAAAAATCATTGGTAATACACAGATAAACGGGCCTTGAATCCATGTTTTTTTATGCTCTCCCTAAACTATTGAAAAATAGAGTACTTGAACAAAAAAGAATTGCTCCGCAGAAAACTGAAAGTCACAAATAAAACATCTCTCAGAATGGAAAATAAAAAAGAAAAAAAGCATGGCCTCTTTCGAATGTTTTTGGTATTTACTCAAAGCTCCTTCTTTCTTGTAGTGTGCAAGAACTCTCGTCGACTTCGTACTTTTGATTATGACTGTTCAAAAAGGGGAAAAAAAAAGAAAAGAACAAAGAAGAAGACTCTGGTGTAAAAATATCAAGATGACGTCCTTTTCTTGGTCTTCTTTTATGGTGTAATGCTCAAACGTGAGAACGCGTTCCCCCAAATACTTTCTGAAAGTGTTATTTTTTAATTTACTAGATGAACTGAGCGTGGATCTGTAGACGACTTTTTATTTTTATTATTATTTCTTTCTCCTTTCCTTTTTTTTTTTTTTTTTTTTGAAAATTTTTGCTTGTCTGTAACTGTAACTTACCACAGCGGCTTGATCTTGATTTCTTGCTCTTTTATAGCTTGTGTTTTAGGTTTTTTTTTTTTTTTTTTTTTTGCTTTATTTACTAGTCGTCTATATATGAGAGCTTCAAGCTTGCTGGAGAGGATATGAGATTTTAACTACTTTATTTACGTATGGGGCTTGTATGAGAACTTTTTCAAAGTTTATTTCTTTCTGGTTTTCAGATCTGGAATTTGGAATAAATATTTGATGAACTTAGTATTAATTTCGTAATAGTTTTGTGGTTGCATCAGATTTTGGTTTGATTTACAAATGCATGGCATGTTCAAATAGAAGATCACAATCTATGTCTACAGCTAAAGATATACCATTGCGATTGTGTATTTTGCCATTGTTATCACCTAATTAAATTTTTACACGATAAATTTGTTTCCATAGAATACGTGTAAAAGAAATTCGTGTAAAAAGCAGATTGTATCTATGGAAAAATAGAAGATTGGTGCCCATCCTAAAAAATCAGCTGAAATAATACAATAAACCACGAGTTTTAAAGTTAGGATTTTAAACATTTTATTTCATAAAAATTGCTCATGAAGAGTTAAAAGTAAATAGTAATTGAAACAGTAATTATATCAGATAAATTATACAAAATTGAGTGCAATGATTAGTAAATTATATTAACAAGTTGCACGGCTCAAAACAATTAAGGTATATTACGATAATTCATTTATAACTTGAATAAAAATCCTAAAAAATGGTTAAAATTATTATTCTATAGCTTTGCAAACTTCATACCTTAAAGAAACAAAACTCTTTTTCATTTTCTGTGCATTTTTCTTTGAAAAGATACTCGGTACATTTACCTTTTTTCCTACAAAATCGAATTTCTAAGAAAAAAAAACCATTTTTCATCCTTTAGTCGAAAAGGAAATTATTTTCATATATTTTAACGACAGTGCCATTCCATAAGCTCGAATGAAAATGTCTTCTCTGAGAAAGAGAAAGGAATGGAAAAAAATCACATAATAATACTTCTTAAAATAACCATCAAATATATTTTACCGTGCGGTTCTTTTTATTTATTTTTATTTAGCCGATCTCTCATTGTTTAGGAAAGAGAAATGTATTTGTTCGCAGATGCAACAAACCAAATCAATCACCGCAGATTTCACCTGTCACCCTAAGTACGGCAGCTGAAAAAAAAAAAAATCATTGGTAATACAGAGATAAAAGGCCTTGAATCCTTGTTTTTTTATGCTCTCCCTAAACTATTGAAAAATAGAGTACTTGAACAAAAAAGAATTGTTCCACAGAAAACTGAAAGTCACAAATAAAACATCGAAGAGTGGGAATAAATATAAAAAAGAACAAAAAAAAAAAAAAAATGCAGGGCCTCTTTCGAATGATTTTGGTATTTACTTAAAGCTCCTTCTTTCTTGTAGTGTGCAAGAACTCTCGTCGACTTCGTACTTTTGATTATGTCTGTTCGAAAAAAAAAAAAGAACAAAAGAAGAAGACTGTGGTATAAAAATATCAAGATGACGTCCTTTTCTTGGTCTTCTTTTATGGTCTAATGCTCAAACGTGAGAACGCTTTCCCCGCAAATACTTTCTGAAAGTGTTATTTTTAATTTACTTGATGAACTGAGCGTGGGTCTGTAGACGACTTTTTATTTGTGTTATACATTTTTTTTGCCTTATAACTTTCTTTTAAATTCGAGAATTTCTGCTTGGCTGTAACTGTAACTTACCACAGCGGCTTGATCTTGATTTCTTGCTCTTTTATGGCTTGGGTTTTAGGGTTTTTTTTTTTTTTTTTTTTTGCTTTATTTACTAGTCGTCTATATACGAGAGCTTCAAGCTTGCTGGAGAGGATATGAGATTTTAACTCCATTATTTACGTACGGTGCTTGAATGAGCACTTTTTAAAAGTTTCTTTCTTTCTATTTTTTCAGTTCTGGAGTTTGGAATAAATATTTGATGAACTTGGTATTAATTTCGTAATAGTTTTGTGGTGGCTTAAGATTTTGGTTTGATTTAGAAATGCATGGTGTGCCTTTTACGTGCTATGGATAATCATATAATAGCAATGAGCCAGATGGTCAATTGGTTAGTTCTCTGGTCTTTGTACCAAAGGCTTCAGGTTTGAGTCATCGCTGAGACAAGTTAGTGGTTTGGATGTCATGGATGTTACAGTGGATGGATGTTAATTAATGGCTCGGAATCCACGGCAAATTGTAGGTCCAATTCTAATAATCCTAAATTAGGCAAAAATGATCTTAGAGTGGCAAACCAAATCTTATAATATCTCAGACTTATAAGGTTGTAGTAAAAATTAAAAACTGTAAATAATTTACTTAAAGAATCTATGCTCACATGTTCAGATAGAAGATCAAAATCTATGTCTACAAATAAAGATATACAATTGTGGTTCAGTATTTTGCCATTACCTAATTCAATTTTTACACGATAAATATGTTTCTAATGAATGCATGTAAAAGAAATTTGTGTAAAAAACATATTGCATCTATGCAAAAATAGAAGATTGGTTGCAGCCCTAAGAAGTTAGCAAAATAATAGAAAAAACCATGAGTTGTAAAGTTAGGACCTTAAACATTTTATTTCATAAAGATTGCACATGAACGATAAAAAGATAATAGCCATTGAAATAGTAATTATATCACATAAAGTATACAAAATAGAGTATCAATTAGTAAATTATGTTAACTATTTGCACGGTTCAAAAAAATTAAGATATATTAATATAATTTATTTATAACTTTGAATAAAAGTCCTAAAAAGAAGTTAAAATTATCATTCTGTAGCTTTGCAAACTTTATAACTTAAAAAAAAACTTTTTTTCATTTTCTGTGCATTTTTCTTTGAAAAGATACTCGGTACATTTTCCTTTTTTCCTACTAAATCGAATTTCTAAGAAAAAATACCATTTTTCATCCTTTAGTCGAAAAGGAAATTATTTTCATATATTTTAACGACAGTGCCATTCCATAAACTCGAATGAAAATGGCTTCTCGGAGAAAGAGAAAGGAATTGAAAAAAAATCACATAATAATACTTCTTAAAATAACCATCAAATATATTTTACCGTGCGATTCTTTTTAATTTTTTTTTTTACCCGATCGCCCATTGTTTACGAAAGAGAAATGTATTTGTTCGCAGATGCAACCTACCAAATCAATCACCGCAGATTTCACCTGTCACCCTAAGTACGGCAGCTGAAAAAAAAATTCATTTTTAATACAGAGATAAAAGGCCTTGAATCCTTGTTTTTTATGCTCTCCCTAAACTATTGAAAAATAGAGTACTTGAACAAAAAAAGAATTGCTCCACACAAAACTGAAAGTCACAAATAAAACATCCAAGAATGGGAATAAAAATAAAAAAGAACAAAAAAAAAAAACGTTGCCTCTTTCGAATGTTTTTGGTATTTACTTAAAGCTCCTTCTCTCTTGTAGTGTGCAAGAACTCTCGTCGACTTCGTACTTTTGATTATGTCTGTTCGAAAAAAGAAAATAACAAAGAAGAAGACTGTGGTATAAAAATATCAAGATGACGTCCTTTTCTTGGTCTTCTTTTATGGTGTAATGCTCAAACGTGAGAACGCTTTCCTCCCAAATACTTTCTGAAAGTGTTATTTTTTAATTTACTTAATGAACTGAGCGTGGGTCTGTAGACGACTTTTTATTTGTTTTATACTTTTTTTTTTGCCTTATAACCTTTTTTTTAAATTCGAGAATTTTTGCTTGGCTGTAACTGTAACTTACCACAGAGGCTTGATCTTGATTTCTTGCTCTTTTATGGCTTGGGTTTTAGGGTTTTTTTTTTTTTTTCTTTATTTACGAGTCGTCTATATACGAGAGCTTCAAGCTTGCTGGAGAGGATATGAGATTTTAACTCTTTTATTTACGTACGGTGCTTGAATGAGCACTTTTTAAAAGTTTCTTTCTTTCTATTTTTTCAGTTCTGGAGTTTGGAATAAATATTTGATGAACTTGGTATTAATTTCGTAATAGTTTTGTGGTGGCTTAAGATTTTGGTTTGATTTAGAAATGCATGGTGTGCCTTTTACGTGCTATGGATAATCATATAATAGCAATGAGCCAGATGGTCAATTGGTTAGTTCTCTGGTCTTTGTACCAAAGGCTTCAGGTTTGAGTCATCGCTGAGACAAGTTAGTGGTTTGGATGTTATGGATGTTACAGTGGATGGATGTTAATTAATGACTCGGAATCCACGGCAAATTGTAGGTCCAATTCTAATAATCCTAAATTAGGCAAAAATGATCTTAGAGTGGCAAACGAAATCTTATAATATCTCAGACTTATAAGGTTGTAGTAAAAATTAAAAACTGTAAATAATTTACTTAAAGAATCTATGCTCACATGTTCAGATAGAAGATCAAAATCTATGTCTACAAATAAAGATATATAATTGTGGTTCAGTATTTTGCCATTACCTAATTCAATTTTTACACGATAAATATGTTTCTAATGAATGCATGTAAAAGAAATTTGTGTAAAAAACATATTGCATCTATGCAAAAATAGAAGATTGGTTGCAGCCCTAAGAAGTTAGCAAAATAATAGAAAAAACCATGAGTTGTAAAGTTAGGACCTTAAACATTTTATTTCATAAAGATTGCACATGAACGATAAAAAGATAATAGCCATTGAAATAGTAATTATATCACATAAAGTATACAAAAGAGAGCCTATCAATTAGTAAATTATGTTAACTATTTGCACGGTTCAAAAAAATTAAGATATATTAATATAATTTATTTATAACTTTGAATAAAATCCTAAAAAGAAGTTAAAATTACCATTCTGTAGCTTTGCAAACTTTATAACTTAAAAAAAAAAAAAAAAAAAAAAAAAAACTTTTCATTTTCAGTGCATTTTTCTTTCAAATGATACTCCGTACCTTTCCCTTTTTTTTATGATTAAATCTTATTTCTAAGAAAAAAACCATTTTTCATCCTTTAATCGAAAAGGAAATTATTTTCATATATTTTAACGGCAGTGCCATTCCATAAACTCGAATGAAAATGGCTTCTCAGAGAAAGAGAAAGGAATTGAAAAAAAATCACATAATAATGCTTCTTAAAATAACCATCAAATATATTTTACCGTGCGGTTCTTTTATATTTTTTTTTTTTATTTACCCGATCTCCTATTGTTTACGAAAGAGAAATGTATTTGTTCGCAGATGCAACAACCCAAATCAATCACCGCAGATTTCACCTGTCACCCTAAGTACGGCAGCTGAAAAAAAAAAATTGGTAATACAGAGATAAAAAGGCCTTGAATCCTTGTTTTTTTATGCTCTCCCTAAACTATTGAAAAATAGAGTACTTGAACAAAAAAGAATTGTTCCACAAAAAACTGAAAGTCACAAATAAAACATCCAAGAATGGGAATAAAAATAAAAAAGAACAAAAAAAAACAAAAAACAGGGCCTCTTTCGAATGTTTTCGGTATTTACTTAAAGCTCATTCTTTCTTGTAGAGTGCAAGAACTGTCGTCGACTTCGTACTTTTGATTATGTCTGTTCGAAAAAAGAAAAAAAAAGAACAAAAGAAGAAGACTGTGGTATATAAATATCAAGATGACGTCCTTTTCTTGGTCTTCTTTTATGGTCTAATGCTCAAACGTGAGAACGCTTTCCTCCCAAATACTTTCTGAAAGTGTTATTTTTTAATTTACTTGATGAACTGAGCGTGGGTCTGTAGACGACTTTTTATTTTTATTCTATTTTTTTTTCTTCTTTATAAATTTTTTTTTTGCCTTTCGAGAATTTTTGCTTGGTTGTAACTGTAACTTACCACAGAGGCTTGATCTTGATTTCTTGCTCTTTTATGGCTTGGTTTAGGGTTTTTTTTTTTTTTTTACTTTATTTACTAGTAGTCTACATAAGAAAGCTTCAAGCTTGCTGGAAATGATATGAGATTTTAACTACTTTATTTACGTACAGTGCTCGAAAGAGCACTTTTTAAAAGTTTAATTCTTTCTGGTTTTCAGTTCTGGTGTTTGGGATAAATATTTGATGAACTTAGTATTAATTTCGTAATAGTTTTGTGGTGGCATCAGATTTTGGTTTTATTTAAAAATTCATGGTATACATTTTACGTACTATAGATAAGGAAATAATTTTGATTGATAAAAATGTAGTAAAAACTAAAAACTGTGAATCATTTTTTGGGAACTGTAAGTCAATTACTTAAACAATCTATGCTGACATGTTCAGATAGAAGAACCCAATCTATGTCTACAGTTAAGGATATACCATTGCGATTGTGTATTTTGCCATTGTTATCACCTAATTAAATTTTTACACGATAAATATATTTCTATAGAATACGTGTAAAAAGCATATTGTATCTATGGAAAAATAGAAGATTGGAGCCAGTCCTAAGAAATCAGCAGAAATAATACAATAAACCATCAGTTTTAAAGTTAGGATTTTAAACATTTTATTTCATAAAAATTGCACATGATCAACCAAAAGTAAATAGTTATTGAAATTGTAATTATATCAGAATAAAGTATATAAAATTGAGTACAATGATTAGTAAATTATATTAAGAAGTTGCACGGTTCAAACAATTAAGGTATATTACGATAATTCATTTCTAACTTTGAATAAAAGTCCTAAAAAAAGGTTAAAATTATAATTCTATAGCTTTGCAAACTTCACACCTTAAAGAAATAAAACTCTTTTTCATTTTCTGTGCATTTTTCTTTGAAAAGATACTCGGTACGTTTTCCTTTTTTCCTACTAAATCGAATTTCTAAGAAAAAAAAACCATTTTTCATCCTTTAGTCGAAAAGGAAATTATTTTCATACATTTTAAGGGCAGTGCCATACCATAAACTCGAATGAAAATGGCTTCTCAGAGAAAGAGAAAGGAATTGAAAAAAAATCACATAATAATGCTTCTTAAAATAACCATCAAATATATGTTACCGTGCGGTCCTTTCATATTTTTTTTTTTATTTACCCGATCTCCTATTGTTTACGAAAGAGAAATGTATTTGTTCGCAGATGCAACAACCCAAATCAATCACCGCAGATTTCACCTGTCACCCTAAGTACGGCAGCTGAAAAAAAAAATTCATTGGTAATACAGAGATAAAAAGGCCTTGAATCCTTGTTTTTTTATGCTCTCCCTAAACTATTGAAAAATAGAGTACTTGAACAAAAAAGAATTGTTCCACAAAAAACTGAAAGTCACAAATAAAACATCCAAGAATGGGAATAAAAATAAAAAAGAACAAAAAAAAACAAAAAACAGGGCCTCTTTCGAATGTTTTCGGTATTTACTTAAAGCTCATTCTTTCTTGTAGAGTGCAAGAACTCTCGTCGACTTCGTACTTTTGATTATGTCTGTTCGAAAAAAGAAAAAAAAAGAACAAAAGAAGAAGACTGTGGTAAAAAATATCAAGATGCCGTCCTTTTCTTGGTCTTCTTTTATGGTCTAATGCTCAAACGTGAGAACGCTTTCCTCCGAAATACTTACTGAAAGTGGTATTTTTTAATTTACTTGATGAACTGAGCGTGGGTCTGTAGACGACTTTTTATTTTTATTATTTTTTTTCCCCCTTTCCTATTTTTTTCCCGAGAACTTTTGTTTGGCTGTAACTGTAACTTACCACAGCGGCTTGATCTTGATTTCTTGCTCTTTTATGGCTTGGGTTTTAGGGGTTTTTTTTTGCTTTATTGACTATTCGTCTATATGTGAGAGCTTCAAGCTTGCTGGAGATGATATGAGATTTTAACTACTGTATTTTCGTACGTTGCTTGAAAGAGCACTTTTTAAAAGTTTATTTCTTTCTGGAGTTCAGTTCTGGAGTTTGGAATAGATATTTGATGAGCTTAGTATTAATTTCGTAATAGTATTGTGGTGGCAACAGAATTTGTTTGATTTATAATTGCATGGTATGCCTAGTACATATTATTGAAAATCATATAATAGCTGCGTGCCTGATGGCCAGTTAGCTAGCGCTCTGGCACTTTCTTACCACAGTCTTCAGGTTTGAATCCTCTTGTTAGCATGGATGTTAGTTAGTAGTTCGGAATGTTACTGTAATTAATCTATAGGTCCTGGTCTATTTAGCCTAAAGTTAGCCAAAAATCACAGTAGAGTTGCAAACCAAGCTATATAATAGGTCGAATTTATAGAAATGTTGTAAAAATTAAAAGCTGAAAATTCATTTACTTAAACGTCTATGCTCAAATGTTCAGATAAATGATTACGATATATGCCTACAACTAAAGCTCTGCCATTTTGATTGTGTAATATGCAGTTTGACATATGTTGTAATGTCAGTAGAGTTGCAAACCAAGCTATATAATATGTCGAATTTATAGAAATGTTGTAAAAATTAAAAGCTGAAAATTCATTTACTTAAACTTCTTTGCTCAAATGTTCAGATAAAAGTTCACGATATATGCCTACAACTAAAGCTCTGCCATTTTGATTGTGTAATATGCAGTTTTAATCGCATAATTCTGTTTTTCGCGATATATACGCCCTCAAAGAATACCAAAATTATGCAAATAGTATATTGCATCACAAAAAAATATGGAAAATAGAAGATTGGTTCCAGCTCTAGGAAATCAAAGAAAATAATACAATAAACCGTGAGTTTTCTAAAGAGCGATACAAAGTAAATCGTCATTTGAAAAAGAAAAAGAAACATGTCACAAATTCATGAACACAAAATTCGGTCGTATTAAGGAGGACAGAATCTTTCTTTTTAAACTTCATTCTGGCCATATTGAGTTCCAACATGTATTCAATGTTGACGGTCATAATTCAGCTTGATTGATACAAAAACGTATTAAAATGTTCCTGAATGGCCGAGTGGCTAGTGCTCTGGCGCTAGGTACCACAGGTTTCGGGTTCGAGTCCCGGCGGGGCCATGGATGGTCTAATAGGATCGTAGAGCGTTGCGGGGGCATTGTTACTCCGCGTCCGTGGCTTATCTTCAAGTTACACGCGCCCCCTGGGTAATGCGAAGTGAGTAACGTCTGTGCAGCGCTTGCCTTAAGACATCCAAGACCAAGCTGTCTAAGTGTTTGTCAGCTGCATTAGAAAGAAAAAAATATCCAAAGAGATCGCTTTTGTTAAAGATGAATTGTGTTAGAGCTACAAAAAATCATTTCAGTTATAATAAATAAAACATAGATTTATAAACATCAAAAAGGTATTTTTCATTTTAAACACCAAGCTCAAAAATCAGACAAAATTTCATATTGAACTTACAAAATTCTGGGAAATCCCACAATTGTAAATCACATTATATTACTCGTTAACAATGTAGCAGTTATAAAAATAAAACTAAAGCAAAATTTTCTTCTTAGAATTTGTGTCGATTGTGTTAAATCAAAATAAGTCGTGTAAAAAGGGAGTTAAGTTTTTCTTTTAATTCGTGTTAAATCTAAATCGTGTAAAAACAGAATTGATTACATAACCAAACGTTTGTGTGTTTTAAACCTGCAACGTCTATTGCTCTTTACACGGAGCAGTAATTTCTAGCCAAATTATTGAAATTGATTTCCTAAAATTAAATACTTCCGGAATTGTGAAATTGTTATAACCGTAATACAGAGAGGGAGATAAAATTCAATCATGTAATCGATTTTAATTTCATATCACTCAGAATCGTTAATGCATATTTAGAAAGGTAGATATAATATTACAATAAATTCAACTTTTTCTAAATTCCTTTATTTTAAATTTAAGTTTTAAAAATCAATTTAATGTATGTACATGATAAATTAATTGGAAAACAAAAATCATTGGTGATAAAAATAACTAATATAAACTAAAATATTTATTACTTATTTCGGCGAACAATATATATAAAATTAATATAAGCAAATTTCTTGATAGAATATTTTTATATATGTGTCTACCAATTTTATAGCTGTTGTTCTAATGCAGCTGGCAATACAGAGGCAGTTAATCTTTATGCCATAAGCATGGCCTGGACCTCTAATACTCATTTATCATTACGTAGAGACGCGTGTAGCTTGAATGTATGCTACGAACGCGAGTAACACTACCCTCACAACGCTCTAACATTATATAAGGCTGGGACGTACGGTTTAAAGTGGATTCCGAACCACAACAAACATCCGTATCACTGCCGAGACTCGAACCCGAAACCTGTAGTACCAAGCATAACAGCTCTAGCCACTCAGTTATCAGGTTTTCCAATTTTATACCTATTTATACTTATTTTCTATCATTTTTTACATGTCATGAAGAAATGCATTAATTACACTTCTTACAATTTCCAATGTAAATATAATTTTTTTTTGTATTGATCCGTTGTTAGCGCTATCACATACTTTTTTACAATTTTATTCAATAATCAAAACTTTTAATCACAGACATATTAAAAAATTTTGGTATTAAATAAACATTACATGTCACTGATTTAACAATACCATGCCACATAAAATATTCTGTATCCATCTGATTGTCAATCGATTTCAGTACGTATATAGCAACGTTCTGAAAGCCTATCAAAGCACTATCTCCTCAGCATACAATTCACTGCATACACACACACACACACACAAGCAGTTACTAACTAATCCGGTGCGCCCACAGTCGCCTGGCTTGGCTGCAGCCCGATTAGCTGAGTTAACATTTGCCCGAGAGTCGCCGAATATCTGTTGGCGTGGATTAACGGCGGATAAGCCAAACGCTCGCCAAACACTCCATCTCTTGAGATAAAGCAGGTCTGGATCTGTGATGCATACTTTGTGGACTTGTGCTGTCACAGATGTTCGGAGGACGAATCGTCGCTGTGTTGAATCAGTTTCTAATCAGTGGCGTGTTTCCGTATTAAACTTTATGGAGAGTTCGAATCTCACGGAGAAGATGTAAATAATTTCTTTGAATAAATATTGTTTTGCATACATTATGTTACAAATATTTAATTTCAATTTATTAATTTTTTTTCAAAGTTCCTAGTAAACGTTTAAGTATAAATAAAAACGAAAATTCAACTTCGCTTTGGCATATGGTTGTTTTTCATTTCTGATAACATTTGAATTTCTGATTTATACCTACCGGAAATGTTATTCAAATCTGATACTTTCCTAATAATGCCAACTTAAATGTGTATAATCTTGAGTAAATAAATATGTATTTATATTTCAATATCAAAAATGCTTTTCTCCAAATCCAATTTGAAACAGTCAGCACTACAGTAATATTTTTTTAATCTGTTACAGCAAATATGAAATGATTCGCCATTAATGTGTTAGATTCTTTCATTTATGATTGATTCTACAGTTCATGATTCAGGATTCTTGCGTTCAGAATTGATTCAACCGTTCATGATTCATGCTTACCACGTTTAGTATTAATTCAGCCATTCATGGTTCATAATTCCTGATTCTTCCGTTCAGGATTGATTGTACCGTTCATGATCCATTATTTATTCTACCATTCATAACCATGATTCTTACGTTTATTATTCTGTTCGCTCATGTTTTTCATGCACTCAGTTTTTTGATTCTTCGTTCATGATTCATGATAATTCAGTTTAATATTGATTCTACCGTCCATGGTTCTTCCGTTCAGGATTGATTCTACTGTCCATGATTCTTCCGTTCGGATTGATTCGACCGCCCATGATTCTTCCGCTCAGGATTGAATCTAACGTCCGTGATTCTTTCGTTCAGGATTGATTCTACTGTTCATGATTCGTTCATCTACTATTCCTTTCGTTCGTGTTTTTCATACGCACAAATTTTTAAAATCATTATTGGATATTTCTTAATGCATTTGTTTTTCTAAATAAAATTTCCTCACTTTCATTCCAGAAAAACCAATAATTAATCTATGAAGTGTTTTAAATGTTTAAATGATGTTTTAAATACTAACAATAAAAAAGATTAAGTGAATAAAAAACGAATGAATAAGATTAAGTTTCAAAGTTTCAAGTGAACGTTTATGTATAATTAAAAACGAAAATTCGATTACGCTTAGGTATATACTAATTTATTTTTCATTTCTGAGATCATTTGAATCCATGCTTCATATCCTTCAGAAATTTTATTCAAATCTGACATTTTCCTAATAATGGCAATTTAAGTGTATTGTATATTGTAAATAGTTATTTGTATTTCATTTGTGTAAATATGTATTTGTATTTCAGAATAAAAAGTATTTTCCACCAAATCCAATTTGTAAAATGTCAAAACTATTTTTTTTTAATATGATGCAGCAAATATGAAATGATCCGCCATTAATATGATAGATTCATTTAAGATTGAGTCTACCGTTCATGATTCGTGATTCTTCTGTCCACGATTGATTTTACTGTTCATGATTCGTGATTCTTTCATTCAGGATTGATTCAGCAGTTCATGATCCATGATTCTTACGTTAATGATTTCAATCATTCCGTTCATGTTTTTAAGCACACAATTTTTTAAAAGATAGATAGATAGTTTTTAATGCATTATTTTCGCTCAATACATTTTCTCACTTTCATTCCAGAAAAACAAACAATAATTAATCTATGAAGTGTTTAAAGTATCTCAATGATGCGTTTAAATACTAACATATGAATAAATATTTTAATACTAGCATATGAATCTTTTTTTTTTAATACTAGTATATGAATTAATATTTATCATATATTATGAGCCAATTTTAGAAACATTATTTAGTCCCTAAATATAAATCAAATCAAACACCTCTTCAAAAACATTTATATTTTTTTTAAATATTTTTAATCAATTATTCCGCAATTTAAAGATTTAAAATAATAATGCATTCGTTCCTTTAATGTCTAGGGACCAAAAGTCCTTCTGTTAAAAACTTTAATTAACTTAAACTTTAATTCTATTAAAACTTTAAACAAAATAGCTAATAAACAGAAAAACAAACAATAATTAATTAAAATTAAAAAATTAAAAACTATAATGTTTTGAAAAATATCAATTTCTTAATTTTTCTTACATTTGTCTTTTTTTTCAATTCCTTCTATTAGCTCGCACTCTCCCTACATATATCTTGTTCAAATTTTGAATCGTTAATAAAATACTTTTTATTCTTCCACTCAAGTTCAAATACATTTTTTTTAACTTGTAGTGGATGAAACTGGATGTTAATACAGTTTTATCAAATATTAATTCAGTAATTAATTTTAGTTTTTTTTTTAGATTTAAATTGCATATATCTACGAATAGATGACACCAGATAAACTTTAAAAAAATGAATGAAAATTATTTATAAAGGACTTTCTGCAATATAGTGAAAACAGTAGGAATTGACTTAAAAATGCTTTTTTTTATATTACTTTTATATTTTTATTTCTTTCATGAAGCAGAAATTGTGGTCCAGAAAGAAAGAGGAAAAGTTGTAAAATAGATTTTATTTAAATAAACAGGAGGGAACGCTGTTCAATTTTAAAAATATTCAAGCATGCAACCTGCTGTGTTGAAATAAATTTTTGTCGTCGTACAAGAAGTAATTTTTTTTTTAAAAGTGCCGTTCGATATTTCTTTTCTTGTTATTTTTTTTCCGTAATTGTTAGTTAAAATGGTTTAAGTCACATGAGAAAATAACAGAGAAAGATATAAGAGTCTCAAAAACAAAAAAACGAAACAAAATAAAATTTTGTACCAAGTATTGATAATGTAAGCTACTACTGCTGTTTTAGAAAGGCACAAAAAAATAAGGGTAATAACAAAAAAATACAATATATACTTAATTACCAAGTATTTCATTTAAATTAAACATTTTTAAATTAAGATATTTTTTATCAATTGATTATTAAAAGGGTTTGTGAAAATTTTAAAATTGGTTCATATATCCAAAAGAAAAAAGTAATTTTGCGTTTTTTATTTACATCATTAAAATTCGAACATTAAATAATTTTAGTCTCAGGAATTGAGGTCAACTCGTACTAAATCTCTAAATAAAATACATAAGATAAACAAAAAATTTATTTTTTATTAAAATGATCCCATTAATATTGATTATTCTATTACCCATTTTAAATTGTTTACATTAGTAAGAAAACATATATTAGCTTTAAATGATCGTTGATGAGTTAATACAAAATTGAATGAAAAAGGTCTTAAAAAAAATTATTTACTTTAAGTACCACAGGCATATTTATCTTCAGTTTTAGTATAAATATTTGATTTCATTTGTCTAGAGTACCTGATTATTTTTTTAATAATCTGTTTGAAAGTTTAAAAACATTTAAACCATATCTTTCATAAATAAAAAAATTCTTCTTTTCTCATAACTTTGAAAACTCAAACATTAATCTCCTCTACTCATAAGACTTTCCGACTTTAAAAATTTACAAAGACATCCCAAAAAGATAAAATTTTATTTCAAAGTTATTAACACAAATAACAAGATTTCGCAATTTAAAAAAATGAAGTCCTTTTAACAACGAATGGAAGTATCCGCCTTTTCTACTAAAACGCTTTCATAAATGTAAAAGTACCGACTTAATAAAAGCACATTGAAAAAAGATTGCACAGCTCTCGTAATTAACATTGCTTTCACGGAAGACAAAGTGACGAACAAGGCAACCCTCAATTGCAGTATAAAAGTCCGCCAAGGACAATGGCTGTGTGTTTGGCGAGATTCTTTCGTGCCAGCGTGCGCCTCACTAATATATGCACTAACTTTTAGTCAAAGTTACTCATTAAGTCGAAAGAATTTCACCGCCGCCTGGAATAGGAAAGGCTTTTTTTTTTCATTCTTTCCCTATTGTTTCCTTCGTTTGTGTCGAAAAATGGTGGATTTTCAGCCGGCTCTTCTAAGGGAAGTTAAACACTTTATTTCTGTTTTAAAGTAGCGTGAGAGAATAAATATTTAAAAGGTAACTCTGTTTCAAAGTGACTATGTAGCGCGTTTTAAATTATCTCTTTTTTAGTAGCAAGCAACGGTATTAAAAGTTGTGTCATGTTTTAAGTGAGTATGAATTTATATTTGTGTGAAGAAATCATAAGATAGATTTTAATTTCTTGCTGACAAACGTATTTATTATAATAAAAAATGTATTCCTGTATTATTTTTAAAATCACTTTTAAATTATTATTTTTTAGCCATATGATAGATATATGTCTGTCAGTGTTATTTACTTTTGTTTCTTACCCTTTTTAAATTAATTACTTATTTTATATTCAAATAAGCTTCTAGAATATTTCATAAACTGAATATTTTCTAAATAGGGGAACTACGTAAAGAGGTTTTTCACTTAGTTTTTTACCAATGTTTTTATTTGTATTATTATTTTTTTTCAACAGAAATAAGAAATTCTGAATTTAAAAGGCAATTGCTATCAGAATTTTATTTTAGTGGATTCAAATATGGATTTGAAAAATAAAAGTTAATATGGTTTGAAAAATAAAGTTTTATGATCATATAGTATTTAAGTTTAAATATGTAGAATTTAGAGTGTTAGTATTCTATACTCTGTAATCTACAATTTTTCATTCATTTTTTATTCTACATTCTACTTATTAAAAATGACATGACGTAGATAACTGTTGTCTGCTGGATTGTGCGTTAGATTTTGAAACTTTTTTCTGGGTTAACCATTAATGGTTAACCCAGAAACTTAATCATGGACTTTATAACCATTTCTTTATAATCTTATCCGGATGATTATACAAAAAGTAATTAAAAGAATGAATATATTATTGTCAAAATGTACCAGATGATAAATTTGAATATTATTCAAATATGTTACCATTCATATTTGTTAGTCCCATTAACATCATACATAGTAATCATTTTTTAGTATTAAAAAGGGGCATGAAGGATTGATTAATATTTTTGTATTACAATTTGATTATGTGTGTGAGGTAAGTTATGTGCCACTTTCATGGAATTATCTGCCGGCAGCACCCTCTATCACAGAACTTTTGAACAATTTCTTTAAGTATCATACAAAATTCAATAACATGATAAATATTAAAATACCAACTTTATGCCTCTCCGATTAATATAACTTCCTTATGCGCTTCAATTTTCTCATCACATTTTTCAATCACCATGTATTTCATTAAAATTAGATATTTTTTAATTCAGATTTTTTTTATTGTTAATTGAACACCATTATTATAATGGATTGGGAAAAATTTAAATTTGGTTTATATTATCAAATGGAAAAAGAATTAGATATTTAAATTTCCAAAAGGAAAAAGGAATTATTTTTTTTATATTTATATTTTTAAAATGTGAACATTAACCATTCTAGTCTCAGAAAAGGAGTTCAACTAGTAACAAATCTCAAAATAAAACACATATCAAAAAGATGTGCTAATTTTTATTACTGATTATTCTTCTATCATTTGCAATTGCCTACTTAAGTAAGAAAACATATTAGCTTTAAATGATCTTTGATGAGTTAATACAAAATTGAATGAAAAGGGAGTAAAAAAATAATTTACTTTAACTATCACTTGCATATTTATCTTTAATTTTAGAAGAAAGGATAGGTTTTATTTGTCTACAGTACCTAGATTTTTTAATAATATGTTCAAAATTTTAAACACATTTAAAACCATGTCATTCTTAAATTAAAAATTCTTCAACTATGAAACCTCAAACATTAATTTTCTACACATAAGACTTTCCGACTTCAAAAATTTACATAGACATTCCAAAAAGATAAAATTTTATTTCAAAGTAATTAACACAAATAACAAGATTCCGAAATTTAAAAAAAATGTAGTCCATTTAACACCGAATGGAAGTAACCGTCTTCTACTAAAACGCTGTCATAAATGTAAAAGCACCGACTTAATAAAAGCACATTGAAAAAGAATTGCACAGCTCTCGTAATTAACATTACTTTCACGGAAAACAAAGCGACGAAGAAGGCTATCCTCAATTGCAGTATAAAAGTCCGCCAAGGACAATGGCTGCGTGTTTGGCGAGATTCTTCCGTGCCAGCGTTCGCCTTACTAATTTATGCACTAACTTTTAGTCAAAGTTACTCATTAAGTCGAAAGAATTTCACCGCCGCCTGGAATAGGAAATTCTTTTTTTTTTTTTCATTCTTCCCCTTTTGTTTCCTGTCTTTGTATCGAAAAATGGTGGATTTTCAGCTGGCTCTTCTAACGGAACTTTGTTAAACACTTTCTTTCTGCTTTAAAGTAGGGTGACAGAATAAATATTTAAACGGTAACTGTGTTTCGCACTGACTGTGTAGAACGGTTTAAATTCAATAGCAAGCAACTGTATTAAAAGTTGTGTCATACTTTCAGAGGATATGAATTTATATTTGAATGAAGAAGTAATAAATTTCTTTATAAAGTAGATCTTAATTACTTGTTCACTAAAAAATTTATTACAAAGAAACATTTTTAATGTGTTATTTTTAAGATCATTATTAAATTATTGTTTTTTGTTCTTCATGTGATACAATGTTTGTTCATTTTATTTATTTATTTTTTTTTTCTTACAGCTTTTGTACTAATTACATATTTTACGTCCAGAGGAGCTTCAAGAATGCTTACTAAACTGAACATTTTCTAAATACAGAAATGACTTAACTGTATTATAATTAGATTTTTAAGAATGTTTTTATTGCCATAATTATTCGTAAAAATAAAGAATCCTGGTAGTTAATAATTATAATTATAAAATATTTATTTATTGATGATTATTACTTAACATAATTTACAAGGCAGATTTTAAAACATGGCCAATTTAAAAGGCAGATTTTTTAACATGATTATTCTAGGATAAGAGCTTAAATATTTTATTTACTTTAAATACTACTTGCAAATTTATCTTCTATTTTAGCACACTGCATAAGGTGTGGTTTTATTTGTTTAGTGTACCTGAATTGTTTTTTAATAATCCGTTCAAAACTTTAACACATTTAAATCATGTCTTTTCAATAAAAAAAATTCTTCATTTCTCATAACTTGTAAAACTCAAATATTAATTTTCTACACATACATAAGACTTTCTGACTTGAAAAGTTTACAAAGACATCCCAAAAAGTTAAAATTTTATTTCAAAGTAATTAACACAAATAACAAGATTCCGTAATTTTAAAAAAATTAAGTCCTTTCAACACAAGTTGGAAGTCCCCTCCTTCTACTAAAACGCTTTCATAAATGTGAAAGCACCGACTTAAGAAATACACACTGAACAAGAATTGCACAGCGCTCGTAATTAACATTACTTTCACGGAAAACAAAGTGACGAACAAGGCGATCCTCAATTGCAAGTATAAAAGTCCGCCAAGGACAATGGCTGCGTGTTTGGCGAGATTCTTCCGTGCCAGCGTGCGCCTTACTAATTTATGCACTAACTTTTAGTCAAAGTTACTCATTAAGTCGAAAGAATTTCACTGCCGCCTGGAATAAGAAATTCTTTTTTTTTTTTTTTTTTTTCATTCTTCCCCTTTTGTTTCCTGTGTTTGTATCGAAAAATGGTGGATTTTCAGTCGGCTCTTCTTAGGGAACTGTGTTAAACACTTTCTTTGTGCTTTAAAGTAGGGTGAGAGAATAAATATTTAAAAGGTAACTCTGTTTCAAAGTGACTGTGTAGCGCGTTTTAAATTATATTTTTTTTAGTAGCAAGCCAACTGTATTAAAAGTTGTGTCACGTTTTAAGTGAGTATGAATTTATATTTGAGTGAGGAAATCATGAAGTTTTTTATAAAGTAGAATTTAATTTCTTGCTCACAAGCCTATTTATTATAATGAAAAATGTATTCTTGTATTATTTTTAAAACCACTATTAAATTTTTATTTTTTAGCCATATGATAGATATACGTCTATTATTGTTATCTATTTTTGTTTCGTACCCTTTTTAAATTAATTACTTATTTAACATACAAATAAGCGTCTAGAATAATTCATAAACTGAATATTTTCTAAATAGGGGAACTACGTAAATGTTTTTCAATTAGTTTTTTACGAATGTTTTTATTTGTATTATTAATTTTTCGCAACAGAATTAAGAAATTCTGAATTTAAAAGGCGATTTATATCAGAATTTTTTTCTTAATGGATTCAAATCTTTATTTGAAAAATAAATCATATCATATAGTATTATAATATAGCATTATAATCATATAGTATTTCAGTTAAAATATATAGAATTTAGAGTGTTAGTATTCTACACTCTGTAATCTACAAAATTTCATTCAATTTTTATTCTATAATCGAATTATTAAAAATGACATGACGTAGATAACTTTTGTCTGCTGGATTGTGCGTTAGATTTTGAAACTTAGAAACCATTAATGATCAATCCAGAAACCTAATCATGGACTTTATAACCATTTCTTTACAATCTCATCCGGATGATTATACAAAAAGTAATTAAAATAATTCCTATATTATTGTCAAAATGTACCGAAGGATAAATTTGAATATTACTCAAATATGTGACCATGCATATTTGTTAGTCACATTGTGTAGCGCGTTTTAAATTATCTCTTTTTTAGTAGCAAGCCAACTGTATTAAAAGTTGTGTCACGTTTTAAGTGAGTATGACAAGCAACACTGCGTCAAATAACCGCAGAAATCAATGTGGGACGTACAAGGGACTTGTCTGTTAGAACTGTGGGGAGAAATTTGGCTTTCTTGGGCTATTCCTGCAGAAGACCGACTCGAGTGCCTTTACTGACAGAACGACATCGCTTGCAGCGACTCTCGTGGGCACGTGAGCATATCGGTTGGTCCCTAGATCAATGGAAAACCGTGGCCTGGTCCGATGAGTCACGATTTCAGTTGGTAAGAGCTGATGGTAGGCTTCGAGTGTGGCGTAGACCCCACGAAGCCATGGACCCAAACTGTCAGCAAGGCACTGTTCAAGCTGGCGGTGGCTCCGTAATGGTGTGGGCTGTTTTTTCATGGCATGGACTTGGTCCTCTGGTGCGACTGGACCGAACATTGACTGGAAATGCTTATGTTCAGCTACTTGGAGATCACTTGCAGCCATTCATGGACTTCATGTTCCCAAACAACGATGGGATTTTTATGGATGACAATGCGCCATGTCACCGGGCCATAACTGTTCGCGATTGGTTTGAAGAACATTCTGGACAATTACAACGAATGATCTGGCCACCTAGATCGCCCGACATGAATCCCATCGAGCATTTATGGGACATCATCGAGAGGTCTGTTCGTGCCCAAAATCCTGCACCATCAACGCTTTCACAATTATGGACGTCTATCGAGACAGCATGGCTCAATATTCCTGCAGAAGACTTCCAACGACTTGTTGAGTCCATGGCACGTCGAGTTGCTGCACTTCGTCGGGCGAAAGGAGGGCCGACACGATATTACGAGGTATCCCATGACTTTTGTCACTTCAGTGTATTATTTTTAAAATCACTTTGAAATTCTTATTTTTTTTGCCATATGATAGATATAATTATGTTATTGTTATTTACTTTGGTTTCTTACCCTTTTTAAATTAATTACTTGTTTTACATACAAATAAGCTTCTAGAATATTTCAAAAACTGAATATTTTCAAAATTGGGGAACTACGTAAAGGTTTTTCAATTAGTTTTTTTACGAATGGTTTTTTTTTTTTTTTTTTTTTTTTTTTTTTTTTTTTTCGCAACAGAATTTAGAAATTTTGAATTTAAAAGGCAATTGCTATCGGAATTTTATTTTAATGGATTCAAACCTGGATTTGAAAAATAAAAAAAAATTGTAGTTATATTATCATATAGTATTTCAGTTAAAATATGCAGAATTTAGAGTGTTAGTTTTCGACACTCTGTAATCTACAATTTTTCATTCAATTTTTTTTCTACAATCTAATTATTAAAAATGGCATCAAGTAGATAATGTTGTCTGCTGGATTGTGCGTTAGATTTTGAAACTTAGAAATCATTAATGGTTAACCCAGAAACTTAATTATGGACTTTATGACAATTTCTCTATAATTTTATCAGGAGGATTATACAAAAAGTAACTATAAAAGTATTCTTAATTTATTGCCAGAAGGTACAAGATGAAATATTTGCATATTTTTCAAACATATTACCATGTATATTTTTCAGTCACTTCAACATCATGCACAGTAATCATTTTTTAGTATTAAAAATGTGCTTGCAGCCCTCATTAACATTTTTTTTTTTTTTACAATTTGACTATGTGTGTAGATATACACATGCCAATTTCATATATTAATCTGCAATCAGCAACCTCTATCACTGAGATTTTAAACTATTTCTTTAAGTGTTATATAAAATTCAATAACATGAAAAATATTAAATTGCAAACTGTAGGTCTTTCTGACTGATATGCCTTATTTATGGCTTTCAACTTTCCATTACATTTTTTAATCACAACGTATTTCGTTAAAATTGGAAGTTTTTTTAATTCAGGTCTTTTTTATTGTTAATTGAACGTCATTATTAGAATGGTTTGGGAGAATGTTAAATTTGATTATATAGGAAGGAAAAGGAAGAATATTTATGTTTATGCATTTAAAATTTCAACATTAAATATTTTAGTCTCAGAGAGTGAGTTCAGCTAGTACCGAAACACAAAATAAAAAACATATTAACAAGATGTGTTAAATTAAAATCATTATTCTTTATTAATGATTATTCTGCTGCAATTTGCAATTGCCTACGCTAATAAGAAAATATATATTAACTTTAAATGATCTTTGAGGAGTTAATACAAAATTGAAGGAAAAGGACTTAAAAAAACCTTTACTTCCTTTAGTTTAAGTGTCACATGTATATTGTTCTTCAATTTTAGCATAAAGAGTTGGGTTTAATTTTCTAGAGTACCTGGTTTTTTTTTTCTCTTTCTCTTTTTTTCGTTTTTTTTTATAATCTGTTTTCAAACAGATTTAAAATCATGTCTTCCTTAAATTAAAAATTCTTCAACTTTGAAAACTCAAACATTAATTTTCTACGCATAAGACTTTCCGACTTCAAAAATTTACAAAGACATCCCAAAAAGTTAAAATTTTGTTTCAAAGTAATTAACTCAAATAACAAGATTCCGTAATTTAAAAAAAAAAGTCTTTTGACACCGAATGGAAGTCCCGGCTTTCTACTTAAACGCTTTCATAAATGTAAAAGTACCGACTTAATAAATGCACATTGAAAAACAATTGCACAGCCCTCGTAATTAACATTACTTTCACGGAAAACAAAGTGACGAACAAGGCGATTCTCAATTGCAAGTATAAAAGTCCGCCAAGGACAATGACTGCGTTTTGGCGAGATTCTTTCGTGCCAGCGTGCGTCTCACTAATTTATGTACTAACTTTTAGTCAAAGTTACTCATTAAGTCGAAAGAATTTCACCGTCGCTTGGAATAGGGAAGACTTTTTTTTTCCCATTCTTTCCCTTTTGTTTCCTGCGCTTGTATCGAAAAATGGTGGATTTTCACAAGCTCCTGTAAGGGAAGTTAAACACTTTCTTTCTGCTTTAAAGAAGGGTGGGTGAATAAATATTTAAACGGTAACTCTGTTTTGAAGTGACTGTGTAGAGGGTTTTAAATTATATCTTTTTTAGAAACAAGCAACCGTATTAAAAGTTGTGTTATGATTTCAGTGGATATGAATTTATATTTGAATTAATTTTTTTTATGAAGGATAAAGTAGATTTCAATTTCTTGTTTACAAAAAACATTTATTAAAATGAAAAATTTATTCTTGTATTATTTTTATAATCAGTTTTGAATTGATCTTTTTTGAGGTATGCGTTAAAATGTCTTTTCTTAGTATTTAATTTTGGTATTGTCGATTAACAAGCTTATACTAATTGCTCATTTTACATCCGAGAAAAATAACAACAACATCAGTGGCGGAACAGCCTCATGGTAGGCCAAGGCCGTCGGCCTGCTGGTAAATTTCTAGATGGTAGTTTATTCCTTTTACGGGGTAGGGATTTCAGCCGTACACCCAACGCTTTGCGGACATATTAGACCTGGACGAACAGTTTAAAATGGATTCTGAACCAATACAAGCATCCATAGCACCTCCGGAACTCGAACCCGAAATCTGTGGTACAGAGCGCCAGGAGACTAGTCACTCGGCCATCAGATTCCTTACATCCATTAAGCTTCAAGAATAGTTACTAAACTGAATATTTCATAATACGGATAGGACTTAAGGGTAAATCAATTAGTTTCCCTAATGATTTTATTATATATATTCTCTACAGAATTTAAAAAAATTCTGAATTTAAAAGGCATATTTTAAAAAAAATGTAATAATCAGAATTTTATTATACTGGATTCAAATATAGTTTTGATAAAGAAAAATTTTGAAGATAAAATAATTATGTGTAGGATTGAAAATAATTATGTGTACGTATGAGTTAAAAATTGCGGAATGATGTTGTTCTAATGCAGTTGGCAATACAGAGACAGTTAATTTTTGTGCCATAAGCAAGGAATGCACTGCTGTTACTCATTTAGCACTACCCAGAGGGCACGTGCAGCTTGAAGATATGCTACAGACGTGAGTAACACTAGCCCCACAACACTCCACGATCCTATTAGACTGGGACCTTCGGTTTAAAGTGGATTCCGAACCACTGGAAACATCTATGGCACCGAGCGCCAGAGCTCTAGCCACTCAGCCATCAGGCCCTAAAATTTTAGAATGCAGAATACTAAATCTACTTATATAAAATAACATAAAGTAGACCATTGTGGTCTGTTGGATAGAGCTTTCGATTTTAAAATTTAGAAAATATGGTATGTGAAAATGCAAAACTTCCTTGTCAATGCCAAGAACGTGCATATTAAATATATAGGAAATTACTTCAATCGAGGATTATATGCAGGGACAAAGAGATTCAATCGATTCAAAGATTCAATCGAGGATTATATGTAAGGCTCTTCTAAGGGAGCAAGTTAAAACTTTCTTTCTGCTTTAAAAGAGGGCGAGAGAATAAATATTTAAAAGGTAACTCCGTTTTGAACTGACTGCGTATCGCGTTTCAAATTATGTCTTTTTTAACAATAAGCGACTATATTAAAAGTTGCGTCATGAGTTCAGTGGATATGAATTTATGTTTGAGTAAAAAAGTCATAAAGTCCTTTATAAAGTAGATTTTAATTTATCGTTTCCGAAAACATTTATTGCAAATAATAAATTATTCTTGTACTTTTTAAAATCCTTTTTAAATTATTGGCCATACGATACAATGTCTGTCTTGTTATTTATTTTTTTGTTTTATTTTCTTACAGTATGTATTCCATGTTTTACATCTAGAGAAGCTCCAAGAATATTTACTCAACTATATATTTTAAAATATGGAAAGGAATTAACTGTTTTTCAATTATTTTTTACCAATGTTTTTGTGTAATTAATTATTTGCAAAATATTGAATAAGAAATACTGAATTTAAAACTCTGATTAAAAAAATTTACTTACAATCAGAATTTTATTTTACTGGACATTTTACAGCTTTCCTCACTTTTCATTGGATAAGAAATTTTCTCAGCTCATGGTCTATCACCAATCACGATGCAACAATTCATGGTGTAGTTCATATTCCATGTGTAATTGTTTCGACCTGTGTAAGTCGCACAGACATTCGCTAATTTTATGAGACTCATTATACATGTCACTGAATACCTGCTATCAGAGTTTATATTTGATTTACAATATATTTGAGTGACATGTTGTTTTCATTAGTACAAAACACTAATTGCATGTAATATAACTATCCACAATATTGCTTGTCAGCTTTCAAATTTGAGTGAGGGGGAATGTATATGTATTTTTCAAAGCATATACATTCCTCCCTCTTGGGAATGAAATGCCAAAACTTTTCCCATGAAAAAAATTCTACATCAATTAACTGTATCATACATAAAAAGCGTATGAATCAATTCGTAGTACTTGAAACTTTTAAGTTACTCGTAAGGAATCTGCTACTGCTTTATCCGCTCATGACTATGTCTTTTAACAGTTCTAAACGGAGATTGTGACCATAAAATCTTATATGATTTTGTTTTCGTTCAACTGATTTATGTTTTCATTTTATTGATGTCATTTTGAATCACTTTGTATATGAATACATTAACATATATGTGAATATTCATTCCTATATTTCAACACACTTCAAATGTTACTAAGTACTAAGTACGAATGGCACAGTAGACTTGGCGAGAAGTAGATTATTGGTTGGCTCTGAAAATCATTAATGGTGCTCCTGTTTGTGAATCGTTCGTTAAGTTAACACAAGGGTTGAAACTTAAAATTTAAAATTAACTAAACAGAAATTTAAAATTAATAATTCGTGATTATTTCAATATATGCTGTTACTTTTTAATACCTTTATACCGGATTACTTATACATCACCTGGATCAGACGGCGCTGTGAAATTGTAAACAATAGAGTATCTTTGCCAAATTCAGGAAATCTCATTATCATCACTTATTTATGTTCTTATTTCATTGATGTCATTTTGTATGTGAATGAACTAATAAATATATATATATGAATATTAATTTATTTAATCACACTTCAAATGTTATTGAGCATTTGGCGAGAAATCGATTATTAATTGCAATCTGAAAATCATTAATTATTTCCATTGCAAATCATTTTCTAAGTAACCATGAGGAATCTAGATATAAGCTGTTACTTTTCAATACGTTTGGCCCGGATTTCATATACATCACCTGGATCAAACAGTCACAGTGAAATTGTAAGCAATAAATTTATTTTTTACCAAAAACAGAAAACTTATTTGCTTAAATTAAAAATCTACAAGAGTTTCTACACCAATCCCATTTCTTTTCCACCAACATAAGTTTCATATTACCTTTGTAAAACAAATAACAAAACTTTTTTTTTTCCTCAGAAAATTGTTCTTTCATGTTTCATATATCAATTGCTGCTTGCACTCTTGAATAAAATAACAATAATTTTCTTTGTTACGAGAAGAGCACGAACTCCATTTTTTCTCCTGTTTTTTTTTCCTTTTTTTTTTTTTCTTTTTATCCCAACGATTTCACTGCAATTCCATCCCAGTTTTTGTTCTCTATTCTCGAGACTTTATTTATATTTCCGACCGGTTGGCCAGCGCATGACGTGAGCGAGGCGCGAATTGCATTTGCATTTATGCAGTCCTCTGGCGTGACTTGCATTTGAAGCTATGATCACGTGCGGCAGCCGAGCAACTCCATCCGCATGCTAATATCAGGTGTTTCCGTGGTAGTCCTTTTATGATTCCAGGAAGTGTGCTGTTCGGAAATGGGTGAAGGGTTTGAATAGAAGGACGTAGGGCTCGAATCGAGATTTCAAAATATTCTCTGAACTATTTTTTACATTCACATATATATATGTATACTTTATTATTATTTATATGATAACCCTGGCAATCTAATAAAAGTCCTTTTGCAAAGTTTGATCCAATTCGTTATTTTATTATTTGTGTGAATCTCTAATGATTTTTTTTTTTTTTTTTTTGTAAAATAAATCATTTTCTGTGTAATTTTTTAACAAAACAATCTGAATAGTAATGGAGAATTACTATTTTCAAGAACTTGTTTTTATTTATTTTGTAAAATATAAAATAAATACTCTTTAATTATATTTAATAAATTTTTTTCAGAAATTTTCATAACACGTCTTCAAGTTGAATTATTTATATCTCTAATGAAAATATTGTTATTTTTTGAAATATAAATAGTTGTCCATTGAATTTTCAACAAATCAATCCGAATAGAAATAAAAAATTAGTATTCAGATTTTTTTTATTGATTTGGTAAAATATAAACTGTTTTTTTTTTTTGTTTTTTTGACAAAATATTTTCGGAAATGCTCATAAGATGTCTGATTAAAGTCGTTATTTTATTATTTACGTGTATGTCTTATGAAAATATAGTTTTGCAACATGAGTCTATATGCAATTTTTAACAAAACAATATGAATAGAAATAAATTTGCTATTCAGGAATTTTTGTTACTTATTTGGTAAAAGCTAAAATTGTTATTATTATTATTTTTTTATGATAAAATGTTTTCAGAAATGTTCGTACAAGTCTGATTCAAGTCGTTATTTTATTATTTATGTGTATCTTCAATAAAGATATTTTGAAGCGTTTGAATAGAAGAATGCAGGGTTCAAATTGGGATTTCAAAATATTTTCTAAACTGTTTTCCTATTCACTAAACATATATACCATTTTTATTATGCATGTGTTAACCCTAGTAATCTAATATAAGTCAGTTGCAAAGGAACATCAAGTTTAACACGTCTTATTCATGTCATTATTTTATTATAATATTTATCTGTATATTCTTGTATTTAATCACACTTCAAATGTTACTAAGTACTTGGCAAGAAATGCGGTATTGTTTGTGAAAATCGTTAATGGGTTGCTTCCATTGTTAATCATTCTCTAAGTAAGCTTGTAAAGGAATCTCGATATAAGCTGTTATTTTTTAATACTTTGGTCTGGATTCCTTATATATCATACTACATTTACAATGCTTTTGGCTCGGATTTCATATACATCACCTGGATCAAACTGTCACAGTGAAAGTGTAAACTTACTTAAGTTTATTTTTGACCAAAAACAGGAATCTCATTTGCCTAAATTAAAAATGTACACCAAAATTCAACATCTGTGCCATTTTTTTCTAGTAACATAAGTTTTATATTACCTTTGAAAAACAAATAACAAAACTTTTCGGAAAATTGTTCTTTTTTATGTTTCATATATCAATTGCTGCTTGCACTCTTGAATAAAATAACAATAATTTTCTTTGTTACCAGAAGCACACGAACTCCATTTTTTTCTCCTGTATCCCAACGATTTCACTGCAATTCCATCTGTTCTCTATTCTCGAGACTTTATTATATATTTCCGACCGGTTGGCCAGCAGAGCGTGACGTGAGCGAGGCGCGAGTTGCATTTGCATTTATGCAGTCCGTGGCGTGACTTGCATTTGAAGCTATGATCACGTGCGGCAGCCGAGCAACTCGCATCCGCATGCTAATATCAGGTGCTTCCGTGGTAGTCCTTTTATGATTCCAGGAGTGTGCTATTCGGAAATGAGTGACGAGTTTGAATAGAAGGATGTAGGGCTCAAATCGGGATTTCAGTATATTTTCTGAACCATTTTTTATATTCTCATATATAGATGTATAGATTTTTACTATAGCAATACGTAACTGGC